>OY971416.1:18750000-19375000 GCA_963853865.1 Helleia helle | reverse complement strand
GGACTCACACACGAAGTGTTCCGTACCATTACATAATATACAACATTAGAAACTTTAACAAAAATAAAGATTTATGTTTATGAAATTAAACATTATAATGAAACACTTTTTTACGGATTTTATCGCGGTTTATTAAACCGCGATAAAATCCGTTTCTTTTGAAAAAGAAAAAAAAAGAAAGTGTTTCATTATAATGAGTGAAATTCGCGTAAACATTAAAAAACAATATGAAATTAAATTTTTTTTATATTTGAGTTGATTGAATGAAAGGTAAATTGCGGTTTACGATTTATGATGTATTAAAAAAACTACTTACTAGATCTCGCTCAAACCAATTTTCGGTTGAAGTTTGCATGTTAAAATGTACACTATATTATTATTTTTAGTTTTATCATTCTCTTATTTTGGAATTTACAGGACACACACACACACACACACACATTTTACCACTTTGGAAATGTCTCTCGCGCAAACTATTCAGTTTAGAAAAACATGGTACTTATTAGAAACCTCAATATCATTTTGATGAAAAAAAAATATTTGAGTTTCAGTTCGAAGTATGAGGACCGCCAAAATTTATTGTTTTTTTTCTACTTTTGTGTAAAAATATTAATGGGGTTTACAGACTTACCAAGTTTCAACAGTATAGTTCTTATAGTTTCGGAAAAAAGTGGCTGTGACATACGGACGGACAGACAGACATGACGAATCTATAAGGGTTCCGTTTTTTGCCATTTGGCTACGGAACCCTAAAAACTTCAATATCTAAAAAGTTTAAAAACTATGACCCGACTGAAAACGTCTTATAAGTCAGTAAAAAGATAGTTACTGTCACCCGGCCCATAAAACGAATCGATTAACGCATCATCAAATAAGTGATCGTTTATCAAAGTCGGATCGGATGAGCGTTACGATGAAACATACACACATACATAGACTGCTAAAAGCAGTAGTCGGCTAAAAACTGAAAATTTAAAAAACCCCCAACGCCAATAAGCGAACATCTAAAAATCAAAAATAATACCTAACTTGAGATACGAAATACGATTCAGTAACACCTACTACTAAACTACAATATACATAATATGTTTCTTTATATATTAATTATTGAAATTGATGGATGGTGCGATAAGTCTCATCCAAATCGGTTCACCGTTTCAGAGCTACGGTACCATTGACAGATGCACAGACACACACAGAGCGCTCAAACTTATAACGCTCCTTGTTTTTCTGTGTATCTCTTTATGTCTCTGTGTGTCTCCTATTTGTGCCGAATAAATGGTTATTTCTTTCTTTCCATGCTACGTTTTGCGACGGGGGCTAAAAATCGATGGTATCAAAATAAGGCGAAATTAGAAAATACAGCTAAGTACTTGTTCGGGATGACATAAGTAATAGCACCCTTAAATAAAAGTAAGTAAATATTTGCTTAAAATTTTAAGACATGTTTTGGTATAGGTACTAGTTAATAATAATGGTAGGTATGAATGAATGAACGAATCTTTATTTGCAACATACGTACTTCAGCAATATAATATATTACCAGTTTGGTCCACTATCAAAATAAGATTTTTTGATGTTTTAGAAGGAGGAAGTATTTTGCACACATAACATCCTCTGTGTATCCAAAAGCGTACTCTGACTTATCCCGTAGACCGAGTCCTGTCCATAAACTTTTATCCCATCCATGTAATCCTATTACTTTTCCATTCTTGATCCTTTACCCTAATCCTAAAAGAAAAGAGGGAAGTAACTCGCTTACAATTTCTTTAGTAAGGCGTGCCTAGAATACTCATTCGCCTCTTAAGTTATAAAAAATGTGAACGATATATTCTTATATTGGCCAATGTTTTTTATATCTTATGGTTTGAATATGCCTATGAGTTATACATTATTTCCTACCCTGAGGATAGACTTTTTTCGAATGGAGCCATGTATGTGGCCTGTTGGCCTTTAGGGGCCATCCATAAATTGCGTCACACGAATATCATGATATTTGGACCCCTCCCCCGTCCTTGTCACGAATGGTCACATTTATAAGACCCCCCTAGTGTGACGTCACATATTTTGCAATTTTTACATAAATAAATTGATAAATCAAAACAGCTGTTCCGAAATTAGTTTTATTTTTGCTTTAAATATTTTTTTACGTTCGTTTTTTAATTAGTTCACAGTACCTAGTCTTATGTGACGTCACAAAATCTGGGAGCCCTCCCACCCCCTTGTCACATAATGTCACACTTCGTCGGACCCCCCCTCACCCTTAACCTGTGACGTAATTTATGGACGGCCCCTTAAGCTGCATCGGTACAGTAGGCGAGCAGATGGGACACCTAAGAAAAAAAAGATAAGACGACGTTTCGAGCTACTACTTCTTGCAATTTTCGGTGAAATGCAGTTCTAAATCCGATGTGCTTCGGACAGTGCTGTAAATAGGGTTTTCTAAGCCCGATGCCAGCTTCTATGACAATGCACTTGATAAATCCGCCAATCTTATGTTTTTTTTTTTATTATTATAGAAGAGGAAACGGACAGTCGGTTCACCTGATGGTAAGTGAATATCGACATCCACAGACACCCGCTATACCAGGAGATCAGCGGGTGCGTTGCCGGCCTTTAAATTACACGATTTCTCCGGACGGACGTGGCTTTAGCACTGTCTTCACGAGATAATTCCAAAAAGTTTCCTTATTATATTAGTAAAGCGGGAAAGCATACTTTTTCATTATCACAACGTGTAAGATGTAATTTACATATAAATACGCACATCTCTTAAAAGTTCCAGAAGTCGTAAATCGGTTAGCTTTCGATAAAATGGAGTAGGTCCTGAAACAGTTGAATATTTCAGTTGGCTTCCGTTCGTGTGCCTCGTGTGGTACACGCTACGTGAGGGTACTGCTAGAGCTGGTAGGGGCACCATGTTAGTGGAAACTTAAATAAGACAAAATACTCTTTAACATGGGAAGGTATGTGTTCTGAAGAAAATTTGGGCTTTTATGATATCCGTGAAATAGCGTTTTCTGAGTTTTGGTTTACATATTGTTTTCTAATGTTTGCGCGAATTTCACTCATTATAATGAAACAATTTTTTACGGATTTTATCGCGGTTTATTAAGATTTTTACAAGCCCGACGTTTCGGATACTTTACAGCAACAATGGTCACGGGAGGACTGAGGTGACAGATGTCCTAACGTTACTAAGTTATTCGAACTACCCTATGATACATCATTATTTTTGAATAAGTCCTCCTACGCCGAAAGTGCTAACTGCATCTTTAATCTGTGGCATATTATGCTTGGTTTTTGATTTAATTATTTTAATAATGGGATCCCAAGCAGGTGGTAAGAGCCAGCCATCTTCTCTATTGAAATTTGGATGTTTTTTTAATTTCAATAGCCTCACGGATCATCCTTGGTTGGAATCGGTGTTCTTTTGCGAGTATCTGTGGTTTATCAAATCTAATATAATGGCGAGCTTTAAGCTTTTTTAAGCTCGCCATTATATCAGTTAGCACTTTCTGCGTAGAGAGGACTTATTAAAATAATGATGTATCATAGGGTAGTTTCGAATAACTTTGTAACATTAGGACATCTGTCACCTCAGTCCTCCCGTGACCATGGTTGCTGTAAAGTATCCGAAACGTCGGGCTTGTCAAAATCTTAATAAACCGCGATAAAATCCGTAAAAATTGTTTCATTATAATGAGTTTTGGTTTATTTGGTTATATGTTTAGATCTTCTATTTGTATACATTATGTGTCTATCTTGGGCACGCTCTGTATTTTGTGAAAGGAGAGGAGTTATATTTTAATTACTTACGGCAATTTTTTTTACACATTATTATTATTATTAAATATATTTTCTGTTTTGGTCTATTGTTTTTTTTTATTAATATAGCATACGAGGGCAAACGAGCAGTCGAAGCCTTTTGTCGACTATCGACACCCATACATATCCGCATAACCAGAGATCATGCAGATGCGTTGCCCTCCTTTTCCCTATCCAAGTGGGCCACCGGAAACTCACAAACCGCACGAAACGCGACAGCATAGCTGGCACTTGACGCCGGTGTTGTGTTAGCGAGAGGTATCACACCGGTCGTGCCGGCCCAGTTCGGCTGCAATGCAACATGGCACTACTTCTTATACTATAATGTTCTGGCCTCAAATGACGGAGTTGGTTACATTACAAAAGTTTTTATGTTCAAGTTATTTGTCTTGTATATCCCAATTTAACAACTTCTGGATAAGATCTTGTGATCCCATAATCATGTCGTTATTTTAACGAAATTAACTCCAAAACTAAGTAGATTTCTTCTTATTATTATATAATATAACTATCAAATATTGATCTTGAAGATAACATTTTTTCCGTAAAATTGATTCCATTAGTTTTTTTTTTCAAAAACATTCCATAAATTTTTCATCATTCATCTAATCATTATCATAATTTAACTATGAGACTGTCCTTCATAACTATCATTCAGTGGTCACCATATACGTTATTTAATTTCACCTAGTTTTTACTACTTTTCGACACCAAGTCACTTGTACGGGACAAGTGACTTGGTGTCTTCACGAGATCTCTAAAACAATTTAGATGAACTTTAGCTCAAAGGCCTATTTTTTATTACCTTTTATTTTCTACAACTTCACATAATATTACAAAGCTCACAAAAACCTAGGAAATATTTTTGTAACAGAAAGCTTTTATTACAATGTGCACTAAAACCATCGAGCATATGACCAGATAGAGTAGTAATGTGAGCCATATAATTCCGAAACCGGTCAGTGATTTGTCACTGATGTAATAGCAATTCAAACAACCAGTGATCTGTATGTACACTGTAGGTACGTCAGATCGGCCAATCATCAATCAATGGCCATCAGTCGTCCGATCAGAGCGCAGAAACGGCGCAGCTTCGCAGCACAAAATATGCAGAATTAGTTTTCATACAAAAGACAACATTGCTGCTCTATCCCGGTTTTATGCTCGATGTTAAAAACAGTAATATACTGTTGATGTAAAAAATGACTTTCACAGGACGCCTTGTCAAATTCATAATCATAATTATTAAAAAACCATAACGAAAAAATAAAAGATAGCGTTACGCCGATTGTCATCACGGCGTTCGAATCAATTTTACTGCCACGGTGCGGCGATAGAACATGTATTGATATCAAAAACCTCTTTCGTGAATATACTTTAGAATAAGTTTTATTAAAAGTTATATAAAAGTGAGATTAAGTTGGATACTTACATTCATGTTTTCTGAGCCCGACAAGATATCTCAAACATACGCGAAGTTTCAAATTAAAATAACTGTTTTATACCGAAAATTTTCTTTGAAATCCGTTGAACCCTTTTGAAGCGTTTCCGAGTCAAACTTTCAGATTGGAAAACATACTCGTACATATTTCTAGAAACAATGATTCAAGAGGAATCAACAAAATATCAGTTCTCTTAGAGTTCATTATTAATTTAAAAAAAGATAACATTATTATTTTTTTAACGAAGAGGAGGGCGGCGCATCTGCGTGGCCTTGGTTTTGCGGATGTCTCTGAGCGTCGGCACCATGAGACTCCGACTGGTCGTTTCCCCCTAATGACAAAAAAAAAAAGATCATTAAATTACATAAGTTAGAAAATAGAAAATTGATAAATATAATTACATGTATTTATACAGTGCGGCTTGTGAAGCGGCTGAAAAAGCTAAAGTTTGCAAACACAGGGGTCTAGTCTCCGACTATGATTTTGTCCCATTCGGTGTCGAGACCCTAGGTCCGTGGGGTCCTAGCGCTATAAGGCTTTTTAGGTAAATAGCAAAAAGGTTATTCGACATCACAGGAGACCGAAGAGCTGGCAGCTACCTCGGTCCCCGGACAAAGAATTAGTCTAGCTATTCAAAGGGGGAACGCTGCCAGTATGTTCGGAACCTTGCCTAAAGGGACTCCTTTATAATAATATATTTTAGTTATTTTTTTAAAATATATTTTTAAGGTTTTTAGTTTTAGGTTCTTTGTTATTTTTAATATTATGTAAGTTTAGTTATAATGATCAAATAATCATTGTCATATAGTAGGAGTACTTAATTTAACTTGGTTATAATAAAGTTTTTTGTTTAATAATAATTACATTCATTACACAATCTTCAATTAATATCAAATTCAAATTAAAAATTAAAAATAACAATAATTAGGTAAACAACACAAAACCTCTCGTGTGTACTTGGTTTTTTATTTCATATTTTTTGTAAAGATTAGTTTATTTTTTTATTTTTGCTATACGTGTATATAGTTAGACGTGTACTTGGCGCGACATTTTACAGTGAAACTGTTTTTTGTGGGATATCTCTTTTTTTTGTAAAGCATATATTAATTAACATAATTACATTTTAAATATTTATACTTCTTGAGTAATTCATTTCAAATACTTTAAAATTTTAAACTTAAACTTCTTGAGTAATTCATCAAAATTTTTATTCATAAATTTTCTCAAATAATTTAATAATAAAAGAGATTAGTACTATTACAATATTTTTACTTTAAATGACGCTTGTGACTGACCAGTGACCAATGCAACATCGTAACAGGCGCAACATGCAACTTGACCGGCAGTTCAAATCAATAATTAAATTAAAGTAAATTATTATATTTGCTTATTAGTAAATCATGTAATAATAAGCTCAAAAATGTAATTAAAAAATTTAATATTTTTTGTTCTTGTCCAATATATGATTCATTATTATTTACCCTAAATTTATTAAGTTATAGTTGCACACTACCATGCCTTCAGAATAAAAAAAAAATCAAAACTTTAGATGTATTACTTTCTTTATTGTTTTCTTAAGAATAATTCAAATCCAACTCCATACGAAGAATGTCATAAATTTACTTGATATCAATGTACTTATTATTATGTTTATTGTCCTTTAAGGCCTTTAAATATTCTCCTTTCCAGAAGCCAAAAAAAATGTAAAACAGTAAGGAAATAACTTCAAATGAAAATAATTAAAATTAAGAAATACTACACACATAATGTCTCGCAATTTTTGTTTACAACCAGCCCTTTTCCGCTTAAAGGTCTTTTTTTATTGCATGGTCTGTAACAATGGGAAAACAAATTGTATTGACAATAATAAAAGTATGACAAGCCAGAAATTTGAAGTAAAATTACTTACATAATATCATAATCAATACTGAAATTAACTTGTCTGTCTCTATTTGATTATTGGAACAAATATAAGTCATCAACATATAATGCTATAACAATTTTTACATCATTATTCATTTTTGTAAAAACACATGGCTCTATACGACTCCTTTTAAACCTAACTCACATAAACATTGCTCCACTCTCAAATACCATGATCTAGATGACTGCTTTAAACCATAAATTGTTTTGTTTAACAATCTTATTCTTATTTGAATCACAATTAATAACTAGTTGAACCTTATAAATGTCCTCTTTAAGAAAACCATTTAAGAATGCTGTTTTAACATCTAAATGAGTGACATCTAAATTTAACTGAACAGATAGTGCGAACAATAATTTCAAAGTAGAATGTCTGACATCTGGTGAGAAAGTCTATTAATAATCAATACCAGGCCTCTGTGTAACCTTGTGCCCTTAGCCACTAAACATGCTCTGTAACATACACTATTATCACTATTTAATTTCCTTTTATATACCCACTTGCACTGTACTAAAGTTTAATCAAAAGGTAATTCACTCACAGGAACCCATGCATCATTTTCTTCAAAAGCTTGCATGCAGCTTTTCCTCTATTGCCTCAATCCACTTGTCTTTTTCTGGGCTCTCCAGAGCTTCATGGACACAGACTGGATCATTAGTAACATTTAGACCCAACGTTGTACATAGATTTGGAAATCTATAACGCTCTGGCAGCTTTTTTATTCACTTATTTTGGGTCCCCCTTTACTAAAAGTAAATGGTAATGGTTCCTCATTTTCTTCTTCAGATTTCTGTCTGTGTATGATATTCCCGTAACTGCTCCATCTTTCATTTTATTCTGGTCATTTATATTCAAATGGCCAATCTCCTATGACACTCTTCACTAATTACTGTTGAAGTAGGAGTAAAAAAACATTGTTTATGTTCCATGACCAACTTATAAACACCATCTTCTTGGTTTGCTACAGCCACCAAACTGTTTTTTCTATTGTAAACATAACAGCATTTCTCCTTTAACTCCACATTGTTTCCATTCTTGATAAGTTGACTAATGTAAATCAAGGGTTGGCTATAGTAGAGTATAGCAAAAAATTAATACCAATTTAATTGGTAGGAGATGAAGTCAAGAAACAAACTCCAGCGGCATTTATTATGCGGTTATGTCTAATTTTTAGAGTTTTGACCGAATAAAATCGGTTGAAACTAAATAAAAAAATACATTAAAATCACATTAAAGTACCACAATTACATAGATAGAGATCTCTATCTCTCACTTTGTTAAATAATTTTGTTATTTCTCGAAAAATAATTAGACTGTATTGTCATTTTTCTTTCCAATTGGCATTTTCTGTTGGAACCGGCTAAGACCTGAGGCCATGCTGCCATATCTGTTGTGTTACCAAAAATATCTTGTCTGTGCTTTGGAGAAACGGCGGAAAATGCCAAAAAGCGCGGCTCTGCCCCTCTAGCAATCTATCCGACTCCAAAAGTAACTATAATGACATGGTAAACGCAAAGTTTGTACGTTAGTAGAAGATTAAGTTGATTATAAGTTGTAAGCACAAACATTAAAGAAACTGTTATTTTATCACTTTTTAGTTTAGTATTTTTGAAGGCGGTTTTAATTTTTTGTAAAATGTTTTTATTAGAAACTTTGTGACATAATTTTTTAGGCTCATGTATATTAATTATTATTCTTAGCGTAATTATACAATATATGTAGAGGGTTTGCTATCGCAAGCTACATACTTACAAGTGGGAATTTACATAACATAAAATAGAGAATGTTAAAGCCGCTGTTTATCCTCCACCCAGAGATAACAGTTACGAAAACCTTAGATATCTAGCGTATAAAACGATGTTGAAATTTCAAAGGCTATTTCCCTTAATAGATAATTATTATCAGATCGTTTATCCGTTCACTAGACAATTACTGGTTCAACGGACGCCAAGACGGTCGTTTCCCCGAACTTGAATTTTCCTAGGGGTAGCTATTGCAAGGGTGACCTGCCTAGTCGAAAGTCCATCGCTTTATTATAAGGAGCACATTACCGCTTCGTATTTGTTCATACCTTTGTATGGTACAATCGGCACCACAGGGTCATGATAAACGATGGCAGCCCTCTATCCGGATTATTCCTTCTTCATTGGTAATTGGTAAAACCTGTGGTAGGGAAGCGCTGTGCCACGCTCCCGGCTGCAAGGGTACCACCATCTTGCTTGTTTCTCCCTTGAAATAGATTTGATGTTTCGGAGAGAAGGACAAGACAGGCAGTGTAATTACTGGCTCCGAGACTTAACATCTTATGTCACAGGATAGGCAACACATAATGAGTTGCCTGGGTTCGTTCCAGGTATACTAGTTTATGTTCATGGGCGACGTTGACCACTTACCATCAGGTGGCACGTTTGCCAGTTTGCCTATCCAACTAAGAAAAAAATATATATTTTCACATATAGTATCCAGAGGGCCGAGAATGGCTAGCGGTGACAGGTCTTTTTATAGCCCATAGGGGTCTAAGTTCCGGTAAATGTTAGCGATGATAAGCCCTCAAGTCATTTGGTCTTGACTTATTTGGCACAATGACATGCATACTTTGGAGATGGGTCGTCATAAATTATTACATCGGCCGAGTATCAACAAGCACTTTATTAGCCATTATTGACAATGGCGGTCGATGTCGGCCGATCAGTTAATTATAAACAATAGATAGTGGGCCATCTTGTGGAGGTCGCCGCGGTGTTGTCAATTAACACCACCATCGGGGTCAGAATCTATCAGCAATTTTGATATTTTGATATTGAATTTCAGAACGATAGGCGCCCAGTTTGCTCGCTTATTTCATGAACGAGAACATAATATTATCTACCTTTATAATAATACCCTTATAAAAACTTAATAATATCAACCCTTATATGTCGCAATGCTGGGCACGGGTCTCGTTATCAGGCGAGGAGGGTTTTCGGCATAGTTCACCGATGCGCTGGCCCAATGCAGGTTGGTGAACTTCACACACCTTCAAAGTCTTTTAATCTCATCAGGCATGCAGTTTTCCTCACGATATTTCCTTCACCGGTGAGTCAGCGATGGTCTCATGTTCAAGTGCACATGGAAATTTAGAATAACCCATTTCTAGGCATCACAGGGGTCGGGAGCGAACCCGGACCTCTCACTCAAGAGATCGAGACCATACCACTAGACCAGTTTAGACAACGTCGCTCACGACACATGTCTAATATTAGGTCCTTTACCTATGAAATTGCCGTTTTGTATGAAAAAATTTAAACGATTTTTATTAATGAATGTATTAATCGTATGCAATCAATGCATCTTTGCCAACGCAGTGGCAGTTTATTGATGTCCTTCCTAAAGAATTCAGCCGGACGGGAGGCAACGAATTCTTCAAAGGCATTTTGTACTGCCTCTCGGGTATTGAATTTTTTCCCCGCCAAGAAGTTATCCAAATTCTGGAAAAAGTAGTAGTCTGTAGGCGCAAGGTCTGGTGAGTAGGGCGGATGATGGAGAGCTTCCAACCCCAGTTCTTGCAACTTGGAGACCGTCTGCTGTGCAGTATGAGGAGTCGTGTAGGAGCAGCGGAGACGAGCGATTGACCAATGCTGGTTGGAGATGTGCCAGCTTCTCCATAATTGTGTTCAGTTCTTCACAGTACACATCTGCAGTAATGCTCACCCCGTTTGTAAGAAGCTGTGATGAATCACACCGGCGCTAGACCACCAAATAGTGACGGTCACTTTTCTAGGGGTAAGTTTTCGTTTAGGGCATTGTATAGATGCTGAACCAGGATCCAACCAACTTGCTGAGCGCTTGCAGTTATCAAACAGAATCCATTTTTCATCGCAGGTAAAAATGCGGTTCAAAATTCCTTCATTTGTGTGCCTGTTGAGCAGTGCAAGGTACGTCTCGACGCGTACTTCGCGCTGGCTATCATTGACCTGGCACCCATTTGTCAAGCTTTTTTACCTTGCCAATTTGACGCAAATGGACCAATATTGTTTTGACGCTAACTTAGAAAGCTGCTGCTAATTCAGCAGTAGATTGTGTATCATCAGCTTCCACAATCGCCTTTAATTCGTCATTGTCAATCAAAGTCTTCGGACGACCGCGAGGTTCATTTTTCAGGTCGAAATTTCCAGAACGGAAGCGAGCAAACCAATAACAGGTGGTGCGTTGGTTTGTAGTGTTAGCTCCGTAAACGTCGTTGATGTTGCTGCGTGCCGCTTCTGCCGTGTTGCTGCCACGACGGTCTTCATATTCCATAATTACTCGAATTTTTAACGTATCCATGATGACGAAAAAGATTGAAATGCGATGATAATGTAACACTAATCAATAAACAAATGACTACTTTTGGAAAAAGAATTCCATGTTTTTAAAATAAAATTAATTTGAAATTAGAATTCTTAGCCAAACAAAAATTATTTTGATTTAAAATGGCCAGTACTGCAGAACGGCGATTTCATAGATTACCTATTATCATGAGTTGAAGATGAAGAGTATGTTTGGTTGGACGCGATAATCGTCGGTTCTACAGCCGGATTTGATAGCTTATTTATTGAGAAAGGTCTAGACTTTATGCTATTTATTTTGAAGCAGTTTTTTTTTAAGCTGATTAATAGTATTTTAAGACACTTATTTCTCTATTCGTGTACTTTTTATGAGCATTATCATAATGTATCTGTTACGTTAACGTGATACATCTTTCGGAATATCAAAACGAAATCAATGGCAATTTTATCAATGTGCCATCTCTCCTGCATTAATAAACGCCACGAAAGCTATTTTTCCCCATGTCGCGCCAGTTTATTTTATCGACACATCGATTAACAGCATAATATTTAATTATTTTCTATTAGCAGCATCGATTAACAGATGATGGCCGGCTGGTCGAGGGTCTAGCTATATAGTATGTAAACTATGTATTTATATACATTTCTTACATTTATTTCGGTTACTAGTGCTCGTAACACAAGTTCTAACGAGCTAACCACGTGGTGTGATTGTTGGATAATATTTATTGATTTATGTTAGTTGGACAGGCAGACTGGCAGACAAGAACACCTAATGGTATGTGATCAGCGTCGCCCATGAACAAAGTTCACCTGAGACTATCCCAGACAACTCATTCACATGTTACTGTCCTGAGGCATAAGATTTTGAGTCTCGGTGCCAGTAATTACACTGCCTGTCTTGCCCTTCTCTCCGAAACACAGCGAAGCTGTTTCACGGGAGGCAAAAGCAGATTGGTGGTACCCATCAAATTGAGCCTAGGGAGCTGCTCTTTGTACTCCTCTTATAAGAAGAGGGGACAAAAGAGCAGGGGGACAATGGGCGAGGATGGGAACGTCACCCCATTGTACTGTCCCACCGTTGGGAGGGGTTGATTTGTGGTGCGGGACAACCCCTCTGTGGAGGTGGCCTCGGTCCCTTGAGGGACTAGCCGTCGAGGTACCCTGTTTGCTCAACACATCCTGGGCACCTCACCAAAGGCGGCAGTGGTGGCACTCGCCGGGTTTTAGTGGGTAGAGCTTATCTTACTTTCGGGTGCAGCGAGTCCCACGTACCTGCCTGGGGAGACCCACTCCCCCGCGGGATGCCTCATTTCCCGGCGTAAAAGAAAACAAAAAGGATGGTGGTACCCATGTGCAGACGGGAGCGTGGCGCGGTGCATCCCTCCCACCGTCATGTCTGTGATATAAAGCAACGCGTCCGCCAGTAATCATCAAATGGATATCGTAATTCCACACGAATTTGGGATGAAAGGAGACGAAATTCCCAAACTGCGCAGTTAGGACGTAACACATGTATTTAGAGATATATACGAACATGTTTTCATCCCTTATTTGTCCCTCCGAGTCTCCCCCAGCCGCAGGGTCTTTTTTTACCCTTCAACTTTTGAACCCTCGAATCGAGCCCCAAATGTGGAGATGGATGGATTTTCTTAATCTAAAACCCTCCGGTACAATAATATTAAATTTTCTTTAGTTTGTCTTGCTCCGAGATAGAATTTTCAACAGAACAAACAAAAACGGACCGATTGTCTCATAAACAAAAAAATGGAGAAAGTTTGTGATGAGGGTTAGAGTTTCTCGTTTAGGTATCTAGCGTCTATATATAGGTTATATATAGTATCTAGCGTCTATATATAGCTATTCGGGCCTCTGCTAAGCTAAGTTTCTGGTAGCAACAGACACTTTACTCTGTGTAGCCATCATGATGTAGTGCTAAAATATTTTGTTGTATAGACGGTCCGTGTTGGTTGCGAGTGGCAAGGGATCGGTCGTCCTGGCATTCATTGAAGGAGGCCCATTTACAGCAGTGGACGGATAGAGTCTGATGGATGATGATACCTAAGCAACCCCCGCTGTTTTACCCAAACGTATATTAAAAGTCTTCTAAAGTAAATAGACCTTTTTCAATAATAAGGAGATCAAATGCAAGAATATTATTTACAAACATGACTAGCTGGTGGCCGCAACTTCATCTGCGCACGATTAGATTTTGGACAATCCACAAAATTGATAAATGATAGCCTATTTGTTATTCTAAGTAATTTTAAAGTTTCATTAAAATCCATTCAGTGGTTTTTGTGTGAAAGAGCAAGCATCCATACAAACTTTAAAACGTTAGTCCCGCCGTAATAAAGTTTGAATTACTATCCCATGTTCATGAGATGAACTATGAAGCACTGAATGTCTCCGTTGACGCTCGCTGTGTGAAATGAAAACCATTATCAAACACAATTTGGTTGAGAAATTTTGATAAATAACGCGATAATCAAACCGAATGTGTTGATAAACTTAAAAATTATACATGCTTTAAATCTTCTATCTATACATATATAGGAGCTGTTCTATAGATTGACTCATCACGTTATCTCTGGAACTATAAGACCTAGAGACTTGAAATTTGGTAGGAATATTACTTTTGCCATGTAGAGGTTAGCTAAGAACGGATTTCAAGTAATACCTCCCCCTCCCCCTTTGACAGAACGAAGTTTGTGCGAGCAGCTAGTACATTATACACTTAAAAACATAGTTGAAAGATAAGCGAAAGCAATGGTCTTTAAATCGTAATAAAGCCTTCGTGTGTTCATTTGCTAAGGCGGTGGGCGGCCGTAAATACGGTAATGATGCATCACAGGACCACACTTAATATTTTATTGCTTAATATGCATTTGAACTCGAGAGTAAAAATTTGTAGGTTGTTAGGCAGAAGACAAGCTGTTACCGACAGCTTTGCAAGCGTTGAGTGACATTTACGAACATGTCCGAGCTGATGATGATTACAGTCATAATCTTTCTTTCTTCACAATACAATCTCTTTACCAAATTTCATAGAAATCATCGGTTTAGGCGTAAGAAGGTAAACAGAAAGACGGACATTTTTGATGGCCGCCCGGTGTACCTGTAAGTTGGTTACCACGCGCAGGTGTCGTAGGTTTGAAATTTGAATACGGGCTGGCATTTATGCAACGAATGTTTTAATGTTTTTGTCTTTTTATATGAAAATGTTATTGTAAAAGTTTTATGTACTCCTATTGTGGGACTAGGTTACCGTGGTATTCATAAATTTATAACCGAATTCTTTCGATGGGAAATCGGACGGTAGTTTCGCCATCCAATTTTAACACGCTTTTATTAGTTTCACCTGTATGTTTGTTTGCTTGCTTGTTTGGTTGTAACCGACTTCTTTGGGCGCGATTTGGACCCACTTCTAACGGCCAGATTTCGTTCAAACTTTGTTGATTTATTGAGGACCGGTGGAAATACAATAATATGATAAGTTTATTCCAATATCCTGATCAGGATAATCAGGATAGCCCATTCTAGAAATCTTATTTGAATTTAGTCTCTCACTCATTTCTAAAGTGATTGCCATTACTTAGTTGAGTACTTTAAATTAATAAAAACAATAATTAAAAAAATCTACACAAAACACTAAAAAATAAATTATAGTTAAAAAAAACTAAAAAACACGCTTTAATAGCAAACCGAACAAAAAATTTGAAAATATTTTTTATACAAGAATTAAATGGATTAATAAAATAAATGATATTACTTATTGTAAAAAAGCGTGGTGCTTGTACTAAGTTTTTATATTAATCTTTGAAAGTGGTCTATGACCAGTAGTGGAAGGGAAAACGTTGATAATGATGATCTGAAACTTTAAATATCATACGTCAGTGGGCAGGTCACTGGTTGGTTGAATTGCTATTTCGTCAGTGACAAATCACTGACTAGTTTCGAAATTGTATGGCTTAATTTACTCCTCTATCCGGTATATATTATGCTTGTTGGATCTAAGTGACGATAGAATAATCCGACTTTATTATAACTTTGTATCCGTAACCGATTAACTCTATTCCTATCCTGATCTGAAATTTCACATCCACAGCATATTATCTAGTACTAATATGACCAAACACCATATATCCGTTGGAAGTAATCAATACTGTTCGTGAACAATCGCTGAACGGACATATATGGTTGGATACCCATGGGCGACGGTTACCTCTTACCATGATGGTCGGATAAGAGCGTTATTATCAACGCTATGATACAGCGGAAATTTACTTAATACACGGCATCACTGGAAGTAGATAATCCGAATGAGTTAACTTTTTTTAATTTACTATTAGAGCTGGATGCAAGACCTTTGCCCTAAACAATGTTAAAAATTAAGCCTTTTTAATTTATTAGGACTTGGATACAAGTCCTTTCCCGTAAACAATGTTAAAAGCTAAGCTTTTTTTTTAATTTTAAATTTATTAAGACCTGGTTACAAGTCCTTTATCCAAGTTGAGCTTTTAGTGGTTAGTCTTGCCATACTAAATAAATACACAGACTTATTGCACGCCTTATAAGCGAAGCGTTATGAGTGCTCTACAATCTATATGTAAAAAAAAACAGTTTTCTCGACACTGAAATTGATTTTTTGTTATTTATATCGCACTTACAGGTTAATATGAGTGCACTTATATCAAGTCAAATAACTGTCCGGCAGTGGTCCGGCACATTAAATATATTTCAATAACAATTGTATTGTTTAAAATAGTAAATTAACATTAAAAATAATCTTTAGTGGACGTCCGTGTTTCTGTGTCTGTATGTGGCAGGGACATTGATCGAAAAAAATATCGCAGCGGATTTTTTTTTTCAGTTCACCTTCGTTTAATATTATTATTATAAAAAAAAAAAAACTAAGATACAACTAACAAATGTGCATTTATATCAGACTCTTAGTTCGTTGCCAAGCAACTAACAAATAATCAATTTTATTGTGGAAAATGAGAATGAGGCTGCCCTTTTAGATTTAAAAACTTTTATGTTTATCTTTATTTAAATGTTGACTGTTTTTTTGACGACCTCTGTGGCTCAGTGATAAGCGCGCTAGCGCTCAAGCCGGAGGTTGCGGGTTCGAATCTCGCCAGGGAACGTTTGTGGGTCATGGGTGTGTATTATACCTAGGTAACACTGAAAATGTTTAGAAAATGAAAAACGGCTTAATGTAGAAAGTTGCCAATTCTTTTATTGTTTTTCGAAGTAATCTTCAGGGCTCGTAAAGCGAATACCTCGAATTTTATCTTTAGTTCTTGGAAATAAATGAAAGTCGCAGGGCGCCAGGTCAGGACTGTAAGGCGGATGACTCATTATCTCGACACATGCCATAGTCAAATATTCAACAGTCCGTTTTGCAGAGTGCGCTGAAGCATTGTCGTGGTGAAGGAGGATCCTGCTTCGAGAGCGCTGCTGTCGAATTTTTTCCAAGACAACAGACAAACAGCGATTGACATACCAGTCTGCAGTAACTGTCCTTCCATCTTCTAGCACAACTGTCGCGAAATGACCTTTCCGACCAAAGAATGAGGCAATCATCTTTTTTCCTTGACTTCTTCCTTTCTTTACCTTAGTTGGCCGATCCTCGAAAGGAAACACCCACTGAGCTGATTGTCTTTTGGTTTCGGGTTCGTAGCAATATATCCAGCTTTCATCACCTGTGATGATGTCAAATACAGCATTTGAGTTACCGCCGTTGAACTTATCTAACATTTGGCGACACCAGTCCATGCGGAGGCGTTTCTGGTCGTCGGTTAAAGTATGGGGAATCCATCTGGTACAAAGCTTCCTGACGCCTAAATGTTCGTGTAATATTTTTTGAACTTGACTCATACCAATGCCTAGGCTTGCCCGTATCTGCTGATAGGTCACTCTCTTATCTTCCTCTATCATGCGTCGCACAGCACTGATGTTATCTTCAGTAGTCGCTGTTAAAGGACGTCCCTCAAGCGGATCATCACTGAGATTGCTACGTCCACGCTTAAACTCGTTAAACCAATTGTAAATAGTGGCACGAGATGTGGCTTCATTAAAAAATGCTAATCGCAGCCTATCATAGATTTGTTGTTGAGTAAGCCCACAACTAAAGTCATAATAAATCATAGACCGAAAATTTTCTCGCGTTATGTTCATTTTCACGTGTAACAAGAGTTTTAGATTTGCCGCCAATTCACAAAAACAAATGACAAATGAATGCAATATACTACATTAGGTTACCAAAGAGTTCTAAAATTGAAATTCAAAAAAGTTTTCATTTTCAATGTTTCTAACTGGCCAGTTCTAAACATTTTCAGTGTTACCCACGTATAATAAAAATCTTAAATATCTATGGACGCTTTCACACCACGTCAATCTGGCCCCGTGCTAAGTACTCGAAGAACTTGTGTTACGGGTACCAGACAACGCAAATATATTTAATACTTTTATACTATTATTTTTTTTATGGCATAGTAGGGCAGTCGAAGCCGTTTGGCGACTACCGACGCCCAAACACATCCGCACAACCAAAGATTATGCAGATGCGTTGCCCTCCTTTTCCCTAACCCCCCCGCCAATGAGCCACCGGAAACTCACAAACCGCACGAAACGCGACAGCATAGTTGTCACTTGACGCCGGTGTTATGTGAGCGAGAGGTACCACCCCGGTCGTGCCGGCCCAATTCGGCTGCTAAGCAGCATGGCACTACCTCTTAACAAATAAAAAAACTATACATATATTTAAGATTTTTATTATATAATACACATATTTAATACACATCCATGACCCAGGAACACAGAAAAATTTTTTGTTCCCTGGCGGGATTCGAACCCGCAACCTCCAGCTTAAGCGCCAACGTGCTTACCACTGAGCTACAGAGGTCGTCGTATATATATGTATAGTATAAAAGTATTAAATATATTTCTGTTGTCTGGTACCCGTAACACAAGTTCTTCGAGAACTTACCACGGGACCAGATTAACGTGGTGTGAAAGCGTCCATAGATATTATTATTATTATAATTCTTCTGTACGTCTGTATGTTAATAGTGGGTTCAAGTTGATTCGAGAATGGTTTAGGTTCTTTATTCTGTCCACTACAAAATATTTCGTATCGGGTCCACTAGAATAAAATATAGTACAGTATCATGTTAGTCGATCAGATATAACTATAAAGTTTACGCATTTCATGTATCCTTGCAGCATGTAAAATTTTGTTTCTATGTATACATAACACGGTCGTAAATTGCTTGTTACTAGTATATCCTATTCATCGTTTTTGTCAGTTTTATGAACGACATCAAAAACATTCATAGAATCTGAAGTTAACAAAAATAACAAACGAGTTAACACAGTGACATACTGTCGTAATGTGCGAACTCGGAAACTGGCGATCACGTGGACCGCGGCGTGCGACAGAGAGGAGAGATGTTTAGGCATCGGCGCGAGCGGGACAGGTGGCGCAGCCTTGACCTGCGCAGTAATTGCGTAAAATGCCCCCTTGCTTTGCTCAAGTCGAATTATTGGCGCGCAATATGTTAGTGTTGCCAGGATTCGACGAAAATTGCCGCCAATATCGAAAGGATGTAAGTAATTGAATTTCGAATTCTTACGTTCCATTTCCCAATTTTTTGTTACAATTAGTTATAGGTACCTAATATATTATAATAGTAAACGAATGTTCGTTAATAGGTTAAGTATGTTGTAAAATATGTAAAGTATGTTGTAAAATAATTTCGAAATTTAAATAAAAATAAAATGCATGATGGTTTACAAAATGAAAACAAAATTTCTGTTGATATAGCCATCGTTATAAAGTTTTGCTTCTGTAATATGTATATTTTGTCGGATTGGTTTCTCTGACGTGTATTTAACAAACTTTAACAGCTCTCGAAAGTTATACTTAAGGTTGAACTAGTCGACGGCGCGAACTCTAACAAAATGATTGCTATCTCACCTGACATAGTGCGCGAACATGTGTGCTAGAATGAAATGCACAATGATTCATTCTGAAAATGTCCTTTTAACAAAACAGTTATTATAGAAAAACTAATAAGTGTATCTTTTCAAAATAAATTTATTTTATCTTTTGAATAACTAAACTATATCTGTACGGGCTTTATTTTTGAGCTTTCGTGCTCGGTATACTATTTATTTTCGCCCAAAGTTGGGCTAAAATCAGTTTTGAAATACGAAAGTTTAGAAGCTTGTATTTTTTAAATGTATATTTTTTTTACATTTCTAGGTACATACACACATAGATAACGACGAGATCAATTTATATTATCCTTAGTTTTTCGTGGTCAACGTCAAACATTGTAGTAATTACTGTTCTGCGTTTGTATGGAAAGATGAGCGACTTGTGTAACCATGATACAATTAGTTTAGCTAGATCGAGTTAAAAGTTTCGAATTACGTTTTATTACGCTTGAGCTAGAGATGTCCTTTTCGTTGTTGTTCGTTATGAATATTTAATACGAATTTTACTTCCTCTCATCTCCTGTACGGAGTAGCGCCATCTATAGAGCTATGGTTTACTTTTGTTATCACTATTTATTGCATGTAATAATATATTATATTATATAGTCAATTTATACAACTGCGTCTACTTCACTGCGTGACAAGGATATGTTATCAAAGATTTAGCAACATTCCATTTCAGATTCGTCTTCAAATCTTTAACTCATCGGAAAGTACCCGAACGGTGCGACCACAGAAATCTAAATAATAAGACAAAAAAATACTGTCTTATTATTTAGATTTCTGTGGGTGCGACATTTACCCAAATTTGGGCCAAATAGGTACGTACATAGTTCCTTGTGTAAATTGTTCATGAAATATTACATCTCTTACTCTTCGCTACAAAATACTATTAATAGGACACTATCTTTTATTTGAAGTTAGTAAACAGTTTATTAACGGGTTAGATTTTCACTTTAAATGCTAAAAAGGTTTAATGAGAAATTACTAGGTATTTTTAACTGGCAACCCGAGCATGGTCCTTATTTTTACGTAATGAGTTTTAAAATAATGTGTAGTAGTGTCCTTGGACGAGTTTCCACGTTTTGGGGCTTGCTATCTCATTAGCGGGCTATAGATTGTTGTTAATATATGTAATGGGTACGACATCCTTGTCTATAAAGATTGAAGGGGACCCAAAGTTTTTGAAATTACGTCAGCCTGCGGTGATCCTATCATGGCACTAAGTTTTCTTATGCCTGTAGCAATATTGGGCTTAATAAAACATAGGCAAAAACTTGATTCGTTGAAAACTTTGAATATTAAAGTTTTTAAAAACATTTTGGCAAAAAGAAAATGAAATCTAGTTCTGGAATTCAAGTTCAACGGCGTTTTACAATGAAACTGATTAGACCACTATTATTATTAGACTACTATTATTAATTTCCTATTAATAAACTAGCACCTTAAAAAAACTTTATCTGCGCGTCCACGACCGGTTCCGGCAATGTCATAATGTATATTACTCACGCTCAGGGTAGTGAGGCCCGCAGACAAGGTGATTCTGCTGCTAGACTTGACAACACGCAAACATCAATGTCATCATACCATCATCATCGTCATTCTCATATTCCCGTATTCGCCGTCACGACAAGACGTTGTGTCAAAAACGTCATGACGGCAAATACAAACCGGATTACTCAATTACATAGACAAAGTTAATCTACTGTTAGAGTATAGACACTTCTCAGACCATTTTTTTAACTCCGGGAAATGCTTTGAGGCATCATTCATTTGATGTATGTGAGACTCCCTGCGCCCGAAAGCTGGTAAGTGAACGCAGCTCTACCCACTAAAACCCGGCGAGTGCCATCAATGCCGGCTTTGGTGAGGTGTCCCTGGATCTAATGAGCAAACAGGGCACCTCGGCGGTTAGTAAGTCGCTCAGGGGTCCGACGCCACCTCCAGGGGGTTGTCTCGCACCACAGAACAACCCCTCCCAACGTCGGGACAGTATAATGGGGTGAGGTTCCCGTCCTCGCCCCTTGCCCCCTGCTGCTCTTTTGTCCATTCTTCTTATAAGAGGCTTACAAAGAGTCCCCTCGCTTCGCCCAAGGTGCTGGGCTCACCCTAGGCTACTGAGCCCCACCGCCACGTCAAGGCCTGAACCATGGTGGGGGACTATGCTACTATGCCAATCAAGTCTTATTGCACTCTCTGCCATCGTTTTACAAATCACTTTTACAATTACAATGTTGGCTATTATCACATTTTCGGACAGATCTTTATCGTTCTTCAGAAATGATTTGATTTACTTGAAAAGAATAAAGTAGAGAGCCAAAGTAAATGAGCACATAAAGACGTAGGAGATGCACTGTATTTACTCTGTGATAGTTTGATGAGGCCCTTGAGATGGTGTCTCCTATACATATATCTACCCTACTCGCATTTTTTCGTAGCCGCAATAATCTACGCTAAAACATTACATTTCCGCCTGAAAAAGAGTTATAAAAAGTTTTGTTTGCATTAAAAAGTTGCGGAGAGCGCGTCCAAAATGAAAACGGGCTCACAATTTATAATACACACAAAAAACTGAGCTTGTTCTCTAGATGAAAATATTAAAATTGTCTACGAAATTTTGTATAGTCCGTATAATACTGAAAGCACTAGCGTATATTTCATTTTCATCAAAGCGTAGTCTTAGCGTTCATCGAAAAATATCCATGTCTATTAAACATTTGATGTAATGATTTGATGGTGATGATGATTACGTTTATATATTACATAGTTAATACAGACTTAGGCAGAAATTATATATACATGTATACATAGTAGTTGGTACTATAAAATATGTTACTGCTGTCAAAAATATGATATTGTAAGTGGTGAGCGTCGCCCATTAACGAGAGAAAGATGATGGTACCCGTGCAGAGAGTGCAGTACCACCGCATGAGGGATGAGGTTAATGTTCTATAATTGTTTGAATGTTTTTGGTACCTTCCTTAATCTGGCACATAATTATCCTAACGAAGTTACCCAAGGCGCAGGCCTAACTCGGCTTTCTAATCCAATTAGGTTCCTTCGATGTTTTCTGTAATAGAAGATTGACCAACATCGTTTATAGTTCATCGAATAGGTATGTTTTATGGTTTATAATATACTTAGGTTCGACGGCCTACGATAGAGGTAAGTTTATTGGACATTTTATGTGATGTGTGAAGGGATATATTTGCTACATGCGAAGAGAGTTTATAAAACCATAGTAATTTAATTAATCCTTTGTCAATGAAAAACTGATTATATACAGTAATTCAGTTGTAGTCCAGTCGGGCAGACATTTAAATAGAAAAAAATCCGGGGAGCGATTTTTTTCGTTTTTTCGTTTCAGAAAAAATAATGAACTTTAAAACAAGATGGCGGCGAATCCTCTACCGACGTTAAACAAAAAAAAAATCGCCCCCGGATTTTTTTCTATTTCAGGCTAGTTTTATGTCTGCCCTGATATTGATTATTGGTTAATTTTTTATTTTAGTTAGAGTAACGTACAATAGGCCACTCTCCGAATTTAGTCGTGAAGTAAGAGATAGTAGAGACTATCTGAGTACTTTCTTCTAGTAGCTAGCCTTCTAGTACAAAACTAGTAGAATATTTCTACTAGTTTTGTACTAGCAATCTACCCTAACATGTCCTAAGAACAATATTTATAACGCTTGTGTATGTATAACTCTGTCATCTATAGCGTTTTGTGTTTGCATTGCAGATGAGGCCCTAGCGTGGTCGCAACGTGGGCCGTGCGCGGTGACCACCTGGACCAAGATACAGCAGCGCCCGCCCCCGCCGCCCCTCGACGACGGCGGGATACCGCATACATGGTAATCTATCTCTTTTTGAAACAATCACACCACGTTAACGTTAAGAATGCGTTTCCGGAGCGGAGCTGGACTGAGTGGATAGAAACCTAACGCACCTTAACTTAGCTTGTATTACTAAATAAATTAAAAAAAAAAAGTATATACATATACACGTATACACGTCCATGACCCGGTGTAAAGACCTTCGATTCGAACCCCCAACCGCTGCGTGTGTTGTCTAGTAGCCTGACCAATCGACCAGAGACGAACGACCAAACTCTTTATATGGTAAGTGATTACCGCCGACCAAAGACAATATACATTCATAACTTAAAATTACAAGTATGTCTACATTGTCCATCTTTAGTTTTGATGGTTTTAAGAAGGAAATGATGGAAATAAGGGGATCGGAGAAGGGGGAGAGGTGTTAGAGATTTAGGATAAGTATACTATGTAAAGGCTTGATGTACTGCTTATTGCTAAAACAAAACACACGGTGTCGTGAAATACGACACTTTTTAACTTTTAAGTAAGACCTGATTGAAGACAGAAAGAAGACTGCCCTCAAAACCAGGGGTATCGAGGGCAGTAAGTCCTGCCTTGCTCCGGGTGTAGGAGCAGTATCACCATCATTACTAGGCGTCATTCCTCGTTGGCTATTACAGGCCTACATCGGTAGTGGATGGATCTTGCTGATAATATCGAGTTACATAATATAACAAAATAAAAAATATAAAAAAAAGATTCCGACGAATTGATAACCTCCTCCTTTTTGAAATCGGTTAAAAATTATACGGTACAAACATATAAAAACAACTTCTATAAACGTATGAAGCAATGGGAGGAACATAAATCCATGAGATAAGGATTCTTTGATTATGAATAAGGTTGTTTACGTGCTTATACAAAGTGCTTATACTACTTGGATACAAGTTTCGCCGTGGTAAATAACTTGTCTTACAATAAACTAAAGGTTAGGTGATTCGGTAGTAGGTCGCGGGTTCGAATCCCGCCCATGATTTGATAAATAAACATGTCTGTGGAGTACATGGGGTAATGTCTAAGATATAAATTTATTTCTTTTTCCCTTTACATTCCTTTACAACCAACCAACACGAACCGTGCAACGTGTGACTATATAAGTGCCCATTTGACAAAGAATGACTTCGCGAACAAAGCATTCGTAGATAATAATAAGTTCTCTCACCCCCTTAAACAGGGAGAAGAAAAACAAAAAAGACAAATAATAATAATATCTATGGACGCTTTTACACCACGTCAATCTGGTCCCGTGGTAAGTTCTCGAAGAACTTGTGTTACGGGTTCCAGACAACGGAAATATATTTAATACTTTTATACTATACAAATATTTAAGATTTTATTATATAATACATTATATATTTAATACACATCCATGACCCAGGAACACAGAAAGCTGTTTTTTTGTTCCCTGGCGGGATTCGAACCCGCTGACCACTAACCACTGAGCCACAGAGGTCGTCATAGATGATGTCAAAATAACGACCTGCGTGAGATGAAAATAAGAAAAAATGTAAATCCAGTTTTTTTTCTTTTTATAGTGAAAACAACCAATTAACCAAGGTTTTAATGTGTAGGTCATCTCCAAATGGCACGCTGGAGGTGATGAGAGAGCCTGACGACCACCAAGTCCACCAGTGCGCAGTGACACACCACGGCGGCATCGTGCTGGGCTACCCGCTCAGCCTACAAGTTATATGTGAGTACCTTGTTCTTAGATTGCGTAAGAGAGAGACGGGCCGTTAGGTGTCGGCTCTTAGAGCGAGACTTGTGTCTGAAAGAGACATTATACGTATCTAAAATTACTTTATAGCATATAACTATTCTCCTTAAAGCCCAGTCACAACTTCTGCAATTTGAGCCTTATCTAAGTTTGGTCTAAGGTCTATTGCGAAGCCTAGGGATATTAGTAAATTCTTAAGCTGAGAAGGAGGCACCTGGCACCATACGGCTATCTGGTACCAGTAAAGTCCTTTAAAGCTTACCAAGGGCGGCTTATTTATATGTTAGCTACATACTTTCCATACAAGCCTTTAAGTCAAGGGTGGCCAACCCGCCGACTCAAATTATGGTCCGCGGATCTGAATCAATTTTGTTTTATTTAAATATCACAATTATTAAATAAAATTACCCTGACCCGGTCCCGGTCCCAGTATGTGGGACTCTCACCACACTAAAACCCCAAGGTGTTCCTCCTCTCCGTGCTGGCGCGGAAAGTGTGATTGCTCCGCGCCGGGCACGTCGCCCCCGCGTCTCTCCGCGTGGGAGCATCTCACAGTTCTCACGCTAAACCATGGAAGTCGAATAGTAAAACGTCCTGAGACTTATTCCGTTCTAATTCGCGACATTATTTAAGACGAGCTTAATACGCGAGGCTGGGCAAGGCAAAGTAGAGAGGAAGTGATTTTAAATATCCTATAGTCATTTAGTCTGTCTCTATGATTTTTGGGTCCGAACACTAACTACATACATCGGCTCATCCATAATATTCTGATGTAGTAGAAAATACCATTATGACTGACAGTACCAGTTCTTTCCGAAAATAAACAGTCATATGTATAAAGTTGGGCGTTAAGAGTGTATGAGAAAGAAATAAATAAAACGAAAGCTTGTGAACGTTTGTTTGTTTGTCCTTCCACATGCGCGAGGAACATTAATCTTTGCACTGACAAAGTTTGATGACCTGAAAGTTGCGTAGTCTAGTATTTATTAACTCTATAAGACTTAAGAGAGTATCATGAAATTGTTTATGCGTACACTCTAACTTACAAGGCTGTATTCAGCTTGTATAAACATCTATACAATATATTAATTTAAGTAATCTTTACATGATTACATCCATAATACCGATCGACCGACGATTTTACGACGAGAACTGCCATAAACCTTTTATGCCAAGAGACAGTTTTATTCCTCATCAAATGTATAGTATAAAACGAATTTATCATGTCATAGTACGCGGAATTTGGCCCGGATAGGAATTTATTAATAACTTTCATTTTGGCATATTATGCCTTATGACGTATAACTGACATCACCCATAAGAGATGTAATACGATTGTCCGGTTATGGATCTTTGGCAATTGCTGTTAGGGTTGCCAGCTCAAAAAAAGTTTTTCGGTTGGGCAAAATAATTCTCTTATCGTAAAGACGATAGTATAAGCAAGTTAAAGCAACCCTTCTACGTATTGTTGCTACTATGCCTTTATGAATTTAAAAAGGTAATTAGACTATAACACATCTATGCACTGGCTCACTGTGGGAACGTCATACACAATCAAAGACAGGTTTCCAGTGTCCTCGTGTTCCTTCACCTAAAAGGAGCAAACGATGAGACATTAAAAAAATGACTACGTAAACGTAACGATATTATTATAAAAAATAATAATGCAGATAGAAGTGAAAACTTATAACTTAAAATTACCATTATGTTTTTTTTTAATACCTACTAAGTGTGGCTCTATACTCTCCCCGAGACAGTCCGAGGCAGGGCGAGCGCGAGAGTGTAGAGCCGCAATAAAAATTTGAAATTTCACAATGACATCATTGCTCACCCAAAAAGTGTTCAACGCGCCTAAAGAAGTTTTCACTCCAAAAAGTTGGACGTCACGAATGTAAAATATCCTTGTTAAGATCCACATTTAATAAAGTCCACAATTAATAATCATTATCAGCGTCATGGAGTGATGGCATTCGAGTTGATTTTACTGTCAAGGCGCACCAAAGAAAGTTTCGCATCAGGACCTTTTTTATAGTGGATGCACCTTCAGGCTCGAACGACTGAACGTTACGGTTATAAATTTAAACCCAATTACTAATCACGTCTTCATAACGAGGGTCTAATTATTTTGAGCTTAGTTCAACAGTTAGTTACAATTTGTATAGATACACTGGTTTGTTAAACCCATTTCACAGGTTCTAGGTTTTCGAAACTCCTAAATTGCTGTAGGTAGGTACTTAACTTATCTTTATTCGAAGCTTTATAAGCACAGATCATTATACAGTGTTGTCAAAGACAATCAACGACTAATAATACCATATTAAAAAAAAAAAACATATAGAAGGCTTACATTTTATAACTTATATCCAACATTTATAATGTAATTAAGATTATGAAGTTAAGTACACTTCTTAAAAAACTACTTTTTATCCGTGGATATTGCTTTAGTTAAGACCATAGATTTAATTTTTTTTGTAGGTAGGTACATCCTAATTCTATGGTTAAGACACTTAAGATTTTGATGTTTTCATCATGGGAGGACTAAAATGTTAGAAGTACTCATGTCTGAAAGTAATTTTAATATAAAATGTGTCAAAATTGATTCGATATAAGAAAACCATATTATGCTAAATTAACTTCGTCTTTCGGCTTATCTGTGTATTTTGTGGCCTTTTCGCGCTACGCTAATTAGATTTTGATAAGGGTATTATTTAAGCTATCGCCAATTTAGTTAGTTTTGTGTTTCTTAAATAATAGGGTTGCCCTCAAAATAGTAAATTTGTCACCAAAATGTAGTCACCCAACAATATAAAATCAATTCCACAATAAAACCCTTGGGGGTCTTAATTTCTACTGGTAGTGTAAATGTATCTAAATAAATTTTTTAGCAGAATTGTAAATAAAACACATGCTCTGAGTATGTGGGCTCTCTGCGCCCGAAAGATGGTAAGTGGACGCAGCTCTACCCACTAAAACCCGGCGAGTGCCACCAGTGCCGCCTTGGTGAGGTGCCCCGGATCTGTTAAGCTAACACGGCTAGTCAGTCCCGCAAGGGACCGACGCCACCTCCACAGAGGGGTTGTCTCGCACCACAGAACAACTCCTCCCAACGTTGGGATAGTACAATGGGGTGAGGTTCCCATCTTTGCCCCTTGCCCCCGCTCTTTTGTCCCCTCTTCTTATAAGAGGGGTACAAAGAGCCTCCTCGGCTCAATTAGCTTCGCCCAAGGTACTGGGCTCACCCTCAGCTATTGAGCCCCACCGCCACGTCAAGGCCT
Source organism: Helleia helle (assembly GCA_963853865.1). Classification (NCBI taxonomy): domain Eukaryota; kingdom Metazoa; phylum Arthropoda; class Insecta; order Lepidoptera; family Lycaenidae; genus Helleia; species Helleia helle. The sequence goes on along the minus strand of OY971416.1, from coordinate 19,346,625 downwards.
GAACCATGGTAAGGAAATAAAACATTTAATTAAAGTCAAAATAATAAATATTTATTGTTAAAAATAATTATTACTGAATAATCAGCGCTGCAGCAGCTTTTCTTTTCTGGCCGATAATCACATTGTTAGCTTCTGTTGGGGTTGGCCAGCTTTAAGCGTATGGATTATCCGATAATATGTTTGCACATATAATTTTTGTAAAACGCAGGGCAGTTGCTTTTCCCATGCATCCCATGCATGCATGCACAGTTAAGAAATTAACTAAAACAACAAATTATCCACAACGATAATAAAATGTACCCACAACAATGAACGTGGAATCGACGCGAGTGAAGTAAACTTGCATATAATATTATACCTCGTAGAACATATTTTCATGAAAATTATAAACTGATTTATTAAATTGGTAACGAATACTATTATTTAATAACTGAACGAAACAAAATGTAACTACTATATTAGTGACAAAATAACAAATAAAAGGAGTCACGGCCAGGGATCGATAATCGATTTATTTGGTGACAGTTCTACCATTCTGAGCACAAAGCTTTTTATATGTAATAAAAATATTATTATAAGAACGAAGTTTATATTCATCTAATGCACTACAATTTTATTGATAATCCAACTCTTATTTTCCACATAATATATTGACATTAATTTGATAATTCATACCTGGGAATACTTTTTGTTTATCTAAAAACGAAAATATTTCGTGGCGATAGATCTATTTATTAGGTGATAGAACTAGATACATTTTGATGACAAGAAATATTATAGTCCCGTTTTGAAAACTTTTGGTAAAAAATAGAGATTTTATCGTAAGGAAGGAAATTAACACAATGTTCATCATCAATCCCGACACGATTGTAATGAAAGTTGAATAAACTAGTAAGCAAAAATATTTTGAAGCTTATGCATATGCTACTGGCGTTGTTTAGCCACTCGCTTAATTAAGGTTAATTAGCCGCTGCCTCGCATTGGCTTCAATCAATCCTTCCTTTGATCAAGGTACAATCAGTTAGGAGCCACTTCACTCGCGAAAGCAGGATGGGCCCGTCAAAACAACTTTGAGTTCTGGAATTTTCCGAAGATCCAGAGACGGGAAAGTTGTAAACATCGATGGACAAAGACTTTATCCCTCAAAGGAACAGACCCTTGTAACTCAGATGTCCGTTTGACCCGTTATTTCGTATTTACTCTGGAGGGGTCTTTATGTGTGTCAAACTACTGGTGATCACTTTATGATCCGACGAATGCTGACAAAGTCCACGTAAGACGCTAGCGGCTATGGGAACTGTATCTATTCTTAGGCACCAATTGATACTAAGAATAGGTGTGCCTGACTAGACTCCTACAAGACTAGCTCGTGTCCAGCTATTAATAGTAAGACCTTCCTCAATGAACGCTATGTTGACCAATATTCAGCTACCTGCCAAGATCTTTTCTAATTTACTGCCATTTCTGATTTATTATTTATTTATTACTGCTAATTCTGCTTGTTGATTAAGCGATATCTATAGAGTTAGTGATTTTGATATAATTACAGCAAACATTTTTTAAGATATTGGAGATGTTATTAGCTTTATATATTATGATATCGATAACCTGGCGGATGTCTTCGTTTTGAATCCTATCTGCCAAAGTCACACCCAGCATAGCACGCTCCATAGCACGTTGAGCTACGGCAAACTTTCGGACCAGTCGTTTTAGAGGCCACGTTTCGGCCCCGTAGGTTATCACGGGGATTGATGACTTTGGCAGTGGGCTGGTCACACTCAGGAAAACGGATGGCCGATAGGCCAATAAGGTTCAAGAGTGGAGACCGCGTATACGTAGGTGAAGTATTGGTCGGCCAGGTGGGAATATGATCTCCGTGCAGTGGCCGGCGTCTTGGCGTTTATTGAAGAAGTTCAACAGTGGACAGATGATAATGATGATAATATATTATGAGGGAGATTAATGAATATATTAGCCGGTTATATATAAGTCTCATAAATTAAAAAAAAATACCTAATCTCTTGAACAAAGCATCCGTAGACAATGTTGAAATATCGAGTCCCACGAAATAAGTATAAATATCCCGTTTATAGAGTTTTATAAAAAAATATTCTTGTATAGTTTCCTTATATTTCCGACATACCTAGTAACACTTTAATTTTTCATTTCGTCCGCATCATGTGACATGTCCGCACGTGCGTCTGTGCACTAATGATGCATCTGATTTCCTCATTGATTAGCAATAACTTTTCCCTTACATTATATAATATCTTTGTACTTTATTATATTTGGTAATTTAGTACAATAATATAAATTGTTAATTTTATAAATTTATTTTTATAGCATAAAAGGCAAACGAGCAGTCGAAACTTTTTGGCGATTATCGACGCCCATACACATCCACATAACCAAAGATTATGCAGATGCGTTGCCCTCTGGTGTTATGTGAGCGAGAGGTCCCAAGCCGGTCTTGCCGGCCCAATTCGGATGCAAAGCAGCACGGCACTACCTCTTATCTTAATTTAATATATAAATTTTGAATTTACTAATAAATGTATAAATAGGGTAGGAACTATTTAAGTAGGAACATTCCGTTTGTACACAGTAAAAGTGTTAAAATACAAGAGTACATATTTTCTGCTGCTGTTTCCCCAGCTGCTTGTTTCACTAGCTTTGTCCCGCAGTCGCGCACGCTCTTTGTCTGAAGTCTTTTGTACTGTTCACCATTCTTCCGAAAATCCTTGATTACTTACTTTTTGTGTTTAATGCTATTTTCTTCTTTGTACAAACAGCTATTTTAAAAGAGAAAATGTAAGGCTTTGTGCTTAGAAAAAAGCTTGCTATTTATACCGCGGCTTTGTAGATTATTAAATTTGTTTCCAAGCAGTTAAATGATGTTGATAACATTTGATCTATACTAATATTTTGTGTGTTGAAATAATTAATCCATACTAAAAAATAATGATAATGAATTCTTATGAATTACTACTATCGTAGTGTTATGAATTCGTTCCGTAGTAATGTGTACCGCAGTGTTTAAAGGTTAACTTAAACTTAAAATCATGATCATCATCATCAGCCTTTATATGTCCATTACTGTATACAGTCCTCCCTCATGAACGCCAAGACGGCCGATCCCTCGCCACTCGCATCCAGCACGGAGATCGCGTTATCTGGTTAATCACCGATGATACTTAGCATAACCCAAAAAAATGTGGAGATTGACAATAGCCATTGCCTTAATCTATACATCTATACAGATAAGTGATTATAAGATAAGATATTGGAGTGTCTGTTTGTAACATTAAAATAACCGCTTTTTATTGAATGCATATGTATACACGGGACACATACCAAAGTAGCATTTTTTTAAATTTTTGTATGTCTGTCTGTCTGTTTGTTCCGGCTAATCTTGGAAACGGCTTGGCCGATTTTGATGGGATTTTCACTGACAGGTAGCTAATGTTTTAAGGAGTAACTTAGGCCATAAAATAATCATCATCAATCCGTCAACGGCTGTAAATCGAAGTTAACGCGGGCGAAGCTGCGGGCAACTGCTAGTGCAATAATAAAGTGGTAATTATAAAATTAACAACCGGCTCTTGTAAAATAGGTACGTACTATGAAGAACTTATATGAATACATAAACTATGGGCTAGTGTCTGTTTGTGTGTCTGTTAAAGGACATCTGTTCCATGGTGCCATGATAATGATGATGACGACACGAATGTTTTGGATTAAAAATAAATAAATTGAAAAATCCTTTATTCCATGCAACACATACTAAGTACAAAAGCTTGCTCTGATAAGTTGAATTTAAGTAACCTCCAAAGTTTTTTTAATAAAAAAAAAACAAACAACAATATTTATTGTTTTGCATTCATAACTGTGGATGTGGAATCTTTGCAACAGTACAATATGATAATGTTTTATCTACTAACGGTAAATTATAAATTTTCAGATACAGATACAGAACTGAAACCACAGCCTCAAGACGAGAAGACGCCGGCCGCACGACCTAAAGTTGTTCCCTGTGACCTGGACGCCCAGTACAGGCTGCCAGGAAACGATAATAGGTAATACTTATTTTAATATAAGGTGGCAAACGACCGTAATAAGGTTAGATTAGGATAAATTCTAAAAAAAAAGAAGGTTACGACCGTGGTTACCGCTGTCGACCCTGGCTGGCTACACGGAGCAACGGTGTGCAAGTGGTGAAAAGAGGTTCGCCCAAGAAATGACCAGACTGGATAGAGCCTTACTCGCTCTCTGAGGGTAGAGGGTTATATTAACATACAAAATATATGTTTTCTTATGTAGTATAACAAAAACCGGCCAAGTGCTAGTCGGATTCGCGCACAAAGGGTTCCGTACTATTACATAATATACAACATTAGACACTTTAACAAAAATAAAGATTTATGTTTATGGAATTAAATGTTTTTTATATATTTGAGTTGATTGTATGAAAGGTAAATTGCGGTTTACGATTTATGACGTATAAAAAAAACTACTTACTAGATCTTGCTCAAACCAATTTTCGGTGGTTTTCATGGTAATTTTTTTCAAAGTTTGCATGGTAATGTACATCATATTTTTTTTTTAGTTTTATCATTCTCTTATTTTAGAAGTTACAGGGGACACACACACACACATTTTTCCACTTTGGAAGTGTCTCTCGCGCAAATTTTTCAGTTTAGAGTAAAATGGTATTAGAAATCTCAATATCATTTTTGAAGACCTATCCATAGATACCCCACACGGATGGGTTTGATGAAAAAATTTTTTTGAGTTTTAGTTCTAAGTATGGAGACCCCCAAAATTTATTGTTTTTTTTCTACTTTTGTATCAAAATCTTAATTCAGTTAGAATACATCTACTTACCAAGTTTCAACAGTATAGCTCTTATAGTTTCGGAACAAAGTGGCTGTGACATACGGACGGACAGACGGACAGACAGACAGACAGACAGACAGACAGACAGACAGACAGACATGAAGAATCCATAAGGGTTCCGTTTTTTTGCCATTTGGCTACGGAACCCTAAAAAACGAACAGTTTTCAGATTTTCTTCTTATACCTACTGTGATACTTGGTACTTACCCTCTTACCTAATATCAGGATTCCATGTCAAATATCCTCTATTTTTTGGATTGACTGACAGAAAGACAGACAACGAAGTGATCCCCACCATGGTTCAGGCCTTGTCGTGCCGGTGGGGCTCAGTAATCTAGGGTGAGCGGTGCACCTTGGGCGAAGCTAATTGGGCCGAGGGGGCTCTTTGTACCTTATTGTACTCTTATAAGAAGAGGGGACCGAAGAGCAGGGGGCCAAGGGGTGAGGATGGGAACTCCTCACTCCATTGTACTGTCCCGACGTTGGGAGGGGTTGTTCCGTGGTGCGGGACAACCCCTCTGTAGAGGTGGCGTCGGTCCCTTACTGACTAGCCGTCGAGGTGCCCTGTTTGTTTTCTAGATCCGGGGCACCTTACTAAAGGCGGCATTGGTGGCACTCGCCGGGTTTCAGTGGGTACAACTGCGTCCATTTACCAGCTGTCGGGCGCAGCTAGTCCGCGTGGGGAGTGGGTTTCCCCACGCGGCACATACCCGCGTGGGGAAACCCACTCCCCCGCGGGATGCCTCAAAGCATTTCCCGGCGTTAAAGAAAAAAAAAAAGACAACGAAGTGATCCTATAAGACTTGAATTCTATCATTGGAACCCTTTGGCAAAATGAAATGACCGCCCTGCCTATGTTATAGTGAGTTGTACAGGTACGGTCCGCAAGGGGCCAACATTCTGAAACGAGAAGGTTGTCTAGAATGGGGCAATATAGGATACAATCTCTGGTAGGACAGCAATATGCCAAAATGTATGACGACCTCTGTGGCTCAGTGGTAAGCGCGTTGGCGCTCAAGCCGGAGGTTGCGGGTTCGAATCCCGCCAGGGAACAAAAATATTTTCTGTGTTCCTGGGTCATGGATGTGTATTAAATATGTGTATTATATAATAACAATCTTAAATATAGTATAAAAGTATTAAATATATTTCCGTTGTCTGGTACCCGTAACACAAATTCTTCGAGAACTTACCACGGGACCAGATTAACGTGGTGTGAAAGCGTCCATAGATATTATTATTATTATATGATAATGATACTTTTAAACATCACTAAACTAAACGAAATTTCGAATGCGTATGATTTCATTTTCCATACGAATTTCCAAGAAAATTGTATTTTTCCCCTGGGAGACAAGTTATAAATTCGCGCCCTAAAGGGTGTTTATAAAAGCGTTTGTCACAACTTTTCATCCTTAGCGGGTTATAGGGAATATACATCATAATATGTGGGAAGGATGCGCCGCGCTCAAGGCTATACCATGCACTGCATACCACCATATTGCTTGTTGATAGGGAATATACATCATATGTGGGAAGGATGCGCCGCGCTCAAGGCTATACCATGCACTGCATACCACCATATTGCTTGTTGATAGGGAATATACATCATATGTGGGAAGGATGCGCCGCGCTCAAGGCTATACCATGCACTGCATACCACCATATTGCTTGTTGATAGGGAATATACATCATATGTGGGAAGGATGCGCCGCGCTCAAGGCTATACCATGCACTGCATACCACCATATTGCTTGTTCATAGGGAATGTACATCATATGTGGGAAGGATGCGCCGCGCTCAAGGCTATACCATGCACTGCATACCACCATATTGCTTGTTTCGGAGAAGGACAAGACAGGCAGTATAACAACTGGCATCAAGACTTGCCATCTTGTGTCACAGGATAGGCAACACATAAATAAGTTGCCTGGGCTTGTATCAGGTAAATTAAGCTATCCCTACCATGGTTCAGGCCTCGACGTGGCGGTGGGGCTCAGTAGCCTAGGGTGAGCCGCTGCGCCTTGGGCGAAACTAATTGAGCCGAGGCGGCTCTTGGTACCCCTCTTATAAGAAGAGGGGACAAAAGAGCAGGGGGCAAGGGGCGAGGACGGGAACCTCACCCCATTGTACTGTTCCGACGTTGGGAGGGGTTGTTCTGTGGTGCGGGACAATCCCTCGGTGGAGGTGGCGTCGGTCCCTTGGGGAACTGACTAGCCATCGAGGTAGCCCTGTTTGCTCATTAGATCCGGGGCACCTCACCAAAGGCGGTATTGGTGGCACTAGACGGGTTTTAGTGGGTACAGCTGCGTCCACGTTACCACCTTTCGGGCGCAGCGAGTCCCACATACCTGCGTGGGGAGACCCACTGACTAAAAATTTTACTTCCATAAAAGGGTTTCAAAAGTTTTATGCGGAGCGAAAACTTCAATGTCGCTATGTATCTATCTTTGTTCTAGACGTATTTCCTAGCTACGTGAGGGGTAACGTCTCCTTATAAGTTATATTATGGAGTCAGATCTAGGAATTACACCAAAGTGACGTCACACAATCAAAATCGTTTGTGATTGGTCGATCAATCGTCTATGACGTCACAAAAGGAATTTACCTATAGTCGAAATTAAGTTTATTACTTCTTTTCGCAAGACATGGTAAATTGGTTTTATAACTTACAAATGAAGGATCTGGAGAGAGTATTGTTCTGCCTTTCCTATTCTTCTACATATGTGCATTATTTCACACTGAAGCAGTAAGAAGCAGAGAAACTTTAAGACTAAGTTAATGCTAATTGATATCTCTTGTTTCAGATACTTCACAGTGCAAAGTGAACCACTAAATTTAGATGTAAAGACAGAAAATGAAGCACACTACAGGTAATTCTTATTCTTACTTGCATTCACAAAATTATTATAATAATAATTGATTATGAACCAATACACCATATTCACCCAGTCAACCGGAAAACCTGCATTAATGTATCAAATAACGGTATACCCGTATTGCAGGCTCCGTATAATTATACAAGGTTGATAAAAGCGAGAGGCATTAAATTTAACCACGTATACTATGTACCATTTTCAGGCTACACACCAAAACTTTGACCAATAGAATCAATAGTTTAGTCACAGGATATTTTTAAAGTTTTAAAGGCGCTCCGGTTTGTTCGACCCGGTGAGACGCAACGTGCTGTGCGACGTTGCCTTTTAGATTCGAAGGACATTTTACAAAGGTTTACAAAGAGTTTTTACGTTTTACTTTGACTATTCACGTATTTAAGTTCTTTGCAAAACTTTTTTTTATTGCTCTCAAACATTTTTTTTATAGTTTCGGATTAACCGTAAGCATGTGTAGTATATATAGTTTAATTAATTTATTTATATAATTTAATGCCTCTCGCTTTTATCAACCTTGTATAAAATATATAAACAAGAACTGATTGGTACCCGCAACCCCAAGCGTGACACATATTCCACTCTCCAGGCAGCCACCAAATTTTATCGTCATTACAATTTCGATTGTTTTCCGTTTCATTAAAAATATTTTTTGACAGCAATATTTACAAATAAAGGAAACTTGTGAAAGCTAAAAAATGATAATACTTTAGATTTGTTTAATAGAACTGTCACAGAAACGTTATTAAAACAAAACATTAAATTATTTCGTCACCAGAATTTCTCACAAGTACAAGATTTTATTGTTTAATAATAATAATAAACTTTATTGCACACAGAGATATTAATTTACACATTAATAAAGATAAAGTAAAGTTGTTTCATAGGATACAAATTATTCTTTAGGTGACAAAGCATTTGGAAAAAAAATTAAACCATTCTTACAACAAGTGCAGTTCTTACAAAATTAATTTTGACGCTGATATTTTTTACATTTCATTCAAAGACTGATTTATAGGTAACTTTATAGAATAATTGATTATCAAGTATTGTTATCAATAACATAACATTCATACAGTGATACGGGTTCGAACGCATCGAGTTTATTTCCGTTTTCTAGAAGAAAATGTTTATAACGACTGGAATAACGTAACTGGAATAAGTGACGTGTTAAAATACCTTAATAAAAAATGATTAAAATGCCGAGGCACTGACATTCATACACCACATATTTAGGCAATGGTATAGTCAATAGAGCACTAATCTAAACTACATAGACATTAGACTCTATTGTATAGGCCTATCCCCGCGGGCCACGGACTGTGGTGCGTAGGAGGCGCTACTTAATGCGCCTCCAGTAACGCCCTTGTGCTCGCGTCGGGTTCATAATGGGAACCTGGGCCCAGTATGACACGCCGTCGCAGGGACTGCTTAGTAGCGGTCGGCAGTCCTCCCTTACGAGGAGTAGTCTGGCGTTCGCCGGGGCCAGCCCATCGCTCAGGTGACCCTGTTGCCTGCAAATCCGGAACCCTTAAAAAGCGGCTGAAGGCGCTCGCAGTAGTTTTAGTTTAAGAGTAGAGCACTCCCAGATGCGAGTCCCACATAGGGTCAGGATCCACCTGACTACATGCGTAAAAAGCATTTCCCTACGATAAGAAAAAAAGACTATTGTATAACTCCTCACTGACCATCTTCTTCCACTCTATATTATGATCAATGCCTAGAAACTGGTCTTGTGATGATCCTCATATTATCCATCGAATTAAAATTCCGTCAAATCATTTGAATATAATCCATTATTTATTCAAACAGATGTAAAGCAACGAAACCAAAACGATACAAAAGTTTAGGCTACCAGGAGCGTCTAGAAGATTCCTTTTATGAAGACAAGTATGACAACAATGTGGAGGCGGAAAGGAGTAAGGTTCTACTAACATGCCCACTTCACGGATGGCCAACCACTAATGTAAGTTTTATTGCATTTAGAATTAATAGAAAAGGACAAACGGATAGTTGTTTCACCCGGTAGTATCATCGACCACCATACACACCTACACCGGAGGGTTTACGATGCCTTTCAAATATTGAGTATGCTCTTCTTGAAGGTCTCTTATCCTAGTGCTAGGTTCTAGTTGTGAGCGGTTGCCAAACCAGACTCAATTTTTAAGGGTTACATTTTCAAAATTCGGAATATCGAATTAACAAAATATTGCGATATACTACGAATAAATACGAACATTTTTAAGAAAGTATAGATGCATGGATGTATGTTTGTTACTCTTTCACGGAAAAGCTACTGAAAGGATTTTGATGAAACTTTACAATAATATAGCTCACAAATCAGAATAACATACAGGCTATAATTTATCCCGGTACTCCCACGGAATGGGAAGTACGCGAGTGAAACCGCGAGGCGCTGTTAGTATGTATATAATATCTGCTGACGAGGAGGGTAGGTGATCAAACCTTGAAGCAAGATAGGCAGGATTTGGTATCAATAAACTTTCACTAATTTATTAATTAATTCATCTTTAATCTTTATATTTATAATTCTTCTGTACGTGTGTATTTCACTGAACTCCTCCTAAGCGGCTGGACCGATATTCATGTTTTTTTTGTGTGTGTTCAAGTGGATTCGAGAATGGTTTAGATTCACAAAAAAAAATATTTTATACAGGACAACGTCTGTCGGTGCCACTCGTATTTTTTTATAACAAGATTAAGTTATGGCAATAAAATATTTATATTATAATAGCTATTGCCCGCAGCCTTTTGTTTAAAAAAATAAAATAAAAATAAGAAGTGCACCACACTTAACACTTACGGGGATGAAAAATATATATGTTGACCGATTCTCAGACCTACCCGATATGCACACAAAATTTGATGAGAATCGGTCGAGCCATTTCGGAGGAGTTTAATTACAAACACGGTGACACGAGAATTTTATTTATTAGATGAAACAATTTTAATGAATTTTATCGCGGGTATTATAAGATTTTTACGAGCCCAACAAAGAACAAATTATCCAAAAGGTGCTTTATAGCCACGGTCACACAAGGAGTCCGGAAAAGTCGTTTCTTCAAGAAATATTTATATTTATTTCCAGTTCACCTGGGAACTGTCGCCGGCCGGTGATGATGCTGACGAGGTTCTGGTGCTGCCCAACCTGCAGCACGACCAGGAAGGGGTGTTCACGTGTACCGCGCTCGGTCGGCATATGGTAAGTTACCTAATTCTGTCTTTTGTTCCAAGTTGTAAGAGGTAGTGCCCTGCTGCTTTGCAGCTGAATTGGACCGGTACGACCGGGGTGGTAACCTCTAGCTCACATAACACCGGCGTCAAGTGACAGTTATGGTGTCGCATCTGCACAATCTCTGGTTGTATATATGTGTCTATGCTATAAAAAAACGTAAGTGTAGCTGTTCTAGATTTCCCCACCATGGTTCAGGCCTTGACGTGGCGGTGGGGCTAATTGAGCCGAGGGGCTCTTTGTACCCATCTAAGAAGAGGGGACAAAAGAGCAGGGGGCGAGGGGTGAGGATGGGAACCTCACCCCATTGTACTGTCCCGACGTTGGGAGGGGTTGTTCTGTGGTGCGGGACAACCCCTCTGTGGAGGTGGTGTTGGTCCCTTGCGGGACTGACTAGCCGTCGAGGTACAGGGTACCTCGACGGCTTTGTTTACTAGATCCGGGGCACCTCACCAAAGGCGGCATTGGTGGCACTCGCCGGGTTTTAGTGGGTAGAGCTGCGTCCACTTACCAGCTGTCGGGCGCAGCGACTCCCACGTACCCGCGTGGGGAGACCCACTCCCCCGCGGGATGCCTCAGAGCATTTCCCGGCGTTAAAGAAAAAAAAAGACTGTTCAGGATTTAGTTTTATGCGGATTTATGACGATTTTGAAGGACAAACTTCATAAGCTACATTGTTTGTTTTGTTTATATATTATGTTATTGAGAGAAGAATTACAATGTTTCCAAATTTAAAGCTGCTACGGACTCATGCTAGGGCTATGAGAACTATGTTTGGTTTAGGAGGTCCTTAAAAATATTTATTACTTAAACATTGAGTGACAACAACTCTTAATCTATACAGATAAATAAAATTTAAGTGTCTGTTTGTAATTTCAAATTCACATCTTTTCACTAAATGCATATGAAAATATAAACAGTACTTACATAAAAAAGCCATTTATTAAATTTTTGTCTGTCTGTCTGTCTGTTTGTTCTGGCTAATCTCTGAAACGGCTAGACCGAGTTTGACGGGACTTTCACTGACAGATAGCTGATATTATAGGAAGTACCTTACACTATAAAAATAATCATCATCAATCCGAATGCGGCTGTAAATCTAATTTGACGCGGGCGAAGCTGCGGGCAACAGCTTAGTACCTACCTACTTCATAACAACGAAGCGGGCGATGAGTCTACTATTACTATAATATTCCAGAACGCGTCAGTGATCGAGCCGGTGCGCATGTTGCACTCGCCGGCGTCGAAGGAGGCGCGGCGGGCGAGCACGGTGCGCTTCAACTGCACCGCCACGGGAAATCCCAAGCCGCGCATCTCCTGGTACAAGGACGGCCGTCCGCTCGTGACCTCTGCGCAGGTACGTCTCAACATTATAATCAGAGTGACTATTCCCCAAATACTCAAACGAATCTCAAATTTAAGACGTACTTAAACTCGTATTGTCCCTTTTTTTTCTTTGAATCTGACATGTCGTAGCATGAGTTTAAGTACGTCTTAAATTTGAGATTCGTTTGAGTATTTGGGGACAAGGCCTAAGGGGGCGGGATCGAGTAGACTTACGACTCCGACTTTTTTTTAATGTTAGTCGTCGTGGTCGTCAGTAGTTTACGACAGGTCCTAATTCCTAAACTACTGACGACTGTAACTAATGACGACATCGACATCTTCGATTGTGGTCTTTAAGGCCTTGAAAAGGAATGTAGTGAATGGTTTCGTTCATGGACAAAAGATAATTTTGAAGACTGAATACTTACTGGTGTTACTACTTCTTACTAATATTATAAACGCGTTCTTGGATGTGTTACTACTTCTTACTAATATTATAAACGCGAAAGTTTGTAAGAATGTATGGATGTATATTTGTTGCTCTTTCATGCAAAAACTGAATGGATGAACTACTGAATGGATTTTGATGAAACTTTACAATAATATAGCTTACACATCAGAATAACATTATACTATAATTTATCCCTGTATTCCCACGGGAATGGAAAGTACGCGGGTGGAACCACGGGGCACTGCTAGTATATATATAAATAATCTTCTTTATTCCCGTTCTTACTAGCTGGCCTTGGGAGGAGGGTAACGAATGATTGCTAGTTAATATTAATTTATTCACCCACAGATCAACGTCCGTAAATCCCCCGACGGCCAGCGACAAGAACTTGTGATCGGCGGGCTGACCATCAACGACGCAGGTACATCAACACCATCGCCTCTGCTTCAAGTCCTCGTAGCCCTTTAGTAACCTCTAGTACATGGGGACATACTCGGACCGGAGGCTCGGTCGAAAAATATGTCAGAGAGCTTTATCATATTTGTGTTTTTTCATTCAAAATTATAAACTTTTGCTGCTAACCGAAATATAGAATTCCCTTCGGTACTTAAAATTCAATTCGGCATAAGTTGCACCGCCCATACGATTTTAACAAAATGTTCCATTACCCAAAGCTTGCATGAAAGATACCGCTTATTAGCGATAGTCGCCCTTGTATCCGCATTTTATTTTAAATTTTGTGCACAATAAAGAATATTCATTTATTTATATTACTAATTAAAACGACATATTTATGACGATACAACATTGCAGGGGTGTACCAGTGTTTCGCCCACGGGCCCGGTGGCTTCGCGTCGGGCTGGGCGCAGCTCAACGTGATGGGGCCGCGGGCTTCGCCCCCCGAGGGTGTACAGTGTTCGCCCGTCAACGCGCACTCCGTGGAGCTGCGCTGGCAGCCTGCGCACGACGACCTCGCCTACACGGTGTCTATCGAACCTAGAGGTAAGACATTTTAGTGTATCTGAGCGAAATACGTCTCGTAGGTGTAGAATTTCACATTATTGAAGTGAAAGCTTCTTTTGGCGCACCGCACACAGATTTTTGTAGGGTATAAAATATAAATGAGGCTGAGCCGTCACGCTCGGGGGTGATAGGTTCGATTTAGCCTGAGCTAGCTAGAGCTTACCTTTTTTAACAGGTAAACTAGTTCATGATCATGGGCGACGTCGACCACTTACCAACAGGTAGCGTGTGCCAGTATGCCTATCCAAAAAAGGAGGTTAGGTGTGTAGTATGAACTGCACTACTAGTGAACATACGGCTTTGCCGTAGTCAGATAAAAATATATGTACATATTATATTATGTAAGAACTAGTATTTAAGATATTTAGTGTGATCAATCAATCGGATTGATATAGAGCTGTTAGCGCTTCATATAGAGCTGCACTTTAAACAGTAGTCGTTAATTTTATTACTTTACTAAAAAGGTTTACTTATCCCCAGACAGAGCCGACGCCATGCAGCAACCATTCAACACGACACACACCATATCCAAGCTGGAGAAACCGTTAACACCCTACAAGTTTCAAGTAAGTACATATACACGTATATGTGTAGAAATAGTGATGAATAAAAATTTTTTAATTTTTTTAATATTTTTAAAAATGTTGTTACTAAGCCTGGAAATATTTGTCTTGTTGAAATCTTTCAATGAATATCAAGACGGCCGATATACTAATAACACTTTATTACCAGGTGCGCGCGTATCTCACATACGGCGCCAGCGATTTCTCACCCGTCGTCGTTTGTCAGGGGCAGGGAGGTAAGTACACAAGTTATAAGTGAAAATTAACTGACTGAATGAAACATAGGTTTTTTTGATTCAGCACATTTAGTTTGGTCGCTTTATAATCTATTACTAATAAATGTTCTGAATATTTATTCTTATATTTACATTATAACATTAAATCTATCATATTCGTAACGATTTAAATATTATACTTATTAGTTCCGCCCAATTTTAGTTACAAATAAATATTTGTGATCAAATACACCACGTCAATCTTAGGTAAATCCGTAAATAGGTGGTTCGTACACAGCTAAAATGATAATCATGTTCTAGTACGTCCGGCTTTCAAACTGCGAAACTTAAATAGTACATATTGTTTTCTAATAATTTTTAAATAGTACACATTACCTTGACGGCCGGCTGAACGAGTCTGGATTCTGGGCACTACGCAGCGGTCAGGGGTTCGAATCCCGCCAAGTGCAGATAATTTGTATGATGAATATAGATGTCTGCACCGGGTCATGCACAAGTGTATATATATATTTTAATTTATTTCCGTTCCTAGTGATCTTAACACAAGGTCTTACGAACCGAAGAACGTTAGCAGTGTGATTGTTGGTGACTATTTAGTATTTATCATTATATTGCACTGTTTTTTACTATGTACCATTTTTTCGCCAGTTCCCATCAAGATGATGAAGGTCGGCGAGGACAAGGTGGTGGTGTCGTGGAAGAGCTTCGCGGAGCAGGTGCCGGGCGTGGTCCAGTGGGTGCTCCAGTACCGGCCGCAGGACTCCGCCCCACCAAACAACGTCACGCTTCCTGGCGCTGTACATAACTATACGCTCTCTGGTGAGATACAAAAAGACGGGTTTATAAGTTTGATCGCTGTGTGTCACTTTAGCGATACGGGTGAATCGGTTTGGATGTGGTTCTATTATTTAAAGAAAAACATGTTTTATCAAATCATCTATTATTTTCGTTGGAGTTTTCTCAAAGGCAGTAGTACCTTTTAGTTATATAAATATATATAAATGACTACCTTTTAGTTGTTCTTTAATTTAAAAAACCTTACTCCATAGTCCAAAGTAGCCTTGCTCAATAGTTAGTGAAGTAAACACTTCAACACCGGTCACATTTTTTACATGTCCTGGTGTAATTGGGAGAGACCTGTGTCCCATATCTGGCTGATAGTGATGATGATTACGAACACGTGATCCCCATGCGGGATGTCATGTAACTTCGCATAAGACAGTCTACGAACGGGTACAGTGATTCTAATAATATTTAACTATTTCAGTGACGCCGGGTAAGCCGCTGCAGGTGCGGCTCCTGGGCTCCAGAACCCTGGACTGGCTTCCGCAGAACTTGAGCCTCGTGTCCTGGACGTCGACCGCCCGCGCCGGACACGACCTGGACGACGGGTGAGGTTCTGGTCTCCAAGACACTACGAACAAACACTTTTTAATTGATAACTTACATTTTTAAACTATGTACATAGTAATATTATACTTCTAAAACCTGTTTTGATTAATAACGTAGTACGCTCGTCTGACATAACTTCTATTTATTCCTGATAGTACTAGTTGGACCCGATATACCCGTTTACGTCCCGCAGGCCCCGATTTATTTTTCCGCTCACATGAACCCTCTGTAGGGTCACTTTGAGTATCAATGATATAGAGCAGGGATGGCCAAGCTCCTCGATAGTCCGAGCCATTTTTCCAAATTTGAAATCTTTCGTGAGCCGTAATTAAAAACGTATTTAAAAGGTATTACATTTTTTTTACATAATTTATATTTATTAAAAATCAGTAAAAAATTTGTTTAGAATTTAAATATTGAAAATTAAACAACATTTATTTTACTTCGGTACGGTACGGTATTCTTCAAAATTTGGCGAATAATTGGCGAAACTTCAGTAATTGGTGTCGACTTGTATTTTAATTTTAGAGCTCTTTTAAAAGTATCTCTTTATATTCTCTAGATGCTATTTGGGTCGTAATTATATTGGGAATGGAAAACTAACCATGAATACGTTAATTTGAAATTGATTCAGAAAAAAACCAAGAGCCGATTAAATAATTTCATTCAATTTAAATTAATAAAAAAAAAACAAAATATTTCAAGTCTTGAAATCTGCTCTGGAATTCCGTCAATATTAATATTATTATTAATATAATATAATATCTCTGTATATTTACTATTTATTATTAATTAATATTATTAAATATTTATTATTATTTATTATTTATTATTAATATAATATAATATCTCTGTATATAAGGGAACTCTGTATATTTACTGAGAGCCACAAAAATCCTCCAAATAGCCGCTTGTGGTTCAATATATATGGATATAATAACACAAAATTGAAAAGGGAACTCTGTATATTTACTGAGAGCCACAAAAATCCTCCAAATAGCCGCTTGTGGTTCAATATATATGGATATAATAACACAAAATTGAAAAGGGAACTCTGTATATTTACTGAGAGCCACAACAATCCTCCAAATAGCCGCTTGTGGTTCACGAGCCGCAGCTTGGCCACCCCTAGTATAGACGAACTATGGGCTTGTACCGAGCCCACGCCTATCACCAAGCAGCGTGACAATATGTAATGGTCGCTAATGTTATACTATGCTGAATTAATGCTTTTTGTGAAACATTTATTGGCGCGTCTTTGCAGGAATATCGACTTATATTTTCTTCCATATTTCTTCATAATTTTTATTAATTATGAATTTTAATATAAGATATGCGAACCGTCCCGTGTCGACCAACTTCTATGTTGATTCATGTTGGTGCTACAGGCCGGTGGAGGCGACTGTGGAGGATGTGTCGGTGACGGCGGTGCGACCGCGCGTCGTGTCGCTCCGCTGGCGCTGCGTGCGCTGTCCGCCGCGCCACTCCTTCCGCGTGTGTGCGCGCGCGTCGTACGGACCCGACGAGTGCCGCGACAGGTAACGTCCGCCTGTAGTGGCCCATGAAATATCAATGGTTGGCTGGTGTCAGGTGCAGTATCAGTAAATCGGTACGCCGTATGATAATGGTATGGATAGTGGTATTTAATCTCGCCAAGGACGTTGTACGAACGGCATGAGACGTACTAGATAATATCGTAAGAAGTTGTGCTGCAACAAGACATCGTTCTTTCCAAAGAAGAGGCTGGCTGGTGCAGTATCAGATGACTGGGTATACGCAGTGGTTCGCATTTTGCCAACGATGATATTATACTAATGGGACGAGAAGTACTGATAAAACTTTGTGTTGCTAGAACTGATTTGAATTACCTAATTTCCAATATAACGCTATCCTGTGCAATATATAATTTTTATGTAAATAACATGTTTGCAGCGTCAAGCCGAATGTCACCATCGACGGTCTGGCCCCGGACACGGTGTACGAGCTACGCGTGCAGGTGCGCGTGGCGGGCCGGCCGCCGGGGCCCTTCAGCGCGGCCTACCAGGTCACCACGCAGCCCGATGGTCAGTATCACTATCATTATCTACACTGTGTATGTAACCTTGACCTCTCATCAGTACTTTGTAATTTGTCTCACGAATAACAGCTGTCGTAATCCGATCAAGTTAAATTGTTAAATTAAACGAGTATTACATCGTCCCGTCAAGGTGTTCACGGTCGATTTCGTAGTTCGGTTTAGGCGTGACGTATGCACCATTTTCTTACGCTGGGAAATGCTCTGAAGTATCCCGCAGGGGAGTGGGTCCCCCCAGGCGGATATGTGGGACTCGCTGCGTCCGTAAGGTGGTAAGGTGAACGCAGCCCTACCCATTAAAACCCCGCGAGTGCCACCCACGCCGCCTTTGGTGAGGTGCCCCGGATTCGTTGAGCAAACAGGGCACCTCGGCGGCTAGTCAGTCACTCAAGGGACCGACGCCACCTCTACAGAGGGGTTGCCCCGCACCACAGAACAACTCCTCCCAACGTCGGGACAGAACAATGGGATGAGGTTCCCATCCTCGCCCCTTGTCCCCTTGCTCGTTTGTCTCCTCTTATAAGAGGGGTACAGAGAGCAGCTCCCTCGGCTCAATTTGCTTCACCCAAGGTGCTGGGTTCCCCTTAAAGTACTGAGCCCCACCGCCACGATAAGGCTTGAACCATGGTGGGGGTGGCATATGCACCAAACACAGTCACCTATAATATCGCTTAACGCTTTTTTGTACGGGAGGAGGGAGGAGCCGTGATGCGGCGCGTCCGTATACGTTCGTACCAATATTTTGCTTATGTTATTCAATGAGCAGTTTTATTTTAAGTTAGGACAAGACTGTATAATTACTGTCTTAATGATATACCTATGCGCGGCATTGACTTAACCTTATAGATATTTAAGGTTCTTATAAATTTTATAGATATAAGGTATTAAAATATCTTAGCCTGAATGCTTTTTACATTTACATATGACAACTCGGAGCCCAATTTCACATCGCTTTCTCAGGTCCGCAGCGCATCAACGTGACGTACAAATTCGTGAACGAGAGCGCGGTGCTGGTGTCGTGGGGGGGCCCGCCCGCCGCCTACACCGTGTACCACAGCGCGCAGCTGCTGTTGCCCGTCGAGCTGTGGGACGACCTCACTGTCGCCGGCAACTCCGTGCTGGTTAGAGATGTTCTAAGTCAAAAGAATACAATAGTTCTTACAAAGTAGAATTTAACGTCAAATTGAGTCACCAAAGCCCACCGATAAAATTGGACTTATAAACTCAGTGGAACTAAACTTTTAAATTATTTACCGATATCTATTGAGACGATATCCACAAATTAAATTTCAACCTAATGATGGTGAAAAAAATATTTTTGTGTCAATAAAATCTCGTTAGAACTCGTTGAAATGGCCATGTTGTTATCAGATCAACGGCATCCAACCGACGGAAAAAACGTACGTGATGGTGACAGACCACGACCCGCAGAGATCCAGCGCCATACTCACCGTGCCGCCCTATCGGGATACCGTTCCACGTAAGTAAATAAATAATTATTTACTAATTTAAATAACAAATCCTACACTGGATGCGATTTGAACCCGTGTCCAGTCCGGGACCGGCCTTCACAGTATAACAGTCAATTGCAAGATAATGATCGTCGTTATACAAGTACTTAAACCACTGGCAACGGGTCATCATGTCATACAATAGAATCTGTGTCAACAATCTTACTTCTATAATATGCCTCTATATTACCAGTGCTAGTGCACTGGTTTATGCACCATTTGCAGAATCAGTTTTTTGGTCTGTATCTTCTGTTTGCTGAGGTGGAACAAATTCCCTTTTCGATTTAGCAAGTTCGTTGCTGTATTGTCTATAGTTGTGGAGGATAACAGAATCATAATCTAACAATATCGTATAATGAACTACGCAAATGTGTATCCTATTTATTAGGAAAAAACAAACATTTTGCTTTAAATTATTTTATAGATAAATTACAATACGTCGTGGTGTACTCTTCCTCCTTCATATAATTGTACTTTTATATACAGAGAAGTCCAGGTACGAATACAGCGCGCGCGGGGTGGTGGTATACTGGGAGGGTGGCGGCTCGCGGCTGGTGCGCTACTCGCAGAACATCACGCGCCCACTGGAGCACTGGCCCGTGGTTAACGCCACTGGTGGCGCCGTCGAGGTAACTGCACCCATACGCGTACGAAAACGTACGTGAACGCACACAAGTAGTCGCCGTACTCACGCACTCGCGTAACTTTACAATTCATGCAAAAGCACGTGCACGTAAACGCACGTACATCTTGGCAAAAAAGAGTATGGAAAAAATGAGGGCGCCACTTTCACTTAGGTCTCATCATAATATGGAAAATCATTAAGATAATTTAATCAAATCGTTAAAAATAAATGTGAAACACTAAACTTTACTCAAAATCTAGTATTTGTCGGCCAAGTATTGTCAACATCATAGGTTTCCATTTAGTAAAATATTTAGTTCCACCTGTCACCACGTCATACTCTTTTTGCCAAGCTGTATACACGCATTTAAAGATAAGTCTGTAATGGCCTGATTTTATGTTAAATTTATTTGACGCTCGTCTGTTATTACGAGTTACGACGTAAAGTTACGAAATTTCCAAGGGTATTTATTAATTTGGCCATACTACCTATAGTTAAAATAATAATTGTGAGCGACGATGGCCTAGTGGGTACGGGCTCGGCCTCTTGAGTTAGAGCTGAGAGGTCCGGGTTCAATCCTGACCCCCCTGTGATACCTAGAAATGGGTTTTTCTAAATTTCTATGGGTACCTGAATATGAGTCCATCGCTTGCTCACCGGTGAAGCAAACATCGTGAGGAAACCTGCATGGCCGATGAGATTAATAGTCTTTGAAGTTCAACCACCCGCATTTTGCCAGCAGCGGTGAACTATGGCCCAAAACCACTAAACAAAAAAAAGAGGAGAACCTTGCCCAGCAGTGGGACATAATGTAAGGGTTGATATTATTATTATATTATTATATATACCTATGGTTACTTGTGTAAAAAAATAAAAAAATCTAATGAATGAAAAACTTGAAAATGCGAGACAAAACACCCACAACTACATAACGCCTTTTCAACTTTTATTTAAAATACACCTTTATAGCTATATTGAAATGTTTTCAGCTGGAAATTCTTGAGCCATCTCTGCCAACATTTGTCCAGTTCTCAGGCTTCCCTGATCAGCCGCTCAACATACCGCCCAGGCCACCCTCCAACCAGTACCTTGGTATGTATCGTAGAAAGGCAGCTATTTTAGTAGTTAGTGCCTAACACACAGTGGATATTAACCAAACTATAAAATACTATTATTACTTAATACGTCTATAAGTAGTAACACTGTTTTTGTCAATGGTTAAAGTGATCTAATATAAATTAATAAATATACACTTTCAACGTGTATGTATACGCTATAGTGTACACACATACAATAGCTGAATACTAGAATGTGGCTGTATTTAATACAATATGTTCACGATATTTGTGTCAACATATTCTTTATTTTATAACTTAACTAACAGACCCGGCCACGCGTTGCTGTGGCTCAGAAGTTTGGTTAAAATCGGTTCAGTAGTTGAGGAGTTCATCGCGGACAAACAACGTGACACATATTTTTTTAAAATATATATAGATATATTTATTATTTCATGTAATTTAGCAGTTTTTATAGTATATTTTTATTTATGCGTAGGTCTTGAGGTGGGCTGCACTATAGGGATCCTGTGTCTGATAGTTGTGGTGGGCGCTTGTTTATGGCGCAGAAGAAAGAGAATGCAGCATCCAGTCAGGTACTAACATAAATTATCATAATATTTTTTTTTTACAAAAAATTAAAACAGACTTCACAAATACAATACATACTAAAAAGTAATAAAATAACTGTTTCTTTATTTTTTGTGCTTACAACTTATAATCAACTTGTTCTTCTACTAATGTACAAACTTTGCGTTTACCACGTCATTATTGTTACTTTTGAAGTCGGTGTCAGCCAAGGTAGGTGTAGGTAAGTAGGTACAGTAACTATACTTTTTAGTATTGTATTTTTGAAGTCATTTTAAATTTTTTGTAAAAAAATTTTTCTTAATTTTTAGTGATTCCAAAATTCGTCGTCTTGGCGTTCATTGAAGGAGGCCTATGTTCAGCAGTGGACGGATAAAGGATGATGATGATGATGATGACGATGATTACGATTACCGCTATGGTGTGCTACCAAAGCATCCTATACAATTATTGTTACATCGACAAGTAATAAAAGGAGCATATCATCGAGGTAAAGAAAACCTACCAAATAGCCATTATTGGGAATAACTAAAAAACGACTTGTCAGATCTTAATAAAATTAATATGGGACTAAATTGGAAACACCAGCTTTCAAACAAAAAAAGAATTTTTCAAATCGGTCCAGCCATCTTCGAGTAATCGGGGAACATACAGAAAAAAATTAAAAAATATATTCCGACGAATTGAGAACCTCCTCCTTTTTGAAGTTGAAGGAATTGTGATAATGAAGCAAGTATTAAATATATATTCGTATATTTTATTAATTGGAACTTACAACTATACATTACATGAGTTCGGAACAGGGAGAGAGAGAGGCGCCGCACAGCGGCATAAAAATGAACTACCTTAAGGATGCAATCACAGTCTGTACTTTTTAGCTTATGGTTGCGTTCCATTTCTAACAGAAGTCGGTTAAAAATAATAAGTAACATTGATTCTTGCTCACGATTTAGGAAAACTCCTCTTACTTTATGTAAATACCAAATCAGTTGGTGCATGTCACATTGAGAATAAATTGTTAATTGTAGATCACGTAGAAGCCATGCTGCCGCGGTTGGCTCGGAGGAGGAAGGCTCTGAAATGAAGGTAGGTACTCCTTTTATTTTCAAAACATTACTTTTTCCTTATAATAATTATTGTTGAATTATATGTTAGTTGCAACTGTATTATAAGGATACCATTTCCAAACCGATACGACTTAGGGACCTTCAAGAAAAGAGCATACTCGTATTTGAAAGGCTGGTAACGTACCTGCTAATCCTCGGGTGTAGCGGGTGTCTGTGGATGACGCTTTTCACTTACCATCAGGTGAACCGACAGTTTGCCGACCGAAAAACCGAACTTCTCTCCAAACTCTTTTATAAAAAAAATATCTCTAAGGATGAAACAGTTTTCCATGGGAGGTTAATGTTGATTAGAATTTAGAAGTAACTGTGTTATTGGTTAACTAAGCCAGAGCCAACTATCGCAACCCTATAAAACTAATTTCGGATAGTTAAAGATATTTTTTTTTGTATAACAAGTAATCTCTAATCTAAATGGCGGTAATAAATGGTCAGATGTTATGACAGACGGTGGGCGCCCGCCTGTGCAACGGCGCGGGGGAGCCGCTGCTCAACGGACACGTGCACATCACCGAGAACCCCGCCGTGAGTATACCGGGGACCGCCCTACCTATGTACTATTAAGAGGAAATACAAGGGCCGTGTTTCCATACAAACGTAGTCCCCTGTTTCCTCCCTGGATAAATGCCGTTAGAGTTATATTTTTTTTTCCTAAAAATCTATGGCCACTATTTAATTAGCATGTCCTTATGATTTCTTTGGTTAGGGAGACAGCAATAGATTGTACAAATACCTATTTTTTATTTCTCTAGCCCTTGGTGTTTCCTCTTAAACGGGCATGCGATTGCACGAGCCCCACATTTGCGCGCACGCAAAAACGCAGGAGCGTATTGCGTGCACATGCGTAGTAGAGTCATTTAACTTTCAATGTGATACTATGATGTACAACACTGAATAAAAATATTTTTATTTATTTATGAATTTGTATAAATAATTAGTAACCAATAGTTGTACTTAGTTGTTACATTTTTTATCATAGGGTAAATTATAGAATGAAAAAAATATAAAAAACTCGCAAAGGGTATTTTTATCGAAACAAAATGATTGAACTTTATTGCATGTAGTGTGAGAAGTCTCTTCTCAAATAATGTATGTGGTGGTTGGCATCGAGTATTGTATAATTAAAATATTTATTATTGCAGTCCAAAACGCCAAACGGACGTATGAAGAGACGACGTCTCGAGAACCAGTTCGATGCGTTCGACTTATCGCGTAACGACGCCGACACAACGCACGTGACGATGTTGGATGACTCGTGCGCGTTTGACACGGCGCGCCCGGAGCCCACCAAGCTGCCGGACGATAACATGAATGTGGAGCCGGGGTTCCGCGACAACAGCCAAGTGCAACCCACCCTGCAGCCCAACGGTTGACCCCCTCCGGCGCGTAGAACTACAGGGGGGTTAGGCGGCCCCCGACGGTAGGACGAATTATTTCGGAAGCCGCGAGGCGAGGATAGCTCGGCGCGTTTTGTTCCTAGTAGACTTTATTTCGAACGACGTAAGGCTGATTTTAAACAATAGTACGGGTAAATAAATTAAGTTCCGCGGTCGCTCGGTCCGTGCGAAGTTATTCTCGCCCGGGGCTGCTCCGCGGTCCCTACTTGTACATTCTCGCTCCGGCGGACGTCCCGACAATAAGCGCACCGCCGCCCGCACGCACCGCGACACTCGCGACACTCGCGACACACACGGTACAAATACAGACCAAATCGTATCCAAACAGCCCTATTACCTGAACATGTATATAACGTATTTATTGATGATGGAAAATTTATTTATTTTATTGACATTTTGTTTTGTTCATAGACGGTTCCCGTAGTCTAGGGCCCGACAACGAATGTGTTTATTGATTCAGATAACTTAAAATTGGCATACCTTGGTCAAAGACTTTCACCGTTCATAGTATGCATTATTTTAGTGTAACATTATTGTCGTAGCAATCTTTTATTTGAGTATTTATTTCGAATAAAAAAGATGTAAGAGTAATAATAATTAAACCATTATTTGAACCTATTATCTTATCATTATAATTAAATGTCGGGCCCTAGACTGCGCGACAAGCCTTAGACGCTAGTTACCCTCTGACTTACATTCCGGGATACGTACACTGTACGCACGTACGTGCACGCACCGGGCACGCCCACATTTACGCACAGTTTTATATATACCTGTTATACTTTTAGTAGCGGTTGCGCAACATTTTTGTGTTTAAAGGGAAGTAGATAGATTTAAAAAAAATGTTTAAAAAATACAAAAAATATATATTAATGATTAAAATAATACAACGAACTAATTCGATACGCAAATAGAATATGTTGAACGAAATTTTCGTTAAATGGTAAAAAGTCTAATGAAAAGTGTCCCACTACTGTTGAAGACGCTAAAAATAAATGAACTATAGTTTATTTCAACCTTCATAATCAAGTTATATCTGTAGTGCTATCAGTGTTATTGATAACAACATTTTTATTTTAGAAGTTAAATAAAATAAAGCAAGCGAATGATGGCAACCTTTCACTTGCAAGCTAATTATTAATTTATTATATTAATTGTTTCGAACAAAAAATACGTTTGAATTTAGAACACTCCATTAATATTGATCATATGTATCGAGCAGCACCAATAGCGTCTTCAACAGTGGCGGGGAGGCCAGCTAGTTCGTTGTTCACTATTCCATATCACAATTCGAATCTACCTCATTTTCTTTGTCGTAAGATTCTTTTAGATGTTAAAAGTTAATGTTGTTAAGTTCTGCTCCGGTTTACGGATAGCATTTTATTTATTATAGTATTAGCCCTTTATTTTCTGTGTAGCTTTTTCTTTACCTTGACGATTTTAAGTTATTTTTTTATTTATTAGAGCCAACACTTCGTCTCTTCTGATCATTATAAAGGGAAGCACCTAGGTACAATTTACTCTTAAACAATAAGTATGCTGCGTGTTTTAAGAATACATACTTTAACCAATTTTGAACGTAAAAAGTTTTTTTTTCATATATTTCTGTAATAATAAAGTTGCCGATTTTTTCCGAGCGAGTTCCGCTCAGGATACACGTGTACATCGGGGATGTTGATGTATGTATGTACCTCGCTATACCCGTAACACACGACTTTCAGCAGCTTCAACAGCATTAGTAAGTAATTTACCCAATTTAAGACTGTTTTGAATTAAAACAACACGCAATTAACTATTAAGCGTCACGAAATTGGTTAATTAATATTTTTAAAACACACAGTCAATGTAAATATACCCTAACGTAAAACTCAGTTAAATTTTATATAAAATCGCCGACTATGTACCTGAAATTTCAATTACACTAAGTTAGCTTAGGACTAGAATTAGGTCATAAATCTAGAATTTTATCTTCGACGCTAGGTTTTTGTCACAGGGTCTTAAGCTTTGGCATCTGGGGTGTCTGAGTGACGGTTATTGGCTGTTGTCTGCGTGTTTAGTATAATGCGGCTAAAACGAGTCGACACCCGAATGTCGCGAGCGATTGTCATTTGACGGTACCACTTCATTTGGTTACTTTAACTGTTCGGGTAACATGCATACATTTACGTTTTAGTCTAATGTCGGACCAATTCTGGTTATAAAAAGTACCATTTGGCTATAATTGGCGAACGTTGGCATATGGAGACTGCGATACACGATGGATCATACCTGGTGTATTTGGAACGCTTGCGAAGATTAAACCCTAATAATATACTATTTGATTAAACCCTAATAATATACTATTTATATACTTTATAATGCATATAACCATTTATCTCAGAAACGTTTTTTAAAGAATCTCTTAGGACTTGTGAATTTTGCAAACCCGCAATGTATGTATACATACTATGCACACATGCTAACCGCGAGACGCGCGACTAGCGGGCGCATTGAAGACGCGCGCGGTGCGGGAGTTCGTTCACCTCGTGCATGCGGCGAACGCTATCAGCTGATTCAGTTCGCTAGCCGGCGTGAACCATAAACCAATTACATTCCTGCTTTTTTCAAAAAACCATTATTTTAAAGCGTTATCATTAAATTCCTGTAACATTATGTTTACTAAACCGGATTATAAAAAAAAGGCAACCAAAAAAAATAAACGCGTTTTTTCACTTGTGTCATGTCAGGCTAAATACACCCGGTATGTTGGTTGTACCACATACTTTGGGAATGCACTAGGGTTATATAATGGATGTCGCTTATCACTAGATGAAACTGCTGGCCGTTTGCCCCCTCTTCTAAATAAAAAAGTATATCATATTTAATACAAGTCTAATAAATTGTAATTGCAAGCAAGTTATAAGGCGATATAAATATACTAATAATATTTAACTATATTTCAAGGACTTCTATGGTATCTAGTACAGGAAATACACTTATAAATCATGAATGTCAGTAATAAACATATTACTTGCAAAGTAATTATAAGAACATTATTGTTCCCTTGAGTAATTTATAAGCTCCAGTCCTATACTAAATCTTGCAATAGATCAATTCAATGTTTACTCCGACCATATAAAAAGTCCTACATAATTATTATTGAGTTTTCATAATAAACACCATTTGTATATAACTTCAAATAAAGCACAATATCGCGGTCTCTACATGCAGCGTCGGCCATTAGTAATGAATGTGTAAATATTGTTAATAAGAAGTGCTTCACTAATATATACAGTATGTTCACTCGCGGTTGTGTTTGTTTATACCGATTTTGGTATTTTATTGTATTAATAGTAGCGGTCAAACTTCCTATATGTGCTAGGAAAATATATGAACTTTCACACGTGACACAGTGCGTGGCACTAAATATGCGCAAACAATCCATACATTCAACGTAAATAGGCAAAGTAATAGATGTATGAAAAAAACATTCAATTATTTTCTATTGGTAAATGTTAGATTGTCATAGAGATAAAATTTCACCCACCGAGTGTAAGTTTGACCGCTACGAAGACGACACGAATCTCGTTTAAATAATTTGTTAAGCCAAAATATTAACTTATAGCAATATTCTATACCTGAATAATGTACAATTTTATTGATTAATATATACACAATGTATCGGTACAGACAACAAAATAATCACCATGTTACAAATTACATGGAAAGTTAAAGTTTTGCAAATTTATTCACAATTCCCATATTAAATGTTAGAATTGTATAAATATGGCTACTTCATTAGTATTTTTTTTTATTGAGATTTAATCCAAATAGTATATAGCAAGTAAGTACATTATAGTATAATATTGTCACCACAAAGTAATAGTAGACACCGATGTAGAGAATTCATTAACAAAATATCTTAAACAATAATAAAATAGTACAACGAGTGGTCTTATCGCTAATCTTCAAACTATATAGTACAAATAAAATAGAAATTGACAGAAATTAATGATGTTTATATTAGTAGTGAAATAACAAATTCGCGTAAGAAAATATATAATTGGGAATCCTCGAGTTGTACTCATAAACGTGTTTGTTGTCTGTACCCCGGCATCTGTGTGTTGGTCTGCGCAATAATACCTCAGCACTCGCTCTCTTTATTTTTACTCTCAATAATCCTTTGTAATATAACATAACCCTCATAGACCAATGCATAGATATACAATTAAAAATAGATTTAATTTCACACGTATCCCTATTATGATATTATTTGGTATATTATACGACCACGTTATTATACACTTGGCTTGTCCGTCCTTGGAGTGAAATGGAAATATTAATCGAAAGCCTGATATGTGCCTCTATATGGTTTCAAATCTCAGCTGATAATGTTTATCTATAGATGTATAGGACAAGGCACTACTCACCCACCTAATAGATGGCGCTGACTTTGTAAACCATGTGTCATTGTTGTTGTGAGGCAATATTGATAAAGATTGTTTATTGTGTAATAACAAGTTTAAGTAATAAAGTTATTTAAATATAAAATTTGTACTGAACAAATCCGTAGAATAAAATACATTTTTTTGTTCAACAGTAACTATTAGAGGAGTTTTTGTTATTAATTATATATCAGCGCCATCTTGGCAATTCATTGTAAGAGGTTTTCATTCCATATACTTTTTATTTATTATGCAACAGTAGAACACATTCCATTATTGGCTGCAATAGTTTTTCACCAGATTTTGTTTGTAGTTATATCTATTTATACGTTAATATAGTACCGTTCGTCCGTAAGATATATATATATATATATCAGTAAAAGATTTCGTTGAATACTATTATTTTACATTTATTAATTTTGTTTAAATGTTCACATTTTATGGATGCACCTAAATAACCTAACCCAAATAACCTCTCTAGGACCGTTGTGTACATACAAACTTATATTTATTAAGTTTTAATTTACCATTGTCATTACAATATTGTGTTGGTTTATTTTCTATTTAAATACAAATGTTGGGTCGTTTGACAGTCTATCGTAGGTTTATAAATGAAGACAGGAAGCAATATGAATTTGTGAATAATATATAAAATCTGTTTTTAACGAATACTGAAATTATAACTTGTTATGATACGTATTACAGCCATCGACTTTTACTAGACTAAGCTTTCGGATCGCGTGACTAATAAATAGGTCTAAATTGTAAATTTTAGGGTTTCACCTAAACCTAGTTAGTATAGGCGTTAAGTAATCAAGTAAAAAGTATGTTTAAGGAGTTTATAAACTATTATAACACGTAAAGTTCAAGGACCATCTCATACACAAAAAGCATAATTGAAGTTTATATCGATTTGATCCGCTTAGTCTAGAATAAAATGTCGATGGTTTTTGTTACATACTACGGAAACGCCTTTTAAATGTTAACATATATTTATCAATGGCAGTTTATATCGAAGCGAGTAGCACAATTATACTTTATGACCGTAATCCTTTACATACAATTCGACGGTGATATGCCTGTACTTATATTCAATAAGCGTCCAGAACACTACCGACTGTATTTCGTTTTCGCTGTCGTTGAAATGAGGTGTAGTTTTGATTTATTTGGAGTTTGGCTTGCATATTTTATATATTGGCTTTGTTTTGGTATGGCGGCTAGGCGCCGGCGAACACTTCGTTGGTGTAGGTATAAAATAAAATTATATTATAAAGATATAGATTACGGAAGGACAAAAGTTCATATTTAGAATTGAGATGTTTTTAAAATTAGGATATTTTAACGAGTAACATTTATCATAGTGAAGAACTTTTACGGATTTTATCGCGGTTTATTAAGTTTGTCCGACTTTTCCTCCTGTGGCCATGGTTGCTGTATCCGAAACGTCGGGCATAAAGAACTTAATTAAACTAAAACCGCGATAAAATCCGTAAAAGTTGTTTCATTATAATGAGTGAAATTCGCGTGAACATTAGAAAAGAATGAATAACTTTTAAATTTAAACAGTTGAGCTGTATTTTAGTTCCCAGTATGTAGTCGCCGGCGCACGAGGAAGGAATTTGATGCGTGTAATAGGAGATATAGCGGGCCGATGTGCCCGCGCCTCCTACATGTGGAATATTTCGGTAGAAAATCAAAACGAAATTATAAGGAAATTATATTGTATCCGCTTGTTGTTTTATTTAATTTGAACATAACTGTGACATGTTTGTCCACGTTTTGAACGTACTAATCGAAATATTCCATTCATAAAATTATGTTTAAGTTTTAATATGTGGGGGCAGGAATATTTTTAGCGAAATGTTATGGATACAATTTTGAATGAAGTATTCGCGTCCGCGTGTATTACCTTAGTTTGTATAATTGCATCTACCTCAACCAAATTACCCATTAATTTTGTTTCTAAGTGTTCTCTTGTCTTATAATACTAATAACTGAAATGTAGTGTTTTTGATAATGAAAAATATAATAAGTTTCGACGCCCATTTTGATATGGTAACTATTGTTATCAGTGTGAATGGACCGTGTCGAGTATTGACAAGATTGAAAATGAAATTAAATGATAATAAAAATGACCGTGTCTTTTATTTTACTGCCATTTTAATGTAGACTAACAAATCGCCCATGACTATTAAAAATGTCGGATGTGAAAATCAGCAACTTTAGAGGAGAGTGATACGAAGTGTAAATTGCATGCATCTTTTTACTTATTTTAAGCAGGAACATGAAATTTTAGAGTAATGCTGTAAAAGTTATTTATATTCAATTTAATATTATGAGCATCCGGAATTTTGTGCATAAATATGACAAAAGTCACTTGTGACCTTTTTAACGGAGTGAAACTAATGTCGAATAGTAAGAAGTACCACTACCGACATTATTGCTTGTACGAAATTAATGATTGCTTGTCGGAAATGCCATTTACGTCATTGTTAAATTATTAATATTTACAATAAATGTATGTCGTATGTAAACATTATTAAAAAAAAACACCAAAAATGTAAAAAAATAATATATATATTTATTGACAATTAACAAAAAAAAAAATAGTCGAATAAAGATAACCATCTAAAAAAACACAAAATCTCTCTTAAGACTCATATAAATCAACAAATAATCACAGCTCTTGGTTTTTTTTTACCTTAAATTAAAATTACGAATAACTAATTAAAATCAGTCTTCTTTTTTACAATTAACAAAGAACATTTGGTGGCATAACTAAAATCAAGTAATCAAAATATAAAATCTTCTTATTACTTAGTATTCTAAAAAATAGCATGGTTAAA
Organism: Helleia helle; assembly: GCA_963853865.1. NCBI lineage: Eukaryota > Metazoa > Arthropoda > Insecta > Lepidoptera > Lycaenidae > Helleia > Helleia helle. The sequence continues at coordinate 19,314,950 of OY971416.1, read as the reverse complement.
TTGTAGAGTGACTAAGGCACTTAGGTGATAATCACAGCTTTGGTTTCGTTTTTTTATTTTTTTTTGTGAAACGTATGACAAATTCCCACTGCTTTGTCGGTCCCCCAGATCCCAAAATCTCTTAAAAATCATGTTACGCTGACTTTCGTTAAGCTAACTCGAGCATTTTAAACGAAATTTTTCAGTGCATGGTGCTTTTATCTCTTTGGCTGCTATTTCCTTTCCTCTAGCATTAATAAAACCCGGCGAGTGCCACCAATGCCGCCTTTGGTGAGGTGCCCCGGATCTAATAAACAAACAGGGCACCTAGACGGCTAGGCCAAGGAAACGACGCCACCTCCACAGAGGGGTTGTCCCGCACCACAGAACAACCCCTCAAAACGTCGGGACAGTACAATGGGGTGAGGTTCCCGTCCTACAAAACTTATCCCATGATTCTTTGCACATTTCCTCTTATTTACCACCAGGGCCGGATTTAAATTTGTGCCGCCCTGGGGCACTGAAAAAAATGCCGCCCTATGACTTAAATTTTATTTTAATAGTTTTGATATCTTATTTTTTAAGAATTAGAATAACTGATTGCAGGAAATTTATTATGTATTATATAGCATTTATTATACATTATGTTTTATTTATATTTATTGTTTATTTACTCATATATTATATATTATTTATTATATACTATAGTAATATAAAAAATATATGTATTTTTCTTAGAATTAAAGTTTTGCACTAAGAACGACTTATATTAGTATTGCATAATTTTTTTCACAGGCAAACTCGCCTAACTTTTTGAATTGCAAACTGGTCGATTAAATCTTCACAATCTAAACGTTGAAGCACATCTGATTCTATGCATAGAATAGTTAAGCTATTGAGTCTATTTGCACCCATTGTAGCAATTACTTAAATTTCCTATATTATAATATACAAAATTTTAATGTGATACATAATACTTGAATTATATTTCTTGAAAGATAAAATGTTTATTCAAAAGAATTAGTTAATTATATATTGTATAGAAAATTTTATCTCACTTCCCAAATTTTGCCGCCCTAGAAAATTTGCCGCCCTGGGCACTAGCCCCGACTTCCCCTAGTATAAATCCACCACTGTTTTCTTTATGTATTAGCCTTTTCTTCCCTTTATCAGTTTTAACTGTAGATTTACGAGTTTGAACACTTTTGACAGAAGTGGGGGTGTTAAAACTTGTTATGGATGCCACAGATGGTGTAGGCAACATTCCATACAAATCATCATTGGTTAAGATTGGAGGGTTCTCGTTCAAAAAACAGGCACAAAATTCATTATGGCACTCATGTAGCGGAGATGGTGATGGCATTGGAGTTCTAACATCGCCAGTATTGTTTTCTAATTTAATTTGAGCAGGAGATGTATTATTTACTATAATATCTTCATTACTTTTAGTAGATAATTCTATCGGTGGAAGTGGTGAGGGTACTGGTGTTGTAACGACGCCAGTAACATTTATTTCATTTGCTGGTATTATCTCGTCATCATCGCTGAATACATCGCCGAGTAAATCTTGTATTTGAATTAACTCATCTTGAAAACTTGTTGGTATTGGAGACTCACGAGGACCTAAAAAACACACAATATTTGATGTCTGCAAGACATTAAACAACGTCGAATGTGGTGTTACCGACATTTAATTAATAAAAAATATATATTAACGTCTGATATGGTACTACAGACAATTAACATATTTGAAAACCCGACTAACAACGCCAGATGTGGTACTACCGACATTTTAACCCATTTGAAAATCCGGCTAATAATGCCAAATCTGGCACTACCGACATTTAACTCATTTTAAAAACCGAATAACAACGTCGGATGTGGTACTACCGACATTCAACTCATTTCCATAACCGATTAACAACGTCGGAAGTGGTACATGCTTCAATTTTAAATTACATGCTAGAAAATGCTACTGAAATTTCTTTAATCTAGTATTAAATTCATAATATCAATACCCCATAAACTATAGTCTTAAAAATCGCAAAGGCAATATAATAAATAAAAATAAATACCTGTTTCCTGACTAGATTTTGTTTTGTTAAAAATGTTTTCATTGGCATTTTTACTTCTATTACTATGTTTTTCGTCATCACGTCCAGTAACTAGTTTGATTAAACGTGCTGATCTAGTAAACATTGTAAACGGTAATAAACAGTAAAAGATTTATAAATAAATGTCGTAAAAAACATGTGACAACGCAACATCCATTCATACCGCTAACATAGTCTGTAATGGGAGATCGCTCGCGTCCACCCTCCTCCGCGCACAGCTAACAACGTTAGTAGTTATTATCCGACATTGTTAGAGAGCTATCAAGGTAATATCCGACATTTTTAAATTCCGTAATTACTAAACTATGCAGAAAATAATATTTTTCTTTTCAGCTGATGATAGACTTGATTATTAAGGAACGTTTTATGAAATAAATAATAAACTGAGATTTTGTAGTTCCGACACTGTTAATAGTCACTGACGAAATAAATATTATTCAACAATCACAACACGTTAACCTAGTACCGTAATAAATTATGCTACGGGTAGTAGGAACTGAAATAAATTTAATAAATTTATATAAATACAACCTGCGACCGCTGCGTAAAGTGACTGGTAAAGTGACTGACCACTCACCACTGACACTGACCGTCCAATTGTGGCGCAGATGAGCCACTTGATGGTGGATGGGGATGTGTGGATCAGTTGATAACATGAACTTCATCACGTAATTTTCCAACTTTACCGCGTTGATTATCCTGTACTGGAGATTATCATTTCATATTTCCATCCAGTTTTTTGTCCATCAGTTATTAATGATTATCACTCGCTTATCGTACATTTTATTAGAGGCTTGCTATGTATTAAAACAATGACAAATTATGTGTATATCAATATTTATTTCCGCAACTGGACGAGCAGACTCTGTCGACACAGGCGTGACACGGCGCTCTCCTCCTTGCGCCGTATCTTGGCGGCCAGGCGCGCCAGGCTGAAGCGGAACCGCGGGCGGTCCCTACGACCTGCAGAGAGATTACAGTTGTTTGAATGTGGAACAATATAGTGACGCGCCTTGGGAGTAAAATTGAATCGCATTCCGAGATGTAAACATAACGATGTCATATTTTTATTGATAATAGATAAGTGTATCTAGTGTAGCGAAGATCATAATAATCTTCAGCCTCCATCCTTCCACTGCTGAACATAGGCGTCCCTCAATGAATACCGAGACGGCCTATCTTCTGCCACTCGCATCGAACCTGGACCGGCCATTTTTTTCGAATGGACTAAGCTATTCGCCCTAATGCTACATCGGTTGGTGTTGAGCCAGCTGGCTCACCTATTGATTTATATATGTTCGGGGTTGCCCCCCGCCAACCGCGGAGTCTTTGACCACACGGTGGCGGGGCTGTGCCGCGTCACCGTCAGGTGGACTATCCCTACCGGCGGACTCATTCAGGTGAGGACCTGGCAGACGGCGCCAGCGATACTGGGGCCCACTCCGCCGGCGGGAGCAGTGGCAGCCGCCACGTGAGGTCACAACCGGAGCCGGAGCCCCCTCCACGCCCCGCCTAGTTTTGAATAATCGAAACCATTACGGTCGACGGGATATGTGCGGATTTTAATCTATTTGGAGGGCCACCGGCCAGCACTCTAGCGGGAGAGGCTGGTCGCGCGCGGTACCCAAGCATACATCCGGTAGCGAGGTGCTACCGGTGGTTTTGATGTCGACTCGAAACGGATTCGATACTGTCTGTCTGTCGCGGTCGATCCGGATCGACGTAATATCGTAAGTAAGAATGTAGGGGTCGACGTCGCCCAAGGCCCCGAGGCCCCGAGGCCCAGGCGGTGTGCGGTTGTACCTAGACGTGGATGTTCTTAGTCGAATGTCTTGTAATTCGCGTCGTGGCCGGCCACCGCACGGAGATCGACTTCCCGTTGTAATTAAAGAATACACTGCTTTAATTATAAAGATCTACAAATTATTTCATAGTTTGCATGGAAATATAAAAGTTATTTATTGCAAGACATAAAGAGATGCCGGGTAAGAAGAATGTTTATTCCCTTTTCATACATTTATCGGTAGGCGGAACCTTTGTCTCCTGCTCTTTTCTGTCGTGAAACAGCTTTGCTGTGTTTCGGAAAGAAGTGCAGGACTGGTAGCTCAGACTTAACATCTCACGTCCCAGAACAGACACGAAGGAATTGTTTAGGCTCGCCCCAAGTGAACGCATCATTCATACGTGAACTCTTACCATTCATTCTGTCCGCCAGTTTGCCTATCCAACTGACATAAAAATCCAATATTGTAAGTATATTAGGCACCTTCAGCGACGCGCTGCCACGTGTCCCTCTCGACGTTGACCATGCCGGTGGAGGCGCTGCGGCCCAGCCCCGAGGCCGTGCGGCTCAGGCCGGGCCCCTCGCCCGGACCGCTCCGGCTCTCAGTCACGTCACTCTCACAACTCACTCGGCTGGACCTGCGAGGATTTTATCATTTCAACACGCTCTCTCGCTCGGTTGCGTCCTTATGACATAAAAAGATAAATCTTAGGTGAAATAAATAAAGTATGAAAGTGAGCGACGACGGTCTAGTAGGTAACTATGGGTGAGGCCTGGAAGTGAGACATTTAAGCTCGATCCTGACGGGTGAACCTTAAATGGGTCTTTCTAAATATCACCGTACACCCATAACATGAGAACATCACTTACCCGCTGGTGAAGGATAACTCGATGAAACCTGCATGCCTGATGAGAATAGTTTTTGAAGCTGAGAAGAAGTTCATATTCCTACGCATTGGGCCATGGCCCAATACCTTCCTCGCCTGATTGCAAGTTTCAAGTGGGACATAAGGGTCTATTGATTATCTTGATGTTAATATATTTAGATTTTTTTTCATGATATTAGACTCACCGGTCTCCTGGCCTCAAGTCACTCGCCGAGCTGGTACCTTCTCGTCTCATGGGCGAGGAAAAGAGAAATCTCTCTCTAGCTTCACGGATTTTAGCAGCTCTCTCCGACAATCTTGCATCGTATTCTATGGAAGTCATCTGTGGATCTACTGACAAAGATCTGTCAAATGCAGAGGCAGCGGTAACGCATTTGGAGAACGTCGGTATTGTTTCAGATTGCTGTCTTAAAACTGTTAATGGTTGATCCGGTGAAGGCAGAGGCTCCTGTTTTATGTTTCTTGGCACAATCGTGTCTGTGCTGACGGTTGTTCGTAAATCTATGCTCGGTCCGGACGGGGAAGGCTCTTTGTCTTCTGGGTGTAACGCGTTAGCGCTGTGAGATTTTAGAACACCATCAACGGCTAAGGTATTTGACGTAACATTCTTTTCAGAGGAATTTCGATCTCGTCGCGATAATTGACACGCGCTGGCGGATTTCTGAACTTCTCTTTCGAGGAACGGATTGCTTCTGTAATTAGAAAATACTCGTTTAACTACCATAATAACTGCGTACTTAAGAATAGTATGTATTTATTTGAATTCATTTTCAATAAATTTACACAACAATAGATTTTTAAGGAGCGTACGTGATATAAGTTAAGATCTAATCGTGCAACTAATAAAAAATATAATTTTTATGACTTTTTGTAAGGAATTTACGACACCTACCTAATATTGACACCAACAGGCATGTCTGGTGGACGGCGCCTCTCCGACTTGGGAGATCTCCAGGGTGGTGAGGCAGCACCGCTGCTTACTCCAGATACAGGACCTGTAGGTACATTATGAAGCATGGTAAAGCAATCGTACATAAATATAAAGCTAACGAAGAATGATAGAAGTATGAGTAGTAGAAAAACGTCGGTAATTTTATGAAAACAAGTAACTTTTGTACAAATCATACCTTCTTCGTTTATTTTCTTGTTGTATCGTTGAATCATTATCCGTATAGAGGGAGCTGTTTCCTTTGGGGAAGGTTTTCTCGAAGATGACGGTGAAGACGGCAGCGGAGGCCTCGCCTTTGATATCTGCTCCTCGTCTTGAAGATCGCCTGAACCTCTTAATTTATTATCTTCTTCTTTACGACTTTGCTCCGTAGCTTTTTTCACTTCTTTACAGCTAGTAACAGGACTAACATCGTCTAAATCTTCCACATTAACTGGTATAACGGCTCTGGGGACAGACTCACCGCTTCGAACAACAGGGGAGAATATCTTTCGAGTAGTTTTTACAATGACTTCTGGTGAGACGTCTCTTTGGTCTGGAGTTCGAATTTTCAGAACAAAGATCTGGAATAAATATAAAATTAATTTATAGAAGCGATATCAGACTAAGCACATATTTTTTATTACTGAAGTTTCAACTAAACTAGAATCTGGGATATTTAAGTTATAGGCTAATAATATTATATTTTTTAACCTTCAAATATACTTATTTATAAAAAAGTGAAAATATTAAGTGTATGATTTCGAGGACAGCACCCCTAAAACTATAACCTCCAGTTTTAGGTCGGCAGTCAGGGGCAGTAAGTATAAAATATTTAATTTTAGAGATCCTTACCTCTCCCTCAGTATCTGAATGGAGTGAAGCCGGTGGAGTCCTTGGCTTCTCTGACGGTCGCCGTGGTCTCTTTCTCCTCCTTGGTATTTCCACTGTCACCGTATTATCTTCAGGCTCCGTATCACTTTCTGAAGGCTTCGACTGCTCTCTCTCAAGTCTTGCTCTTGATTTAGATTTCTTTTTCCCGTTATTCTTATCTACCTCCTTATACCTCTCGTCTTTTCTATCTTCAATGTTTTCTTTGCTATATTTGAATTCTTTAACAGCTTCTTGTATAAGACTACTGCTGGAACTCTTACTTGTCGATGGGAGGTGCTGCTCCTTGTCGAGTTTACTTATTTCTACGATATTCTCTTCTTTATATCGGTGGGAACTTCCTCTTTCTATTTCTTCTATTGTCTTCCTAATGAATTTAGCGTCTTCTTCTATACTCGGCTGGCGTATTACTTTTAGTCTATGACTTCTTGATGGTTTTTCCTTAAACATAGAGAGTTAATGCGATATATTATATAACAAACTATATGTATATATTTAAATTTTATTTTGTCTAATATCATAGTGAAGTACCTGTTCATGAGGCGATTTTGTTTTATTTTCTGATTGTTTCTTTTGCGTGACTCTCTTTGAATCTAGAAAAGATTAAATGTTATTTACACATTTTATTTTAAGTCTCATTTTGATCACAATTTTCTTAAAAATATGAAGTACAGGAATTATTTGAATTTACTCTATGGGTCTGATATTTACATAGATATCTCTCAAGATCTTTTATTTTATTTAAAATAGAAAACGTTTTCTTGGGACTTACTCTTCTTAATTGTTTGAACCGCATCAAAACACAACGGGTTATTTAATTAATCGGATTATTCTTGGCCTATAAGTTGTCTATAAATGATAATTTAATAAGAATCGTTTGATCAGATTTTTTTTACCAATTTTTCGAAGATGTCAACACATTTTGGGTAGTTTTTTAACACTTTTGAATATGGCAACTTCACATCTCTCACCGGTTATATTGGGCTGTACGATCGCTGTGCCCGTGATAGCGGCGGTGGTCTCGCAGAGCAGCCGCGCCTCTGCTGGGCCGTACGTGTAGACAGGGGTCTGCGGGGTGTGGCGCGGGGACACGGCCACCAACGGCGCCGCTGTACACACCTCCTCCGCCTCTACCTCCACTAGCACCGCTGATCTGGCTGGACCCTCGCACTCACCGCCACAATCCAACTAGACAGCAAGAAAATACACCGTTTTAGGGTCTACAACGGAGTCTTAAATTTTATTTATTTAACTAAAAAAAAAGGATGGGTTAATACAAGTACGATAACTGGTACGATTCAATACTAGAAGAACTTATTCAGAGCAGATAAAGGACAAGGTACAGGTCGTATCAGGAGGGGTAGGAATTGGTAGAGAGAAGGATTGGCGATTACTCCATCGCTGAAGACAAGAGTAAGGCTCTTAAATGAAGAGAGAGAGAGAGGGCTAATATAAACAAAAAATACACTACCTTTGTTTTAAGTCTGTAGGAGGATCTACATGTTTCAAAACTACAAGTTTTGAAAATACAGGACACAGCTTGGCAAAAAAGAGTGTGGAAAAAATGAGGGCGCCACTTTGACTCAGGTCTCATCATAATATGGAAAAACAGTAAGAGGTTTTAATCAAATCGTTAAAATTAAATGTGAAACACTAAGCTTTACTCAAAATATAGTATTTGTCGGCCAAGTATTGTCAACATTATAGGTTTCCATTTAGCAAAATATTTAGTTCCACTTGTCACCACGTCATACTCTTTTTTGCCAAGCTGTAAATTTAACTTTAAGAAGTTTCTTATCATCCTAACGTAGAGTAGGTTTTGAACCTACATAGTATTAAGATTTTATTACATTTTGGAAAGTTTTAAGTCCAGTCTAACGTTACCTAATTGCACTTCTTCTATCGTCATAGTCAAAAATAATAATAATCATCATCATCATCAGCCTCTATCCATCCAGCTAAACATTGTCCTCTCTCAATGAATGCCAAGACGGCCGATCTTCTGCCACTCGCATCCAACACAGACCGGCCACTGCACGGAGTTCGTGTTCCTACCTGGTTAACGGCCGACCAACACGTCTTCGTTTACCTAAGCGCGGACTACACTCGAATACTCTTGAATCTTATTGGCCCATCGGCCCATCCGACGACTGGTCCGAAAGTGCTATGGAGCGTGCTATGCTGGGTTTATCTTTGGCAGAAAAAAAGACATCGGCCAGAGAACTAACGTTACCGGTATCACGCAAAGAATAAGCTCGTTGAAATGGCAGTGGGCTGGTCAAACACTTAGGAGTCAATAGTACTTTTAGTGAACTACGCACCGAGTGCTCCCCTTCATACTCCGACTCTAAGTCATCGGCATCGTTGACGCTAAGGCTAGACGCGTGCCTCCTGCCGGAGCTGGTGGGGGCCACGCTACCGTCGGACTGGGTACGCGTGAGGGGGGCGGCGGCCTGCTTGGCACGCGCGCGCGCCGCTTGCAGCAGGGCGGTGGTGGACGCCTCGGGGGCGATACCTCGGGTCTTCTCCCATTCGTGTAATTTACGAGTGAACGAACGTGAAATTCCTGAAAATATCGGCTATTGTCAGTAAAAAGTATTCAATTTTTAATCACATATTCTGAATTTATAGATCCATATATAGATAGTTAGTTACCAGATTTTCAAAATTTATTGATTTTTTTTCACTTCACCACTCTGGTTAGCATTGTCGTTAATAAAGGATACCAAGACAATTGTTACACGCTTGTACAATGTGCGGGGCTTACAGGACGCACCTTTCAGGAGATTCGCCATATCTTCATGACGAGATCTAGTTGACGATGATGTTAAATGTTTATAAGGTCCTCCTTTTCACCCTTCCTTAATATAAGTAAGGGTGAAAAGGAGGGCGCCCCTACCTTTAAACTTAAACAGGCCGGTGGACGTCTGCACCAGTACTTCGTCAGGCTTCGCCTCTCCCTCCCACGCGGGCACGGAGTTTGTCTCTTTCATTCGCGTCCAATCATCTGGAACGGTAAAATGTCGTTCGATTATCACATTGGCAGTAAGAGAAGAAAATCAATATATTATATAAATCAATAATGTGTATGATTTTTTGGAAATTTTGTGTCATAAAAAAATCTTTATTTCGTAAAAAGGGTTCATAAACATCAGACGACTGGAGTCTCCATTTAAGCATTGCAATGCCTGTGACGGACTGACTGAGACTGTCATATTTCTAATAAATGCGTTAAGAAGAAGAAGAAACTTTCATGCGAACTCGTCGCTAGTAAGATATGTGCCGTTAGAGACATGGCGACGCTTACTAAACTGGATCTATATTTTATAGAAGACCTAGTGATGGGAGAAGACAATTTGATTTGATTTTTTAAGTTATAAGGTCCTCTTTACCCCATCTCTTGAGGAAGTCGTCGCTCAGATCCTGCCGCGCCGGAACCGGCGGTGGTTGTGGGACTCCCTTCAGGCGCTGCCATTCCTCCAACTTCTTCCGGAAGGCTGCTGACAACTGCTCCTCAGTGGCTACGGGCCGTGATGCTTAACAAAAAATCGGTTTTCTGTAAAGTCAGTTTACTGACGATAGTTGAACGTGACAGCGTCATAAGAAAATCACTGATGAATTTCGTAATTTAAAACCCGATGAATAAGTCTAATCATTTGTAAAAGCGTTTATACCATTTTAATGTTTTACTACTGATTTCTAGTAATTTAATAATTTGGTACATTTTTTTCGGTACTTTTAATGAAATTTTTGATCAGACTATATGATTGAGACTCGACAGGAAAGGTATAAAGGTACTCACAGTTGTGAAGAGAGTGTGAGACCGAGAGCTTGCCGCTCCGGTCAGAGAACTCCTTCCCCAGGCGCGACTGCAGCGCCGCGTAGTCCCGGGCTATCTCCTCCCTCACCCCACCCGCCTCGCACCCGCTACTCACGCCCTCCGTGTCTAAACGTAATATATAATGGATCAGAAAAGACAAACGACGAGACAAGAAACCAGAAAAGAAAGTTTTTTTTTATGTTAGTTGGATTGGCAAACTAGCAGACGTGTGGCACGTCTAATGGTAAGTCGTAGCCGTCACCCATGAACATAAACTAGTTTACCTAGAATTATCCCAGGCACCCCATTCACGTGTAGCCTATCCTATCATAAGATGTTAAGTCTCGGTGCCAGTAATTACACTGCCTGTCTTGCGCTTCTCTCCGAAACACAGCGAAGCTGTTTCACGGGAGAAACAAGCAAGATGGTGGTACTCATGCAATGAGAGTGTGGCGCTGCGCATCAGCCGGTAAATGTAAAATGGTAATATTAGAATTCATAATTAATAAATAAACTATAATTAAAGAGGGAAAAAATATAGAAATAATTGTTATATTATAAGGTACTAGCTGTTGCCCGCAGTTTCGCCCGCGTTACCTTTGATTTACAGCCGTACGCGGATTGATGATGATTATTTTTATAGCCTAAGTTACTCCCTATAACATCAGCTATCTTCCAGTGAAAGTCCTGTCAAAATCGGCACAGCCGTTTCAGAGATTATCCGGAACAAACAGACAGACAAAAATTGTAAAAAAGGCTATTTTGGTGTATGTATCGTATATACATTCATATGCATTTAGTAAAAAGCGGTTATTTTAATATTACAAACAGACACTTCAATTTTATTTATGTGTATAGATATATGCCCACGTCATGATCGCGCCATGCCGTTTGCCGTCACGAAATTCGTGCCGGTTTTACCGTCGAGACAAAGGACGCGCCGATCGATGTATCAATTGAAAAATCCTTTCATTTAAAATCGTCACCAATATCATCTAGCCAAAGGTATAACAATTTACAAGTTTGGTCAAGAACATAATACAAAAATAAAACAAGACTACTACATATTTGAAGGTCAATCATAGGCATATTTGGTGGCACAATTATTATCTGGTCTTCACAAGATATTCGTTTTTTAAGCTCAGCTGGTAATAGTAAATACGTGTAATATTTTTTGTTATTTGTGAATCATAAAATTATGTTATGTCAACAGTAAATCAATATTTTTGACGTACGCCAATGAGCGCGCTTTGTGAGGTTTTGAAGAAAGTTCAAAGTAGAAGAATAAAACACGTACAGCTTGACAAAAAAGAGTATGACGTGGTGACAGGTGGAACTAAATATTTTACTAAATGGAAACCTATGATGTTGACAATACTTGGCCAACAAATACTAGATTTTGAGTAAAGCTTAGTGTTTCACATTTATTTTTAACGATTTGATTAAATTATCTTGCTGATTTTCCATATTATGATGAGACCTAATTGAAAGTGGCGCCCTCATTTTTTCCATACTCTTTTTTGCCAAGCTATAACATACACATTCTTGGCGTTCATTGAGGAGGTCTATGTTCAGCAGTGGACGGATAGAGGCTGATTATGATACATACTGACATTGGCATATACTCCATGGTTTATTATATCATGGGGCAAATCCTTGGCGAAGCTAAAATTAAAGAAAAAGAAAAAGAAATTTTCGCGCGCACACTTTTGTGCATAGCAGTACTAACTATTAACTATTAAGCAAGGAGCATGTAGGTTACTCCTCCTAGGGTCCTTGCTTTTGTGCATGCTACAACGAAAACAACATTGTGTTTTAAAAGTATAGGTACAATGTTTACAGATATTGTTTTAATTTATTTTTTAGTTTAGTTCGTTTTTTAATCTACAACAAAATTTATTATACTTAGATAATATTTTTTGCACTATTTTTTCTGCCCAAATACTAAACACTTCCAAATACTAATAAACTAAATAGAATAAAAAAAAAATCTAAACAAAATGTCAAAACAAAATTGTCACATCATGTATTTTGCACTAATAACATAAAATATTATTAAATAAATATGACTTTAAACATGTAAGAAATAAGACATATTATGTAAGTACATAACCACTAGTTGTTGAATTCGAGTGGCGTGGGGATTGGCCGTCTTGACGTTAATTGAAAGGGCCCAGTAGTGGACAGAAGAAGGTTAATGATTATGATGACGCTGCAGTTACAATTCTTCATATTGCTAAAACATAACAATGCCTTTTTAGTAAATTTTAGTTCTGAAAGTTTGAGATCCAAGAATGTTTGAATGCGACTTCGATAACATAACATATTGAGAAATCTTTTGCAACCGAAATATTACCTCTGTATCTATTCCACGACATGATAATATCAGATATAAGTGTCATGGACTTCGAAGACTATACAAGATACAATCAGAAACTGGTGAAATAGAGGTATGTATTATTTTATATTTGATCTATATTGCAATAGAACGTTACAAATGTGACCAGCTGACATCACGCGAAGGATATGAATGTTGAAGTAGTAGAGGGTGATATACTTCGAAGATCTGATAGCCAAAGTGTTTATAAGGTGCTGGAGGGAAAGTCTCTTTCGAGACAACGAAATAACTTCAACTATGTACTGAAGATCTTCGAGCAATAACCGATGTAATAGACGCGAGTAGCAAGCAATCGGCCGTCGGTCAAAACGTTTTAAACGTTCTAAACATTGGAAGACCTATATTCAGCAGTGGATGGGAAAAAATCGGTTGTCTGTAAAGTCGGTTTACTGACGATAGTTGAACGTGACGTCATAAGAAAATGGAACGCCTCAGAGCGAGGTAACGCCGCATGCGTCATGTTTTTTCGTGCGTGCAGCCGGCTCCATCGAATTATTAGACGTTGTCACGTCAAAACTGGATGATGATGATGTTGATGATGATTATGATGTTGTTGTTGTTGATGATAATGATGTTGATGCTGTTGTCGATGATGATGATGATGATGACGTGCAATGTAAAATTGTATGTTTTAGGTATTAAGTGCAGTACCGAGCAAATGAGTGGAACCTTCTTCGTGATACTTTGTTTGCTGTTTATATTTTACGTGTATGTAAGTACTGTTTGTAAATATTTGTAAATACTTCGCCATCAAGTCGAAGGGCAATCGTGAAAATAAATATATAACAGCATTCAATTAAATGCTCTTTTTGCGACTGACTGAAAGCTATGTGGCCGAAAGTAGTGCCTTTTCAAACCCGTTTCAATGTCGAAATCGGTGTCCTTTATAGTTTTTTTTTCTTTAACGTCGGGAAATGCTCCCGCGGGGGAATGGGTCTCCCCACGTGGGTATGTGGGATTCGCTGCGCCCGACAGCTGGTAAGTGGACGCAGCTCTACCCACTAAAACCCGGCGAGTGCCACCAATGCCGCCTTTGGTGAGGTGCCCCGGATCTAGTAAACAAACAGGGCACCTCGACGGCTAGTCAGTCCCGCAAGGGACCGACGCCACCTCCACAGAGGGGTTGTCCCGCACCACAGAACAACCCCTCCCAACGTCGGGACAGTACAGTAGAGGATGGGAACCTCACCCCATTAGGTTCCCATCCTCGCCCCTTGCCCTCTGCTCTTTTGTCCCCTCTTCTTATAAGAGGGGTACAAAGAGCCCTCTCGGCTCAATTAGCTTGCTGTGCTGGGCACACCCTAGGCTACTGAGCCCCACCGTCACGTCTAGGCCTGAACCATGGTGGGGTCCTTTATAGATGATGTATGCTAGGATAAGCTGCCTGTACGACCAGCGGACCTGTCTTGGTGACGATTATATTCGTTTGTAATGCATTGGGTAAAGGCTATTTCTTTGTCTCCATTACGTGAAAAAGCGCATCAGAATTGCGCACAAGGCTCACATTGTATGATGAATACATATTTTATTTAATATAGATGCCATTAAACATTCAATGAACAGTAACAACCATTTCAGACAAACCAAAACGCTGGGAACTTAACGACATCATCTGTGATACACCAGAGCTGGTCTGGCAATTGCCGGGCTAGATGTGGGAGGGGCGAGTACAGCGGGTCGAATGGGCTAAGCGAGTCCAGTGGGGCAAGATATCCCAATAATACGATAGCTCAATCTGGACCAGAAGATATTCCTTGCGAGTGTGAAACCTGCGCGTGCGCTTTGATAGAAGATATTCTGAGGTTTGTTACACCAATTGTTGATTCACCGGTGCGAGGGAAGCGCTGTGCCGCGCTCCCGGCTGCATGGGTACCACCATCTTGCTTGTTTCTCCCGTGAAACAGCTTTGCTGTGTTTCGGAGAGAAGGGCAAGACAGGCAGTGTAATTACTGACACCGAGACTTAACATCATATGCCTCAGGATAGGCAACGCATAAATGAGTTGCCTGGGCTCGTTCCAGGTAAATTAGTTTATGTTCATGGGCGACGTCGACCACTTACCATCAGGAGGCACGTTTACTAGTTTGCCTATCCAACTAACATAAAAAAAAGAAAAGAAATATGACCATGGCTTTTCCTAATTAGTAAAGCACATGTTAAAAATTAAGACTGTTTAAAACGGGATATTTATCGTATTTTTACTTTTATTTCATGGTGCTCGAATGACTTGCTCACAAAATTGATTTGTTGCTTCATAATAATTATTATTTTCAGAACTTGCCAACCAGCAACGGATCTGTACTCACAGCTCATAAGAGCAATATCTAATTACTTGTATGACGTCATCAAAACTGTAAGTAGATAATAGAAAAAGCGAAAAAAAGTTAGATTGTCGCTCCTATGTAGTTGTAACGTGTGTTTATATTTCACACTCATTCTCGTCACTCGTGCACTTCGTCCGTTATTATACAATTTTGGCCAATAAAATATCCCTTTTCTTCTTACCTACAAGTTTTACCACGTTAAATTGTTTCTTTGTCATTAAGAATAGAGAATTCATCCGATATGCTAACAATCGGACCGATTTATAAGTCAGGCTCGCTGACAAAAAAATTGAAATATTCATTCTATCTAAAACTAGCTGTTGCCTGCAGCTTCGCCCGCGTTACTCAACTCCTATAAGTCACAGCGTGATGTTATATAGCCTATAGCCTTCCTCGATAAATGGGCTGTCTAACAATGAAAGAATTTTTCAAATCGGACCAGTAGTTCCTGAGATTAGCGCGTTCAAACAAACAAACAAACTCTTCAGCTTTATAATATTAGTATAGATATTAATTTTGCATTCGGATTGTAATGTGTCATACGCATATGTTTCACTCGTCAAATGTATAATGCATACGTTATCCTATAATACAGACAGTATTATTCGAGCAGCCAGTGGTATCGTTTCTCTCCCAAATACCTTCGTCCTTGCAGATCCCAGCAGTTAATATATTATGATATGTTTCAGTTTACCGATTTGTACAACTATGTGGAGAGAGTTCTACAGACCGGAGGAATCTATCAGAGACAGGTTCAGGTAAATACTCTTTTATCTACGTCTCGTTTGCACCAGCATTTCAGTAGAAACTTGCTAAGGCAAATGCTGCTTTGCATTTCGCATAGGGCTCTATTATATATTATATGTATATCTTGCCTTATGCAAAAAATATTATGCCTTTTTAATATATATCGTAGTTAGCTAAAAATAACTTCGAAAAATAATAATTTCGCATCTTAAAAACTGACTTCAATCTAGTCAAAATACGTAGTATTTTTTTCCGGATGGATCTATGCTAACGGCCCGAAGGCCCTAATACTACATCGGATTAGTGTGAGCCCATTTGGCTCACTTTCAGTTTGTAAAAGTGGGGGGTTTCCCCCGCCAACCATGTGGTCTGCGACCGCACGGCCTCCTGGCGTCGGGTTGGTCGTAATTACTATATACTTTGTGCTAGTCAATTTAAATTGCTTGTACTGTAATAAAATTATTAAAAGACACAAGTATATTTATAGATATCTCAGTCAGCGCAGGCATTTAAATTATAAATATGTGCAATTTTCAGTTCATTTCAAGCAATCAAATCGATGCTATAGCAACCTTTTCTGGTGAACAAAATAAGCAGGTATCCATTTTGAAGACAAAAGTTGGAAATGCTCGAGAACAGCCTAAAAAGACTATCGCTTTCAGTAATGACGATGAAGCTGGTACTAGCAAAGATGATGGTAACTCCGAGGCGAGCGATATGATCTATACTATAGCTATAAACCTAGAGGGATTTGAAGAGATCAGACCTGAGGATTCGATAGATTCACCATCTACTGCAAGCTGTTCCCATTGCGTGGAAAAGGGGACAATTTGTATGAAAAACTGTCCACGAGCTAAGACAAAACAATAATAAAATCTCTACGAACATGTTTGTTTTATTAATCGTCGAAACTAATATGTATGACAATTCAATCCTGAATCCACCTTAGACTTAACGTATGCCTCCGCAGACAATTCATTCGCATTTCATAAGCTTTTCCGGAAACGCAAAACGGTAAGATTCTCTTTCGGTAATTATATTGCCAGCTCTTCTTTCCAAAACAAGCCGGATAGCATGTTCCACGTAAGTAATAAGCTTGTGAGACTCGTGTAGAAGACAGCGCGGCACAATCACATTTATTCTTGTCCATTTCGTCTATAAAAAAGCTATTTTTAATAACAAGAATATTCTGTTGTTTTTTTATGTAATAAAATGATGCTGGGCTGTAAGGTCAAATGCTGTTACTACTTAAAAAGTAGTTCTGAAATGACATCTGACAAAATGCAACTTTAGCATATTTTTAGGAACATAGAAGTTGTAGTTCTTTAAAATCCCTTTGTGTACCTAATGCGGTGAACGAATGTACCTAATATGATAAAATGGTAAATAAATAACTCGTCATGGAGCCCTACAATATAGTGTGTAAAGGTATCGTTTTTCTGTAGTTTGTCAATTGACACTTAAAGCTTGTGATTTTAAAAGACCGAATTTGCCATTCGTCGAGAAGGGCTCGTTTATAAAAGATTTTAGATATCAACCTGCAGTAGCCGTCTACTTCTGGAAGACTTCTCTAAATGACGTCACGACAACTCCGTCACGCGATGAATATAGACAAAGATAGCAGTGGTGGCCAAAGCTTACTTTAATGGTATTTTATTAAGCATAGTTTTCCTCGCCATGACATAAGACCCCCAGATTGCCCTGTTGCTGATAGATAAGGGGATCAGTTGATCGCAGAGGCTTTTTTTGGATTGAGGCTTGTTGAGCCAAATTCCATATAACTCCCCACCATGGTCCAGGGTCCAGGGGCTCAGTAACCTAGGGTGAGCCCAGCACCTTGGGCGAAGCGAATTGGGCCGAAGGGGCTCTTTGTACCCCTCTTATAAGAAGAGGGGACAGAAGAGCAGTGGGCAAGGGGTGGGGATGGGGACCTCACCCCATTGTACTGTCCCGACGTTGGGAGGGGTTGTTCTGTGGTGCGGGACAACCCCTCTGTGGATGTGGCATCGGTCCCTTGCGGGACTGACTAGCCGTCGAGGTGCCCTGTTTGTTTTCTAGATCCGGGGCACCTCACCAAAGGCAGCATTGGTGGCACTCGCCGGGTTTTAGTGGGTAGAGCTGCGTCCATTTACCAGCTGTCGGGCGTAGCGAGTCCCACATACCCGCGTGGGGAGACCCACTTCCCCGCGGAATGCCTTAGAGCATTTCCCGGCGTTAAAGAAAAAAAAAGTTCCATATACGAGCT
Source organism: Helleia helle (assembly GCA_963853865.1). Taxonomy (NCBI): domain Eukaryota; kingdom Metazoa; phylum Arthropoda; class Insecta; order Lepidoptera; family Lycaenidae; genus Helleia; species Helleia helle. Next base: position 19,296,834 of record OY971416.1, on the reverse strand, counting down.
AGTCACTGCCAGTTCAATTCTAGTAAGTATTTTCCCGAAACAAAAAGATAAACGAAGATGCTACAGCTACGAATATTAAATTTTAGTTAGACATATTCAAGGTTGAACCCGTAACCTTCGCAATGATGTGTAATTACTTTTTTTTCAGATACACTATCACAATTACTATGTGTAGTGCAGGCATCTCTGTTAGCTACTCTTGCGGTTTTTGTACTGGTATGAATATTTTCATCAATGATAGATTTTCACGATAGCTGGTTGAAGTGACATTGGTCTAGTCATATTCATCGATTACCGGTGGAAGGGGTGCGCTGTGCCGCGCACACGGCTGCATGGGTACCACCATCTTGCTTGTTTCTCCCGTGAAACAGCTTCGCTGTGTGTAATTACTGGCACCAATACTAAAAATCTTGTGTCTCAGGATATAGGCAACAAATAAATGAGTTGCCTGGTTCCAGGTAAACTAGTTTATGTTCATAGGCGACGTCGACCACTTACCTCTAGGTGGCACGTCTGCCAGTTTGCCTATCCAAATAACATATTAAAAAATCGAAGAATGGCAGATGGACTTATAAGTTTCTTGAGTGGAGATCACTTGGGGAAAACAGTCGACGGTTGCCATGATTTGATAGACCGATGAACTCTGTGAAGTGGCCGTTCCAAGTTTGATGCGAACAATGGGGTATAGGTCGTTATTGAGAGATGCCAACATCCAGCAGTTTAGTTGTACGGATACAGAATTATATCATTAGATGATGGTGATAATGATGATATATTTCCAGTGCGTCCCCCTTGGAGATCCTCAAGTGCAATGCGAGAAGATCCGCTACGACCCCGCAGCCCCCTTCCAACCTGTATGTGTGTTGTGCAAGATCTACTGGATGTGTCGACGGTAAGCGGGAGGGATGAACTTGGCGCCCATCCGGGTACCACCATCTTGCTTTCAGTAAAGCTTTGCTGAACTTTGTATCTGAAAAACGGCGTAAATGCTGCCATCGTGATCTAGCTTGGACTAGTTTCGAGATAACTTGTTTATGCCCATGTACATTTACTCTAAGACTATTGGGGATAGTGTTGGATTCGTTCACATCGTTTGACTGAATATCAGAATTGATTGATTTTTTCCCCTTAGTAAATTTTTGTCTCTATTTTTATTAATGGTCCTTCTTTTTTATAGTAGAGGGGACAAACGGACAGTCGGTTTACCTGATGGTAAGTGAAAAGCGTTATCCACAGACACTCGTTACACCAGAGGATTAGCAGGTGCCTTCTAACCTTATAGGTTCGTCTTACCTCATAATATTTTTTTATGTTACAGAATCGTATATAAGTTTTCAGAGATGATAAACATGTTGTTTTGTTGTGTTGTGGAGGCCCTGTACACGGCTAAATTAAGAGTAAGTTGGTAAAGGTAATAAAACATAAAAGGAACGACATGAGATTGCTTGAGATGGGAGTAGTCATGGCCAAGTGTTATAGCATAGCGTGAAGAACCAGCTGGCGATTCACGTGACCCACAGACAATCAACTTAAAAAGTTGAAAGCGTGTCCTATTTTTTTTTAATGTTAGTTGGATAGACAAACGGGCAAACGTACCACCTGATGTTAAGTGGTCGACGTCGCCCATGAACATAAACTAGTATACCTGGAACGAGCCCAGGCAACTCATTTATGTGTTGCCTATCCTGAGACATAAGATGTTAAGTCTCGGTGGGGAAAATAGCAAAAGCAAAATATAGAAATTAAGATTAGGACAGGAATTTTGGGATAGGAGAGGTCAATAGTATTTACCATGCCGTGCCAAAAGACGAATTTTAAGGCAGTTTCAAGTAGAACGGGGGGGGGGGGGGTATAGAGTTCAATCGGACAGACGTAAATCTCTTATATTATGAACAAATGAAATAATAGATATATTAAGATGATAAGTGAAGCCTCCAAACAAGCTTTGTTGTACACCAGAATGACATGTGCAGATTGTTGAAGTTATTTTAAATTAAGCCTGAATATTTTAGCTGTAGTAGCAATGCAAAGTAATCTACGTGTACGTGCAAAAGAAAGAACATTACTGTCCAGTAGGGAGTTTCAAGTTTTTTTTCTTTTGCACGTAAGTGTGAATGGGATTGCTGTTAACATACAATACTTGCAGGTTTACATGATGATGGAACGTTTGGACCACAATGACCTGTGCTCTGTGTGTCGTCAGAGTTCAGTGGTAAATAGCCTCAAATAATTACTACTTTCATTCATCTGAAGAAACTGCTGGGGACACGGAATCCCGTAAACGTGGTGTGATTGTTCTGGTATCGGAATGGTAAAAAGACGTTGCCAGCCACGGGACGTCCAGCAGATGTGAAAAGTCTACGTTATTATTATAATTTATAATTAACTAGCTGTTGCCTGCAGCTTCGCCCGCGTTACTTAACTCCTATATATCACAGCGTCATGTTATATAGCCTATAGCCTTCTTCGATAAATGGGCTGTCTAACACTGAAAGAATTTTTCAAATCGGAATAGTAGTTCCTGACATTAGCGCATTCAAACAAACAAACAAACTCTTCAGCTTTATAATATTAGTATAGATAAAAATCTGTAACGAAGGATGGAATCATCGTCATGGTTTTACCGTCATGGCAATCGAGTCGATTTACCGTCACTGCGCACCAATAGATATTCACATCAATAATCTATTTTGATTTGTTCTTCATCAAACTGAATGTGAAAATACTTCATCGAACACTCAAATGTCACCTGTTACGTAGGACATAACTCAAGCTGTCAGCCCGTTACAACGCTACGGTACACTCGCCTGCGAAAATACGTACACATTGCCAACGTTCCTAATCTTCTAAGTATTTAATTTCCAAAAATTCATATTAGCAATGTCTAATGTGTAAATAATGAAGCACAAGCTTGACGTTTAAAATTTCATATCACGTTGTCTGCGATACACTAAAAAACTAGGAACCGATGTTAATGAAAGTACCTAAACCTATACTGTGCAGTTTGGTCCAACTTGAGACATTAGCATAAAAAAATACTATGACAGTCTAATGAAATTCGAGAATGTTGTTGTAAATGTCTGTACATTCTGGTTGTCAATGAGACCAGGCCATAAAATATATAAAAAAATGAAATTTGCAGTTTGACAAATACGAGTAGAGATCTGTGGGCGCGGGGCGGAGGGGATCGGATATGCACGGTATTGAGATAATGTGATGAATCTTAAGACGAAAAACTGAACAAGACGACTGTCCTACGACAAGATCGACTTTTAACATTTTACATTGTTTTTTGTATTGAATTTTTTAGGTTTATGAATTTTTTTAGGTAAATAAAAATGAAGGTGTCGGGACTCGCGATCAATCGTGTATGTGCAGAACTACGAAATGTTGTAAGAACTAAGAAGTAAAGTGAATTAGAAAATAATATATTCTGTAAACAGAAAAAACGATTCCCAATAAAATATGTTTTGTTACAGAATGTTTTTTTTAAATGTCTTCGTTTATTTTCTTTTTGATTATATCTTCGACTTGACGATCGGTAGGATCGTAGGAGGAGAGAAAATTTATAAATTATATTTATATATTTAAGCCATTGTCATAATACTAAGTGGACTTCGGGTCCGCGCTCAGAAGTGTCCGAATGTGAGTTCCAAAACGGAAAAAGAGTTCTAATTAGAGGAGTTGTTTGTTTATTTTCAACTAGCTGTTGCCTGCAGCTTCGCCCGTGTTACTCAACTCCTATAAGTCACAACGTGATGTTATATAGCCTTATAGCCTTCCTCGATAAAAGGGCTATCTAACATTGAAATAATTTTACAACATGATGATCATGAGCACGCAGAAGTTTAGACTACCTTATTTTTTCTTTAACGCCGGAAAATGCTCTTAGGCATCCCGGGGCATAACATATTATGCTACTTTTTCGAACTCCACGCTGATGAAGCCGCAGGTAAAAGCTAGTAATCACTAATCTTGGATAAGTCAAAAGAAATTTACAACAGTACTTCAATACAATCGATTCGCAACTGGAAATATATTCGAAGAATGTTGCGAGATCCGGCGCGAAAAAAATATGTAAACGTTCTCCAATAGCGGTAAAATAATTTAATGGCGTTATTTTAATCGTAAACACAGCTATGATTTGATACGAGAATAAACGTCCAGATTATTTTCGTTCGCTATTTATACCGGCTGATATTGAGAAATCGCCCGATCGCTATGAGACGCGAGTATTTCAAGAATTTCTGTGTTGTTTATGCTCTGCTGGCAAGTAACTTGGTTTTACTAAATTTTTTATTATATTGACTATCTAATAGATGCTGGATGAAAAATATTGTCGTGGTCGGATTATAATTTTTAAACTTTTACATTGGGACATATTTTGCATTTATATAAGTTATGGCTATTTACAATAAAGCAAGATGGTGACGTCTATAATCTATATAACTATTCCCCGTTTCCGTGTGAGCTTATAGTGCAATCACAGAGTGCAATGAAAATAGGGACCGAACTCTAGAGTTAAAAGGTATAATATATAAGGCTCTATAAATTTTTTAATTTTTTTAATTTTTATTTTTTTACATTAGATACGACATGTACTAGAAATGGGATGTAGATATTATGTAAGAACAAACTTCCTGAAAAATAATACTACAGAACACAATATTTAAAACCAAAAATAAGATTATTACAGTGAAACAAGTTTTACGGATTTTATCGCGGCTTATTAAGGTTTTTAGGATACTTTACACTTTACAGCAACCATGTTCACGGGAGGACTCCGATAAAAACCGTAAAAGTTGTTTCATTATTATCAGTGAAATTCGCGTAAACATTAGAAAACAATATAAAAATAAGATTGATCATTTTTAGAGTACAAATAAATTATTGTCTAATTAGGCTATGTAGAAAACTAGTGTGTCGGATGCACACAGACCGGGCACGGATCGTCACGCATTGGGTGCCTCAGGACGGGCAAAGACGTCGAGGCAGATCCAGGCTTTTGCCCAGCAGTGGTATTCAATAGGCTATTAAAAAAATTGTAGAAAACTAGTTCAGCCGCATATTCTATGGCTATAATATTTCGGCATGTCGATTTGGACGGCCAAGTTAGCGTGCACAAGGAAGGCCTATATCCAATGGAAAAACGAAAACAAATATTTATTGACTGATTAGGACAAGACAAAGAAAGACCGTATAAAGACACGGCGACGTTATGCTACTGATATCCTTAGACTGTGGTTTTTGATTATGAGTTTTAAATAGCATTTTGTGTTTAGGCTTTATCTTACGCAGTAGAAGTATCGAAGACCGACGTGGACAAGGCGATCGAGGATGAGATAACTCACAAGCTGGGAGAAGATTTGGTGCAGAGTGTCGAGAAGAAGTTCTTGGTTGATTTGGAAAAGTATGAGAAACATCGTAAACATATTATGATAGGCATAAGGACAATGACGATCTCGATACAGTTGAAGGTTTACGTTTAGTATATTACAGGCTGATTGCATGCCCTATATTGAAAGTAGGTAGAGTTTAAGAAAATTATTGAGTTCTTTTAAACTGAACAGACGAAGTATTAAAAAAAAGTGCGTACAAAGTACTACAAAGTACACATGTCAGAAGTGAAACGTATTTAGCAAACTAATTTTTAAATCTCGTTTATATTTATACTAATCTAAAGCTCTAAATTTCCGAGACTTGCGATGCGACGTTCGCTCTATCTCACTCTCTCTCTCTCTCTCGATCTTTCTCACTCGCTTGCTCCCTACTCTCACTCCATGGATGTGCTTCATGCTACGTTCGCCCTTTCTCACTCTCTCTCAATCGGTCTCAATCACTCTCTACTTCTTCTTGGACAAAAACTTTGCACATTTTCGTGACATTTCATCCGTAAAAAAATTACCCTTATGCGCGCAAAGAAGTTACACTTCAAGAATTATATTTTTTACGCCTACGTGGTCAATATTTACGCACTGGTTTTTTTCCCATCTGGACATTAGACGCCCTAATGGTTTACATAGTTTTATCATCCGTTATTATAGAAACCATTTGATGTGTTAACTATTTAAGTTTGTGGATTTTATGCACTAAATAACTAACAATACTTGCAAATCAGAACATGATGGCTACCCAAGTACATCGATCTCCTGCGAAACGACGGTTTTGCAGAAGGTGGCCGCCGCCTGCCAGGCCTCGTCACTCTCGAGCATGCAGTGATAGGTACATAATATTTAATTGTAAAAACTAAATTTTAAAACCAGGTCAGTAGATAAGGTGCTCATGAAGATAAAATTACTCCTCCAAAACGGCACCCGCAACATACAAGATAAACTGGAGACGTTGCAAGCGACGTTGAATGACCTCAGGAGTCAGGCACCGGAGGAGGTACTCAACTTGTTTTTGTAAATAACTTTAGTTCAGAGATCATATTGATTAATTAGGTAGATGACATCTCCACCATGGTTCAAGCCTTGTCGTGGTGGTGGGGCTCAGTAGCCTAGGGTGAGCCGCTGCACCTTGGGCGAAGCGAATTGAGCCGAGGGGGCTCTTTGTACTCCTCTTATATGAAGAGAGGACAAGGGGTGAGGTCGGGAACCTCACCCCATTGTACTGTCCCGACGTTGGGAGTGGGTTGTTCTGTGGTGGGGGACAACTCCTCTGTGGAGGTGGCGTCGGTCCTTTGGGGGACTGAGCCGTCGAGGTGCCCTGTTTGCTCATTAGATCCGGGGCACCTCACCAAAGGCGGCATTGGTGGCACTCGCCGGGTTTTAGTGTGTAGAGCTGCGTCCACTTACCAAAAAAAGTACATGACATCTCATCTCGAACGTTGATAAACTTCATTGGAATCTGACCAGCGGTTTACGTGAAAACGGAACAGTCTGTTCCGCGCTCATGGTACACAACTCCCTTGGGCGAAGCCAAGTGAACAGAAGGGGCTGCTCGTTGTACCTCTCCTATAAGAATAAGAAAAGGGGACGAAAGAGTAGGGGGGACAAAGGGCGACGATGGGAACCTCACCCCATTGCACTGTCCCGACGTTGGAACCCCTCTGTGGAGGTGGCGTTCGTCCCTTGGAGGACTGACTAGCCGACGAGGTGCCCTGTTACTCAACAGATCCGGAGCACCTCACCAAAGGCGGCTTTGTTTTGAAAAGAAAAATGGTATACTTTTCTAAAGGGATATTTTTCTAAATTCTGTCTTAGCGCGATGGGATAGATGTAGAATTTTCCTGCAAAATTTCATCATATCATTTCGTTTCTGTGAATCTGTCATCAATCACGTGTATTCGTGTTTTACTTTTATACGTAGACATAACAAGATGACGTAAAACGGAATGCGCGTGAGCAATTTTATTGTCTGTGGCCTGCCAGAAACAATAATTTGTGACATTTAGTTGTTCAATATTGTCCGGGTGCATCTCGATTTGATCTCCGAGCTTACGACGTAAATACTTTCTGTTACTTTTAATTTATGTACCTTTGGTTTATTTCGTGTGAGATAATAAGTTAGTAGCGGTAACTGTCTCTTAACCTGACTATGTTAAAGCTGACAAAAGGGTTATAATTTAAACATATACCTGTTTTGGACTAAAGCATAGCGAGTCAATATATTAATATTTTCTATTGGAAATAAATAATATCTATGGACGGTTTTACACAACGTCAATCTGCCGGCCTACTCTTGACTGCAGTTCCAATCTCACAACAATACGAATTCAATCCAGTTCCAGTTCCAATCTGGAGTATATTGGTACTCTTGAACAAATCGTGTTTACGATTGAATTGAAATTGGAATCGACGACCGATGTGGTCATTGTAATAAAATATAATAACAAAATAAAATTCAACATATTATGACGTTTATGTTTTTTTTAAATTAAAATATGTCTCCAATAATTAATTATTATCTATTATAATGTAGTTCCTTAAATTAAAACTAAACATATTTTTTTAAAGCATTAAAAGCAAAATAAATTATTATACATTCTGGCATAATGTGTATTGCTGCTATAAAAAAAAGCTTACGCGCAATTTTGAATAGACATCAAATATTCAAAATAGCTCAAAATATAGTAAACAAAAAAATAAAATAGAAATCCTCTTCTTTCTTAATTTACCAGTAATGCTGGTGCCAAGGCTTTCCAAAATAATAACTGAAGTTCTGACAGACAACATACAAATTATTATTGTTATGTATTTTAGTGATTTGTCATCTTGGTGTTTATTTATTAAAAATGAAGTATTTTACTCATAAACATAGGCTTAATTTGTTTACAAAATACTGTGATTTATTTAAATACTAGCTGTTGCCCGCAGCTTCGCCCGCGGATACTTAGATTTACAGCCGTTCGTATTGATGATGATTATTTTTATGGCCAAAGTTACACCTTATAACAGCAGCTATCTGCCAGTAAAAGCCTCGTTAAAATCGGCTTAGCCGTTTTAGAGATTAACCGGAACACACAGACAGACAAAATTGATTTTTTTATGTACGTACCATATATTATTTCTATATAGCTTTTACCCGCGACTTCGTCCGCATGTAAGAAGTATTTTTTTAAATCTTATTTTTCAAATAATATGGTTCCAATTTACAAACTATTATATTTTAAAGAATACTATAATTAACTTCCACTGTAAGGCCCGATAGTACGTTTTAATAAAATATATTTATTTAATTTATAAGTACATTTTTATTATATTTAAATAACTTAAATTACGGATTTTATCGCCGTTTATTAAGATTTTTACATGCCCGACGTTTAATATACTTTACAGCAACCATGGTCATGGGAGGTTTGAGGTGTCAGACGTCCGAACGTTACAAAGTTATTCGAAACTACCAAAAATTTTTTTCAAAATAGTACCAATACTTTAATATTTTTGAACGTCAATTGAATCTACCACCGGTACCAAGGCACTGAGAAGAACCGGCGAAACAAACTCAGTGGAACTAATCTTTTCAAATAATATATTGTATTCTATAACAACTTTAACAATTTATCCTGAAATGCCTGGGAAGAACGCCTTATTCCCAGGGTGTGATATCTTCAATGAAATCTTTGACTAACCCTATGATACATCAATATTTTAATTCAAATTAGTACCTTATTCATATCAATAGTATCTTCATATCAAATTTCACCCAAATCTGTTCCGTGGTTTAGAAGATAGAAAGTCCTGGGGTTTTACCCGCATAGTTCCCGTTCCCATAGGATTTTCAGGATAAGAACTATTTTAAGTCCTACGTTGAGTTTCGAAGTATCTTCATAACAAATTTCACCCAAATCTGTTCCATGGTTCAGAAGATAGACAGTCCCGGGGTTTTACCCGCATAAATCCCGTTCCCGTGGGTTATCCGGGATAAAAACTATCCTATGTCCTTTCTCGGGTTCCAAACTATCTTTGTGCCAAATTTCATCCAAATCTGTTCAGTGGTTTAGGCGTGAAGAAGAGACAGACAGACAGACAGACAGACAGACAGACAGACAGACAGAGTTACTTTCGCATTTATAATATTAGTAAGGATTGCTTTCTTGGGTTAAAAGATAATAAAAGAACAATTGTTAAGTATTTTAGTACTTATTTTTATAAATACTGTGATTGTAATATAGATTATATCAATCAATGACCAAAAATGTAGACAGGGAAATAAAAACTGTTACATTTAAATATTGCTACCTTAGGTTAAAAGAGAATAAAAGGCTTATTGTTAAGTATTTTAGTACTTATTTTTATAAATACTGTGATTGTAATATTGATTATATCAATCAATGACCAAAAATATAGATAGGCAAATAAAAACAAATAGTAGTTTAACAAGAGTTTAATAAAAGCATTAAAAACACTGTGGCCTAGGAGACATCGTCACCTATTTTTCAGAACACCCATAGTATGCTTACTGTATAGCATGCCACACAATTAAATTTGGTGTAGTGTTCTTCAGGTGAGCCAGCCGGAGCATCCAAATAGGTGTCATCATAATAGTTCTTTCGCCATAGCCCGAGTCTCCTAAAACATATAATTATTGCAATATAATATTAATGTATGAAACAAATGATCACTTTCTTATAGTGAAGGACCCTGTGGCCTAGGAGACATCGCCACCTATTCTTCAGATCATCAATAGTATGCTTTACTGTATTGCGTGCCACGCAATGAAACTTGGTGTAGTGTTCTTCAGGTGAGCCAGCCGGAGCATCCAAATAGGTGTCATCATAATAGTTCTTTCGCCATAGCCCGAGTCTCCTAAAACATATAATTATTGCAATATAATATTAATGTATGAAACAAATGATCACTTTCTTATGATTTTAACTTAGAATTAACAAGTAAATAAATCAGTTCCCCAAAATTTAAAAAGGAATGAACACATTTTAAAATTCCTTTATAATGTTTATGTTATTTGCCAATTTAAAGGTATTACTAAAAGAATATACCTATTAATATATATAATTAATTTGTTTAATTTGTTTAAATTGTATAATATAGTATATCAATATAATATATACAATTTAAAGGTATTACTAATAAAAGAAAAGGCATTATTAAAACTAAATTATACAATTACAGAATCCAAGAGTCAACTTATAATTAAAACATTTCTTAAGTGAAATCCTTTTCTATTATAAAACCTCTCATTTTGGGCTGGACGTATGATAGCCATATGAGTACCATCAATAGCACTTCCTACGGATGTTATTTGGAAGTTTTCATAAAATAATGCAAATATATGTAACTCAATAAGTCAAATAGATTATTATAATTAGCACTTTGATTTGTCTAATAGATAGGTATCACATAATATGAAGAACAATGTAGAACCAATCAATAATAAAATAATTTGATATATATTTTTTATGTATCCTACATAGGCCGTAAATAAAGAGAAAAGATGAACTATAGAAGAGGTTAGATTATAGATATTTCTATTGACATACCTTATAACGCGTAGATACTAGATACTAGATAGTAGATACAAATCCAAATCGCTATGAACAACTTCAAAGCTCCTTGCTGAGGCAATACATCACTCATGGTGAACGCGTTATTGGCATATAACGCGCCATTCTTCTTAGATTTCGCCTTTGTCTTAGATCTATCCTAATATATCCAAAAAGAAGTGCCAATCGTGCCATAATTTTAATAAAAAAACACTTTAAACAACGCAATCGAACACTAAAAACTTAAGTTTTGTTGAACAATGAACTGTGTAAATTCGAACCCAATTTCAATTTCGAAGTCGATACGTCAACGTCAAAATGTTGTCAAGAGTACGAATTAAGGAAATATGTATGAACAAGATCGAGAAATCCCGATTTCAATTAGTTACATAAAATTTCACTGTAATCGAGTCAAATTGTGCGCTAGTTGTAGCGTCTTTTCGATCCCAATCCTAAATTTCGATAGGATCGAGTGTCAAGAGTAGGCCGGCTGGTCTCGTGGTAAGTTCTCGAAGAACTTGTGTTACGGCTACCAGACAACGGAGATAATATAATATTTAATACTTTTATACACTAATACATATATTTCACATTCTTATTAAATAATACACATCCATGACCCAGGAAAACAGAACACTTTTTGTTCCCTAGCGGGATTCGAACCCGTTACTAGTTAGCCTAGCCATTGAGTGACATAGGTCGTCGAATATGTCCCTATTTTTGGAAAACCACGACATAGGCTATCGTACTACCCTCAAATCGAGTTTCCAACCTTGATTATACTTATTTTTTCCAATTTTCATGTGCTTTACACCACGCTTTTAAGTTTCATCAAGATATCTTCAGTATTCAACGATACAAGTGTTCGCGTCATTTCAGGTCGAAAGTTGCTTAGTAAAAAAACACAATGAAACTGCAGCATTAGCAGAGAAGGCTCTGCATCAGATGGTGGTGTGTGGGTACGCGCTGATAGGCCAGGAGCCGTCCATGGCCGTCAACAAGGTCCTCATGCTGAAGGAGATGATCAGGAAAGAAATAGAACCTGTATGTATATCAAGCCGGGGGGGAACAGAGTAACACTTACCATTTATTTTTATTTTTTATTTTTTTCGGAATGATCCTAATGCTTCATCGGATTAATGTGAGCCGATTTGGCTCACTTATCGTTTATTATTAGTGGAGGGTTTATCCCCGCCAACCGTGTAGTCATCGACCACACGGCCTCCTGGCGTCGGGTTGGACACTTACCATTATTGCGATCCAAAATGTATACGGTGTGTACTTTCCTGTGACTGCCTGTATGTAAAAAAAATATCAGCAGATTTGACAAGTCTATGATAATATAAGAATCATGCGTCAGCGTTTGCCATTTGTTGTCACGGCATACGAATTAGTTTCACTGTCGAGACGCGTTAATAAATGTTCCACGTCAAAAAATTATTAAGCACGGTTTCATCTAATATGAACAAAACAGTTAAGTTCTGACAGAGTCCATTTCCTCCCGCTTAGGCTAACTGAGGCAGCCATGGTTAGCAGGACGGGACAAGATGATGATGATGTTATTCTGTAGCGTAGTATTTTATAGCCTGAACAGAGAAATAAAAACCCTCGCCATATTGCGGAAAATTTCGGAACTAATTTCTGTATGGACGATACTATGTGTTGACGTAAAAAAGATACAGTGGCGACACTACGCAGGGTTTATATATTTCTGGTCTGGCTACATTGTAAATTTCATATTTCAATACACTTTCCTCTTATTTATTTATCGCCAAAGCTGTTTCTTCGAAATAGTTTGACGCAGTAACGTTTTTGTACAATTAGTAACCATCACTTATTTTTAGTGATTCCGATAAATAATCTTATCTTATATCTTTAAATGAGCAATTCTTGTATATATATATAATTGGAATCTCGGAATCGGCTCCAACGATTTTCATGAAATTTAGTATAAAGGGGGGGTTTCGGGGGCGATAAATCGATCTAGCTAGGAATCATTTTTAGAAATTTAAAAAAAAAATAAAATAATACCGAGCAAAGCTCGGTTATCCAGGTACTATTAATGACATGAAAAAATATTAATGGGACCCTTTCATCATCATCATTATCACCCCATTTCCGCTAATTCCTGGACTGGTTGTGGTGCATGTGGGGTGGTGGTGCATGCGAGTGTACGCATATGCAGTGTGGGAAAGGAGGGCGGTGCTATATGCATGCATATGCGTGCACTCACACATTTGCTATTTTTTATAGTTAATGTTGACGTTGGACAAATGTATGTTTATCTTATTGTTTATAATTAAACCTCATATTCATCTCACTAATATTATAAACGCAAACGTTTGTATGTATGGATTTTTGTTACTCATTAACACAAAAACTGCTGAATGATTTTAATGAAATTTCACAATAATATAGCATATACATCAGAATAACACAGGCTATATTTAATAAATATACCTATTGTGTGAATTGTCTAAAATCAAATCCTGCGCAGACGAAGTCGCCGGCACCAGTTAGTGTTTACATAAATACTATTTGTATATTGAGTCTAAGTAAATCAAAATATCTAAACAATAATTACGGTGAATCAGTAAGGGTAGGTTTTCAGAGACAGGTCATTTTTTTACGTAACATCTAACCTGAGGGGGCGTCGATGTCTGTGTAACTGTAGGGCAAAGACTACATATACTGACAAGTGTAGGGGCCTAGTTGTATGTGAGCGGCGAACGGCTGTCTTGACACTCATTGAATGTGGCCTAGGTTGATGGTGACGAACACGAGCCATCTTAGCGTTTCAAATATAATGATGGCGCTATAAACCCTAAAGATTAAACACAGTTCGATTTTTCGAATATTTGATTTATATACTATAACTCATGAGATTAGCCCAGGTAGTAATTGAGTCCCCACCATGGTTCAGGCCTTGACGTGGCGGTGGGGCTCAGTAACCTAGGGTGAGCGGTGCACCTTGGGCGAAGCTAATGCGCCGAGGGGCCTCTTTGTACCCCTCTTATAAGAAGAGGGGAGAGAAGAGCAGGGGCAAGGGGTGAGGATGGGAACCTCACCCCATTGTACTGTGCCGACGCTGGGAGGGGTTGTTCTGTGGTGCGGGACAACCCCTCTGCGGTCCCTTGCGGGACTGACTAGCCGTCGAGGTGCCCTGTTTGTTTTCTAGATCCGGGGCACCTCACCAAAGGCGGCATTGGTGGCACTCGCCGGGTTTTAGTGGGTAGAGCTGCGTCCATTTACCAGCTCTCGGGCGCAGCTAGTCCCACATACCCGCGTGGGTAGCCCCACTCCCCCGCCGGATGCATCAGAGCATTTCCCGGCGTTAAATAAAAAAAGATAGTTATTGAGTGATAATAATTAATTAATATTATAATGTAACATACTTCTAATGTGTCCACCATTTTTCATGTTTCATATAGCATCGTCTTGGATTTTATCTGTTTTGGTGTTATATTTAGGTTGTCTAATAAATAAATAAATAAATAGATAAGTAAAATAAATAAATATAACACTAGCAGTACCCGCGATTTCACACGCTGAAAATTAACCTTTCCATTGGTGAAAAAATATTTAAAATCCGTTCAGTGATTTTGGCGTGAAAGCGTAACAAACAAACATTCGCATTTATAATATTAGTAAGGATTGAAAGACTTGTCGCGTACGGCTAGTTACTAGTAATATTATATAAATTATAAATGTTTTTCGTCTGAAAATTACGTCGGTTTTCACATTTCAAGAGACGTGATTATGAGAATTCCCCCCGGTAGTTTAAATTTTTCGGAATAAAATGTGTTATACACCTACCATACACTGCTAAGTACCTATCACCAAGATCCGTTCAGTAGTTTGTCGTGATTGAACAACAAACATCCAAAGATCCAAACTTTCGCATTTATAATATTAGTAAGAAGTAAGATATCCGAAGAACACAAAATAACTCTAATCCCTTATAATTGAGTTGAATCTCGACTGCCAGTTCGGCCCGTCTGCGTTTCATCTCTGGCAAACAGTGGCTAGGAATAGATAATAAAAAGTGAATTTCAGATAAACGCGCAGAAGAAGGCAATTTACGAGCTGTTAAGAGTGTGCGGTCACGACCACGATTCTCTGAAGAAGGTCATCAAGTGCGTCATCTCGAAGGTGAGAAGGATAGAGGTTTATGGTTTATTTATCATCAAAGGAAACTCATAAACGGTCGTAAATTGTTGATATTTCTTAATTTAATGTGTGTCGTCCATTATCATGGCAAATTACCCATTAGGCGTTCATCCAAAAAAAAAAAAAACTATGGAGCATTCGCATTACCGTGAGGAATAACAGTGGCAAATTAGTGTTGCCCTGTTCATTTTCATTGGAAACACTAGCACAAGATGCGATAAACGTTACTTCAGATTTTCAATAGGGAACAAATCAAGAAACAAATAAAAAATCTTTCACATTTATCATAGTGCTGTAGTGCGGTGACTCCCGTTTTTTAGATTTGCAGCCATATTATAGCCAATGATGATTATTTCGATGATCTAATTTCTATTGTTTTTCTCATAATACATTAAGTCGTGGGTACCACCGTCATACTCGTTTAAAAGTTGCCTGGGACAGTTCCATTTATTTTATGAGCTTTGACGTATAATGTTTCTATTACAAAAAATTGAGAAAATTCTTACGTTTAAAAATTTTCGTTTTACCGCCGATACCAGCCGGTGATAATAAACAAATCCAATTCGAATTTAGCACTTTCATATAAATAGATGCGCGATATTTGCTCGCCAATATTTTAGTGACTTTACAAACAAATAGAAGAAACGGCTTCCTATATTAATTATTGAGTTTTAACGGTTTAACAAATTCGAAATACATAAATGTTTGTATAATAATACATGTAATAATAATGACATAATGTGTCGGGCTTCCTCCTAGTATAGGTGAGCTCCAACAACCTGAAGCACCCCCGCCGACGCCGGAAATTTTCTACCGGGGCAGGAGATGCGCATAGCGCCTCCTCCGCACTCCTGTCCTACATAAACGGAGCGGGACGGATGTGGCGTCTTCCTCTGTGGCTCAATCCACGGTCTCATTCTGCAAAGAACCCGGTCCGCGGAAGAACAGGGCTTCGGTCTTGTCAAAACGGATCCGAAGCCCCAGTCGCTCTATGCGGCTGGCAACGACCACCAGTTTACTGATCCAACTGACAAAAAACAAAACTTATTTGGGGCTTACAACGTTACAACTATACGAGTCGTTTACTTTTCTAATTTTTTGTTTTGATTTTTTATAATTTCGGATTTTGTATATTCCAGCTATTCGTTTCTTATTGTTCGTAATTTTACAGTCACCAGTGGTCAAGTCCGTAATGATGGAGATAACAACGAAGTTGATCGATGGTGTAGTTGGTTTGACGAAGATGCTGGCGCACGGAGCCATGCACGAAGCCTGTCTGATAGAAGTAGTCAGGAGCATAGAGGACGAAGCGATCCTTCTAATGACGCAAATCAAGAAGTGCACAAACAAAGACAGTATAAACGAAATGGAGAATTACATTAAAGAGGACAACGCAACTGTTATAGATGTAAAGGGAGATAATGAAGGATCTGCTGTTCAAGATCTATTGAGAAGGATGCTGGAGGATAAAGACACCAAAATAGATAAGAACTTGAAGGAGAAGCTACTTGATTTACAAAATAACTTGAAGTCGAACGCTGATACGAAATTTAAGGATGGTAATAATATCGATTAAATGATTTCCTTAATTTGAGTCTTATTTTTTTTATTAGAATACAATTTCTAATTACAGAGCAACTTAGTGTCCAATTCACTTCTAATGGCCTCCTACTAGGACGCCTGTTACCAGAAGTAAGAAATCAAAATTTTGGCTATATTTATTTTATTTTATGCTGTTTATCAAAAATATTTTTGAGGAATATTGGAAGGATTAATGAAGAAAAACATAAAATCCTTGCTCAAACCTAAAATTAGCATTGAGTTTTCGTGGTTTACTTATTCACAATGAAAAGTGTGATTGGTTATCATTGCATCATAACACATGACTTATTCCTTATTTTTAGCTTTGCTCAATCTCAAGATATAACGCCACGACTTGTAACGGAGAAGTTCTTGACTCTAGAATCTAGATGAAGTAAAATCACTAACGCGTGATATTTATTCACGAATGATTTATCACGTGATATTAACATAATATTTTAAAAACGTTTTATGCACCATCCAAATGCCTATGTAATATACCTCAATTGAAGTTTTATAGTTAAAGCTTATTTATGCAGAAATGTTAATCCAACGAAATTCGCGTCAAACATGATTTATGCGGTTAATCTAAGATCTATAGATCTTTACGATTTATGTGCTGTAAAAAGAGGGCGAGCTTACGAAATATCGTTTATGTGGAGTTATCGGCCGATTCTGTTTACATTGCGCTTTATGTTTGGTTTATCGTAAATATGTTTTGGGAACAACCGTTAATGGATCTCGGTCATGGTGCGATTTAGGATCGTGGTAATGAGAATTAAGGCGTTCGATATTGCATTTTTCTTTGCGCGTTACAAATATAACAAAGAAAAGATATTGCCTAGGTAAATAACAAAATGATGAACATTTTTTTATTCAATTGCATTTATAATACTTAGAACAAAACTACGGATTTCCTCGCTTGTAAGCAAATGTTCGATTTTTAAAGGGGTTGACGTTCGGTAAAAAGTTATTTTTTATGATACAATAAAATGGTTTCAGATTGGTGGTACCAGGGGTGGGAACTAGTAGTGGTAAATACCATGATGATGAAATCATCAACATCATCAACCTATTTCCTTCCATTACTACTTTTCAGACCTCAATTATTACCTGCTTTTTTCATGTACATCTTGCCTATATCTAGCAACATCACCAATACCTATCTAACCGTTCAGACGGCAACGTTTCAGAGTCGTGGCATGGTGCCAGACGTCAAAACTGAATTATATGGACTTGGGACGTTCACCTCGGTTACGTGATATGAGTTTATCACGAGGAAGGGGACAGTGTGAGATTGAGTTACGTCATAGGCAGAGACACAGGATGGAGATATTCAGGGTGTGAGGCCTGTGAAGAACGAACGAAGAAGGACATTGTCGAAAGCGAACGTCAATATATTGATGTTCCTGTTCTAATCTATTCTATAAACGCAACAGCCACTTGTCTAGAGGGACAGCTAGTGGTCTAAAACTTAGCAGTCGAAAAAATCGTACTTATCAAAATGGCCTCGATTTCCTCATTCAAATGAGTCTCAAATGAAATATTGTTAAAGTAACTATTATAGTGGAAAATTGACGAGACAAAATGAAATTTAAGACAGCTACTACCGACTACGGGCACATGAGTAAAGTAAACTTTCCTCATGTGCTGTGGGTATAACGACACGAAAAGAGGTTTTCATCAAATCATGAAATATCTATATCAAAGTCATCTATGAAAAACTCGCATTTCAGATACCAAAGTAAAATGAATAAGTTACCATAAGCGCACACAACATGCAATGCAGAACATTCTTTGAAGGCCAAAAAAATTAAAATCGAATTGAGAACCTCCTTTATTGTTGAAGCCGGTTAAAAATATTAATCTCCTGCTATTCAAGTCTTGAAACCTTGCCAGTATTAACTCTCTCTTTTTAACCGTTTCTCATCACACTTTCTCTAATGATGGCCTCGTTTTAGTCCCTAGCACAAAGAAAACCAGTCGCTAAAGTTATATTCCGCGCATCTGATAGGCGACGCCCAACGCGGGGCGTCCAGGGCGGCCCGCCCAGCAACACACATCAAGACCTCACGTGGCGGACACTGCTGTTCCGTACGGAGGAGTGGGTATCCTGAGTATTAGGACCTTTTTGTCGTTAGCATAGATCCTTCCGAAAAAAAAGTTATATTTCAGTGCAATGTTCACCTCTGATAAAATAGCTAATCTGGCATCCCCACCATGGTCAAGCCTTGTCGTTGCGGTGGGGCTTCATAGCCTGAACCCAGCACCTTGGGCGAAACCAATTGAACCGAGGGAGCTGCTTTTTGTACCCCTCTTACAAAATGTGGGTACAAAAGAGTAGGGGGACAAGGGGCGAGGATGGGAACCTCATCCCATTGTTCTGTTTCGACGTTGGGACAACCCCTCTGTGGAGTGGCGTCCATCCCTTGAGGGACTGACCACGTAGCCGTCGAGTCGCCCTGTTTGCTTAATAGATTTGGGGCACCTCATCAAACGCGGCATTGGTGGCACTCACCGGGTTTTAGTGGGTAGAGCTGCGTCCGCCTTACCATCTGCCTGCCTCAGAAAACCCACTCACCCGCGGAGCATTTCCCGGTGTAAAAACAACTAACATTTATATTAAAAATACTACAACGGGTAGGTCAACCTCTATATGGAATGACGGTCTACGTGCAGTGGCCGACCCTATAGTGTGATGCGAGCGGTGGGATTGGCCGTCTTGCCGTTCATTGTAGGAGGTAATATTTGTAAAATGATTACGACTAAAATTATATTCACTAATATTAATTTGAGATATTTTTCATTAGCAATATCAACTGGGGATATAAGTGGCACGTACATATAACATCCGGCGGTCGTGTCCGGTGCTGGGCTACGTGATCTCGGAGTAAACTATTTATAAGTACTAAGTGCTTCGCGCAAACACTCGAAGTTATAAATGGCGTTTTTACAAATAACAGAACGTTAGATAAAAGCCATCTCTAAAATAACAATTGAACAACAGGCAAAGGTATATTTAAGGTTGGCTTCCCTGAGTAAATGAAAATATGCAAAAAATGATTCTACGACGGCGTCAGCTGAGTAGTAAAATGCCTCCATTGTCATACGGTAGCCATGTTATAAGGAAACGAGTTTCCTAAGACTCTCAAATACACTATCATATGGATTCGATCGAATCACATATTTTGACGTAGTCTTATGGCCTAAAGGTTCTCAGAGCAAAAATCTTTGGTCCATTGTCGTATCGAAAGAGCAACCTCTTTCAGACACAGCAGCTTTGAATTCCGACATCATCTATCTCTGACCCTCCTTACTTCTTACGTGAACAAATGATATGATCGAATCAATTTCAAATTGCTGTGTTAATTTTGAGCAGCCTTCGATTAAAGGGTAACTGGAGGGGTATTTTGGAAACAAAATGTTAAAAGCCACATTCTTTCAGTAATTTAATTCAAGCTAGCTATCCATAGACTTTTGTTACAGAATATTGGAGTAACAAAGTACACAGTTTCCATCATAAATATCAGTACAATATCCTAGCACAAGCACTACGATATAAGTTCAGGTTAGTTATTGTTTCCTAAATCTTTATACATTGTAATACCAATGTTACTTTAATTCGTTCTATTTAAAGGTATCCGTCAATAACAACCTAAATATTGTGAACTGCGCAATATATTTTCAGTTCATTAGTTCTGTGAAATCTACATTTCAAAGCAAATTAAATTATAAAGACATTTGTATTTTACATTGAAACTAGAGCTGATGATGTTTTGATGACTTTTAGTAGATATAAAAGATAAAATAAAATGTTAACTGTTTGTCGTCATCTACATGAGTCATAACGAAGAAGTGACTGATTGAGAGTATTTCTAACGTATCTACTAGCAGTAACTCACGTCATCCAGAGTCTCATGAGGCGCGAGCTTTGGTATGGAGGTGCGTGCTAACGTACAGGCGAAACGTGTAATTATTATTGGAAATAGGTCAGACAACTGAAACCTGCGTTGTCATCCCTTTTTTAGGGTTCCATAGTCAAATGAAAAAAACGGAACCCTTATGGATTCGTCATGTCTGTCTGTCTGTCTGTCCGTCCGTATGTCACAGCCACTTTTTTCCGTAACTATAACAATTACTATAGTGTTAAAACTTGGTACGTAGGTGTATTCAGTGAACCGCATTACGATTTTTACATAAAAATAGAAAAAAAAAACAATAAATGTGATGATTAAAAACATTTAATTTCATAGATATAAGCCTTATGAATAAGCCATGAACCATTATTTTCTAATAATAAATCTGTAATAGTATGCCTAAGTAAATAATGATTAGAATCCTCGCGGGGCGTGGCTTGATCGGTAACGGTCGCGGAGCGCGCGGGGGGCAGGTTGCCGACTGCGCTTACCCTTACTTAATTGCGCTTACAAGAACTTTTATATTATGTTACTTGCTGCTACGGAACCCTTAAGACTCGCACTTTTTTTAAATGTTGGGACAACTCACACACTGCCATCTGATCCCAAACTAGGCAGAGCCTGAAATATGCCAACCAGACAACTGATACATACTTATATATTTCTATATACATATTGTAGATAAATTACACCCAGACACACAACAAATGATAATGTTCATCACACAAACATTTGCCTTGGTCGAACCCACGACCTTCTGGTTTAGCAGTCAGGGTCACTAACAACTAGACTAACAGGCCAGCCGTCTTTCGCCGTGGCCACTTTTTTTTTGCGCCGGGAAATACTCTTAGGCATCCCGCGGGGGAGGGGGGACTCCCAAGGCACCCGAAAGATATGGTATCTTTCGGGCGGTGGACGCAGCTCTACCCACTTAAACCCGGCGAGTGCCACCAATGCCGCCTTTGGTAAGGTGCCCCGGATCTGTTAAGCAAACAGGGCACCTCGATGGCGACGCCACCTCCGCAAAGGGGATCCCAGGTTCCAGAGTATCCAGGTTTCCCTCGGGTAAGGCTCCTAGACTTATGTAGGGACACACACCTGGGAATGCACTACACTAAGCCATCTGCGAACGCCTTCAACCGCTTTTTGAGGGTCCCGGATCTGCAAGCAACAGGAGCACCTCAGCGACAGACTGGCTCTGCCGAAGACTACTCCTCGTAGGAGGGAGGGGGACTGCCCGGCCGCCACAAAGCAGTGTGACGTCGTACCATACTGGACCCAGGTTTCCTACCTGGACCCAACACGAGCACAGGGGCTACTAGAGGCGCATTAAGGTTACACAAGTCGCTCATCTTTCCATACAAATGTAGCACAGTAATTACTACAATGTTTGAAATTGACTATGATTTTCATAGTTTAGTTAAATATAAATTGATGTCGTCGTTATCTATGTGTGTATGTACCCAAAATCGTAAAAAAATATACATTAAAAAATACAAGCTTCTAAACTTTCGTATTTCAATACTGATTTTAGCCCAACTTTAAGCGAAAATAAATAATATACAGAGCACGAAAGCTCAAAAATAAAGTCCGTACAGACATAGTTTAGTTATTCAAATGTTGAAATAAATTTATTTTAAAAAGATACACTTAATAGTTTTTCTATAATAATAGTTTTGCTAAAAGGACTATTTGGGAATGAATCATTGTGCATTTAATTCTAGCACACATGTTCGCGAACTATGTCAGGTGACATAGCAATAATTTTGTTAGAGTTCGCGTAGCGCCTCCTACGCACCCCCGTTCGTCGCCCACAGGAGGAGGCCTTGTCGGCGACCTCCTCACTCCCCGCTCATCGGCCCCCTTCTGGGATATTACTGTCTCGCAGAAGGAGACCATTGCCGTCTAGAACTCGACGTCAACGAACATCGCTGTTATGACGCTTGGTCCTACACAAGGTGTAGGATCAAACCGAACTACAACACATCCTTACACATACCCCTACTATAGTATTCTGATATTTTTCACCATAATCATTCAACTGTCCATATCAGTTTGTAAATCATCTTTTTAATAGCCTCAAAACGGTGTATTTGTTCTAGTATTTCTGTAGCGTTACTCACGGGGTTTAGTGGCTAAGCGATCCCGGCACGTCACTGGGAACCTTGCTCACGTTATTTCGTTCCTATGGTATTTAACTCACCCAAATGAAATTGTAAATTATCAAAGGCGTTGGGCTCATCCGAGGTAGGAGGTAGGGAGGCTCAGCTTTTAAAATATTTTGAAAAGAAATAAAAAAAAAAAAAAAAAAAAAAAATTTATTCAATGTTGTACGTCAAAGTAGCTTATTGAACGTCAAATGACTCTACTACCGGTTCCAAAACTAGTCCACTGAGAAGAACCGGCGAAACAAACTCAGTGAAACCAATCCTTTCAATATCATACAATATAGGTACATAATATGATATAATTATACATAGAAGCCATGCAGGAAACGCCTTATTCCCAAGGTGTGGTATCTTCAATAAAAAATCCATACCTACTTTAAGAGAATTACATTAATACCTCCTTAAAAGTATAACGTGCACATAGCAATTAATAGAGCACGGGCTCCAAAATACAAGATATTGCTTTCAAATATGGCCCTCGATGTTCCCAGCCATTGACTATTAAGGAAATGTTGATCCAAATCATTTGATCCTACTCGTATTTGTGCTGACGGTTGTTTTACCCGTATATTTTTGCTATTCATTGAAAAAGACCACAATGTCCAATGAACTGATGAACAAACAATCTTAAGAAGCAATCTCATTTAGGAATATTATGAAGTTTGTATATAAAGTGTATAATTTTATATTGCTTTCTAATGTTTACGCGAATTTCACTCATTTTAATGAAACAATTTTTACGGATTATATCGCGGTTTATTATAATAATTTTAATTCAAAAATGGAGAATGGGGAAACAATAGCAGAAAGGGGGAAGCAAATAAAAACTCTTTGAATGAATATCAGAAATAAGGTACTAACCTCCATTGAAGAACGCAGAATGACGGTTGGGACTGGAGGGCACCGAAGCCGAGGCAGACGGGAGGAGGGCCCGCTTCACCCACTTCCACTTGTCTCGGGGGGGACGGTGGGCCCTCGCACCTGTTATGTATAATTCTATTTATAAATTAGACCAACCAGGGGCACAATTATGGATGGAGTAAGTAGGAGCTGTCTTCCTCAGTGGAACAATAGAAGGCACATAGCCATTTGCATGAGGCTAGTTATGTTACTGCTATACGCATTAAATGTTAAGACTGGTTCTGTACAGCAGTTTTCCTTGGACCCTGTTGCTGAAAGATCTCGGGTACCTCAAGTATGGTTGATGGCGTCCGAGATTTTTGACTGCATTGATATAGTGATAAAAAGAGTTAGTGCCATGTTGCTTTTCAGCCGAATTGGGCCGGCACGACCGGGGTGGTACCTCTCGCTCACATAGCACCGGCGTTAAGTGATAGCTACGCTGTCGCGTTTCGTGCGGTTTGTGAGTTTCCGGTGGCCCATTGGGGGGTATAGAGAAAAGGAGAGCAACGCATCTGCATAACTTTTGGTTGCTCGGTTGCCTCTTTGTGACATACAACAAAGAACCTTAAGCTGAATCTCGCTTTGTCTTCACCAGTTTCCTCCCGGGTGGCTTGCGAAAAAATATTTTGCCCGCGAAAACAAAAAGGGATATAGGTACATCGATTTAAACCTATTTCTATGTTCTATATGATATTGAATCGTAACGAATAATTAGAAGGTACTTAGGCATATAAAAATGTAATTATAATATTCTAGCACATTCTAGTGTGAGAGTTTATCATAGAATTTAAGTGTGGAACCCGATTGTAAATCCTCAACACCACCAAACATGGTTTGTGAATAAGAGGCGAGAATACCGGTGACGAAAAAGAGGAAAGAAAAGCCAATGATTGAATTGTGATTGCATTATAGAGGAAGAGATCTATCAGGTAAAATATGTGGATAGAAGGAGAATATGAGAACTCGCTCAAATAAAAAACTATAATGCACTTGATGTAAAAAGAGTAGACTGCTCTCTAAACAAGGCCTGCAATCTATAAAATTATAATCTATAGGTAATTTTTGTAAGTTTTGACGTATGTTGGTAATAAATAAAGTTGTATGTTGGTAAAAAGGCAGGTAGGTAAAACTTGTGATCCGATTTAAATAATTCCTTCAAAACTATATTATCACTAATCTATATCTATACATCTATACAGATAAATAAAATTGGAGTGTCTGTTTGAAACATTCAAATAACCGCTTTTTACTAAATCCATATTGATGTATACACGGTACATATAACTAAATAGCATTTTTTACAATTTTTGTCTGTCTGTCTGTCTGTCTGTTTGTTCCGGCTAATCTCGGCAACGGCTGGGCCGATTTTGACGGGACTTTCACTGACAGATAGGTGATGTATTAAGGAGTAACTACAAAAATAATCATCATCAATCTGGGTACGGCCGTAAACCTAAGTTAACGCGGGCGAAGCTGCGGGCAACAGCTAGTACTAAATATAATCATCATCAATCCAGATACAAGTATAAATGTAAAATATCGTGGGTGAAGTTGCGCGCAATCACTAGTACTAAAAATTACGAATTAACTCAAAAAAATCAACCGAGTTTTAAAATTCTTTCGCCGTTAGAACGAATTTGTGTGTGAATTAGGCAATAAAATAATCATCATCAATCCGGGCACGGCTGTCAATGTAAGTTGACGTGGGAAAAGCTGCGGGCACCGGCTAGTTCTAAATATAGCTAATTACAATAGTACTATGTATTACCAAAACAAAAAGTTACTACATAATTATACAAGTTACCAAGAATACTGTTGACGCGTTACGAGATACTTTCAAAGATTTAAAAATAATATCCTACTAATATTATAAACGCGAAAGTTTGAAATAATGTATGGTTGTATGTTTGTTACTCTTTCACGGAATAACTTCTGAATGGATTTTGATGAAAGTTTACAATAACATAGCTTATAAATACATATAATATGCTATAATTTATCCCTGTACTCCCATGGGAATGGGAAGTACGTACAGAAATAGTAATAATTCCGCATAGTGTTCTATGGAAGTACGCGGGTAAAACCGTATATTATTATAGAGAACTTTACATTTTTAACCGACTTCTAAAAATGGAGGATTGGAGGCCAATTCGGATGTTTCTATTTTTTACGTTTGTTCACGCATAACTCCGTCATTTACGAACCTATTTAGAAAATTATTTTTTTATTGGTAAGCCTATGCTTTCCAAATGGTCCTACCAAGTCGAGATTTCATGATGGAATCTTGGCGAAGTCGAGAAAACTCTTAAAATTTTAGAGAAAACGGCATCCATCCTAGCCGCGTTTGGGCTTGTCAGAATTGTAACGGTTATGCACTTTCCAAATACCTATATATGTGTATTTTTATATAAACTATTATTAGATCTGATGCTGGGTTCACAGATAGGCAACGGAGCTTTTCAAAAAGCTGAAGGCAATTTCAAATCGATCCCGTTTTTGGCCGTTTTGTCATACGATAATAATTTTACGATTTAACACATGTTTTATAATATTAGAATAATGTCACTAAAATTTAAAAAAAAAACGCTCCCAAGACTGCTCCTCCAATGCCATTGGAACCTCATCCCTCTGGTAGCGCCGCGGAACTGTTGCTCAGGGGCAGGTGGGCTGGATAGTTGTAGGCGACCGGCCTCCTCCCTCGTCGGGGGAGTCTATCGGAACGCGTGGGAAATTTCAACTGGTAACTAATCATTTGTGTATTGACCTCCAAGGTCTCAATGAGAAATATAAATTATAAGTTTAAATAATGCAATGATTTTGAGCTTGGCTCCATAAGGACAAGCATTTTATGAAAACTTATTATGTTTTTCACTTTTATTTAATGGTGCTCTACGAATGCTTTGTCTCACATTTAATGAATTTTGTAAACATTTTGGAATTATTACGAAATAAAAATGAATATGTAAATTTATGTCCCGCTTAAAATGTGAAAATAACCATTTTAATTAAAAATCGGTTGTCTGTAAAGTCGGTTTACTGACGATAGTTGAACGTGACAACGTCATAAGAAAATTGAACGCCTCAGAGCGAGGTAAAGCCGCATGCGTCATGTTTTTGACGTGACAACGTCTTATAATTCGACGGAGTCGGCTGCAAGAACGAAAAAACATGACACATGCGGCGTTACCTCGCTCTGGGGCGTTCCATTTTCTTATGACGTTGTCACGTTCAACTATCGTAATAATAACGCCATTATAATGAAACAACTTTTACGGGTTTAATAGTGGTCTATTGTATAAGAGGAGCTCTCGCGAACATGGTTGCTGTAAAGTTTCAGGAATGTCGGGAATGTAGTCTTAGCAAATCACGATAAAATCCGTTAAAACCGTAAATGATGTGTTGGAACTACATCCCTCTAATGTATAAGTGGTAAATAGGATGGAATGAGATGGGCCGTTCTAGCGTTCATTGATAGAGGCCTAGCAGTGGGCGGAAATATCTTAGAAATAGTGATAGTGATATATCGTGTATAGTGGGCAAATTCTGATTCTGGTAGTAAAACAACTTACCAAGTTCTTCAGATGATGGTATAGTGAGTGTGACGGTAGGGGGCGCGTCGCTGTCCCCCCCATCGCTGAACGACCGCCGCCGGGATGGGATGACGTCGGGGGACTTGGACCCCTTGGTCTTCTTCTTGACGGACTCCCGGTGCGTCTGTATCTTGTCTCGCACCTTCACCCACGGGCTCTTGTGGAGCTTGTTCGGAGATGGTGAGGTGGAGCTGTCGTCCTGGATCAATAAGAAGTATGGGTTATACAATAGGTCCTTTTTATGTTATTTGGACAGGCAAACTGGCTGACGTGCCACCAGATGGTAAGCCGTTAGAATCCTACCAATATTATAAACACGAAAGTTTGTATAGATGTTTGTTATTATTTTACACAAAAACTACTAAATGGATTTTAATGAAACTTTACAATAATATAGCTTATACATCAGAATAACATATAGGTATAATTTATAAAGATATTGTGTGAATTGTCCAAAATGTAATCCTGCGCAGACGAACATAATTGAGTTCATCTTTTTTGATATAACCGGAAAATCCTTTATGGATGTAGCCAGGATCTTCGGGAAAATCCTGACCCTCTGTGGGACTTGCACCTGGGAATGCCCTACCCTAAATATTAACCACTGCGCCTTCAGCCGCTTTTTGAAGGTCCCGGATCTGCAGGCAACAGGATCAACCTAATCGTGCTCACCTGGAAGTAGCCCAGCCAAGTCATTTGTGAGTCGGATACGTAAGGTGGTAAGGTTAGGTACCAGTTATAACACTGCTTGTGCTCTTCTTCCAAAGTACAGCAAAGCTATTTCTAGGAAGAAATGAGCAGGATGATGGTATCCGTGCAGATATTCCTGCATAGAGCATATAACCAGATAGAGGAGTAATGTGAACCATTAAATTCCGAAACTGTTCAGTGATTTGTCACTGACGTAATAGAAATTCAACCAACCAGTGATCTGTATGTACGTCCCATCGGCCAATCATTCATCAATGGCCATCAGTCAGCCAAATGCCAATGAGAGCGCAGAACCGGCGCAGCGTCGCAGCACAAATTAGGCGATTTTTTTTTCATACAAATCTCATAACGTTACCGCTCTATTCCAGTTATATGCTCGATGTATTCCTTCTACCGGGAACCTATGAACTTTAAAAGTGTACGAAATATCACTCTAGGAAACCAATAAATCTTGGTCTCGAAGTTCAGATGGTATGACCAAAACATGGTGACCATAAAGAGACACACAACTCACAAGGGTAGTCCTTAACTTTAATTTGATTACATCACAGGTGTTTTAGAGATGTCATATGATATGGTGATGGAGAGATGCATGCAATCGGAGCTGGGCTATATGTACCTGCGTAGGAGCTCGGAGGAATATGTTATCATTATCATTGCCGCTACTCCGACAGACCCCTGAAACAAACACATGGTATTATTGCCAAACAGTGTCGCCTGACTCCTCGTAATTAAGCGAGGAGGGTAACGGGTTTTTTTTCTTTAACGCCGAGAAATGCTCTGAGACATCCCGCGGGGGAGTGGGTCTCCCTAGGCGGGTATGTGGGACTCGCTGCGCCCGAATCCTGGTAAGTGGACGCAGCTCTACCCGCTAAAACCTGGCGAGTGCCACCAATGAGTGCCGCCTTTGGTGAGGTGCCCCGGATCTGTTGAGCAAACAGGGGACCTCGACGGATCGTCAGTCCCTCAGGAGACCGACACCACCTCCACAGAGGGGTCGTCCCGCGCCACAGAACAACCCCTCCCAACGTCGGGACAGTATAATGGGGTGAGGCTCCCGTCCTAGCCCCTTGCCCCCCGCTCCATGGTCCCCTCTTCCTATAAGAGGGGACCATTTCATATAAGAGGGACCACTTCTTCATTTCTTGGGCTTTTTGTAATTCATGAGCTGGGTCACTTACCAAGTTAAGTGGATTCTTGTTTCTATTCCTACATAGAAATATTAAGAACAGGAGAAGTGGTATGGAGGCGTGTCCGCGTAGATGCTGCTTGAGCAAACCGGGCATACATTTCAAAAATGACCGGCAGCGCAAATCAGTATGATGTCGCCCGCAAACGAGAAAACATATACCAATTCCGTCGTGTTCAGTGGTTTGTTGTAAGAACAGTAGTGAAATCAAACATTTATGTAGTTATGGAATCTGTTATCATATCTAAATATTACATTGTTAGTATATTTTACTTAAAAATCTAAAAAAACAAGTATACGTAAAATATCTGTAGCGCAAAATATATTGCTTTTTAACCATTACCTTAGTGTGTTGCGGAGTGACTGGACACGCAATGTAAACGATACTGTTTTTTGTCGTCGGGACAGTGATGTTCATACATAGCTACTGGTTCAAGTATTATTGCAGTTAATTATACATTTTGTGTGTATGTACTCGTTTAATTTTAGTTATATGTTATGTATTTTTTATAAGTGTTTATCTGATTAGTGTGATAAGAGTTAAGCGTCTTTTTACATTGCTATTTATTGTATGTTTGTTTAACGAAATAATATATGAATTATAGCCAAAATTTTATATTTGTCAACCGTATAGTTCTACATAGTTTTTTTTACTAATTTCTATCATTTTACTGTGTAGTTATGAGATATTCGGATAAGAAGCGATATTTAGAATTATGACAATGAAAAGTAAGCAAAATAAAACATTTTACTTCATTTTATTTCGTGCAACATATTTTTTATTTATAATAAATTATTTTCTGATAATTTTATTCTTATAGTATATCTGACCACAATAGTCTAAAAAATACAAAAATAAATCAAAGTATCGACATCCTTCCGATATAGTACATCACTTTTCAAGAAAGAACGAGAGAGAGAGAGTTGTTGCTCTGTTACTAAGATGAGCCCTTTGGTTGATAAAATAAGGTTTAAATTTGAATGCTTAGAAAGAGTCCGAGAGATCCGTATCTACGGTGCGTGTTGAATGAGCGCTGTGTAAGATAACATAAGGTTTATTTTTATTCTTTAGAACGTTGTGATTATGTATAGCTATGTGTGTGCGCGGCCTTGCGAAATGTGGAAGGGAGAAATGTGACGACTTGAGTTCTCGCACATTTTGAATGAAATAACATATCTCCTTATTTCAAATATCTGTGTATTCCTATATGTAGTAAAATAAACTTATGATTTACACCACTTACCAGAATCTATCCTCAAATCCTCACACGAGGACTTTGGTGTGAGAGACAAAGCGCTGCCCGTTGTTAAGCTGCCTGAGTCCCGTGGTTCCGGATTGCCCAGAGTACCAGCCGGGTTGGACCCTGCGAGGGCTACGGCTCCCACCATGGCACCAGCGGCCACAGCAGCTGCTCCTCCTATGGTCGTGGACCATTGGGCCTTCTCCCATCTGTTAAAGATACATGTTATCACTACATATTATAAAACAAAGTCTGTCTGTCTGCACGCGATAAACTCAAAAACTATTGAATGGATTTTTATGCTGTTTTCGCCAATTTCTAGTTGTCGTCGAGAATAATATTTTATTAAGATTTATTAACATTGGCTATAATATAAATATAATTTTTGGAGTGTCGGAAAAGAAATAAGCCGTTAGGCAGCTAAACCTTTTGAGATCTAACATAATAATGTATGTTGGCATTATGTATTTTAAATAGTTTTTTTTCATGTCATCAGGGGGCAAACGAGCAGTCAGAGCCTCACCCCGACGCCCATACACATCCGCATAACCAAGGCCACACAGATGTGCCGCCCTCCTTTTTCCTATCTCCCCAATCGCCCACCGGAAACTCACAAACCGCACAAAACGGGACAGCTTAGCTAGTCACTTGACGCCGGTGTTATGTGAGCGAGAGGTACCACCCCGGTCGTGCCGGCCCAATTCGGCTGCAATGAGCAATGGCACTTTTTACACAAATATTAATCCTTATCATTTTAAAAACGTTAGTTGGCTTGAGCATTTCATGAAGATATTGTTTTCTAATGTTTACGCGAATTTCACTCATTATAATGAAACACTTTTTTACGGATTTTATCGCCTCCTCCCGTGACCATGGTTGCTGTAAAGTATCCGAAACGTCGGGCTTGTAAAAATCTTAATAAACCGCGATAAAATCCGTAAAAAAGTGTTTCATTATAATGAGTGAAGATTTTCCCTTTACACCATAAAAATTAAATGAATTAACCTTAAAACCTACCTTAGAGATTACTGCAAAGTCAAAATAATGTGCAACGTAATCGTAAATGGTAAATAAATCGAGTCGCCGTGATTCGAGCAGGCCGCGGGCGCCCCGTGACCCCACATCTTACGTCCTAGCCTGTCCGAAAGCTCAGGTAGTGTATCAATGTATGGTGGATATCCTAAATATGCCTACAGAAAAGTCTGCGAGGGCATATATACATATATCCATTTCAATATTTTAATCACTACATAATATAAAATAAAGTCCTCCGGCACGTCTGTCTGTCTGCACGCGAAAAAAAAAACTACTAGATGCGTTTCATCATGGGGACCAACCCCCACATCCCACGAGGGAGGGGGGACTCCCCAGGCGGGTATGTGGGACTTGCTGCGCCCGAAAGATGGTAAGGTGGACGTAGCTCTACTCACTAAAACCCGCCGAGTGCCACCAATTCCGCTTTTGGTGAGGTGCTCCGGATCTGTTGAGCAACAGACCTCCACGGCTAGTGAGTCCCCCAATGGACCGACGCTATCTCCACAGAGGGGTTGTCCCGCACCACAGAACAACCTCTCCCAACGTTGGGACAGTGCAATGGGGTGTGATTCCCGTCCTCGCCCCTTGTCCCCCCTGCTCTTTTGACCCATTTCTTATAAAAGGGGTGCAAAGAGCAGCTCTCTTGGTTTAATTGGCTTCGCCCAAGGTGCTGGGTTCCCCTTAGGCTACTGAGCCCCACCGCCACGACAAGGCTTGAACCATGGTGGGAAGATACAGTAATTCCTGAGGCAGTTATATAAAATTTACCAAGATTTTGTATAAATTGGTAAATACTTAATATAAGGATAATTTTAATTATTGTAAGAGTCCGAAAAATTTAAGCCGCTTGGAAGCTTAATATTTCCTTTAGAGATATTTGAAAAAATAATTAGGTAGAAAAATGATAATCATCAGTCCGGATACGACCGTAAATCAAAACTGCAGAGTATCCATGCACAGGCCTTTGAGGCTGGAAAATCGTTTGTTTTATGTTAGTTGGATTTCGCACACGTTTTCCTCTTATGTAGGCAACTAAGGATGGGTTTTTTTAATATACATGGGATGTATGTTTATATTATGGAGCTTTATATTCCGTTATAAGGCTCACTTAAAATATTTTAGAAGTATTCTAATTTATGTATTATTTTTTTTAATTAAACCCACACACACAGAACAACCCCTCCCAACGTTGGGACAGTGCAATGGGCTGAGGTTCCCATCCTCGCCCCTTGTCTCCTTGCTCTTTTGTGCCCTTTTCTTATAAGAGGGATACAAAGAGCAGCTCCCTCAGCTCAATTTGCTTCGCCCAAGGTGCTGGGTTCACCTTAGGCTACTGAGCCTTAGGCTCTTGCCCTAGTCGGCGAACCCGCAGAATACTATTATACCTACTACAATCTAACCTATTTCTCTTTGACTTTTTATCTTACCGGTAGCTGTTTTTGTGTAAATGGTGTAACTGCTGTTAATAAACTTCTTTTATATAGGACGCTCTTGGAAACGTATTAGGAATTAGAACTTACAGTTAGACGTCCGTGTTTCTGTGTCTTTATATGGCAGGGAAATCAGTCGAAAAAAATATCGTACCGAAATATATTTTTTATCATCTTTACATGAAATTACACAGCGAGGATTTACTCAATTAATATGAGCGGTCAATTCACTATCGTGTTATAATGATAGGCATTTATTTGTTTTAGACTGTTTGTTCGTTGCTAAGCAACTGACAGGCTTTTACATATAATTTTATTGTGGAAAATGAGATATAAGGCGTTTGGATTTTCCAAACTTATCTTTTTATTTCTTGTACACAACAGAATAATTGTATATTTTAGTTAGCACAGAGTAGGATAGCTCCCCCACCATGGTTCAGGCCTTGTCGTGGCGTTGGGGCTCGGTAGCCCAGCACCTTGGGCGAAGCGAATTAGCCGAGGGGGCTCTTTGTACCCCTCTTATAAGAAGAAGGGACAAAAGAACAGGGGGCAAGAGATGAGGACGGGAACCTCACCTTATTGTACTGTCCCGACGTTGGGAGGGGTTGTTATGTAGTGCGGGATAGCCCAGCTGTGGTTTAGTGGGTAGAGCTGCGTCCACTTACCGACTTTCGGGCGCAGCGAGACATACCCGCCTGAGGAGACCCACTCCCCCGCGGGATGCCTCAGAGCATTTCCCGGCGTTAAAGAAAAAAAAAGAGTAGGAGCAGAGAGGTAGCACAAGTTTGACAAAATTAACACGTTTTTGTTTTGGAGTTGTATACGTGTTACAAAATATGTACGATATAGATAAGATAATATAATACAAGATAAGAATCTTGTGACGATCAGCCTACCTAGCTTTCTCTTTTCTTTATATTATACGTAACTGTTCGAATCCCAAACGCATAAAATCACCAAATTCAAATCTATAGATGTATTATAGACACAATAATAAAACAAGCAACTCACTTGAAAGCCGCTTTAACTTTGGTCCAGTTTAAGACTTTAGATTTTTCCACCTCTTTACAGAATATACCATCCGACTGCCGCCTCAAAGGTGTGCCAGGGGAGGCGTCACTGTCCTCGCCCCCGGCAGACCTGGACCTCTGCCGCCTCAACAGCGAGCCACCAAACCTCGAATGACCCTTCCACCGGGAATTCGTCCTTTTCATACTTTTGCTACCAGACAGCATATAGTCGAAAATCTCTTGGTCATAATCATAATAGGGATCTGCATTTAACGCTTCCTGGATCAATTCCATCTCCTTCGTCTCATCTTTTAGCCTCTCGTTCTCTAGGATGATCTTCCTATGTGCTGCATGGAGACGCTTCAGTTCGGTCATCTGCAATCTCTTTATGAGACGAAAGTTTTTATCCTCCAAAGTTAAGCATTGATCCAAAAGCTCTAACAATTTCCCTAATTGATCTACAGCTTCAAGGGTCTCCTTCGTCTGAAATGCGATTTGTTTCCCACGGATGGACAAAGGATCATTTTTATCTTTTAGTCTTTGGAACATATTCTCACAAAATGCCTCATGATCCGTGACGTTGCCATCGTGCATTCCCCAGGAGTCTTCTGGTGTGGGGCCGGCAGTGCAGGGCGAAGAACCTTCAGCATCAGATGGAGTTTGTGGGGACTTAACTGATAGCGTGGCCGGCGGTTCGCCCCTGCGTCTCTTGTGTAAGCCGATGGGAGGTAAATCTGATATATCTTTGGATTCCCTCCTACCCTTCCCTTTGTCTTCCTGGGTGGAGCCATCACTGGTTTCTTTCAGTGACGTCATCCTTAAGTATCAATCCTGTTTTATGTCCGGGCTATTTATAAAGGAAAATAAACGCATGTGAACGCTCACTCGGTGAGAGAATGTTGACGGAATGCATCTTTGACTTCGTAAGTGAAATACCTTACTTCGCACATTTCTTGATCATTACACAAAGTATCACTTAACACTGTATTTTTCAACGTACACATAAGCAGTTTATATAAATAATTAAAAGAGAAAGTGTTTAGACGATATAATCTAAGAAAAGTTAAGTGTGTTCCCGCCCAAGTGTGCGGGCGCAGTCCGTAGGGCGGGCGGGCGCGGACTGCCACGGAACTCGACGAATATTTCCGAACATTATATTTATATCGCACAACTCTATGTTCGTGCGTTAAACTCGAATGTGATCGTTATCGCGGCGAGTTAAGAGCGTTAAACCGATCATTTGGGTTAAGTTTATTTGGCGAATGCTTCGGAACCGCGATCCCATTAACCCATATTTTTAAAATGGAAATAAATGTACGTTCTATGTTACTGTCGTGTACGACGTTTAAAGTAAATGATGGATTTTCCTTATTTTCCCTCGGGTCTGATTGCACTAATTGGTATATCGAAAGGTATTTTTTTTGTAAAGATTCATGGTCATGGAGTAAGAATTGGTATTATGGAATAAATTTTATATTATGTAGAAGTGGGTAGTATTACTTAAGTTTATGTATACAGTATTATCTATGGATGTAAAAGTGTGACTACGGGTAAAATATCAAATAAAAACCGGTGGGAGGGATGCTGTGCCACGCTGATGTCTACATGGGTTTTTTTAATAGGAGGGCAAACGAGCAGTCGAAGCCGTTTGGCGACTATCGACGACCATACACAACCAGAGATTATGCAGATGCATTGCCCTCCTTTTCCCTATCCCCCCAATGGGCCACCGGAGACTCACAAATCGCACGAAACGCGACAGCATAGCTGTCAGTTGACGCCGGTGTTATGTGAGCGAGAGGTACCATCGCGGTCGCGCTGGCCCGATTCGGCTGAAAAGCAGCATGGCACTACCTCTTACTGGGTACCACCATCCTGCTTGTTTGTCCCGTCAAACAGCTTTGCTGTGTTTTGGAGCAGCAGTGTAATTGCTAGCACAGAGACTTATTTATGTGATAGACAATACATGATACATATCCCGTTTTTAATAATTTTAGTAATGAAAATAACCATGTTAACTTAAAATCTCATATAATAGGTACTTATAATAATTTACCTGATGATATTATATTTTTATTGTTAACTGGAAATTCACTCATTATTTAATTTTGTAAAAATCTTAATAAAGCGCTATGAAATCCGTTTTATATATTTAACGGGGCAAATTAAATTACCTACATTATAATTTCTGATTGCAGTTTACAAATAATACTATAATTAATGTAACTGGCCACTTTATAAAATGTCACTGGCAGAATAGAAATAAGATTTATACTGAAATTCAAAAAACAAAATCATTTGAACAAATATTTTTGTGATGACGTGATCTTTCTTCAACTAAATATTTTTATTCAAAATTAAAGTAATTTAAAGCAATGTTTTACGTTTGATATTTTATTGTGAGTATAATTATTTAATGTTTTTTTTTGTTAAGTTTGGTTTAGCGTAGATAGAAATAATTTCTAGTTGGTGCATTTCCTTAAGATTAACATACCTAATAAGTAATCGAAGCAAGGCTGCTTAGTGGCGGAACTTATTTAAGTAAGTAAATAAGGTAATGATAGCTGCTGTAATAAGAATAATTCAAAAATACAAATAAATATTGCTATTTAACTAAGGGAGGCGCCAACTTAAAATTTTTGTTTTTTTAATCCCCGACGCAAAATTAGGGAAGTGTTTTTAAGCCGATGAGCCGGTGAGCCGGTGATGCGGTTTTTTCATTTTAAAGCAGTTGTCCTAGCGGTGGTTTTCAGACATACTTTATCAAAATTGATTCAACCGTTTCAAGGTCAACTCTTGCGTCGGGGAGTTTTAAAAATATAAACTTTTAGTTACGTTATGTTGTATGTACTGGGACTAGTCGGTCCCACAGCATGTCACCGGGTCCCGAGGCCGTGTCCGGAGCCCCGTCGTCTACGGAGTCCAATGTTGAGGTCGAGTCGAAGCCCGAGGATCCTGTAAGTATAGTCACTTGCATATTACGTTGTAAACTTTTTAAATGTTTGTGAAATTTCCTCACAATGTTTCATCTTCATAATCAGTATACAATAGTATACTGATTATGACCTAACCTTCCTCCAATAAACGCTATGACGGCAGAACCCACATCTAACTTACACCGGTTTCTATACAGACATCGTCATCCCATTTAATCGTTGTACCTTCCTTTGTAAGTGGTAACACCATGCTGCTTTGAATCCAAATTGGGCCGGCTCGACCGGGGTAGTACCTCTCACTCACATAACACTGGTGTAAAGTGACAGCTATGTTGTCACGTTTCGTGCGGTATGTGAGTTTCCGTCGGCCCATTAGGGGTATAGGGAAAAGGAGGGCAAAGTATCTGAATAATATCTTGTTGTCCGCATGTGTATGTGCGTCGATAGTCGCCAAAAGGCTTCTACTACTCGTTTGCCCTCCTATTCTATAAAAAACCATCATTATAGTTGTTAATCAGTAGATATAAATATGGGAATGACCTACATAAAGCCAAACCGATGCCAGGAGGTCGTCAACAAACCATAAGTGAGCCATATCAGCTCACACTAATCCGATGTAGCATTAGGACCTTTGGGCCGTTATCATAGATAATTCCGAAAAAAAGTAAATGTTTGTGTAAAAACCGATGGCTTCCCAGGCAATGGTGACGGAGTCCAATGATGGCAGTGGGAAGGAGGACAAGGTGAACGAAGACCTGGTGAAGTTCATGAGGAAGAGGAGCGAGACGCAGCCGCGGTACACCACCACTTTGAAGAACTACCTCGGTATACATGACAAGTGAGTTCTGTCACTGTTACCTCATCCTATGTCCACTAGAAGGGAGGAATCTGTTCTGGGCTATAGCAGACAGGTCTTATATACATATATACACTTTTATAGGTATCGGCGGTGGTAGCAATTTAATAAGGATTCGATCTTTTTACAGTAAAACTCTTGGCTCGCTGAACACTTTATTCTGTGGGTTTTGAAAAAGACTGACCCGTCACAATCCGCTACAGCCCACACACGTCTCCAGTAGTGTAATTTCCTATCGCGCGGAGGTTTTTAGTTTAGTCGTGTGTATCTTTATAACATAACACAAATTTCTATATATCTTTATATCTTCCACGTTTATATTTCAATTATGATAAGTAGGGTAAATTTATCGTGAGCAAGGCATTTGTAAACAATGCCGAAATATCGAGCTCCGCTAAATAAGTGGAAATCCTTTTTAATATTAACTATAAAATACTATACTATACTATAAAAATTCAAAAATATTTTGTGATATAACTATACTCTTAGATACTTCTAGAACAGAGTATTTATGGATTCTCATGGAGTCTGACTTTAGTATACTTCATGACAGGATACATAAACATGTAGTCAAATACTTTAATACATTTAGAATTCACGCGGACAAAATCAAATTAGTGTTTATAATTTCGCAAGAGATCGCTAAACTAATACCCAAGTAATAACACAATTTGTAGGCGATGTCTGATCAAAGAACTTCTCCTAATGCAGGCTGTTGATGTATAAATGATGTGGCAAGGAAACGTTAGGTTCATTATAATCAAAATATATCTTGCGTAAAGTTGGCAAGTTGTATTATATAATTAATATTTACTAACAACCACATGGTACTATGGTACGATGTAGGAACTTGTGTTACGAATACTAGGAACATGAACGGGTGCATGTGCGGGACTTGTGTGTTTATCATTCATCCTGGACACATTCATTATAAAATTTTTAGCTACACTTGGCAGGAGTCAAACGAGTCAAACAAAGTCTTGTCACCTGGCCACACACCAGCATCTGTTAAAATACAGCAAATCATTCGTTTCACTTTCGCGAATTCACTAGTGTCATGACACTAGCGTTTTTATATGGATGTAAATGTGTGGAATACATCATAAGGGGAATTGCATGGATCTGCATGGGTACCACCATCTTGCTTGTTTCTCGCGTGGAACAGCTTTGCTGTGTTTGGGAGAGAAGGCAAGGCAGGCAGTGTAATTACTGGCACCGAGACTAAACTTAATATTAAGTCTCAGGATAGGCGATACGCTAATGAGTTCAAAGGCGACGCTGACCACTTACCATCATGTGGTTCGTCTGCCCGTTTGACCATCTAACATAATCAGGTCACTCACTCACCAAGCAGTGGTGCTTCGTTTTATATTATGTACCATAATTGCTTATTTTGCACTGCTGTAGAAACTGGGTCTTTGGTGGACTTGAACAAAAGTAACAACGTTGACTTTTTCTTCTATCTCTTTCTCCTATTATTATTTTTAACTTTATTTTGCGTATTTAATCTTTACCGCAAACCATCCATGGAGTCTCCCGCTCCTTCTCTTGTAACATTCTACATTCATAGTGATTAGCAAGGAAATAATTTATTTATAACGACGCCTGATGGATTAAAGTAAGCATTACATAAAATGCGAAGTTTAAACATTGCTATTTATAATGTTTAGGCGTCGACGAGCGCGTCAGAGGAAGGAAAACAAGGAAAAAGCACCCGCTAATGTGTGAGTATTTCAGTAAACATAGAAAATGTTTGTAAAACTATGCTTCGGGGAGTTAAGATAATTTGGAAAACAACCACACATAAGTTTCCAAAGCAAAGGATCGAAGACTTATTACGTTAAATAAGTTTTGATCA
The DNA here is from genome assembly GCA_963853865.1 of Helleia helle. Classification (NCBI taxonomy): domain Eukaryota; kingdom Metazoa; phylum Arthropoda; class Insecta; order Lepidoptera; family Lycaenidae; genus Helleia; species Helleia helle. Next base: position 19,257,294 of record OY971416.1, on the reverse strand, counting down.
AAAACTTTTTTTAAATCAATACCTCTTTGTATCACATTTAGTTGCCCCCTTGAGAGTAAAATACAATCTAAAATCTCTCGAGATGTAGATCTTTTAGCCTTTATTTTATTTTTAGCCTTACGCCTATAGCTTTAGAGAGCTGCAGTAACTTTAAAAGAGTTAAAATAAACAACTAAATCGCCACATCTAGTCTATGTTTTATATTTTTTGTTACTTCCCAGTCAGAATGAGAGCCCACCTGAAGACAAGGCCCAGCGGGGCGTCTCGCAATCTCGGCTAGCACAGTCTCAGGAGCCAGAGGACGCCTGCGGCAGGAGACGTCGACGTGTGAGTAAAGAATAACTTTTTATTGGTGAAAACTTCGTGCTTCAAAACGTAGTCAGTTCTATGATCGGAAGTGATTTCGCAGAAGGACGCGGAGCGAAATCCGTAGCCCCGAAGACGGCGATACATACGAAATTAGCATGATGGTGCCAGTTGCTACCCATGCAGACGGGCGCGAAGCACAGGAGCAACGAAACAACCTGAACATACAGGTGACGTAGGGTAGCCAAACGTCTGACATTAAGTGTGTTTTGTACAGCGCCGCCGGCGTCGCAGCTGCGGTCGCCGCCGTCGTCGCCGTAGTCGCTGCGGTCGTCGTCGCCGCCGCCGCAGCTGCAGCCGCCGCCGCCGCAGACGCAGCCACGCGCGCAGGCGACGTCGCCGCCGCGGTTGCGGCTGTAGATAAACTGGGCGTTCCCAATGTTCGTAATTCGTATAAATTCGTCTGCTTTTCTGGTTTTTATAGTTTTTGCTTTGTGATTAAAAGATTTACAATTTATTTCTGTATTTTAATAACCTATCTTCTAAGCCTTACTGTACTTGCCATATGTTGTGCTAGTGTCTGCCACTTGCGGCAAAAATTAGATACGAATTACATCTTCGTTAAAATAATCAGAACATTATTACAAACCGAAATGCTATTATTTGTGCTGCATGTAAGATGTTGCAAAATATCATCAAGTATATAACCGGAATAGAGGGGTAATGTTACGTGTTTTGTATAAAAATTCCGTCTTTGTGCTGCGACGCTGCGCCTGTTCTACGCTGTTTGGCCGACTGATGGCCATTGATGGATGATTGGAAAGCTTCAAATGGGTATTTCCGATATTTTAAATTTTTGAAAATGTATTTGTTGCTGCACCCGTGTTCAATCTATAGTATTATTCTACTTGTTAGGATCGCTATATCTAGTGTTTGACAGTAGAAAAACTATATTCAATTTAATATTACCTGTATTTATACTTTCGCTAGAAATAAAGACTCGCATGTGTAAAGATTATAGTTTCGTCATTAGGCTATTTGCACCAAAATTTGCACTTAGAAAAGAGCTGTAACCGTCTCTACCATCCGGTAGGTAAGTAATATCGGGTATAGATTGGGCCTCATACAACGGGTGGTATAACCATATAACACTCATGCTGATATAATTATATTAATACTAGCCTGTGCCCGCAGCTTTTCCCGCGGTAACGGATTGATGATGATTATTTTATAGCCTGTTTTTTTTTTTTTTGGTCTGCAGCGGAAATTGCAGCCCAGACCATAGCTAGGACCGGGGTTGGTTTTAAACCTAGCCGTGTGTGGGCAGCCTAGCGCAACTCGGGAACAAAAAAAAATTCTATGTAATTTACGTGGCAAATAATGGCGGATATTGCTATCACACTCCCTCAGTGCGGTTTCTCTTTCTTACAATTATTCTTGTCGGTTGTCATCCATGTTGTTCAATACGTAGTATTCTCTATATAGTTTGTGGTCTAAACTTCATTTCTTGCTATGTTTTGAATGTACTTAATATGCTTGTTTCGATTTGGATTTTAATTGTTAAAAGTATAATTTTTTATAAAAATGAGTGATCAGAAGTGTTCAAGTGTACTTTGATATAAAATGCCACCGAAAAGACGGTTTGTTACTTGTGATGTTTGTTACAAATGATGAAAAGATGATGTTTATGGCGAGATTTCCTTCAGATTAAGCCTGGTAAGCACATAAATATGACCCTTTGCAGCCATATTATGTAAGTAAATCAGGCAAGGAACAAATAAAATTAACAAATTAATCTCATTTAAATTATGTAATAGTGATGTACAACTATAATATACACATATCGATAGCAACGTTATTGTTTAACATTGAAGAAAAATAAGAATTATAATGTAAATAAGGGGCAAAATATTTTACACATTTGAATGGGGTGCCTACATTAATGAGCAAGGATCGAAATAGGTTATGCAATTTTATAGTTTTTATAATATTGATATGCCACATTTTTGCCAGATTTCGTGTGAAAAGTAAGCAAGAAAAAAAATGTAAGCTCTACGCCTGGCTATTATGTGTTTGTGCTTAACACTCCTGATTTGACTCCTGAAAATTGTTTGATCCGACATCTGTGCGGAGTAAAGATGAACCTATAAGTTTTATAGTAATATAAATGTTTATAATAACTCACCACTAAATGCACTTACCTACTTCGATCTTCGGTATCAATATTTATGATTTTAATCAAGAAACATTGAATTAATTTCTAATTAACAAATTTCAGATGTATGTATCAGTGGGTCGAGTTTGTTGGCAAAGAAGATTTAAATAAATAGAAGACAAAATTGTTGTAAAATTTCTTAAGACCATACTGTGTGTGAGGATGGAGGACAATTTTTTTATAATCTGTTTGCTTAATATTAAGCGTCGGAAATGTTAAAAAAATCTTTTAAAACTTTAGTGGTTTGTATAATTAAATTTAAAAAGAAACCATTTTTTATTTTATTTCGGGTCCGCGTTTAAGTCCAATCTTTGTATTACGTTGTATTAGTAAAAATATCTATTTATCTACATTGGAATCATAAATACGGATTCGATACTTACCTACCTAAAATTCATTAAAACATATTTATTAGTAACCCCTGTTCCCAACCTGTATATTTTATCGATATCGATAAAAAGCTATTTGATAAGCACCTAGCACTAGAAATTGGTTTGATAGGTTGGCACTTCTGTTGTTTAACATCTTTGTGGCTTAAGTTGGTATTAGAATGCCATGTAAATTGATTCCATTGGCTAGTATGGGAATCCCGTCTCTTAAACGTAGTGATTACATTCTCTTGGTTGTGGGGTTCGCACTTGGGCAGTGTCGTTACCCACTAAAACCGCTGCAAGCGCTCTCCGCCGCCTTTTGAGGGTCCCGGATCTTGCAGGCAACACAGGACCCAGCCTATGTTACTCAGTGCGTTTTGAAATAATTTTGAAAGTCAGTTGAGTAGTTTTTGAGTTAATTCGTAACAAACAAACAAATGTGCACACTGATATTGCAAATATCACTCAAATTCTCCTGTAGTAGGACTACTGGATGAATTCCACTAATGGAATAAGTAGTACCTTTGTACCAGCGTTTGTTATCATTATTTCACTATGTATGTTTTTCAGTGTAGGTACATAAATTATTAAATAAATAAATATTTTTTTCTGCGCTTTTTATGATAAAAATATTGATTCCTCATATTTAGAAACCTGCTCTAGTTCATAGCAGTGAAAACCGTATCAAAATCTGTTGAGTAGTTTAGAAAATATTGATGCACAAACAGAGCAACACAAAAGGCGACTTTACATTAATGTAAGGATAACGAAGTAAAATACTTTTTTTAAATAAATTCAACAATATATTCATTTTCTTATTTTAAAAATATATTATTATGAAAATGTAGGTATACAGATTGACTGGTAAAAAAGCTATTCTATGAATAATTAGGAACTCTACACAATATTTTCAATGAGATTGTACATCAAATCCGCACCATTATTTCTTCTAAGCTCTTCCTATGGATGTCCGGTACGGTGGCGTCTTCATGCGGCCTTCCCACCGGGAGGAGCAGTTCCAGCCTCTCGTTGGTGGGTCGCTGGAGGAGGTCGCGCAGGCGGGCGTTGCAGTTGAGAGGCGTCGACGTCAGCGCCACCAGCCCACAGTACTAAACATGGGATAAGTCGTCATTAACAAGAGTTGTGGAATTTCGGAGCTTTGCCCTACACTGAAAATATAAATTCTATAGCTAATTTCAATAGTCGAAGCTAGACTCATTTCTTATATTCATGTATATACCTTTTCCCTACGCTATACTATGTGATATGTGATGTGTAGGGAGAAAAGCATAAGTCGAAAAAGAGGTAGTGTCATACTGCTTTGCAGCTGAATTGGGCCGGCACGACCGGGGTGGTACCTCTCGCTCACATAACATTTGCGACAAGTGACAGTTATGATATTGCGTTTCGTGCGGTTTGTGAGTTTCCGATGGCCCATTGGGGGGATAGGGAAAAAGAGAGCAACGCATCTGCTAACTTTTGGTTGTGCGAATGTCTATGGGCGTTGGTAGACACCATAAGGCTCGGTTGCCTCCTTATGACATAAAAAAGCATTCGGGGATTTCATACTGGGTTTATTTTGTTGTTTTTTTTTGTTATCGCAGGGAAATGCTTTTTACGCATGTAGCCAGGATCTCGGGTAGATCCTGACCCTATGTGAGACTCGCAACGTAGCGTAAACTAAAACCACTGCGAGCGCCTTCAGGCACTTTTTTGAGGGTCCCGGATCTGCATTCAACGAGATTACCTCAGCGACAGGCTGGCCCCGGCGAGGGCCAGACTATTCCTCGTAAGGGGAGCCCGGCTGCTACTAAGCAGTCCCCGCGACGTCGTGTCATACTGGGCCCAGGTTCCCATCCTGAACCCGATACGAGCACAGGGGCGTTACTGGAGGTGCATTAATAGCCCGGTCGCCCGCGGGGGAGGCCTCGTCGGCGGCCTCCTCTCTCATCCACTCGTCGGCCTCCTTCTAGGAAATAACTGCTTCGCAGAAGGAGATCTTCGCCCTCCAGGACTCGTCGTCGAGCATCGCGGTGATGACGCCCGACAGAGACAAGTCCCCTCCGATGACTGATGTCAGATCGCGACGCAGCAGCGTCCATCCTCGAGGGTGTGCTAGGCTGAGTCCACCGCCGCGCCATAATCGTGACACACTGTCACCGGCTCCCTGTGGGCCGTGCATCCCGTCTGGACCCGGCGCCCTCTGTCTGTCTGTAGTCTGGAGGCCTGGAGGCGGAACAGAACCGCCTCAATTTCAGCCTCCGTGACGGGTAGCGGAACACCCTCCTCGTCCGGCGTTTGCCGAGCCATCATGACGGGCTATAGCCCACGGGTGTGTCGGGGAACTATAGCGCGCGGAGCGGAGCTTGTTCCGCGCCCACATGTATCGTCATGGTCGGCCTAGGGGTCTGTAGAGAACCTCAACCATATCCAGCCAGGCCTCCTCCTTGGCTCGGCAAATGGCCTGCTGCAGGATCTTCTCCATGCAGGGTAATACAACAGGATAAAACATCAGACAGAATTTAATCTCTGGATACTTAAATGAAACCTATTAAAATTGACAATGACAGCAGATTATAAAAAATGCGTCTTACACCTATGGTGCGGACTATATCTGTGAAAACACGATCATACGGGATAGCATCTGCGATCTGACATGGAGAGTGTAAAAACAATAATGTTTAGCGTCAGTCAACACCTCTCATAACAGATACTGTTTATGATGCTCGCTTCGCATCATCATTTACAGTCAATATTTTCGTCAGCACAAAGAAGGCATCTCATAGTGACTCATACATCTCATACATCTCATCCGTCTCATTTCTTATTTTACACCATTAACAATCACGCAAGTACGTTAATTATTTGCTCCGTCATGTCGAAATAGCTACGGCTTGAGTTTCAATTCTTGTTAGTTGAACAACAAAATAGAGCAATAGTTGCTATTGTCGATCGAAGCTTGGCCAACATATTTAAAACTCTACAAAGAAATTGACTGTATGTGACTGAATTCCTCCTAAGCGGCTGGACCAATTTTGGTTAAATTTTGTTAGTCCGCTAGTAGTTATATAAGTTGGTATCAATACCATACCTGGATAGCTGCTATGAGGAGCCCCGCCGCTATAGCAACACTGATCTCGTTGTAATAGTGCATCCTTTTCTTGCCATCCGGTCGCCAGGAGCACGTCTGTCTGAACACCAGAATAAGGGCCGGCGCTTCGGAGAGGTAGGGCTTGTTGTGGTTGGTGGCGAACGGCTTCAGATCCGTCACCCATTGCCTGGACATTCGCCTGGCGTAGTTTTGTTCCTCCTCTTCCTCAACTATTCCTCTAATGGCGTTTTTCATGTCTGGGTCTTGAACCACCACGAAGGTCCAGGGTTCGGTGTGTGCGCCTGACGGTGCTGTGCCTGGAGATAGAGTAACTTATGAAATTGAGCCATAGAACTGACAGACGTCAGTAACATTACAGTACGGCAATAGTTCATGTTATACCAGATATTGCTGATGTCGCTGAGGACGCTGAGGTAATCCCGTTGAATACTGATCCGGGACCCTCAAAGAGCGGCTGAAGGCGCTCGCAGTGGTTTTAGTTTACGGGTGCGAGTCCCACATAGGGTCAGGATCTACCAGAGATCCTGGCTACATGCGTAAAAATAATTTCCCTGCGATATAAAAAAAGATATTTCTATTTTAGACTAGCTTTTGCCCGCGTCTTCACCCGCGTGGAGTTCGAAAAAGTAGCTTACGTATTTCCTTGCTAGAATTAGATAATTTATGACCATTTCAACTTTTAGCCAAATCGGTTCAGCCGTTTTGCTGTGAAAGAGCGACCAATCTCGTCGTAGACATTTAATTGTTACTTGTCTATAGAATTTTAAAGTCGGGCTAGTTCTTCACTCTAATATTTGCGTTCTCTCTCTTCAGGTTTACTTTTGAAAATGAATCAAACCTGCAGTTTTAATAATGTTATCTAAAACCTCCTGTGGTATAGGTTCGGTGCTGAAACTTCTCACTGTCCGTCGCATCGCCATGATCTCGAAGTATTCCCTGGATCTCTGCAGTATGTCCTCCATCGGTCTCTTCTTCGGCTTGTACGGTATGTGGGGGGTGTCTTCGGGTATCGCTGGCATGAGGAAGTCTGGATCGTCTTGATCATCTTTGTGATCTCGGTCTGAAAGACAATAATTATTCAATAATATTTTCTTTCTTGCCTATGTTCAGTATTGGACAATGATGATGATGATGATGATGATGTTCTTTTAATATTTGCGGGCATGGTGGCCTCTATCATGAAAATGCATGAGTCAAAAATAAATTATTCTGACAAATGATAGATGGTCACCACGCATGTTTATAGAAAAGTAAAGATGTGAGATATAGAGCGTAGAGGCTAGAGCCTAGAGGCTATAGAGCCTAGAGGCTAGAGCCTAGAGGCTAGAACCTAGAGGCTATAGAGCCTAGAGGCTAGAGCCTAGAGTCTAGAGCCTAGAGCCTAGAGTCTAGAGCCTAGAGCCTAGAGTCTAGAGCACCAGAGTACTGTGTGAAGACCATTTATTTATTTATTTCTAAATAATGTTATCTAATGTTCCCATGTAAGTGACATGTCTTTTTGAGATGTCAATTGTCTTTTTGAGAATGAATTCTTTAAACCAAAAAAAACTTGAGTTGAGAACGAAAGAAAAACAAAATCTAATTTATAACTATCTCATTAATTCTTCTACCTCATCACAGTTTTAGTTTCCTAAAAAGTCACTCCAAAAATATGATTTTTTTCTTCTTTTGTTTAAGAATAAGACGTTGCTAACGATGAGTGAAATAGGCTAATTAAATATGACCTAAATTGAAATTCATTAGTAACATGAGAACGTGTAATTTTATATACTTTTTGTATGTTCAAAATTCAAATAATACTGGCAACCTCTTGTTCTCACGCATTAATATAAAATATTAATTATATAATATTAGTTTAATTTGAATTTTGCGAAGTTTAGAGTGGCGCGTGGCGTTTTGAAAGCGATTTGGACTTTTTATAACAGAAATTATGTCACACACGACTCAGTTTTAGACTTAGCTTGTAATCCACATCTCGAATTGTATTTGATATTATTATTTTATTTAGGAACGAACATAATATCATATCATCACAGTCTTTGTTCCTTACGCTTTGATATTATCATATAAAGCAAAATGTGGAGGTGTGTACATACCCTTACACTTTCTTTCCTTTTTATGCACATATAGTATTTACCTAACTATAACGGAACTAAAGTTTATAAAAAAGTGATCTAGTGTCTAACCCTTCAGCATAATAAAAATCATTATAATGATAAATGAAAAAAAAAAAACGGATTTTATCGCGGTTTTTTACATGTCCGACGTTTCTGATACTTTACAGCAATCATGGTCACGTCAGGATCTTAATAAACCCCGAAATACCCGTAAAAGTTGTTTCATTATAATGACCGAAATTCGGGTAAACATTGGAAAAGAATAAAAGTCATTCTTTTTGTTGATATAATATGTCCTGCTGTAATAAGATTTTATTTATATCCGATTTAAAATATGCGATTGAGTTCTTGTAACAAACATCTATCACCCTTCAAACCTTTCGCAATGATAATAATAGGAAGTAGGAAGCGCGGTAATAATAAAACATTATTGCGTATATCTATCTACCTATTACAGAAACATTGAACTACAAACTTGATAAGAGCGCCGTGTCAAATCCGATATATCATTATTAGCGTAGCAACAATAATCCGATAATAATAAAACCTATTATTTAATATTATTATATTGGAAATTTTATTTTTAGTGCAATGAAGGAACTACTATTTGCTTTCAAATTCCCAGATTCGTTCTACAGTCTAATACTACTCAATCCTACGATTTTGATTTTGCGAAACACCCGTATAGCCCCATTAGTTTATCCATACAAGTCTGTTGCTCTAGCTTTTGCCATCTTATCATAAGAGAACCCCCGCGCTGTCTTCTTAACGGACAAACTTGACTACAAGTAAACACAGAGCTCCTAAAATTTTAAGGAAGGAAGGTCTAGATATGAAAGTTACGCTTGTAGTATTTTAACATCAAGTCCTTCATCAAATATAGTTCATTATAAAAACATATTATTATGTTGTGACCGCGAAACAGTTGTGACTGATATGATTAATGATACTTTAAATGCAATTTTAAAATCTGTTTTGAAAAAAAAAGTGACTCATTTGTTTTGATAATGGTATCTAATAATAATAAAATGTAAATGTTTACTGCAATTTCGATTCTACCTAGGACCTTTGAATTGAAATAACTCGTTCACTTATACTATTCGTAGTACGTGGCTTCGTCTACATATAATTAGATTAACACTCGTTTTACTGATATAAATCAATGTATTTAATTTAGCAATTGTTTATAGTTTGTAGGACTTTTGATGTAAAGCATCTTGCGTCTTTTGGTATTAAAATCGGCTCGAATGTCGTGATAGCAAACTGCATCACAACTTCACGCAGCACGCTCGTATTTAATCCATCTAAAAATTATTTTTAATAATGAATTCTAATATAGACATTTCACATGCCCGGGTATGCTATGGCTGCCATCTATACAGATACATAAAATTGGAGTGTCTGTTTGTGACATTAAAATAACCGCTTTTTATTAAATGCATATAGACGTAAAAAATATAAGAACGTTATTTTGGTATATGTGCCGTACTTTTATAATTTTTGTCTGTCTGTCTGTTGAAAATCCCATCAAAAAAGGCTGGGCCGATTTTGATGGAATTTTCGCTAGCAGATAGTTGATACTATAAGGCGTAATTAAGGCTATAAAAATAATCATCATCAATCCGGGTACGGCTGCAAGTCTTTTTTTTTTTTTTTTTTATAGGCATACCACCGGGTCCGGGGGGGCCGGTGGTTATGTGGGACTCTCTGCGCCCGAGAAGATGGTAAGGTAGACGCAGACTCTACCCACTAAACCCCAGCGGTGTTCTCCTCTTCGTTTGGGTGACCCGGCGCGAGAGCTGTGGACGTCCGTGTCGGGCCACAATGGTGTGCCATACGGCACTCTTCTCTGGAGGCGGGGGGTAGTATGCCCTCCTCCTTCTCCGCTTAAGGCACACTGAACACACAAGGGTGCCTTATAGCTCGGACCTTACGCGCGCGCAGCGGATCCCCCGATCTGCCGCGCACAGGTCCCTCACGGCGTTGCGACCGCCTGTCGCCGCCGTGCTCTCCTGCGGGAGGAGGCGCCAGTGCGCTCTCTCTCCCGCTCCGCCTGCTCCTTCTGCGACATCACGTCCTCCAAGAAGGAGAGGACCACCTGCCATGTGCTCTCACTGACGGTCATCGCTCGGATGACCGCAGGGAACGACAGGTCCGCGCCAACCTCAGCGATGAGGGGACGGCTGCAAGTCTAAGTCAACGTGGGCGAAGCTGCGGGCAACAGCTAATTCACAATAAAAATTAACAAATCCTTCCATGAAAATACATACATACCTAGTTGTAACGGTGTCAGAGGTTATTGATCTCATATAAAACATTAACTACTACACATGATAATTATACATATCGCAATACGCGATGTTCGCATCGAAATAATAAGCCTGTGAGAAATCAGCATTCCTGTCCTTCATTTGACTGCATTAATGCTTTCCGGTAGAAATAAAGAGGGTAGGACTACCGACTAACAGTGAACCGAGGCCCCATAACACATTATAGCTTTGTGGATTATTACTTTTTTAATAGAAGAGTGTCGTTTCACCTGGTGGTAAGTGATATGTGACATACATAGAAACCCGCAACGTCATTAGCAGATGCGTTGGCGGCCTATCAAATATGAGTATGCTCTTTTATTGAAGGTCCCTAAGTCTTCGGAAATACCGTAGGTGGCTTACAGCTTCTTTTCTTCTTTTACGCCGGGAAATGCTCTGAGGCATCCCGTCTGGAGAGTGGGTCTCTCCAGGTGGGTATGTGGGACTCTCTGCACCCGAAAGGTGGTAAATGGACGCAGCTCTACCCACTACAACCGGGCGAGTGCCGCCGTGCCGCCTTGGTGAGGTGCCCCGGATCCGTGAAGCTGACAGGGCACCTCGACGGCTAGTCAGTCCCGCAAGGGACCGACGCCACCTCCACAGAGGGGTTGGCCCGCACCACAGAACAACCCCTCCCGACGTCGGGAGAGTACAATGGGGTGAGGTTCCCATCCTCACCCCTTGCCCCCTGCTCTTTTGTCCCCTATTCTTATAAGAGGAGTACAAAGAGCCTCCTCGGCTTAATTAGCTAAGCCCAAGGTGTTGGCTTACAGCTTAGTAAAACTTAGGTAGTGTAAAAATATTGTGTAATGTTTAAGAAAAACATAGTGTAATAAGTGGGAAAATATATTTATATATTTTTGTCAAGTTGTGTACGTCTCCTCACCAAGGCCTTGTCGGGGCGGTGGGACTCAGTAGCCCAAGGTGAGCCCAGTACCTTGAGCGAAGCCAAATAAACCGAGGGAGCTGCTCTTTGTACCCCTTTTATAAGAAGAGGATACAAAAGAGCAGGGGGACAAGGAGCGAGGATGGGAAGCTCACCCCATTGCACTGTCCGACGTTGGGAGTGGTTGCTCTGTGGTGCGAAACATCCCCTCTGTGGAGATGGCGTAGGTCCCGTGCGGGACTGACGAGCCGTCGAGGTGCTCTGTTAGCTCAACAGATCCGGGGCACTTCAGCAAAGGCGGCATTGGTGGCACTCGCCGGGTTTTAGTGGGTAGATCTGCGGCCACCTTACCACCATTCGGGCGCAGCGAGTCCCACATACTCGCCTAGGGAGTGGGTCTCCCCAGGCAGGTATGTACCTCAGAGCATTTAAAAAGAAAAAAATAGTTTGTGTACGTTTATTATTTCTTGGATCAACAGCCACGCTGATCTTACCTGTGGTGATGATAGTTTAGTGGTACCGGTTGTGGCGAATATAGATCATAGTTGCGTGTTGTAGAAAATAGCACGTCATACTTTCTATTACACCGCTTTCGCTATTAAAAATCAACAAATCTAACAATCCTTTGACCGAGAATAACATTAAACTGGTTGGATCCGTTTTGTAGATATTTCGTGAATATTTTATAAAGTATTATGATATTAGAAACATAGTGTTTTTAAAATGGTGGGTATTTATTGATGCGTACGATGTTAAGAGTGTATTTGTTTCCTACAATTTTTTTTGTACATAAATCAGTTTTCTGCCATGTTTTAGCAGGTATAGAATCATTTAGGTACTACATTTTTCTATATAAATCGATGAATGCCGACTGCACGCACTAAAAAGGATGACTCACTGTCACGTTCCGCCTGAGCCGAGCGTGCAAGTAAGCGCGAAACAAGCTATAGAGAGGTACGATCGGCCTATGCCCTAATGGTTCGGCTTACGACGCATTACGACGTTATCACGTAAAATTATTGACCGTAACCGACTTTACAGACAAGTAGGTAGGCTATTTTAGCAAAAATTCGTGGGTACATACCACATACACGAATATACTTCTAAGCAAGAATAAGCTGTAATGAGTAAAAATCCATATTGTGTGTTGGTGTTTATGAACATATTATATGTCGTCAAGCGAGATTACGTAGGAATATTTGTGTAACTAGATCCTAGGTAGGTCTAGCATATCGTGTTCTAGCGTTTTCTACAAAAATAGTTTTATAACTAGTGGCGATTGATTGGATATGGTCGTTCGATTGGTTCATGGAACGAGTAGTTTTATTTTTTATTTTTTTTCGGAATGACATGATATGCTAACGGCCCAAAGGTCCTAATGATACATTGGATTAGCGTGAGCCGATTTGGCTCTCTTTTGGTTTGTTAAATTTTGACTTTTGACTACACGGTTGCCCCCGCCAACCGTGTAGTCTTCGACCGCACGGCCTCCTGGCGTCGGGTTGGGGAACGAGTAGATATTAGTAGAAATGTACCCACGAAAATGACGTCACACAACCAAAAGTAAACAATGATATTAGATGATTTTATAGACACGACTATTGAAGTGGTGCATCTATATTCTATGAATCTATAAGGTACTGACATAAAGGGCATATTGTCGGACAACCGTAAGTGCCTTTTCACACGCGCCGGTTGCCGGATAGCCGGCGCCGGGTATCCGGTAGCGAAGAGTATGGGCGTGTATGGCAGCTTTCACACGTACCGGCGTGATTTGACCTGCAAGCCCATACACTTCGCTACCGCCGGCGCCGGCTACCCGGCAACCGGCACGTATAAAAAGGCGCTAAGGCTAGTGAACAGGAGTAAGTGTTGTATTGGTTTTAAAACCGATGATGATTATGTATAAAGAACTACATTTACTAAATTATAGAATTGTTTATTAACATCGTCATCATCATTATCATCGTCAGCCTCTATCCATCCACTTCTGAACATAGGCCTCCCTCGAAGAACGTCAAGACGACCGATCCCTGTTGACATAATTTATTGACAGAACCTATTTTAATTCCCTTTTAAGTGGTTTCGACAAGCAATAAAATGTTACATGCAAAAAATGTGAAGAAATCATATCATTGACCTTGATATAATGGGTAGCAGGTTCGATTCCACGTGACCTTAACGACTGCCGTGACATACTCTTGTTTACGCAATGTAGAACGTATTTTGATCAAAAAATCATAAATTTAAGACAAAATAAATTATGTTTGTGGCCTTCTTCAGCAGTGGATGATGATATGATGATACCGGTGGGAGGGAAGCGCTGTGCCGCGCTCCCGGCTGCATGGGTACCACCATCTTGCTTATTTCTCCCGTGAAACAGCTTTGCTGTGTTTCGGAGAGAAGGGCAAGACGCCTGTCTTTTTAGTGTAATTACTGGCACCGAGACTTAACATCTTATGTCTCAGGATAGGCAACACATAAATGAGTTGCCTGGGCTAGTTCCAGGTATACTAGTTTATGTTCATGGGCGACGTCGACCACTTAACATCAGGTGGTACGTTTGCCAGTTTGCCTATCCAACTAACATAAAAAAAAAAGATATGTTTGTGCTTGGTAGGGAAATGAGTGCATGTTTTCGATCGATACAAAACACATGAATAAATGATATGTTTTTGATGTTACGTGGACAAACTGACAGATGAGCTACCGGTTAAGGGACGGACAACGTTGACTACTTGGCCTATCAATATAAGCAAACTCACTCGTATTATCCCATTAAATTCAATTTGTTTTATTCCTTATCCATTATCCATATCTTGCCTTTAGCCACTCTGAGTTATTGGTGCCAGCAATTACACTGCCTGTTTGCCATACCTGAGTCCAACCCGGCTACGAAAAACATAAGGGGGATGCACAATACGTCACCGTTTTAAACACACAGGGTTTCGACACCAGATCGGTACCGGTAGTAACTCAGTAAGGCTTCATACATGTGACTTCTATTCCGTAGGTAACATTGCTATAAAAAATAGGCCCACCACCCAATGATATTTTAAGATTTAATATCATTGCCACCACCCGTTTCCACTGTTGATACTCCTGTATAGCGAGGATCGGCAGCGGTAACCACTGAATGGCCCTTTGATACGACGACATTGCTATAAAACCATTTGTATTAAAGCTACCTCACCTCATAAGGCATGAACAAGAAAGGCTTCAGCAGACAAGAAAAAATCATTAACCCATGCTGTGCCTGGTTTTGGTCCATGTTTGATGAGAGAGGGGATTAGCCATCGACATCACCATTTAAAGAAATAAGGTTATAGTCATGAGGAATCGAGTATGCAGCCGCGTGCTGATCAGCGATTACCAAGGGGATACATTTTATGCGTCTACATTGCATCCACTAATGCTTATTTGTGTGTTAGTGTGATTAAATTTGTTTGTTTCCGCTGGGGTATTTGTTTAGGCATACAACCGGCCCGGGGGGGGGTATATGGGACTCTCTGTGATCTAGAAGATGGTAAGGTGGACGCAGACTCCACCTATTAAGCCCTAGCGGTGGTCTCCTCGTCGTCTGGTCGGCCCGGCGCGGGAGCTGTAGAGATCCACGAAGTTCTTCTCATCAAGATTGTAGAAGGTTTTTTTACGGCAGATACGATTAAGATTGATATTGGTATTTTTTGTAGAAATACCTCTGGAAATACTTTGAAAGCAAATACGAAAAAAGCAGTATTTAAACCCCTTTGTGCTTTAAACTTCGCAGAGGTGCTCATCCATGGAATCGTCAAAAATGCTCGAAACAAGAATAATAGTAGACTAAAATATTCATTTTGTAATTGTTTCAAATGTATTATTTATTTTTGCTATACTTATTTCTACGAAACCTATTTATATTTATTTTGACTTGAACAACCAATTTGTGTTCTTAAATGATGAGAACTTTAAAGTTATTCATAGTACTTATTAAGGCTGCGGATGTATATATATCATAAAAATAAGTATGTGTTATAACTATTTCTCTATCCGTCAAGATTAGATACTCAAACTTGTATAAGTAACTTGTATGGGTCCGCTGGGGACGGAGGTCCCTGAAATTCAACAAGGAAGGAAAGTGCTATAATGCGTCGTTGACAAGATCTCATGTACCAAGTTTACAAACCCTATTTTTCAGGGATACGGTGATCAGACCTTTGTCTCAAGTTTATAAGAAATAGACTGATCCCCGTCGAGGTGCCCTGTTTGTTTATTAGATCCGGGGCACCTCACCTAAGGCGGCATTGGTGGCACTCGCCGGGTTTTAGTGGGTAGAGCTGCGTCCACTTACCAGCTTTCGGGCGCAGCGAGTCCCACATACCCGCGGGGGAGTGGGTCTCCCCACGCGGGTATGTGGGAATGGGATGCCTCAATGCATTTCCCGGCGTTAATAAAAAAATGCATTCTGTCCCTAAAACTTAGTGGTCAATCTTATAACACTCATATTTTGCGTCAGGGGGGTAAGAATACACTTTGGATTTACAATTTGGATCATGGTGGAGTCGCTGCAGCGCTGTCTAGCGAAAATATTCGATCAGCCTAATGTTCATGACTCATGTTATTTATAAACAAAAGAATCGTTTCAACACGAGCATAGTTAGGAAATGATTGGTCTCGTGTTTATATAACAAACTGAAAAAAATATTATGAATTACACGTGGAAAATATTGTTGAGTTCTCTGGTGTGAGGGCGCTAAGGGCAGATACGACGAGTGCCTATTGGGTCTTGGATGTATATATAACAACTGTTTTATTTACCTTCCTAGAAAAAGTAATAGGAGATCTAATTTTAGGTTTTGTGTTTAGAAATAAATAGTTTTTCAAAGACTTCTTTTTCTCTATTCATATTACATTGCTATAATTTTGATCACGCGCGCAAGTGCACCTATTAGTATCAATATTAAAATTTTGCACATAAATATACCATGGCTTGAACATAAATAAAATTGCTTTTATCCTTGTGTAAGACCTTACGTTATTATAATTATCTATAGTCTAATTTTAAATGATCTACTACGAATATCCCAAAAACAAGCTGGCATTCCATTGCATATGTACATAGATAACAACAACTCAATCCTCGAAGAGTGTAACAGAAGCACAAAAGAAAGTGGAAGCTACTTCAGAATGTTACCTTTTTTTTTTTTTTTTTTTTTTTTTGTTATCGCAGGGAAATGCTTTTTACGCATGTAGTCCGGATCTCGGGTAGATCCTGACCCTATGTGGGACTCGCACTCTGGGAGTGCCCTACCCGTGAACTAAAACCACTGCGAGTGCCTTCAGCCGCTTTCATTTGAGGGTCCCGGATAGGCATTCAACAGGATCACCTCAGCGACAGGCTGGCCCCGGCGAAGGCCAGACTACTCCTCTTAAGGGGACTGCCCGGCTGCTTAGGCAGTCCCCGCGACGTCGTGTCACACTGGGCCCAGGTTCCCATCCTGAACCCGACACGAGCACAGGGGCGTTACTGGAGGCGCATTAAGTAGCGCCTCCTGCGCACCCCCGTTCGTCGCCCACGGGGGGAGGCCACGTCGGCGGCCTCCTCTCTCACCCGCTCGTCGGCCTCCTTCTGGGACATTACTGCCTCGCAGAAGGAAACCATCGCCGTCCAGGACTCGTCATCACCGAGCATCGCGGTAATGACACTCGGCAGAGACAAGTCCCCTCCGATGACCGATGTCAGATCATGACGCAGCGCCGCCCATCTCGGGCACACCTCGAGGGTGTGCTGGGCCGAGTCCACCGCCGCGCCACAATCGTGACACACTGTCAACGGCTCTCTGCGGGCCGTCCGGCACAGGTACTCACCAAAGCAACCATGCCCAGTGAGCACCTGTGTCAGACGGAAGGTGAGGGGTTTGCGCTTACGACGCATCCACCGCTCAAGGACCGGACGCAGAGCAACCGTTAGGCTTTTGCCGTACGACTGTCGCGCCAGGTCCTCCCCCCACCTTCGCATTAACTCAGAATGTTACCTTACACCATGTGATGTCGCACACACTTGACGGATATTTGTGTCATATAACCACAGCAATCTAAATAATAAGACAATATTATTTAGATTTCTGTGCATATAACGGATACTATTCCTCGTCACGTCATTTGTACGTATTTTTTTTGTAATAAAGTAATAATAATTCAGGTGGGCGGTATCAACCGCTCAAAAATTAAAACCTCTTGATCAAAATACTTGAAATACTTTTAGTTTTATAATAGTATATATAACTCGCCCACGGTTTCGCTCGGCACATCAGTGTCAGTGTATCGAAAAGATTATCTACCAATCATTATATTATATCTAATCCGTCGAGGTCGTATATGGGAGGCCGTATAAGAGTTATTTATCAATAAAATAACGTTAATCGACATCACAGATCGACATGTAAATGACAATATTCATGAAGTTGGAATTTAATGAACAGAATGTAGATATCCAAAATTTTTTATCAATCCTGCGCACAGTTGAAGTTCGGTGATCCTGCTTCTGAGTGGTTTTTTGGAATGACTCATACTATTGTGGGTGAACCTATTTACCTCACCATTAACTTAACAGTGCCGTTTTGCCAAATATTAAGGAAAATTACCTCGGAAATACACCGGTTCAGGACAGCTAAGATAACTACCATGGTTCAAGCCTTTTCGTAGCGGTGGGGCTCAGTAGCTTAAGGTGAACCCAGCACCTTGGGCGAAGCAAATAGAGTTAAGGGTCTGTGTACCCCTCTTATAAGAAAAGGAGACAAAAGAGCAGGGGAGAACAAGGGCGAGGATGGGAACCTCACCCCATTATACTGTCCCGACGTTGGGAGGGGTTGTTCTGTGGTGCGGAACAACCCTTCTGTGGAGGTGGCGTCGGTCCTTTGGGGACTGATTAGCCGTCAAGGTGCCCTTTGCTCAACAGATCCGGGGCACTTTGTCAAAGGCGGTATTGGTGGCACTCACCGGGTTTTAGAGGGTAGAGCTGCGTCCACCTTCCTATCTTTCGAGCCCAGCGAGTAAGTACCACATACCCGCCTGGGGAGTCCCTACACCCGCGCGGATGCCTCAGAGCATTTCCCGGTGTAAAAAATAATAATAATGGGTGAACCTAATTCAGTACACAACAATCCTGCACAACTAATCTTTGAAGAAATTTGTTTCGTTCACGGATTTGGAAAATTCTTAGAAGGTCACACAGGTTTATGTTCTAAGAAAATGTTTTAGACATCAAAATCATAGTAATTTTATAACTATGTCTATGGGTACGGATCAATATAATCAATGCGAAAGATGACCTTTAAGTACGAGTAATTATAATCATTAACGTAATCAAGCTATTACAATTGAGGTTATAAACTTATCCTGTCCTTTCGTTACCTTCTCATTTTTTTCTTGCGTCATTCATTCATCTCATCATTCATTCATTTTGCGTCTCAAGATAGGCATAGATATGAGGTGGACTTAGCAAAAATACCAGATGATCTCGTTTATATTTATTGGCAATAGCTGTTGCCCGCAGCTTCGCCCGCATTATCTTACATTTACAGTCGTATCCAGAGTGATGATGACTATTTTCTAGTCTAATTACTCCTTATAGCATCATCTATCTGCCAGTGAAAGTCCCGACAAAATCGAAATAATATTGAAAGAAATAGACTACTTTAAACGACTCATTTACCCTCAGTTACGTTTGGTTCCATCTCAAGTGATATAAAAATAAACACAAACGATTACTAATTACTATTAGGTTAGACTATAGATTAAAGTGCAGCCACTTATCTTTTAATTCGTCAAAAAGTTAATCAAATATTTTATGTTTAAGAGAACTACTTGATAAGTACAATTATATAATTTCAATTATACCTAATCATCATTACTCGTAAACAATGGCTATAATTATAACAATATATCAATAATAATAATTAATGTAATCAATTATACATATCTATTATAATGACGGTAATTCCTTTGATGCAAGAAGATGAAAATGGTGATTCTTACCTATATGAGAAGGTTCTAAGTCCAGGCCATATAACTCATATAAATATGATAACATAATTTTTTATAATATTCACCCACCATCCTTCACATGAATAACATTTTTTGTGAACAATGCCTTAATTACCTAACGAATAAATTAATTTTACAAAGCTTCCTTGGTGATCAAGTAGTGCGAATGTCTATCATAGGTATATTTGGTAATGTAGGGATACTTGTGTTATTTATGCCCAAACCGAAATCGGTAATACTCAACTTATTTTGACGTGATACGATATACTATTAAATATTAATAATGCAACAACCTCAAATCTTATCTCCCCGGAATTTGTACGTAATAACAAACCTCAAATGAAGTAAAAAAAGTAACAACCCCTTATCTCAATGGTTTTTTTTAAATCGGTCACTTACCCGTGCCGTCCACAATTACAGGCGCAATCTTCTTTTTCGCGCCAAATCTATTTCGACTAGCTTCAATTCTATTTTGGTGGAACATTGTAAACGCAATAAAAAACACAATTAACGCCGTATAAACTATAAAACAATGGCTTTCCAGCGTCCATACTGTAAACGAAATTAAATTCATTACGTTCCCGCGTTTTTTCTTTTTTTTAAAATTATGAACGCGGGCAGCGGTCAAGAAAGCATGCCACAGACTGCATAATTTTACTTGAAAAATGTTTATCTCTGCTTGTAATATACGCTCGTTTTATACAAGTTTTTATATTTTTAACCGTATGTGTACATAATAAGGCCTATCAATTTAATTGTAATTACGAATAACTTTGTTTGGTAATAAAACATAATTCATAATGTAATTTTATAGATGAGTGTTGTGGCCTTGACTCGTGCACAATAAAAAAGTGTAAGGGACGAAAAACATAAAATGATAAGATCATCAGCCTTTAGCTTTAGTCCACTGCTAAAATAAACAATTAAAATCTGGTCAAGTACGAATAGGATTCCTCGACCGTGGGTGCAGTATCATACACTATTAGAATTCTATACCTCAGTAGAAAAAAGGGTCTTATAGAGCCACTTGTCTGTCTGTCTGTCTGTTCGCCTGTCACAGCCAATTTGTTACGTAAATACTGGATCGATTGAGTTGAATACCAACACACGAAAGCTGATGACCCAAATACAAATGAGAAGTATGTAAATATTATTATTATATTATTTACTGATGAGTCACCGGTTGGTCAGGTTGGGTTATGCTAGGTTCATAAAAATAAAACCAGAAACTAACTTAGCTTAGTGCAGGCGTAACCGGTTAAATCGTGGGTAAAAAAGATTAATTTCGTTACAATTTCGATCTCTGTGCCTTCTTCTAAGAAAATTCCGTCACGTCTCGTCAACTTGTATTTACCAATATATGCTATGAAGATAAAAAAATGTGAAACATTCGTGTTTAAGTGATATATAAGATGAGAGCATAATGAAAGACGGAATAACATAAAGAAATTACAGCGTCATTCCATTTGTCGTCACGCCTTTCGAGTTTATTTTACTACCAAAGGGCGTCAAAAGATGATTCACATAAAAATCGTCGCTTTAAAAATTATTTACTGGTAGTGGTAGCAATTATTGGTATGGCGTTGATAACGGGTAACCCTTTGTATTGTGGTAGCTCTAAGTAGCCTTTAGTGATCGTACCTTTTTTTTTCTTTTACGCCGGGAAATGCTCTGAGGCATCCCACCTGGGGAGTGGGTCTCCCCAAGTGGGTATGTGGGACTCGCTGCGCCCGAAAGATGGTAAATGGACGCAGTTCTACCCACTAAAACCCGGCCAGTGCCACCAGTGCCGCCTTAGTGAGGTGCCCCGGATCTATTAAGCTAACAGGGCACCTCGACGGCTAGTCAGTCCTGCAAGGGACCGATGCCACCTCTACAGAGGGGTTGTCCCGCACCACAGAACAACCCCTCCTAACGTCGGGATAGTACAATGGGGTGAGGTTCCCATCCTCACCCCTTGCCAAAAGAGCAGGGTCTTTTGTCCCCTCTTCTTATAAGAGGGGTACAAAGAGCCCCCTCAGCTCAATTAGCTTCGCCCAAGGTGCTGGGCTCACCCTAGGCTACTGAGCCCCACCGCCACGACAAGGCTTGAACCGTGGTGGGGTTAGTGATAGTACCTATTCTAGCACACCCTTGCTGCCTGAGCCGTTGAAAATGATTAATTAGTACGTTATTGCGTGAATACTTCATTGAAATTCTGATCTAGTATACATTGTGTAACTCCATTATGTCCACTTTGCGACACATTTGATGTATTCAATCTTATTAGGCCAATATGTATATAGACTATACAGACACACAAAATATATTCCTTAGAATAGGAATTAGGTACATCACCTGAATTAATGCTATTGTAAACTAATTATTGATTTTGTTCTTATTATTACTTTTATATTGTTCATAGATACTAGATGACGGTTATTTTAACCGACTCTCCTTGGTTTCACCTGCCGTACAATTTAAGGAAAAGCTACCTGTTGTCTGTAAACTCGGTTTACTAATGATAATTTTACCTACTCTAAATCGCTTGTTCCGCACTCTCGCTTGCATGCTCGGCTCAGGCGGAACGCGACACTTCTAGGTGCGTGCAGCCGGTGTTCTTCGATTTATAAGATGTTATCACGTCCTTTCTTACCTTGAAAATAAACAGCCTATAATATAACCACTATAACCATGGAGTATAGAAGTAAGGTCATTTTGATGTATAAAAAGTGTGACAAATTATGGACAACTTAGTTGGCAGGTGGCGCCATAGTAGCAAGTGGAAGGATTTTATTCCAAACGTGTTACGCCAAGAAATTACGCACAGTCCAACCCGACGATATGTCGTACGATGGATCATGGACCCTATTAAGCGCCAATATACCATCTAAAATATGTTGTACGATGGATCATGGACCCTACTGAAGCGCCAATATAACATCTAAAATATGTCGTACGATGGATCATGGACCCTATTAAGCGCCAATATACCATCTAAAATATGTTGTACGATGGATCATGGACCCTACTGAAGCGCCAATATAACATCTAAAATATGTCGTACGATGGATCATGGACCCTACTAAAGTGTCAATATAACATCTAAAATATGTCGTACGATGGATCATAGACAATACTAAAGCGCCAATATAACATCCAAAATATGTCGTACGATGGGTCATGGACCCTACTAAAGCGCCAATATAACATCTAAAATATGTCGTTCGATGGATCATGGACCCTACTACTAAAGCGCCAATATAACATCTAAAATATGTCGTACGATGGATCATGGACCCTACTACTAAAGCGCCAATATAACATCTAAAATATGTCGTACGATGGATCATGGACCCTACTAAAGCGCCAATATAACATCTAAAATATGTCGTACGATGGATCATGGACCCTACTACTAAAGCGCCAATATAACATCTAAAATATGTCGTACGATGGATCATGGACCCTACTTAAGCGCCAATATAACATCTAAAATATGTCGTACGATGGATCATGGACCCTACTACTAAAGCGCCAATATATCATCTAAAATATGTCGTACGATGGATCATGGACCCTACTACTAAAGCGCCAATATAACATCTAAAATATGTCGTACGATGGATTATGGACCCTACTAAAGCTCCATTATAACATTTAAAATCTAAAACATTTTTTTGTAGCGTTTAAATTGCTTTAATTTCTAAAGTGTGTAATGTTGTGTAGTGCTTAAAATATAATATTAATAAGTTTGTATAATAGAATAGAATATAGCAGTTCTATCATAGAATAGAATATAGCAGTTCTATCATAGAAAAGAATATAGCAGTTCTATCATAGAATAGAATATAGCAGTTCTATCATAGAATAGAATATAGCAGTTCTATCATAGAATAGAATATAGCAGTTTTATCATAGAATAGAATATAGCAGTTCTATCATAGAATAGAATATAGCAGTTCCATCATAGAATAGAATATAGCAGTTCTATCATAGAATAGAATACAGCAGTTCCATCATCATTATCATCGCAGGCCTATACACACAGACAAACCTCTCGCATCCAAGTACAATTGGACCCTGCACGTCCGTGAGGATGTCCATCCTCGTCCCATTTTGATGACCTGCCCTTAGTTTTTCACCAGACTCCATCGGTTCGTCCAGTTTGGGCGAGTAAAAAGGTGATGGATAAGTATACAGTACTCCAGTGTCACCAGTGACAAAATCTTAACGCGAACGAAATATTAGTACTTTTGAGTGACAAAATAATTTATTAATCTGTTTATCGATATATGTGGGTCGGATCATAAAGGTCCAAGAGATAATGTCAGTTGGGCCACTTCGATACTCATAAATTGGCTATAGGCTATAGCCGAGTGATTACAAAATCGACTCTAGTAAATTGTGCTTCTAGTCCGATTCTGATGAATCAAGATATCATAACATTATATACAACCCTTTTATGTCCCACTGCTGGGCACGGGTCTCCTCCTCGAAATCAGGCGAGGAGGGTTTTGGGCCATAGTTCACCGATGCGCTGGCCCAATGCGGGTTGGTGAACTTCACACACCTTCAAATACTTAATCTTATCAGGCATGCAGGTTTCCTCACGATGTATGTAGGACTCGCTGCGCCCGAAAAGCTGGTAAGTGGACGCAGCTCTACCCACTAAAACCCGGCGAGTGCCACCAATGCCGCCTTTGGTGAGGTGCCCCGGATCTGTTGAGTTAACAGGGCACGAGCCCATACCCCCTAGTCCATCGTCGCTCCATAATATTATGCCTTTAAAATTGCTGTCAGTGACTTGATAAAATAGAGGCTAACAAAATTAAGGGCCATAGTTTGTTGCTACAACATATCTATCATCTACAAAATTAATTACACCACTCGATCGACTAAAGTTCACTAAAGGACAAATAATTCGTTAGGGCGGGCATGTGGCATGGGCCATGAGGCCACAAATAATATAAATCCTATATTAATAAAATATAATCTACAAGAATCTACTATTTTAAGCAAATGAAGAAAAAATCGGGCAAATCCATGGCAAATCGATTAAAACCATAGAATAATTATTACACTAATTAAGAATTATTAATTATCCATTACCATGTTTATTAAATATAGATTGGTGTATCTATTTACACTGCTGTATGAAATAATAAACTTCACTTTTACTATAAAGTATAATATTGTTTCCCTTTTTAATGTATTGATCCTTTACTATATTAAAATGAGGCTATATAGAAAAGGGAATTATAATATAATTAATAAATTTACTGCTTTTATATAATATAATTATCAATTAAAACACGCCTTAAATTTTTATAAAGCAATATTGATTTTGTGATTGAAACTCTCTAAAACCGAGAAGGCGCTAGGTAGTTGACAAAATATATATGTTTTTAGATGACACTCATTCTATTTTAACTGTATACCCAAAAATTGTATAGGGTACTTAGCAAGCCATCGTCTACGCTTGAATATCCTTCTCAACAACAGGTTCCAAAATGTTTAATAAAAAATCGTGTTCTGAAATCTACCATGTTTTTCATTTTTATTTCGCGGAGCTCGATATTATTTTTATATTATTTTTTATATCGATCTTTAGGGCCTATAGAATTTTAGTAATGAAAATAACCATGTTAACTTAAAATCACATCCTAATAATATATAATACCATAAACCTCATATTTTTTAAAAATTCTTATAAAATAACATCTCATACATTTTTCATAAATCATATTATAAGCTTCCTTTTCACAAAGCCTTTACATATTATATGACATAAGCCTATAGCCAGTGAACGAAGCCTCCTAAAAATTTCGTACTTTCTTGTGATTAAGATTAATTTGCCATTCGTTTGTAAAAGGAGGAAATAGACTGATGGTTTCTGCTTTATTCTTATGATGAAATAGTAATACCTTTGTGATGGCCACATGAAAGTATTACCTAACCCGATATCTATTTCAAGTAGTTTTTAGTAGTAGTAAGTTTTTGTTATAATTGTATATAATTAACAGGTTGTTTAACAATAAAAATGATTGAGCAAATAATATTCATGCTGTTGTATAAGCTGTTGCCGCAGCGTCATTCGTGTGGACTTACATTTATGTAATGTATTCTGTATGTGGACAGGAAAAGGTTGATAATGATTTGAGAATTTGCGTACCACGTCATTGTTATTGAAGTTTTGAAAGTTTTGTTTTTGGTGTTGGTTTTAAAGTTGGTGTCGTATTTGTTGCTGTACTGCCGTTTTTTTAACGTCGCAAATGTCGCATGTACCCAGGTTATCCGAGTAGACTCCTGAACCCTATTTGAGGCTTGCACTCGTGAGTGCACTACCCTAACTAAACCACATGCGAGCGCCTTCAGCCGCTTTTTGAGGGTCCTGGATGTGCAGGCAACAGGAACATCTCAGCGAAAAGCTGGCCCCAGCGAAAGGCCTGACTACACCTCGAAAGGGAGGACTGCCGGGCCGCCACTAAGTAGTCCCCGCGACGTCGTGATATAAGTACTGGGCCCAGGTTCTCATCCCGAGCCCGACGCAAGATAAAGGAGAGAAATGCCCGGGATAGATCCAGGAAAACTAGATTATGTTACTGGGTGACGTCGACCACTTACCATCGGGTGGCATGTCTGCCAGTTTGCCTATCCAACTAACATTAAAAAAATATATCATCTCATGTAACGGGCAATAAAGCATTTTTATTTTACACCGGGAAATGCTATGAGGCATTCTACGCGGAAGTGGGGACTCCCCTTTCGGGTATGTGGAACTCGCTGCGCCCGAAAGATAATAATAATATCTATATGGACGCTTTTACACCACGTCAATCTGGTCCCGTGGTAAGTTCTCGAAGAACTTGTGTTACGGGTACCAGACAACGGAAATAATATATTTAATATTTTTTATACTATACATATATTTAAGATTTTTATTATATAATACATACATTTAATACACATCCATGACCCAGGAACACAGAGAATATTTTTTGTTCCCTGGCGGGATTCGAACCCGCAACCTCCGGCTTGAGCGCCAACGCGCTAACCATTGAGCCACAGAGGTCGTCAGATGGTAAGGTGTACGCAGCTCTACCCACTAAAACCCGTCGAGTGCAACCGCTACCGTCTTTTGTGAGGTGTCCCGGATCTGTTGAGCAACAGGGCGCCTCAACGGCTAGTCAGTCCCCAAGGGATCGACGCCACCGCCACCTCTCATCGTTGGGACAGTACAATGGGTTGAGGTTCCCATCCTCGTCCCTTGTCCCCCCATGCTCTTTTGTCCCCTCTTCCTATACCTAGGAGGGGTACAAAGAGCAGCTCCTTCGACTCAATTAGCTTCGCCCAAGGTGCTAGGTTCACCTTAGGCTACTGAGCCCCACCGCCCCAACAGGGCTTGAACCATATTAAGACACCTGGTCTTTGATAAAACTTGGCCGATATTGCTTTTGACATTGAAAAATAGATGATGTTACTCTAACATCTACTCCTTGATACATTCCTACTTCATAAATGACTCATCTAAACTCCATTTTGCCCACCACACTCAATCTAAAATCCTAACGCGTGGTTGCCCTCAGGGTTCCGTTTTATGACCTGTTTCGTTTACCACTACCAGCTTCATGTGAATTAGTCGGTTATGTGGATGATGCACTACTTATTATACAAGTTAGCTCGCGATCTGAAATCGAGATAAAATCAAATAAATAAATGCCTTTTTTTCTTTTACGGGAAATGCAATGAAAGCTGGTATGTGGACGCAGCTCTACCCACTAAAACCCGGCGAGTGCCACCAATGCCTTTGGTGAGGTACCTCGGATCTAATGAGCAAACAGAGCACCTCGTCAGTCCCCACAGGGACACTGGGGACAAAGAAATCAGCTAGAATTTGCCCCTCACAAAAATGGTCAAATCCTCAATCAACTCCTTGTATCAAATTTAACGACATATCGGTTGACGTAAACTGAAACATCTTATGACTTTGAATAGGCATATCCTGAGACATAAGATGTCAACTCTCTGTCCCAGTAATTACACTGCCTGTCTTGCACTTCTCTCCGAAACACAGAAAAGCTGTTTCACGGGAGAAACAAGAAGATGCAACATGCAGACGGGAGCGCGGTAGGATGGTAGTACGCATGCAGACAAATGTCGCATCCCTCCTGAGGTGTTAAATATTTATACACTCGAAGAACTTTAAAGTATCAATATACAAACAACTTACTAATATTATGGTATAAAAATATATAGTTGAACATAGAACCTCGTCCTTTTTGAAGTAATTTATAAATCAGGCACCTATGATGTGTTTAAGGATTCTGATTACTGAAAATATTATTTAATTAATGAGTAATATTTACTCCACTCCAAGCAAAGGTTAGGTTATTGACGTAACAAATCAGAACAATAGTATTTAATATTAAAGGTTAACTCAGTTAATTGTTATATTATAGTGAGTGCTAAGGGTGAAATAGTTATGATATACTGAGAAAAATTTGTTATGTAATATTTCTTAGAATTATAATGATAATAATATAGCATATCAATCTTAACATATCCACTGCGAAAAAGCGATGTTCTCATGTTCGGGTGCACGCAGAAATGATGAAAACCCCATTTCTTGGTATCAGTCAGGATCGACGTCGACTATCTCCGGGCAGATGCCTGTGGCGGCAGTTCGGTCCTGCGGCGGAGCAGAAGAGGAGAGAGAAGAGATAGAGGGAGTTAAAAGGCTGATAACGGTGATGATGATGATGGAACAAAAATTTTAAAACGAAAATGTATTTTTTTACTAGTTAACACAAAAAACAATTTATAGTTATTATTAAGTACAAAAAAAAAATAAGTTTCAAGTAATTATATCCAATAATATTCAAATATATCCCAAGTTATTTGCCACAAAAAGAATATCCTACAAAAAACAGTTTCACTGTTTGTTCGCCAAGTACACGTCTAACTATATACACGTATAGCAAAAATAAAAAAATAAACTAATCTTTACAAAAAATATGAAATAAAAAAACCCAAGTACACAAACCCTCTCGGATTAAAAGAAACACTCATTAAAAACTGTGAAAATTGAAAAAAAAAATTGGTGTAGTATATTTACAAAAAAAAAGAAAAATTTGCAATGTACAAAAAAATATAAATTTAAAAAAGTAATCATTGTGATTTTCAATAATTGCAAAATTTTTGTGGCAAATTTTACAATTGAAAACAATTTTTTAAACGTACTTGGCGCGCGTCATTGAGTACCCCAAATTTTTTCATGGCTAATCTAGAGCTAGGGTAATATTATTCTGTGATCTACAGCCAGGAAATTGGTATGGAAAAGGAGTATAAAAACAACAATTGTTGCAACCCTTCTACGCCATGTAGTTGGCCTCACTAATGATTATTTTGATGTCTTCAATCAAATCTATTAGAATTAAAATTCAAGCTCGTACCTATTTCTTTATATATTTCTTATTCCTATTACATTTATACTGATATATGAATATGACGCTTTCTTGCCTTTTAATTGAATCAAGAAATAAGGAAATTATTTTATTACTAAGGTAAGGTAAGGTAAAGTACCCAGTAACTGCTCAGAACCACCTTTCCACTCTTTTTATTTGTATACTAGCTGTTGCCCGCAGCTGCGCCCGCGTTTACTTAGATTTACAGCCGTTCGGATTGATGATGATTATTTTTATGGCCAACGTTACGCCTTATAACATCAGCTATCTGCCAGTGAAAGTCTCGTCAAAATCGGCTTAGCTGTTTTATAGATTAACCGGAACAAACAGACAGACAAAATTGATTTTTTTAATGTAAGTACCGTATATTATTTCATAGCTTTTACACGCGACTTCGTCCGCATGTAAGAAGTATTTTTTTAAATCTTATTTTTCAAATAATAGGGTTCCATACTATCTTTATGCCAAATTTCATCTGTTCAGTGGTTTAGGCGTGAAGAAGAGACAGACAGACAGACAGACAGAGTTACCTTCGCATTTATAATATTAGTAAGGATGAATTTTTCTATTAATACATTTTGGATAAATTACTAAAATACGGAAACAGTATGTCATTAAAAACGCGTGCTATACAAAAGTGCGATCCTCATAATGATCCGCATCTTGTAATAGATAGCGTGATCTACATTTTGTGTTAACGTCATCTATTGACACGTCTAAAAAACTTATTGTTACACTTATACATCGTATCATCTTGGGTCTCAAACTATCTCCATATCAAATTTCACTCAAATCGGTTCAGTTGTTTAACAAATACATAGTCCCGGAGTTTTAGCTGCACAACTCCCGTTCTTGTGGGATTTTCAGAATAACAACTATTTTAAGTCCTACGATAAGTTCCAAAGTATGTTCATATCAAATTTCACCCAAATATGTTCAGTGGTTTAGAAGATAGACAGTCCCGGGGTTTTACCCGCATAGTTCCCGTTCCCGTGTGATTTTCAGCATAACAACTATTTAATGTCCTACGTCAGATTTTAAAGCGTCTTCATATCAAATTTCACCCAAATCCGTTCCGTGATTTAGAAGATAGATAGTCTTAGGGTTTTACCCGCATATTTCCCGTTCCCGTAGAATTTTTAGGATAACAATTATTTTATACCCTACGTAAGGTTTCAAAGTATTTTCATATCAAATTTCACCCAAATCTGTTCCGTGGTTCAGAAGATAGACACTCCCGGGGTTTTACCCGCATAAATTCCGTTCCCGTGAGATATGTTGTATGTATGATAAAACTACCCTATGTCCTTTCTCGGGTTCCATACTATCTTTGTGCCAAAGGAGACGGTCCAAAATTGTATGGGACATTGGTCTACTTTTGTACATGTTATGAGATGAAGGAAAGAAAATATTGAAACAGTTTTGATTTGTTCATATCCATGAATTCATCTCAATTTCAGTGCAAGAATAATTTAATGTTTCCAAGATTTGCAACACTACGTGTATAAAAAAATGGCGTATGGGGTATATTCCTTGGTGTTATATATCAAATGTAAGGAATTATGTCATTGTTCGTTATGCATCTGTCATCATTTGGTTTGTCATTTGTCAGAAATGACATTTAGTAAGTAATAATCATCCATGAAGTTAGGAAATAAGAGGAGATGCACCTTTCTTTAAACTTACAGCTGTAAGTGAGTGCCTGATCCGCCATCTTGAGTGCCCTTTTCATAGTAGTATTCTCTATATAGTTTGTGGTTTTGCTCTCAAAACCCTAGCAATGGTAGCCATGTTAAGTACCGATTTGAGTAATTGTAGGTTACACCTTTTTTTCGTAGGTATGCCCAGTCATTCTACATATATTAAGTCTATGTAATCATCCGTCTGAAGGGCGCCATCTTCATTAAGAATTGCCAACAAGTTAAAAAACTTGAAATATATTTTTATTTTTTGAACGTAAATTAGTTTCTTATACTAATTTATTTTATTTTTAATGAAATCTATGTATTTTTTCTCAATTTATGGTATACTGTACAAGACCAGACCAGAAATGGACCGTCTCCTTTCATCCAAATCTGTTCAGGGGTTTAGGCGTGAAGAAGAGACAGACAGACAGACAGTCAGAGTTACTTTCGCATTTATAATATTAATAATAAGTAAAATAAGCAAATAAGTAATAAGTAAGGAGTAGGGATTAGTAAGGATGAATTCTATTAATAAATCATTTTGGATAAATTACTAAAATACGAAAACAGTATTCTTTAAAAACGCGTGGTATACAAAAGTGCGATCCTCATAAGGATCCGCATCTTGTAATAGATAGCGTGATCTAGATTTTGTGTTAACGCCATCTATTGACACGCCTAAAAACTTATTGTTACACTTATACATCTTATGCCTTGGGTCTCAAACTATCTCCATATCAAATTTCACTCAAATAGGTTCAGCGGTTTAACAAATACATAATCCTGGCGTTTTAGCTTCACAACTCCCGTTCCCGTGGGATTTTCAGAATAACAACTATTTTAAGTCCTACGTTAAGTTCCAAAGTATCTTCAAATCAAATTTCACCCAAATCTGTACAGTGGTTTAGAAGATAGACAGTCCCGAGGTGTTGCCCGCATAGTTCCTGTTCCCTTGGGATTTTCAGGATAACAACTATTTAATGTCCTACGTCAGGTTTTAAAGCATCTTCATATCAAATTTCACCCAAATCCGTTCCGTGGCTTAGAAGATAGACATTCTTGGGGTTTTACCCGCATATTTCCCGTTCCCGTGAGATTTTCAGGATAACAACTATTTAATATCCTACGTTAGATTTCAAAGCATCTTCATATCAAATTTCACCCAAATCTGTTCCATGGTTTAGAAGATAGTCAGTCCCGGGGTTTTACCCGCATAGTTTCCGTTCCCGTAGGATTTTCAGGATAACAACTATTTTAAGTCCTACGTTAATGTCCAAAGTATTTTCATATCAAATCTCACCCAAATCTGTTCCGTGGTATAGAAGATAGTCAGTCCCGGGGTTTTACCCGAATAGTTCCCGCTCCCGTGAGATTTTCAGAATAAAAACTATTTTAACTCCTACGTTAAGTTCCAAAGTATCTTCATATTAGATTTCACCCAAATTTGTTGCGTAGTTTAGAAGATAGACATTCCTGAGGTTTTACCCGCATACATAGTTCCCGTTCTCGTGGGATTTTCAGGATAAGAGTTATTTTATTTCACCAATTCATTAATAGATGGCACTATTATATAAAGTCCTACGTTAAGTTTCAAAGTATCAACATATCAAATTTCACTCAAATTTGTTCCGTGGTTTAGAAGATAGTCAGTCCCGGGGTTTTACCCGCATAGTTTAGCGTTCCCGTGGGATTTTCAGGATAACAACTATTTTATACCCTACGTTAAGTTCCATAGTATCTTTTTATCAAATTAATCCGAAATCTGTACCGTGGTTTAGAAGATAGAAAGTCCTGGGGGTTTACCCGCATAGTTCCCGTTCCCGTAGGATTTTCAGGATAACAACTTTTTTAAGTCCTACCTTGAGTGCCAAAGTATCTTCATATCAAATTTCACCCAAATCTGTTCGATGGTTCTGAAGATAGACAGTCCCTGGGTTTTACCCGCATAAATCCCGTTCCCGTGGGATATCCGGGATAAAAGCTATCCTATGTCCTTTCTCAGGTTCCATACTATCTTTGTGCCAAATTTCATCCAAATCTGTTCAGTGGTTTAGGCGTGAAGAAGAGACAGACAGACAGACAGACAGACAGACAGACAGAGTTACTTTCGCATTTATAATATTAGTAAGGATCTGCATTTTTGAATATAGATATACAAATGCAGAGAGTGGGCAGGTACTGGTTCTTGAGCAGCTACTGGGTACTTTACCTTAGATAATGTTTATTAAATTGTTTTTGAAAATTATAACATTAATGAATGCTTGAGGAACACAAACTTCTCGAACTGATAGTTGACATTAATAATTTATCTTAGTGATATTGTGAAGCCATTTACAATACATCGAAAATGACGCGCGCCAAGTACGTTTAAAAAATTGTTTTCAATTGTAAAATTTGCCACCAAAATTTTGCAATTATAGAAAATCACAATGATTACTTTTATAATTTATATTTTTTTGTAGATTGCAAATTTTTCTTTTTTTTGTAAATATACTACACCAATTGTTTTTTCAATTTTCACAGTTTTTAATGAGTGTTTCTTTTAATCCGAGAGGTTTTGTGTACTTGGGTTTTTTTATTTCATATTTTTTGTAAAGATTAGTTTATTTTTGCTATACGTGTATATAGTTAGACGTGTACTTGGCGCGACATTTTACAGTGAAACTGTTTTTTGTGGGATATCTCTTTTTTTTATAAAGCATATATTAATTAACATAATTACATTTCAAATATTTTAATATTTTAAATATTTATACTTCTTGAGTAATTCATTTCAAATACTTTAAAATTTTAAACTTAAACTTCTTGAGTAATTCATCAACATTTTTATTCATAAATTTTCTCAAATAATTTAATAATAAAAGAGGTTAGTACTATTACAATAATTTTACTTTAAATGACGCTTGTGATTGACCAGTGACCAATGCAACATCGTCATATTTTTTAAATGTTATTTTGATTTTCAAAATTAACATAGAGCATGCGTTCCTGTTATTCCTCCTGTTTAAATATTTAGAGTGTAAAAGGGAAAGTTAGATACCAGATGGCGCAACATGCAACTTGACCGGCAGTTCAAATCAATAATTAAATTAAAGTAAAATATTATATTTGCTTATTAGTAAATCATGTAATAATAAGCTCAAATATGTAATTAAAAAATTTAATATTTTTTGTTCTTGTCCAATATATGATTCATTATTATTTACCCTAAATTTATTAAGTTATAGTTGAACACTACCATTCCTTCAGAATAAAAAAAAAATTCAAAACTTTAGATGTATTACTTTCTTTATTGTTTTCTTAAGAATAATTCAAATCCAACTCCATACGAAGAAAGTCATAAATTTACTTGATACCAATGTACTTATTATTATGTTTATTGTCCTTTAAGGCCTTTAAATATTCTCCTTTCCAGAAGCTAAAAAAATGTAAAACAGTAAGGAAATAACTTCAAATGAAAATAATTAAAATTAAGAAATACTACACACATAATGTCTCGCAATTTTTGTTTACAACCAGCTTTTTTCGCTTAAAGTTTTTTTTATTGCACGGTCTGTAACAATGGGAAAACAAATTGTATTGACAATAATAAAAGTAAGACAAGTCAGAAATTTTAAGTAAAATTACTTACATAATATCATAATCAATACTGAAATTAACTTGTCTGTCTCTATTTGATTATTGGAACAAATACAAGTCATCAACATATAATGCTGTAACAATTTTTACATCATTATTCATTTTTGTAAAAACACATGGCTCTATACGACTCCTTTTGAAACCTAACTCACATAAACATTGCTCCACTCTCTAATACCATGATCTAGATGACTGCTTTAAACCATAAATCATCAAGTATCAGCACATGGGGTGGTGCAGCAAAAACGCTACTGATATCCGTCGAGAGAGCGCAGAGAGCAATTCTCAAGGTGGCTACATTTCGCCCTTTCCTATTCCCTACTAACCTTCTTTATAAAACATGTAAAGTCCTAACAGTCAGACAACTTTTTATACTAAACATAGTACTCAAACAGCACGCAGCTCTTGCCAACTGTACTGAACTTACTAAAAAACGAAGAAAAGATATAGTTTGCTCCCAAAAAATTGCAATAAAACATACCTTTATAACTAAATTTTATATATACCTAGGCCCTTATCTCTACAACAGATTAAATGCTTTGTTAGATATTTATCGACTAACTTACCATAAATGTAAAAAAAATCTCCAGTTGTCGCTACAAAGTATGTCGTACGAAGAGACAGAGAATTTGTTAATTAGGATAGAGTAGACTTTAACTATTTATACATTTATATTATAAGTTATATGTAGTTTAATATAAATGATACAATATGATTCTCTATATAAAAATATAAAAAAAATCCAGTTGTCGCTACAAAGTAGGTCGTACGAAGAGACAGATAATTCGTTAATTAGGTTAGATTAGACTTTACCTATTTATACTTTTATCATATAAGTTATATATAGTTTAATATAAATGATAAAATATGATTCGTGAAGCGAGTACACTAGCCCTTTTAGCCTGAAACACAGGATTTCCTAGTTCAGGCAGTCAGTACATATATTGTAAATACCTAAGAATCATTGCATTGTAATTATAGATTTTATTGTACTTAATATGTAAGTTTCTGAAATAAACATTTTATTAATTTTTTTTATTATAATAAATTACTTTGTTTAACAATCTTATTCTTATTTGAATCACAATTAATAACTAGTTGAACCTTATAAATGTCCTCTTTAAGAAAACCATTTAAGAATGCTGTTTTAACATCTAAATGAGTGACATCTAAATTTAACTGAACAGATAGTGCGAACAATAATTTCAAAGTAGAATGTCTGACATCTGGTGAGAAAGTCAATTCATAATCAATACCAGGCCTCTGTGTAACCTTGTGCCCTTAGCCACTAAACATGCTCTGTAACATACACTATTATCACTATTTAATTTCCTTTTATATACCCAATTGCACTGTACTAAAGTTTAATCAAAAGGTAATTCACTCACAGGAACCCATGCATCATTTTCTTCAAAAGCTTGCATGCAGCTTTTCCTCTATTGCCTCAATCCACTTGTCTCTTTCTGGGCTCTCCAGAGCTTCATGGACACAGACTGGATCATTAGTAACATTTGGACTCAACGTTGTACATAGATTTGGAAATCTATAACGCTCTGGCAGCTTTTTTATTCACTTAATTTGGGTCCCCCTTTACTAAAAGTAAATGGTACTGGTTCCTCATTTTCTTCTTCAGATTGCTGTCTGTGTATGATATTCCCGTAACTGCTCCATCTTTCATTTTATTCTGGTCATTTATATTCAAATGGCCAATCTCCTATGACACTCTTCACTAATTACTGTTGAAGTAGGAATAAAAAAACATTGTTTATGTTCCATGACTAACTTATAAACACCATCTTCTTGGTTTGCTACAGCCACCAAACTGTTTTTTCTATTGTAATCATAACAGCATTTCTCCGTTAACTCCACATTGTTTCCATTCTTGATAAGTTGACTAATGTAAATTAATCAATTGGCACTTGGTAGAGTATAGCAAAAATTTAATACCAATTTAATTGGTAGGAGATGAAGTCAAGAAACAAACTCCAGCGGCATTTATTATGCGGTTATGTCTAATTTTTAGAGTTTCGACCGAATAAAATCGGTTGAAACTAAATAAAATAATACATTAAAATCACATTAAAGCACCACAATTACATAGATAGAGATAGTACATCTCACTTTGTTATTTCTCGAAAAATAATTAGACTGTATTGTCATTTTTCTTTCCAATTGGCATTTTCTGTAGGAACCGGCTAAGACCTGAGGTCATGCTGCCATATCTGTTGTGTTAACAAAAATATCTTGTCTGTGCTTTGGAGAAACGACGGAAAATGCCAAAAAGAGCGGCTCTGCCCCTCTAGCACCCATCAATCAACTATCACTTCCCATTCTATTCACCCAGAACAGTTCACCATAATATTCGCCAACGAATCACATTACATATTACACAGATTAAGTTTTAAAAACAAACACTATAGAAAACCATCAGAACAGTCCTACAATAGAAAACCACTCCAGAACAGTTCTCCACAATATTCGCCAACCAATCACAATATATACAGTTTTTAAAACAAACACTAGTAAATCACTCAGAATGAACAAAACACAAAATAACAATTAATTAACGGGAAACTGGGAAGAAACCAAGAAGATTGAGCTCTTAACAGAAACGAATATTATATGAAACAAAAGACGTTTATCAAATAAAAAATACGACAGAAAAAATATATTATACGAAAGACGTTTATCAAATATAAAATATGACAGAAAAAATAAATAAAAATAAGCTATAGAGAATACAAGAAAAAAAACGAAATACTTAATTTTTAATACAACACCGTATATTGATAACGATAGGCAGCATGGCCTCTAGCCTTTGCCTGTTCCGATAGGATAAAACTAAAAAACAAGCAACCAACTTCGATGTCAAAACTCAAAATTTAGGCAATAATAACAAAATTTAGCCCCAAAAATATTAGGAGGTTATGTTTACATATGTCTCGAGAATATATACACAGTGCCTCACGCCAAACTACTTGGATGTGTTCTTGGCGCTAGACACTAACGTGTCTCCTGAATACATTCTATGCACATGACGTAGATAATCATTTCATTTATATGTCTGCATTTGATCCAATATAAATTTCCAGAACATTAATTAGGTTTTATTAATAAGATAATTATATTTTTATATACAACATAACACATTTTTATGTTAGAATGTATTGCATCGCTTTTTAAATTATCCTTAATTTAAAATCGTAATAAACTGTAAACGTGACTTTGTAACAATCAGATGTATTTCGTTAAAAAAAATTAAACAAAAATTGAAACCGACTTCAAAACATAAAAAATAAACTAAAAAGTTATAAAATAATCGCGTTTCCTTAATTTTTGTGCTTACAACTTATAATCAACTCGTTATTTTACTAATTACAATCTTTGCGGTTACCTCGTCTTTGTTGTTACTATTGGAGCCGGTGTCAGCCCCACCTACCTGTCGTAGGTAGGTACAGCAACGAATACGACACCGGTGCTCTACTTGGTTTGGTTATTAAACTTAGCTGACACCGACTCCAAAAGTAACAACAATGGCGTGATAAACGCAAAGATTGTAATTAGTAAAATAACGAGTTGATTATAAGTTGTAGGCACAATCATTAAGGAAACGCGATTATTTTATTACTTTTAGTTAATTTTTTACTTTTTGAAGTCGGTTTCAATATTTGTTTAAAAAAATTTTATTTCTTAATTTTTAGTGATTCCGAAATTCGATAACTGATTTTATTTGTCTGAAATATAAATAGATTTTTTTTCCATCGACAAGTAATATAATGATACATCATTGACTACCTACTACTATTTTTGTACAAGCTGAACATTTTAACATATTGAACCGTACGAAGTAAACCCAATAAATTAAGCTGTAAATTGTTAAGGAGTTCCCTCGACTGTCTATGGTCTTCATCGTCAGACCCATAATGACATTTATAACTCATATGGGTGCAAAGTACTCGTCAATATAAATGAATTATGTCGAAACACAAGATAGCTACTGTAAACCGTTGAGGAGTTCCATCGACTGTGTATGGTCTTCATCATCAGATCTATAATGACATTTATAACTCATATGGGTGCAAAGTACTCATCAATATAAATGAATTAAGTCCAAACACAAGGTAGCTACTGTAAACCGTTGAGCAGTTCCCTCGACTGTCTATGGTCTTCATCATCAGACCTGCAATGACACTTATAACCCATATGGGTGCTAAGTTCTTGTCAATATAAATGAATTAAGTCCAAACACAAGGTAGCTACTGTAAACTGCTGAGGAGTTCCCTTAACTGTCCTTCGTCTTCATCATCAAACCCCTAATGATAGTCACAATCCATCTAGGTGTAAAGTTCTCATTAAAACAAATTAATCAAGCCCAAACACCAGGTTACTGCTGTATAGCGTTGAGGAGTTCCCTCGACTGTCTTTCAGCTCCATCATCAGATCAACTCTAGACCTTCATGAAATTGTAGTGCTTTAAAATACACATTAAAAAAAATTAAACGCACTAGTTACTCCTACGATTTTCGAAAGTTCCCTTCAATTTCTCTGGGATGCCATTATCAGATCCTGGTTTCCTTATCATGGGACCACCTCGGAAGTGCACTTTTTCGAATAAAAAAAGAATTTTGAAAATCGGTCTACAATTGACGGAGAAATCGGTGAACATACATTAAAATATATATATATACACACGAACATATTATAACCTCCTCCTTTTTTGAAGTCGTTTAAAAAAATAAGTTAAATAATAAATATAAAATAAAAACAAGAAAAATCGGTGGTACAATAATAATTGAATATATTAATATAAACCTAACTAGTGACACCGACAGACGTTGTCCTGTTCAACATATGATTTTTGCGAATCTAAACCATCCTCGAATCCCCTTGAACTCGCACAAAATATTTCATCAAAATCGGTCCAGCCGTCTTGGAGCAGATCAGTGACATACTCACACACACACAAGAAATATATATATATATATAAGATAGTACAAAGATTCACATTGTGTATTAGATATTGATGTGTTTTAAAATTACAAACTGTTTTTTGGCAGTCGGACAGTCCCTCCTTACGAGGAGTAGTCTGGCCTTCGCCGTGGCCAGCCTGTCGCTGAGGTGAACTGGTGCCTACAGACCCTTTAAAAAGCGGCATGTGGTTTAGTGGGTTAGTGAATTCCCAAGCGGGAATCCCCACTTAGGTCCTTACCCGAGGTAAACCCGGGTCATGCGAAAGCCACCTGCGTCATCAAAAAAATACATACCTATATAATATATCCCAGGTAGCCGTAGATCAATTATTTAAATAGCAACTTTTGCACACAATTTTTTTGTTTGCTTCGTCCGACTATCGCCGATACAGGTGCAGCGCGTGACGATAGGATTACCGTACAAATTGTTCTTCGTTCTCCTTCAGAACGTATATTGACAGATTCAGATTTTATTCAGATATACGCGTTGCTGACAGATCTGACATCATTACAGGACCTCAGGCACGCGAGGGTTTTCAGTGGGGGTGGGATGTGCCCCTGGCGATAATGTGGGACCCACATTATCGCCAGCTGCTACCCAGGGCTGACCTACGTCGCCCATGTGTCTATCCTGAGACATGATAATGTTAGTTTGATAGGTAAAGTAGATTCTAATGGTTCCCCACCATGGTTCAAGCCTTGTCATATCGGTGGGGCTCAGTAGCCTAAGCTGAACCCAGCACCTTGGGCGAAGCCAAGTGAACTGTTCCTCAACAAATCCAAGGCAACTCATCTAAGGCGGCATTGGTGGCACTCGTCGGGCTTTAGTGGGTAGAGCTGCGTCCACCTCACCATATTTCGGGCGCAGCGATGCCCACATACCCCCCTGGGGAGTTCCCCCTCCCCCGCGGGATGTCTAAGAGTTCGATAATAATATAATAATAGTGGTACAAGTTATTTATATATTTATTATATACTCATAAAGACGGGCGCGCACTAGCGCATCCCTCTCTCTGGTATAACATTTAAAATAACCTTATGTTAGTATATTTAGTAAATTCCGACTTTAATTCATAATTTGATTATGAAATGAGCGTGGTAAACGTAGAACAATACACGTAATTAAACGTTACATAATGGGGGCAGCTCGCTTACTCCATCATTATTTTATTTTATTAAACTTCACTAATGAAGATGTGGAAAATACTATCCCGGGTACAGGCGACAGAAAATAGCGAAACTATCGTGTGCTATCTGATATCTCCTAAATTGATTTAATTTAGGAGTTTGATTTATACCGTCAGTTTGCAAAGTTTCATTAAGATTCGTTCAGTGGTTTTGGGGTTCATCGTGGGATAAACAAGGTAATTTTTTTTTAATTTTATTTAGACAGACATTTACTTACAACTATCAGTAACATATGCGCCAACAGGCGACTGGCCTTGGTCTAGTGGTTAGTGACCCTGACTGCTGAACCAGAAGATCGTGGGTTCGATCCCCACCCAGGACAATTAATGTTTGTGTGATGAGCATGATCATTACTTATATGTATATTTCTAAATACATACATAATATAATGGATAAATTACATCCAGACACAGAACAAATTAGTCAATTTATCAGTTGTATGGTTGCCACGAGAACAGTCTCTGCCTAGTTTGGGATCAGATGGCAGGGTGCGTTTTCCCAACATATTATTATTATATTATGTTCTTACAAGGTTACTACGGGACTTGGTTAACGTGTTGTTTATGTACATACATTATATTTCACGGGCTAGGCCCACCACTCGTTCCTACCGCTGCTACTCCTGTATAGCCAGGATCGACAGCGGTGACCACCAAATGATCCTTTGATACGATCTCAGGAACTGCTTTGGGACCCGCAACGAATTTAATCAGAAGTTTATATGATTTAAATCAAGAGGAGTAGCAAATCTTTTAATAGCTTAATTATTAAATTTTAATTACCAAATTATCTATTATTATTACTTACCAAAAAATCACACTTTATTATTTGATGAATTTAGATCGGTATTTTACACACCTTTAGTACCGTTTACCTGCCAAAGCCAGGGTAACCCAAACTTCATAATAGTCCATCGTTCTTACCTGTGTTAGGAGCATGCGCTGACAAGTTTTCAGCCTTTATAAAATAACGAAGGTCTGGGGTTCACGGGCTCTTGCTCTATATGTTTATAACGAATATATTATAAAACAGGCATCACCAGATTGTAAGTGATCA
Source organism: Helleia helle (assembly GCA_963853865.1). Classification (NCBI taxonomy): domain Eukaryota; kingdom Metazoa; phylum Arthropoda; class Insecta; order Lepidoptera; family Lycaenidae; genus Helleia; species Helleia helle. The sequence continues at coordinate 19,215,969 of OY971416.1, read as the reverse complement.
CTGGATACCGAAATCCACAGCAAAGAAGAGAATTGGGACACCTATATCAGAAGACATTTTGGATGGCAAGTGGGCGAGGAATATAAAAGTATAAGATCTACAAGCAGATTGAAAGCGATTTGTCGCAACGGTACCAAGAACATTGCGTTTTACATACACACACATTGTGGTAAAAATAGGGATATCACTAGTTCAATAGACGGAACCCCTATTAAAGTACATTCCGCACTTCTATTGTAATCTTCGGAATTTTAAAATAACAATAAATATATTTCTGTGATTAAAAGATTCTAGATATAACAATAATAAACATTTTTAATTACATGTCTCTTAACAAATGAAAAAAATTATAGTAATTATAACTAAAGTTATTTATATTAATCTTCGTTATATAAATAATTCTTCTGAAGGCGTGTGTCACCCAACTCCTAACTCCTAAGCAGCTGGATCGATTTAGTTGAAAATAGTGCACATTTTGAAGGCCCTTGAAATTTTTGAATGGAATGGATGAAATCTGTTAACGTTTTTATTAATGGAAAGTAAATACGTGTTGGCACAATTTTTCAAAAATAGAATTTAAAATATTAATTCAAAATCCATCGGATCACTTCCCCAACTTCTCCTCGTGTTCTGGCACTCTTTCCGGCGCCAACAGCTCACAAAGAGCACTGTTTTTGGTGATTGGTTGACGACCAATTGACGAACAGCCGAGTAGAGTGATCTGGATCCTTATAAGTATTGCCAGAATGGGTGATTTGATAAAATAGGTCTTTACATAACTGACATGGTAATGTTTATTACCATTAGCTCCTTCACGACAAATAAGGCAACAGGGCAAAGTCACGATTTTGTTATTGTTAATTTATTTTATATTATATTAAATACGCCCCACCATGGTTCAGGCCTTACCGTGGCGGTGGGGCTAGGTAGCCTAGGGTGAGCCCAACACCTTGGGCGAAGTTAATTGAGCCGAGGGGGCTCTTTGTACCCCTCTTATAAGAAGAATAAGGGACAAAAGAGCAAGGGGCAAGGGGTGGGGTCGGAACCTCGCCCCATTGAACTGTCCCGACGTTGGGAGGGGTTGTTCTGTGGTGCGGGACAACCCCTTGGGGGGCTGACTGGCCGTCGAGGTGCCCTGTTTGCTCATTAGTTCCGAGGCACCTCACCAAAGGTGGCATTGGTGGCACTCGCCGGGTTTTAGTGGGTAGAGCTGCGTCCACTTACCAGCTTTCGGGCGCAGCGAGTCCCACATACCCAGAGACCCACTCCCTCATGGGATGCCTCAGAGCATTTCCCGTTCAGTAAATGCGTGCATATTCATACAGTCGTTTAAGATATAATATAAAGAATGAACCAGTCATCAATTTACTGGTTCTTAAATGTTTGCGAGTTGTCTTTAGTATTTCATTAAAATAAGAGATATAGGTACTTTTCTCCGAAAACCCAAAAGGCTAAAGGTAATATTTTAAAATATTTTATTAAAATATTACTTAAGGTTAACTAAATATTGGAAGGTTCCATTAAACCTTCGGGTTTTTCTGTAAGAATTCTGTTGCCTCTCCCTGTCCGTCCGTCGTCTGTAACAAGGGTCTATTTTTGTTCCATACTTACTTGATTTGTATATACTTTACTTGATTTAAATAATATACTGGTTATACAAAATGTGTATTACCAGTTTAATATTAATTAAGCGAATAAATTAGAACTTACAGTGTTTTCGGAGTTATTTCACTCGACCTTAACATTGGTAGCACAAAAGTCTTTTTTTATATACAGTGCAAAACCACAGGTACATTGTACGGTGGTACGGATTTTTATTTTTTAACACGTTTTAGCTTCAGTCGTATGTGCGTAACGGAATCTTTGAACATTATTTTACCCACTTTTAGACGTCAGATTAAATGGAAAGTTACCGCACACTTTTTTACGTTTAAGGACCGAGGACATTACAATAATAATAACAACAATAAATCAAGCAGTGAGCTTGAGATTATTATGATTGAACTTGACCTACGACACACAAAAGTCCTTGTTTGTGTGACGTACAGTCCCTCTTTAACACTGGACTATTTCACTATCTTCGAAACGCTCTTAGACAAAGTTAGACAATCACATCGTTATCATGGGCGATCTCAACACTTGTCTCCTAAAATATGATCATCGTTGTAATAAACTAAAATCTATAATTACATCATACAGTATGCATACTCTGTCCCTCACAGCAACACATTTCTTACCTGAATGTGAGCCCTCTCTTTTACCGGTGGGAGGGAAGCGCTGTGCCGGGCTCCCGGCTGCATGGATACCACCATCTTGCTTGTTTCTCCCGTGAAACAGCTTTGCTGTGTTTCGGAGAGAAGGGCAAGACAGGCAGTGTAATTACTGGCACCGAGACTTAACATCTTATGTCTCAGGATAGGCAACACATAAATGAGTTGCCTGGGCTCGTTCCAGGTAAACTAGTTTATGTTCATGGGCGACGTCGACCACTTACCATCAGGTGGCACGTTTGCCAGTTTGCCTATCCAACTAACATAAAAAAAGATGTCATGTTTGTTTCTGATCCCGAAAAAGTAGTTACATTTGGATAGTTAACTGCCCCTTTCTCTCACCATGATCTTCTATATCTACATATAAAATGCATTCTGTAAAACGTAAAAATAGAACTGCAATGTGAAGAAATTTTTTGGGCATAAATAGAGATAAAGTCTATATACTAGGGATGTCTTAGAGATAGATTAGACGACAATGTATAGCTCTGAATGCATTGATGAAAAACTTACTATTTTCACTAATTGTAGTAACTAATTATAATATGACACTCATGCTCCGATAAACCTGTCAAATTAAAACATGCTCTGGCACCTTGGACAAACTGTGAAATAAAAGAATATTATGTCCAAGAGGAACACAGCTAAACACAAATGCAAGAAAAAGCCTACAAATAAAAATGTACAAAAAAATGCTTTGCGATGTACAATAAAATGCTTACAGTTTTAGTGTTGTTAGATTACAGTAATACTTTTAACACTGTGGATTTTGACATTCTTCTTGTCATACTACGCTCCCTTAACATATCGCTTCCTATAATAAAATGGTTCCATTCTTACCTCCATGGGAGGCAGCAGCAGGTTCCACTCAATGAATGTCATTCTAGTTGGACTGATATCACTGCTGGTGTTCCACAAGGCGGAGTACTGTCGCCTTTGTTATTCTCAATTTTTATTAATGAGATTACCAAAGTGATTTCATCATCCTATCATCTGTATGCGGATGATAGGACGATAGGATGATGCCCGTCCATTTAGGGCACACCACAGTGATGTGCTGCGCCGAGTCAACCGCAGCGCCACAATCGTGACACACTGTCAACGGCTCCCTGTGCCCGTCCGGCACAGATACTCACTAAAGCATCCATGCCTAGTGTCACGATTGTGGCGCTGCGGTTGACTCGGCGCAGCACATCACTGTGGTGTGCCCGAGATGGGCGGGCATCATCCTATCGTCCTATCACTGCTGGTGTTCCACAAGGCGGAGTACTGTCGCCTTTGTTATTCTCAATTTTCATTAATGAGATTACCAAAGTGATTTCATCATCCTATCATCTGTATGCGGATGATAGGCCGATAGGATGATGCCCGCCCATCTCGGGCACACCACAGTGATGTGCTGCGCCGAGTCAACCGCAGCGCCACAATCGTGACACACTGTCAACGGCTCCCTGTGCCCGTCCGGCACAGATACTCACTAAAGCATCCATGCCTAGTGTCACGATTGTGGCGCTACGGTTGACACGGCGCAGCACATCACTGTGGTGTGCCCGAGATGGGCGGTGCTGCGTCACAGTCTGATATCAGTCATCGAAGGGGATTTGTCTCTGCCGAGCGTGATCACCGCGAAGCTCTGTGACGACGAGTCCTGGACGGCTATGGTTTCCTTCTGCGAGGCAGTAATGTCCTTCAGTAACGCCCCTGTGCTTATATCAGGTTCAAGATGGGAACCTGTGTCCAGTATGACACGACCTGCTTAGTAGCGGCCAGGCAGTCGCCCCTTACGAGGAGTAGTCTGGCCTTCACCGGGGCCAGCCTGTCGCTGAGGTAATCCCGTTAAATATAGACCCAGGACCCTCAAAATGCGGCAGAAGGCGCTCGCAGTGGTTTTAGTTTACGGGTAGGGCACTCCCAGGTGCGAGGCCAACATAGGGTCAGGCTTTACCCAAGGTCCTGGCTACATGCATAAAAAGCATTTCCCTGCGATAACAAAAAAAAAGTGGTGACCAGTGATTACGCAGCAAACGTACGAGAAAGGAGGTAGTCCGGTACGGACACCTCTAATGCCGTCAACATCTACCCGCGTACTTCAGTCTCGTGAACAAGACATTCGTAGATAATGTCGAAATATCGAGCTCCGCGTAATAAAAGTGAAAAACATGGTAAATATCCCGTGTTAAATAATTTTAGTAATGAAAATAACCATGTTAACTTAATATCGTATAATTTATTGTTTAGGGTTGTTACGGTTGAGTATTTTTGCAAATTTCCAAATGTTATCTTTTCAGTAATAAAATATGAATCTTTTTGAACAAATTAACGTGTTAATCTTCATTACGTCTGTCGGTTGGTCTAAGGTTACTGGGCGAGCGGCGAGACGCTAGTTGGTTCGGGGCCAGCAATGTGTGTAGACTCAAGACTGTAGTGCCGCACTAGGACATACCAATTGTACGATCACGCAAGGATTTTGTGAATTTAATATATTAGTGAGTTTTAATTTTATTGTTTAAATTTAAGAAATTAGATTATTATAAAAATATGCGATTTAAATTATTTATTAAAATTTATGTATTGAATAAAATTTAAATTAATAATAAATATATTGAAATATATTGAAAATTAATTGCTATTTTATAAAACAAAAATCCTAGGCTGAAAAAAAATAAACTAAAAGGTTCCTGAATTTCGAATAAAATTTAGTAATATTTTTTGCGTTTTAAAATATTTTAAATACATTAGCTGTTTCCGAAATAGCTTTAACATGAATATTATAAATAAATTAGTAATAAATACATATTATTTAATACTGATATAATATTCATATTATGTTATTAAATTGTAAAACAGATTCCATTTATTCGATTGACATAAATTAATAAAATAAATAAAATTATTCTTAATATTTAACATCCTTCTCCTCTAAAAGATAAAAGAAGAAAGAGATAAGGTAAAGAAAATCCTTAAATGGCGAAACTGACTGACGACCTCATAACATGATCAATTATTTAAACAGTCAATGTCCTTTCTCAGGAGGCTGTCCATCACCATTACAAATTTTACTAAAATGGCATATTTTTAGGATAGAAAAAGTGAGAAAACATACAAATAAAAAAGTTTTTAACCAATGAGATGAGAATATTAGATTTATGAGAACATTAGACTTAGTAAATTAGTAAAGTTAAATAAAATTAGATAATGATTTCTGGAAATACATTTAATTATTTGGATCATATCATTGTTGGTCAAATTTTGCTTCTATAAATAAAACTGCAAAACTAAAAAAATAAACTTCTCCATACAAAATAAATAGCGTAGCGTTTTTCAATATCAATATGCTAAAATATTTTTTTCAAGTCCAAATGTTGGTTAAATAGATTAGCGCGTTCAAACAGCTTTAGCTTTATTATATAGGTACTAGTTTTTACCTGCGGCTTCGTCCGCGTGGAGTTCGGATGTAAACAAAGTAGCTTATGTATTTCCTTGCTAGTTTGAGATAAAAAAAAAACTTTGTTACAAGCACCACGCTTTTTTACAATAAGTAATATCATTTATTTATTTTGTTAACCCATTTAATTCTTCTATTAAAAATTATTTTCAAATTTATAGTTCGGTTTGTTATTAAAGCGTGTTTTTTAGTTTTTTTAAAAACTATAATTTATTTTTTACTTTTTGGTGTCGATTTTTTTAATTAAAGATTTTATTAATTTAAAGTACTCAACTAATAACAATCACTTTAGAAATGAGTGAGAGACTAAAAACAACACAAGTGATGTAGGTAACTTGCGCGCCTTATGCGGTATGCCTTCCTAGCATGTGCTATCCTGATTATCCTGATCAGGATATTGGAATAATTTTATCAAATTATTGTATTGTCATCGGTCCTCGATAAATCTACAAAGTTTGAACGAAATCTGGCCGTTTAAAGTGGGTCAAAATCGCGCCCAAAAAAGTCGGTTACAAACATACAAACATACATACAGGTGAAGCTAATAAAAAGCGTGTAAAACTTACAAATAAGTAATATTTATCCTTACTAATATTGTAATTTATATACAATATTAATATGCATTCGCATAAATGTGTTAGTGTAACAGATCTCTATATTATACTATACTAGTAGCGCCTCGCGGTTTCACCCGCGTACTTCCCATTCCTGTGGGAGTACAGGGTTAAATTATAGCCTTTATGTTATTCCCGTGAATAAGGTATATGGTTGTAAAGTTTAAAATCCATTCAGTAGTTTTTCCGTGAAATTGTAACAAACATACATCCATACATTCTTACGAGCTTTCACATTTGTAATATTATTAGGATTGAAAGACTTATTGCGTTCGGCCAGTACATATATAAATTGTGCGTTTGACAATTACTTCGTTTTTGACATTTCAATTGACGTTCATGCAATGAACTTTGATTTTTTCGGGATAAAACGTGTTATTCTGGTATATAAGCTGCAACACTGCCAAGTTTCATCAAAATCCGTTCAGTAGTTTTGTCGTGATTGAGCAACAAACATCCAAACGTTCAAACTTTCGCATTTGTAATATTAGTATAAATAATAAGAATATAAAGGAGATTTTTGGAGCATGGGTACTGTCAATAAAAGCATTTTGAAATTCCTTGTATTCTTGACATTGTCATAACTTATATTTTGCAATAACAATGTCAATGACTCTGTGAGGAAACATGTTAAAATATTAATTCCCCGACTCGTGAACTTTGCCATCATCAGGTTTCGCGTTCGCAAAATATCACATTCTCCTGATTATGAAACTCCTTCAGCTATAGTTTTTTGTTGATTACTTTAAAGGTCGTCAATATTAAGGCGAATCGGGACTGGCGGGTTAGCGGGCGTCGCGATGTCTTGTTAAGGTTGAACTAGTCGACGGCGCTAACTCTAACAAAATGATTGCTATCTCTATCTCACCTGACATAAGGCGCGAACAACATGCGTGCTAGAATGAAATGCACAATGATTCATTCCGAAAATATCCTTTTAGCAAAACAGTTATTATAGAAAAACTAATAAGTGTATCTTTTTAAAATAAATTTATTTTGACTTTTGAATAACTGAACTATGTCTGTACAGACTTTATTTTTGAGCTTTCGTGCTCCGTGTCCTATTTATTTTCGGCCAAAGTTGGGCTAAAATCAGTGTTGAAATACGAAATTTTAAGAGCTTGTATTTTTAAAATGTATAATTTTTTTACGATTTTGGGTACATACAGACATAGATAACGACGAGATCAATTTATATTATCCTTAGTTTTTGATGATCAACTTCAAACATTGTAGTAATTACTGTTCTGTGTTTGTATAGAAAGATGAGCGACTTGTGTAACCTTAAACGCTAGATAGCATTCAAGTTTTGGGATAAATTAAAAATAAAATATAGGACTTGAGATTAAAAAAAAATACCACGTACTCTGTAGTCTTGAAAATTAAATATTTCCATATAAAAATGATGTGCAAACTTATATGCGTTTCAAATCAGAATAGGACGGACTAAGCGCTATATTGTGACGTCATAGCTGTTAATTCAAACCAGTAAGGTAGGGTGGACAACGTTTTCTCTTAATTAAATTTATTTACAGACATTACGGGAAAAAAATCAATCAGAATCTAGCTCTTCAAGTCCGCTTATATCAGCATTTCTGTCCAAGTGCGCGTCGGATACGTGTTAACGTGTTTTTATTTATCCCCGTACCCAAATGAACTCGCTTTGTCACTTTACTTACATTTTGAATGTTTGCAAAATGGTAGCGTACATTTCCTTTTTTTTATGTTAGTTGGATAGGCAAACTGGCAAACGTGCCACCTGATGGTAAGGGGTCGACGTCGCTCATGAACATAAACTAGTTTACCTGGAACGAGCCCAGGCAACTCATTTATGTGTTGCCTATCCTGAGACATAAGATGTTAAGTCTCGGTGCCAGTAATTACACTGCCTGTCTTGCCCTTCTCTCCGAAACACAGCAAAGCTGTTTCACGGGAGAAACAAGCAAGATGGTGGTACCCATGCAGCCGGGAGCGCGGCACAGCGCTTTCCCCCCACGGGTAAACCGGTTCCTTTAGGTCCTTTTTAAACGTTTTTAGGACTATTTAACGTTTTAATTTAAATTCGATTTAAAACTATTAATTATGCAAATAAGTTTTTGTGCAAACCGTACTTTTCAAGTCATATTTGACAGATAGAAGTCATGACGTTCTTATTTGAAACGCATAATACATATTTTATTAGTAAATTGTGTTTTAGTTTTCATTTTAGCCTGTTTTCAGGATTTTTTTTGTTCAAGTAAAGTACATCTTATCGTGTAACCAATTAGCATATCCTTTAGAAAATATCTTTAGGTGTCTCGGATATTTGTGAGACCGTTATTTAATAGTAAGTATCTCAAAAATCGGATTGGAAAAACCCTTTTTCTCGTTTCGTCTTTTTTTTTTCTTTAACGCCGGGAAATACTCTGACGCATCTCGCGGGGGAGTGGGTCTCCCCACGCGGGTATGTGGGACTCGCTGCGCCCGAAAGCCGGTAAATGGACGCAGCTCTACCTACTAAAACTCGGCGAGTGCCACAAATGCTGCCCCTCGTGAGGTGCCCCGGATCTAGAAAACAAGCATGGACACCTCGACGGCTAGTCAGTCCCGCAAGGGACCGATGCCACCTCCACAGAGGGGTTGTCCCGGACCACAGAACGGGGTTGTTCCCAACGTCGGGACAGTACAATGGGGTGAGGTTCCCATCCTCACCCCTTGCCCCCTGCTCTTCTGTCCCCTCTTCCTACAAGAGGGGTACAAAGAGCCCCCTCGGCCCAATTAGCTTCGCCCAAGGTGCACCGCTCACCCTAGGTTACTGAGCCCCACCGCCTCGACAAGGCCTGAACCATGGTGAGGTTCTCGTTTCGTCTGCGGTGACTCGAATTAAGCAAAAAATTACTAAATAGTTGAAAAATATCCCGGTGATCTTTGGTGACCAAAGCTGCTGGTATTAAAACGTTGGATGAATATACAAAATAGATATCTTCAACCAAACGATAAAAAATCCTCAAAATGGACTTATTATGATTCAAGAAATTCGTTTTATCTTCATTTAAAATATGAAACAAAAGCTATACAGGCGTAAAAAGGTCTGAACAATTTTGTCTTTACCCATTTATGCATAAAGATTTTTATATTGTTTTAACGATTCTTAAGTAAAGCGATGGCAACACCATAAATAACTAGGCAAATGACTTGTATCCAGCTCTTAATTTAAAAAAAAACATGTAATCTATTAGATCTTGACTCCATAAAAACGCTACCATGTACCATTACCACATGTATCAATTTGCTCATACTTACAATATAATTGCTATTCGGTGAAACACTAAACGAACACATCATTACATGACATTTTCTCCCATCTTAATCGAATCCGCACCTTTCGAAAGCCGTTAAGTTAACCATTAACCCAACATTGTTGTATCCATTCAGCCAACATACTACATGTTTCTAACTTTTACTAGATGTTGATGAAAGAGTTTTATCTCCGTATTTCATGCCGTACAATATTTAACTTTACACATTTTAAACACGGTTTTAGTGATAAATAGTAAAGTAGTTAATAATTATTTTATAAAGTCTTCAATATTTTAATAAGGGTTCAAAAGACATAAATAAATGCCCAGCTTTAAGGTACTTTACATTTGATTTACATAAATATCGGTAGAACGTCTTGTCTAGTTCTTATTGTTCACACAAAGGTGACTAAATAGTCAGGGCTAAATTTAGGGGATCCAATGTCATAGCCCCAGGGCCTCAACCATAGTGGGGCCGCTAGAATAGAGACTTCGAGAAAAATAAAAAAATAGTCATTTCATTTGGAAAATATTTTGTGGTCAGGGGGCCTCCACTCGCCTTTTATGTCCCAGACCACTAAATCCGGCCCTGTCCTTAGTCGTCCACAGGCACAGTAAAGTGTTTAAATTCCTTTGTAGATTTTTCATATAATTCAGTGGTAACAGCCGAACAGTTGTAACAGTTACTTACATAAACATGCGATGACTCGTAACTGACAGGGCTGGAAGTTATTTGATACTGTACCACTGACATTGCCAGTTTTTGTCAAGACTAGCTATTACCCGCGGTTTCACTTGACTAGTCTACAGGGATATCGATGCGTGCAGTTTTCTTCACGATGTTATACCTCACTTGATGTTAACAAGGTCAGAGAGGCGGGGATTAGAAACTCCTGTTTTAGGATGCACCAGACAGGATCGAACCCAGGTCTCTCACTTCAAGGCCGAGCTCTAACCGACTAGGACATCATCACTCACTCGTGGAGAGTTTAATGATAGTACTAAAAGTAATAATGCGGCGTCATATATATAATCTAATCCTCTTTATTCGAGTGAATTAGATAATATAATGAAATTAAGGTTTTTTTTACGCCGGAAAATGCTCTGAGACATCCCGCGGGAGAGTTGGGACATCCCCAGGTATATGGGATGGGGTATGTGGGACTCGCTGTACCCAAAAGATGGTATGGTGAACGCAGCTCTACCCACTAAACCCGGCGAGTGTCACCAATGCCGCCTTCGGTGAGGTGTTCCGGATCTGTTGAGCAAACAGGGCACCTCGACGGCTAGTCAATCGCCAAGGGACCGACGCTACCTCCTAACGACGGGACAATACAATGGGATGGCCTCGCCCAATGTAGCCTCTGCTCTTTTTTCCCCTCTTCTTATAAAGGGGGTACAAAGAGCAGCTCCCTCGGAACAGTTTGCTTCGCCCAAGGTGCTGGGTTTACCTGAGCCCCATCACCACGATAAGGCATGAACCATGGCGGGGAAATTAAGGATTATATGTTATTACTAATAGTATTTTTTATCTTTGTATCTCTAATAACAAGTGACTTTAATGTTTCTACTAATTCTAAATATATATTCTATAATATAATAATAATAAAAAAAACTAAAAATAAACCAACAGAATATCTATTACTGGGTAATTTATAATAATTCGTCTGCAGAAATAGTAAGCATTGACAGGGCCGGATTTAGGGAAGGGCATCCGGGGCCACAACCCGGAGACTCCACAATAGAGGGAACACCAGAATAGACTTTGAAAAAAGAGTCTTTTAAATTACATCGAGTCAACACTAGTAAACAACTTTTCTTCTGGGTTTTGCTCTGTTTTACCTTGACCTTATAGTACAGAAACAATATTATATTCTTAAATATTAACATAAAAAATGTATCTATATTTGTTCACTCCGCAGATATTTGAAATAAGGAGATATGTTATTTTATTCAAAATGTGCAAGTCGTCACTTTTCCCCTTCCACATTTCGCAAGGCCGCGCACACACATAGCTATAATTTACTACCCATCTTGAGAGAGTATCTAAGGGCGGTACTAGCCCGCATCCTCGGAGATTGGGTGGTTGATTCTGTCTCGACTATTTTATCCACGCATAATTATATTATATTAATACCATCATCTGAACTGACTATTTTTATATTACTCATAACTTGTAAAGTTATGAGTAATATAATGAGACCTGATTGAGACACAGTCGTAAAAAACTTTCACATTTACAATAATAACAGATTATAAAAACATACATTGTTTTAATAAGTAATTAGTTTGACCAACGAACCGTACCTCCTTAGTCAATAAAATATTTAAGCCATTTCGTGCTCTGATTCTTTAGCACGCTAGTGTAAATTTACTTAGCGTATATCATATTAACCTTTATCTCATTGATTTTATATAAAAACTAGCTGTTACCCGCAGCTTCGCCCGCGTTAACTTTTAAAATTTGAGGGGTTGACCACCCTTATCACTTAGGGGTATGAAAAATAGATAGTAGCCGATTCTCAGACCTACTGAATACGCATATAAAATTTGGTAAAAATCGGTTAAGCCGTTTCGGAGGAGTACGGTAACTAACATTGTGACATGGAAATTTTATATATTAGAATTAGAATATGAGGCCACGATTATGTGTTGCAGGAGTCCAGGCACTTAAAAAAAAAAGTTGCGTCCTGTTTTATTTTAATCTAGCTTTCTGTCCCGGCTTCGCACGGGTAAACCTTTTATAGCCTATATGCTGTTAATTGTTGATAATGTAGCGAAATTTCTGATTTCTATGGAAGAAATAATTTTTCAAATCGGTACAGTATTTTCGGAGCCTATTCAATGGAAACAAATAAAGAAACAAATCTTTACTCTTTATAATATCAGAATAGACAATTAACAAAAAAAAATTTCTCTTTTAATCAATTCAATATTAATTATGATCTTACTAGCAGCACCCTGCGGCTTAACCCGCGTATTTCCCATTCCCGCGGCAGTGCAGGGATAAATTATAACCTATATGTTAATCTGATGTATGTTACTGTAAAGTTTCATTAAAATCCATTATGTAGTTTTTGCGTGACAGAGCAACAAACATACATCCGTACATTCTTACAAACTTTCGCATTTATAATATTAGTAGGATGTCTTCTATAATATGGGATTACAGCAAGCGAAAATTTTTCACATAATCAATATTATAATAAATAAAAATGCATTAATTAGAATACATGAACCAAAAATTGATATAAATAAAAATGAATAACCAGTTATAATGTCATAATATAGCTCTGCTTACTGCTACGCCACTGTAGCACTGCTACAGTTACCTCTGAAAACCGGCCAAGTGCTAGTCGGACTCGCGCACAAAGGGTTCCGTACCATTACATAATATACAACATTAGACACCTTAACAAAAATTAAGGTTTATATTTATGGAATTAAATGTTTTTTTTTTTTCAATATATTTGAGTTGATTGCATGAAAGGTAAATTGCGGTTTACGATTTATGACGTTTAAAAAAACTACTTACTAGATGTTGTTCAAACCAATTTTCGGTGGAAGTTTGAATGGTAAATGGTACATTATATATATTTTTTAGTTTTTTCATTCTCTTATTTTAGAAGTTACAGGGTGGAGGGGGACACACATTTTTCCAAATTTGGAAGTGTATTTCGCGAAAACTATTCACTTTAGAATAAAATGGTATTTGAAACCTCAATATCATTTTTGAAGACCTATCCATAGATACCCCACACGGATGGGTTTGATGAAAAAAAATTGAGTTTTAGTTCTAAGTATGGGGACCCCCAACATTTTTTTTTTCTACTTTTGTGTCGAAATCTTAATGCGGTTCACAGAATACATCTACTTACCAAGTTTCAACAGTATAGGTCTTATAGTTTCGGAAGAAAGTGGCTGTGACATACGGACGGACAGACAGACAGACAGACATGACGAATCTATAAGGGTTCCGTTTTTTGCCATTTGGCTACGGAATCCTAACAAGGAAAATATGACCCCGTTTTAATCCAAAAATATATGTAATATAATATTTGTAAATTGTATATAATGTATAATTTTATTTTTTATAACTCCTGCCTTTTGCCTTTGTTAATAAAATCAATGTTTTTAATTCGTGAAAAAACTCCAGAACGGACGTTCTAGTTTACATAGACCAAAGTCAAAGGATTAATCCTCACTATCCTTACTAACTTATAAATGTGAAAGTAAGTTTGTTTGTTACGCTTTCACGCGAAAACTACTTAACCGATCATCATCAAACTTTGTACACATATTCTTGGAGGTATTAGAAGTAACATAGGATACTTTTTATAAAAAAATCTTATCCTGCGCAGACGAAGTTGCGGGCACCAGCTAGTGTTCACATAAAGCGAAACCGTTCGGGACGACGATATACGGGATGATCTCCGAGCGGTAGCGTATCCCTGCGTTGTACAGCAGGATAACGACGAACTTCCTTATCTGGTCCTTCACCAGGTGTTTATTATATGACAAGAATGATGAATTTCTGTACCCAAAGGATAATTTATCATACAACAACTTAGGTGAAAACCTTAAGTAGAGTCAGTGGGTTAGTGGCCGCCACCATGGTTCAGGCCTTGTCGTGGCGGTGGGGCTCAGTAGCCTAGGGTGACCCCAGCACCTTGGGCGAAGCGAGTTGAACCAAAGGAGCTTTTTGTACCCCTCTTATAAGAAGAGGGGTACAAAGAGAACTTCACCCCATTGTACTGTCCCGACGTTGGGAGGGGTTGATGAGGGACCGACTAGCCGTTGAGGTGCCCTCTTTGCTCAACAGATCCGGGGCATCACCAAAGGCGACATTGGTGGCACTCGCCGGGTTTTAGTGGATAAAGTTGCGTTCACCATACCATCTTTCGGGCGCAGCGAGTCCGAAGTACCCGCCTTGGGAGACCCACTCCCCTGCGGGTTGCCTCAGAGGATTTCCCGGCGTTACAAAAAAGTGGGATAGTAGTATCTATGGTGGCATGTACAGTGTACAATACTCATCACAATGTATGTGTGCATGTCTTGTCGACATCCAACACTAACTAGCAAGTTAGTGTTGGATGTCGACCAAGGTCGGTCCCGTCGTGGGAACCTCCTTACCAATTTCCCACGCTATTCCCAATTATATAAAACTAAATATTACATACATTGTTTTATTTATACGTGAATTTCACCAAATATATTAAAAAATATTTTTACGGTTTTTAATTTGATTTTAATTTAATTTTTGCATTCCCGTCGTTTCGTACACTAAAGTCATCCGCGACGTTCAAAAACGTACATATCTACGCAAATAGAGACAAGAGATAGTTTTTGCTTAAACGCTAATCTCTGAACCAATCGCCTAAATGTTTTACCTAGGCTCAGTTATCTTAAGAGATTTATTGACACTTTTGGGGTTGGTAGATCCGCTTTTATTACATAAAAAAAGGGTATGATAAAACTCGTTTGGAATGCGGACTTTAATGGAGAAAAACTTAAAAAAATATTGTTCTTTTATGCTAAAATTATTATGTAAAATTTATATAAACGGATGTAATAAATTATAGTATAAAACTTAATAGAAGAGTTAAATGGATTAACAAAAAATCGCCCACGAGTGGTCAGGCTGGCTACATGGGTCGCGGGTTCATATCCCAAGGACATATTGTATGACCAATATAAATATTTGTATTTAGGTATACATAATATCTGAAATAACTCGTGACACTATGTGGGTTTATCTAGTCTCCGAAATTGTTAATTTTAAAATATGTTGCTAAATGGCTTTTTTCGGCAGATTGATGGCGCTGTGATCAGTGGCAATCATTTTCAAGTTCCCATTTAAAAGACACATTGTGCCGTAAACTATGTTTTAGCTATTAGATTATTAATTATATTATAGTTTTACCTGTTATTTTAATACCTTACAATTTAACAGAATTGAACATAAAAATATAGACATTATTTTATTAAAAGCTTTTACTCTCTTGTATGTCACGGACTAAGTTATTGTGGTGTGATTGTTTACAAGTAGCAAATTTATGAGAGTAGATTAAATTTGTCAATAAATAATCGTTATATTGAAATTACGAAATAAGTAATAAGCGATTGCTTAATATAATATTGCCTGTAATGTATTCCGACGGACAAATTACTATAGGCTTGATAATATCTAGACAAATTACTTTATACCGGCATCAGATGGCACAACATCCTTCGGGTGCTCTCGAAGGAGGTTTATTTGTGCAATAAATATATGCACCACGTTACGTTGTGTGAGAAATCTGAAATAAGTTTAAATAATTTTTAATAAATATTTGTTGCTGCGGGCTGTTCCCTGTGGTTTTACCGCCGAAATAAAAAAAATATGTTTAAAATAGCCTATCTACCTCAATGATCTGTCTATCGAGGGCATAAAAATACCGGTGGGAGGGATGCGCTGTGCTGCACCATCCGACTGCATGGTATCTTGCTTTTTTCTCCCTTAGCTGTGTTTCGGAGAGAAGGGCAAGACAGGCAGTGTAATTACTGGCACTGAGACTTAACATCTTATGTCTCAGAATACGCAACATGTAAATGAGTTGCCTGGGTTCGTTCCAGGCTTGGACCAAGTGCTTCAAGTATTCATATAAGAACTTAGGTACTCATGATTGCCCGGCTGAGCATGATATCTTTAATGATCGGATGGATATCCGCCATCGTTATGACAGTGAACGTTTTATGTCTAATAATATCCGTGTCAATGTCACATTTCAACATTTCTTTATCTATTATAAACATAATGGAGCCCTTAACCTATCGCCCCAGTTTATTTGACAACAACGATTATATACACTTAATAAATATGATTATATTTTAAGAGACGGTCTAGTAACTAGTTGATAAGCGCGGGGAAGTAAGAGCACCCATACCGGGTTCGAGTCTCAGCGGTGCAATCCTAAAATGCAATTCACCATCTGACCTTATCATATGGTGAAGGAAGACAGTAGGTAGAATCTGCACTCCTGTTACGATTAAAGCCTTAAAAAGACGACGACCTCTGTGGCTCAATGGTTAGCGCATTGGCGCTCAAACCGGAGGCAGCGGGTTCGACAAAAAGTTTACTGTGATCCTGGGTCATGGATGTGTATTAAGTATGTGCATTATATAATAAAAATCTTAAATATATGTATAGTATATAAGTATTAAATATATACTATACATATATTTAACTATACACATATATATATTTCTGTTGTCTGGTACCCGTAACACAAGTTCTTCGAGAACTTTACCACGGGACCAGATTCACGTGGTTTAAAGCGACCTTAGATATTATTAAAATAGTGGTTTGCGAAACTGTTGTCGATCAATGTGATATTTATGTTCGAATAACAAACCAAACAGTAAGTTTTCTACTTCTTTATAACGTGAATAAGCAAAACACTTCTGTGGTCTGTGAACAAGAGAGCCTCTTAGATGGTAAATGGATACCGCCGTCCAGACGTCCGCAATTATAAGGGTTAAGAATAAAGGAAAGGTAGAAGACGAGAGTTATGGGATATTATAGGGTTTCTATAGATGAGACAGGGACAGAGGAGGATGAAAGAAAAAGAGAGGCCCACAGCAGTGGACAATAACGGGCTGATGATGATGAGGATACGGTTATGCTCGGGCGTGATCCTGTTGACGCGCTCAACACAGCAGAAGGTATTTCACGACAGTGTCAAGTTGGACAGCACTATTGAGGACAGTCGCCCCCTTCGGCTGTACGAACGGTATCTAAAATAACAAAAAAACATCTACTTTGACGGGTGATTAAACGCAGCCGTTGCCTGTTTCAAAAGAATCCCCTCCATGGTTCAAGCCTTGTCGTGGTGGTGGAGCTCAGTAGCTTATGCTACTGAGCTGTTAGCCTTATGGTGAACCCAGCACCTTGGGCGAAGCAAATTGAGCCGAGGGAGCTGCTTTTTGTACCCCTCTTATAAGAAGAGGGGACAAAAGAGCAGGGAACAAGATGCGAGGATGGGAATCTCACCCCGTCAATCACTTGGGGGACTTACTAGCCGTCGAGATGCCCAGTTGCCCAAAAGATCCTGGGCACCTAACCAAAGGTGGCATTGGTGATACTCGTCGGGTTTTAGTGGGTAGAGCTGCGTCCACCTTATCATCTTTCGGGTGCCGCGAGTCCCATATACCCCGCGGATGCCTAAGAGCATTTCCCGGCGCAAAAGAAAAAAAAATCTATAATAATTAATCCTTACTAATATTCTAAATGCGAAAGTAACTCAGTCTGTCTGTCTGTCTGTCTCTTCTTCACGCCTAAACCACTGAACAGATTTGGATGAAATTTTGCGCAAATATGGTTTGAAACCCGAGAAAGGACTTATGATAGTTTTTATCTCGGATATATTACGGGAACGGGATTTATACGGGTAAAACCCCGGGACTGTCTATCTTCTGAACCACGGAACAGATATAATCATCATCAATCCGAACAGCTGTAAATCTAAGTAAACGCGGGCGAAGCTGCGGGCAACAGCTAGTATTTCATAATGATAATGCCAATAATTGATAATGTCTGCACTATCTTAAATTTGCTCACTCCCTAGTGCCAGTAACTTACATTCTTAGAGATTACCACGGGATTCAAGAACCCTCTAAAAAGCAACTTTGGTAACGGTTGACGGATTTGATAATGTCTATCGGATGCATCAGCGCAACCGCTTAGTAACAATGTTGCATGACATACATACACTATGTTGTATGCTTACTATGGGTTTGCTTTCGTAAATATCATTAGCGACAACACAACAATAACTAATCATGTGTTTGTCAGTCTGTTTTACCTCGCAACTAAGTAGAAATTAATTATTAGCTTATCAAATTTTTATCACGTGAAGGAAATATAGAAAGTGCAATCCATATTAATAAATGAAAATTAAGTAAGTATTAAAATAGTAAATTTTAACTCAAATAAAAAATCTGTTGTCTGTAAAGTCGGTTAAAAATCGGTTCCATAAGAAAATGGAACGCCTCAGAGCGAGGTAACGCCGCATGCGTCATGTTTTTTCGTTCGTGCAGCCGGCTCCATCGAATTATAAGACGTTGTCACGTCAAAAAGGAGGGCAACACATCTGCCTAATCTCTGGTTGTGCATGTGTATGGGCGTCGGTAATTTAAACTCTAAAGCTTCGGCTGCTCGTTTGCCCTCATATTCCATAAAAAAATTGAACTTTTATAAAATTTTCCAAATATATAGGAAATATCTAGAGAGTATTTTATAATATTATGAAAATAATAATTATTCTCTGAATGCGTCAGTCAAAAGGAGGGTTTTGTTTTATGTGTGTATATCTATTATTTTTCTGTCTGAACGGCTTTTTGGATTTCAACTTGTGGGGTCAACAAAATAAGAAATTGACATGGCGAATTTTGGCGCCAACTTATGTGTTGTGGCCGGGATAGATAAATAAACTTGTTCTTTATTATTTATATTTAATCCTCATTTCCCTGTGGAAGAACTGACGGGTAACACTAAAAATAATGATATTTAATTATATATGTATTAACATAGTAATATAAATATATCCATTACTATTAGTGGATTGGCCAACAAAGTTATAATGTTAGTAATTGCGTACCAACTATCAACGCAATGGATTTGGGAATTAGTACCTGTATTGCATTAAAACATAGTTTATATAAATCATTATGTATATTCAATTACGGCAAAGTAAAAGGTTTTATGGATACCGATCTTATTGTGTATATATATATATATATATATATATATATATATATGTGTTTTTATTTTTGTACATGTATTCCACCCACAGAAATCTAAATAATAATTGTTTTATTATTTAGATTTCTGTGATTCCACCATTGTACGTAAACGGCATTTTCGATTTTAATGAATAAGGTATCAGTCAAATATATTAAAACAGTCAGTTCAGCCTCAGGTTTAACTGTCAACAAGGAGTAGTTTTTACTAGCTACGAACTTAGTTTTTAGTTGGAGTTATTTACGTTCACTTGTTTGTTTGTATAACGAAGGCCGTCTGTGGTCTAAAAATAAATAGATAAAGGTAAAATATATACCTATATACATAAAATATGTATATACATGTATATATATATTTTGCTGTGCTGTATATATTATGTATTTTGTCAAGCAATTTTATTAGTACGGTAGCTTTAGGCAAGCTTCGGGTTTTTATTATCTAGGTATTTAGCGTTTGAAAAAGTTGAATTCTATTTTTTTCCTATCTGTAAAAAAATATTTATCGGTCTGGGACTCGGTTGAATTTAACTACAATAGAACTTATAAATGTAATTTCAACAAGGGTCGCGGCCAACCGGCAACATAGCTTTTATTTAAGAGGTATTGTTGCTTTGCAGTGGAATTGGGCCGGCACTACCAGGTGCTGCCTCTCGCTCACATAACATCAGTGTCAAGTGACAGCTATGCTGTAGTGACAGCTATGCTGTCGCGTTTCGTGCGGTTTGTGAGTTTCCGGTGGCCCATAGGGGGGATAGGGAAAAGGAGAGCAACGCACCTGCATAAAGTTTAGTTGTGCGGATGTCTATGGGCGTCGCTAGTCACCATAAGACTCCGACTGCTCGGTTGCCTCGTTATAACATAAATTGATACTGGGTTTATTGATGTGTACGTATAAATTTATACACATTTTTGTCTTTTTGCCGTTCCCGGTACCCATAACAACGTCATCACGAGCTGATCACGGCTCACGTACTTGTTTATGTATTTGTATTTAAGCACGTTGTATTGTTACAGACACCAAGATGCTGTTCGGCGCTAAGAAGAGGCTGCGAGATGCGCCGGGCAAGGGTCGAATGTCCGTCATGAAGTTTCAACACTTCGCCACGCAAAAAAGAAGTGAGTACAATACTATAGTAGCAAAAAACAAATATAAACCATTGTCCGTCTCATATTGGATATAGGCCAATTTCAATGAAGTTGAACTTGAATGAACACTCGAAAGCAGGCGAGGAGGGTTTTGGCCATAGAAATATTAAGAAAATATCTGTTGTTTTGGCCAATAGTTCACCGATGCCCTGGTCCAATGCGGGTTGGTGAACTTCACACACCTTCAAAGACTGTTAATCTCATCAGGCATGCAGGTTTAATCACAATGTTTTCTTCACCGGTGTATGAACCGCATTTAAAACTTTTAGTTGTTGAAACTGTTTTCATTCAGGTTTGAATGTCCGTAACGAAACTCGAACCTAAGGGGTTGACCTCTTAGTAAATACATAATAGAATATGCATTCAGAAGCTCGTAGCTAAGTTATAACAGTCACTCGAATCGATCTATCAGGTTAAGCTACGCTTGCCGGGGTTTGTCCGTTGATGGGTGACCATCTTTACATACCGAGACACTGTCATTCGTGGAATTTTGACAGTCGTTACGGGTCGTCAGAAGCCCGAAAGTCTAACAGCCAGTGTTAGCACGGGGTATGGTATTACCCAGTAACTGGGTTGTGGAGGTCAGATAGGCAGTCGCCCCATTTAAAATACTGGTATCCAGCAAAAGCCGGTTAGACTGGAAGCCGACCGACATAGTAGAGAAAAAGGCTAGAAAGAAGAAGAATTTAATAGATGCATTGATCAAGCGGTGAAGTGACCCAGTGGCAAGGGATCGGCCGTCTTCGCGTTCGTTGAACAGTGTTCAGCAGTGGGCGGATAGAGGCTGATGATGATGATGATGATTGACCCACTACAGGTAATAACTTCACGGGCTATGAAACACATTTCTGGTCACAATATAAACAAAACCTTCGTACCAAACATATAAATAAGTATTTGATACACATTTTGTGTGTGTAATACCAAACCAACTAACAACAACACACACGTCACTAATCTACTACAATATACAAATACTTTGCAAAAAGTCATATAAGATAGTAGGTAGCTTAGACTAATCTATACTCTATAATCTATATCTATACAGATAAAATTGCAATGTCTATTTGTAATATAAATAACCGCTTTTTACTAAATGCAACACGGCAAAACACGGTACATATACCAAAATAGCATTTTTTTTAAATTTTGTTTGTTTGTCTGTTTGTTCCGGGTAATCGAAACGGCTGGGCCAATTTTGATGGGACTTTCACTTTCAGATAGCTGATGCTATAAGGAGTAGTTTGGGCTATAAAAATATTCATCATCAATCCGTATACGGCTTTAAATCTAAATTAACGCGGGCGAAGCTGCGGGCAACAGCTAGTATTACATAATATTTGGTGCTGCTAATGCGAAGTGCATTTTCTCGAATTTCCCCACACGTTTACCTTCACAATGAGCAATATTTACGCAGCAAATATATTTATGACCTAGCCGAATACGAGATGTAAGCAGACAATAGAAATACCAAACACTAAAGTAGCGAATTTCCATTTGAAATGTGAATAAAATTTAAGACAATTGTTTGGTAGTTTGTGCGGCTAAGGCTTTACAACAGACAAACACCAAATAACACACAAACTGTAATGAGCGAATAAATCTATATTTCAGTCGTTTTATATATATTTTCCTTTGACGCATATTTTGATGGTTTATTTTTCATATTGTTTTCCTAACAATTCACTTTTTTTATGTTAGTTGGATAGGCAAACTGGCAAACGTACCACCTGATGTTAAGTGGTCGACGACGCCCATGAACATAAACTAGTATACCTGGAACGAGCCCAAGCAACTCATTTATGTGTTGATTATCCTGAGACATATGTTAAGTCTCGGTGCCAGTAATTACACTGCCTGTCTTGCCCTTCTCTCCGAAACACAGCAAAGCTATTTCACGGGAGAAATAAGCAAGATGGTGGTACCCATGCAGCCGGGAGCGCGGCACAGCGCTTCCCTCCCACCGGTTTTGTGTGTGTTCATTCTCATATTACCTAAAATAAGTAATAATAATTAATAATAAGTGTAAAAATATATAAATACTTGACATTTTGTTTATTATACCTGATAATTTATACCTGAACAGAATATCCTTAATTACAAACATCGTTACATATAAAGTTTCATATGATATGTCCAAACAGAGACAAGGCCGGGATCGTATACATAGTTCAAGTTAAGCCAGTGAGACGATTAGCCAATAACCACTTTCTCCTTTTGAGCAAATCTCGATCCTTAAAAAACTGTAACTGTCGATCGAAATGTAATTCTGACCGCTAGGGGATAACCCAATCAGTTGTTCGGTCCAAAATTTTTTTTGAAATTATACTTCTTTTGGGGCGTTAGGGGGAAATGATGAGAGAAAAATTTTACGATGCGCGCGCACACTGTCACCGAAAAAACCGACACCATGAAGTTAGCTATAGAACAATTTTCACATAATGACAGTATAGACGTCAGAAGAAGATATAGTTTTTACCTACACAACAAGCAAAAAGGTGTTTAATTAATTATTTTTATTAGGATTAAATTATTATTATCTATATAAGGATAATATAATTCTTTTAAGAATTCTGCATTAGTCTTGTCCCTTCAAATATCGGAAATGCTTATTCGATTTTTTTTTCTAGATTCCCTGGTTCGTGTGGTATACGGATCCCTGCTGATCATCATTTCGATAACCTTGATGGTGCTGGACCCAATTCAGCTGGCCAATGATTATGTAAGTCATTTTAAGTCAACATAACATCGTACTAAAATTGTTTGTACAGGAGTGTTAAATCAGATTTGATCAATTGTTTGACTGGTGGATAAATCGATTTCGCAATTTTTTTTAAAATAATTAATAACTTCTCTTTTTATACTGATTTAATAATTTAACATTTCTTAATGGAGTAAAAAATCGTTTATTCAAATAGTAGGTGGCATAATTTTATTTTGGGCACATTTCATAATTTTCTCGAAACATCCATTCGATGTTCATCGACTTTACTATCAAATAATAGTGTTCATCCGCATCTCATTTTTATTTTACAGAAAAAAAAAATTGTTGTCTGTAAAGTCGGTTTACGGACAATAGTTTTACGCGATGACGTCATAAAGAAACATTGATGAAAAAAATAATTACCTTTTTTGCTCCTGTTTTGACCAAAACAGTTAATTGAAGTGAACAAAATGAAATTAGACTGACAATTATAGAGGAAATCAATACATAATTACATCTTATTAAACTGTAGAAATTAACACAAAAACAAAACAAGTTGTCGCGTATTAACATTTGTTATAAATAATGGTTTCCGAGCCAACGCTTGGACCTCTCTATCGTTTGACAGCGGAACGGGATGCTTTTTCGTGCGCGCTGCCGGTGTTCATCAATTTATAAGATGTTATCACGTCAAAAACAGATTAGTGTATTATATATGAAACAAAAACTGTGAAACATCAAAGTTATTATGTTCATCATTTCAAATATATTGTAATATGAATAAAGTTATGACGTTCAATGAAAGTTTACATAATATTATGTTTAATTACATATTTTACCGAAGTAAAGCGTGTATGAATTTTAATAAAATTTAATGTGATGATTAAATAATAACGTGGGCGTTACTGTTTGCATTCTTAATTAGTCTATTACGGAGGCGACACTGAAAGTTCTTAGAAAATCAAAAACTGAAAGCAAGATAATTTTATTATACCTTTTCAAAATATCCGTTTTCCGTCCATTCACATCAATACATCGCTGCATCCGATGGATTTAACAAACACTTTGCCAACTCATCGTTAGGGTCTCTTCGACGGCCTTTTGAAACGAAGACTCTTCTTCCACAGCGACCATAAAACTTTTCCTCGAAGTTTTTCTTTTATTTTCATGAATAAATAAAAATCGCAAGGTGCGAGATCTTGGCTATACGGCGGGTGACCTAGTAATATCACGCCTGACGTCGCCAAATAGCTGATCGCTTGCTTGGTGGTGTGCGATGAGGCGTTGCCTTCGTCAAGGAAGATCCTACTGCGAGGTCGTTTCTGCCGAACTTTTTGAAGACAAATGGCAAACAATTATTAGTGTACTACTCTGCAGTGACTGTTTTTAAGATACTCTAAAACAAGTGTTGCGTAATGACCTGTCCTTCCGAAGAACGAGACCAACATCTTTTTTCCTACGCTTCACTTTTGTTAGCAACTCCTTTTGAAGGAAACACCCACTCAGCAGACTGTCTTTTAGTTTCAGGTTCATAACAGAAAATCCAGCTTTCGTCATCCGTAAGTATATCGAACATTTTTAAGTCACATCCGCCATTTCACGGCACCAATCGACACGACGGAGTTTTTGGGCCTGTGCTAATTTATGAGGTATCCACCGGGTACAAAGCTTCCTCACCGCTAAGTGTTCATGTAGGATTTTGTACTCTTGACTCATACCGATGCCTAAGCTTGTCCGATTCTGCTGATAGGTTACTCTTTTGTCAGTGTCTATCATACGCCGCACAACACTGAAGTTATCTTCAGTCATCGTAGAAGGCCTTCAGTCATTCAGATCATCGGTAAGATTAGTGCGACCACGTTTAAACTCTCTAAACTAGTTGTCAACAGTGGCACGAGATGGAGCTTCTTAGTTAAAGGTCAATCGAAGTCTATCATAACTTTCTCATTGACTTAAATGACATCAAAAGTCAAAAAAATCCTTGCACAAAAATTTCTTTCGCGTTAAATTCATGCTAACGTGACGGAGAGAATTTACAATTTGCCGCCAAATCGTAAAACAAATGACAAATGAATGAAATACGTGGACAAAAATATTGGCAGTTACATTTTAAAAAAAAATTTAATATATCTTTTACAAGTGGCCAGTTCTAAGAAATTTCAGTGTCACCCTCGTTACGTACCTACCTGCTAAATGCTAAAATCAATTAATGCTTTAAGCATTTTCCGTTCTGCCTAGGACCGGTTCTGGAGATTAGCGAGTTCAAAAGAAAGCAAACTTTATACATATACAAATAAATAAAATTGGAGTGTCTGTTGGTGATATCAAATAAACAGCTTTTCACTTAATGAATATGAAAGTAAATACAGTATTTATATCAAACAATATTTTTAAAAACATTTATTTTTATTTTGTCTGTCTTTGACAGGATTTTGACAGGAGTTCACATACAACTAGCCAATATTATAAGGAGTAACTGAGGCTACACAAATGTTCATCACCAATTCTGTCAAGTAAACCTAAATTAACGCGGGCGAAGCTGCGGGCAACAGCTAGTTAGATATCTCTGAAAATGAAGGAATAAAAAATTGCGATAGAGATCTTTAACATTAAGTCCGAAGAAATTTAATTTCATCATCAAAGAAAATAATAATAATAATATCTATGGACGCTTCACACCACGTCAATCTGGTCCCTTGGTATTAAGTTCTTGAAGAACTTGTGTTACGGGTACTAGGCAACGAAAATATATTTAATATACTTTTATACTACACATATATTTAGGATTTTTATTATATAATACACATATTTAATACACATCCATGACCCAGGAACACAGAAAATATTTTTGTTCCCTGGCGGGATCCGAACCCGAAATCAAAGAAAATAAACAAGGTGATTTTGAATACTGTATCACCCGCGTTTTCTAGAAGCTTATAGGCGTTTCAATGGGCGTGTCTAGTGGCCTATCAGGTTGAGATGGGGACTGGCGCAATGAGTGAACGATCTTTGTTCTAGGACTTACTTCGGTTGCCACATATTAGTGTTTGTAAACTTACGCTCAACTTTCAATAGTGCCTTGTTATTTATTTGTAACTAGTGGTTGCCCGCAGCTTCAACCGCGTTAACTTAGATTTACAGCCGTGTCCGAATTGATGATAATTATTTTTATAGCCTATTTTTTAGGCTATTTAGAAAAAGATTTTTTTATAAATAAAGTAATGACCATGAAACAATTTTAAAAGACTATCAAACGACCATCAAACGATTGAGATTTAAAAAAAAATTATCAATTAATGGGGGGCTAAATGAGTGGAGCTGGCACCACCATCAAACAGCTTTTCTGTGTTTGAGAGAGAAAGGTAGGATAAACAGAGTAATCAATTGCACTGAGATCTTTGTTTTTTATTTAACGCCGGGAAATGCTCTGAGGCATCCCGCGGGGGAGTAAGGCTCCCCACGTGGGTATCTGGGACTCGCTGCGCCCGAAAGCTGGTAAGTGAACGCAGCTATACCCACTAAAACCCGGCGAGTGCCACCAATGCCGCCTTTGGTGAGGTGCCCCGGATCTAATGAGCAAACAGAGCACCTCGACGGCTAGTCAATCCCCCAAGGGACCGACGACACCTCCACAGAGAACAACCCCTCCCAATGCAACGTCGGGACAGTACAATGGGCTGAGGTTCCCGTCCTCGCCCCTTGCCCCCTGCTCTTTTGTCCCCTCTTCTTATAAGAGGGGTACAAAGAGCCCCCTCGGCTCAATTAGCTTCACCCAAGGTGCTGGGCTCACCCTAGGCTACTGAGCCCCACCGCCACGTCAAGGCTTGAACCATTGTGGGGACTGGCACCGAGACCTACCATTATGTCTCAGGGTAGGCAACACATGAATGAGTTGTCGAAGTTATTCCCAGATGACGTTTTCTGGATGATGCTGAAGTACCACGACTTGGCGTTTGCCTGTCCCACTAGCTCAAGGCTCGGCTATCGTAACGTGATTGTTTAGTTTAATGTACCAGTTTTGTATTTATCAATATAGTTTATTAACCGTACTGCTGTGATATAAAATTAGTTTCCGATATTAAAGATAAAGGTCGCATCACGCATGTGTTGAAATATACATGCAACATTTATATCCGATTGTCCGCTCGTTAGTACATTCTCTTTACGGCGCTCTGAGTACTATGACTGTTAGCATACCAGTGACAGATTTCTAGGTCCCTTGACCTGAAGAAGACATAACAAATATACATACATACATGTAAACAAATACATTACATTTATTTAACTTACATAAAACCCAATAATGATAATATATAATATCAACCCATATTTGCCGTTGCCAGGTACGGGTCTCCTCCTCGGAATCAAGGGAGGAGGGTGTTGGGCCATAGTTCACCGATGCGCTGGCCCTGGCCCAATGTGGGTTGGTAAACTTCACACACTTGGTAAAAGTCTTTGAAGGACTTTTATTCATATCAGGCATGCAGGTTTCCTCACGATGTTTCCTTCACCGGTGAGCAAGCGATGGTCTCATGTTCAGGTGCACATAGAAATTTAGAATAACCCATTTCAAGGCACTACGGGGGTCAGGATCGAACCCGGACCTCTCACTCTAGAGACCGAGCCCATACCCACTATACCATTCCAGTAGTAATTTCATCATGGCTACCATTCCAGTAGTAATTGTCACATAAAATTAAATGTTAGAAGTAGAAAGCCGATATAAAATGTACTAAGAATCAAACCCCTTATCTCTACGGAATATCACACTATACTAGAATGGCGAATTATATTATATGAAGTGTAAAGTAACGTCAGCATAACATGTTAAGAATTTAACATTTTTATGTTAAAACTTATCTTTTCAAAATCCAGAATCAAGTAAATAATAATATCTATGGACGCTTTAACACCACGTCAATCTGGTCCCGTGGTAAGTTCTCGAGGAACTTGTGTTACGGGTACCAGACAACGGAAATATATTTAATACTTTTATATACTATACATATATTTAAATTTTTTATTATACACGTATTTAATACACAACCATGACCCAGGCACACAAAAAACTTTTATTTATTCCCTGCGGAATTCGAACCCGCTACATCCGGTTTGAGCGCTAACGCACTTACCATTGAGCCACAGAGGTCATTTCTAATCTTCTAAATATCTAGACAAAAGTCGTCGTCTTTGTCCGAAGCTCTTTTCTTTCTAACAATAATAATATTTCTTTATTCTTTAAAGAAGACCACAGAAGAGGGGCTCTACAGCTTTTACCAGTCCCGTGGTAGACAAAGACTCTTTTACAAGCCACTGGGGCTATTTCAGCTCTTTTGTGCATGAATAAAGGTGATAAGTGATAAGATTAGTTTAGGTGTGCGCTAATATAACGTTGAACGTAATTGTACGGGCACATAACGTAGGTAATAGGTATTATGTGCGTGCGATACACGATGCATAAAATACCAGTTACGATACTCATTCATAAGTATCTTATTTAATATGTGTTTACTTTTGTTTCAGTAGTATTTTCGTTCGTAAGTTAGAACATACGTAACCCCAAGTAAGTTATAGTTTGTGCCAAGTAGCGTATTATCCATGTTGTATCAAATCAGACGCCGAATACGTTTTTTATAACAGTCGAGGAAAGAACGTCACTTACAAAACATGCTTTTGAAAAAAGAATAAGATTTGGGATTGGGAGGGGGGCTCTGGTGTGATCTTACTCATGTATCGACTGTCGAAAGTCGAAACACAGTGTACTCGTAACATAATTTCTTCATCCACCCAGTCAGTCTGTATGTTGTGTTTTCTTGCGCGTCCAATTTAGCGGAGGACGGAAAGGAGTCAACGCAGCATAAAATTGGTGTTTCATTCCTGCATTTCAAAATCAGTTGGCTACGATGCAATGATTACCAGAAGTTAGCTATTAGAGAAATGTCTATGTGAAGGATATAATTAAACCTCAATAGACATTAAAATGGATATTGGAGTTGGACTGGAAGCATCTGATATTTAATATCAGATTCATAATAAATAACAATATACATATGTATATAACGAAAGATACGAAAAAGTAGTTCGCAGCCACAGCCGCGAGGGGCGAGGACGGGAACCTCACCCCATTGTACTGTTCCAACATTGGGAAGGGTTATTCTGTGGTGCGGGACAATCCCCCACCATGGTTCAGGTCTTGACGTAGCGGTGGGGCTCGGTAGCCTAGGGTGAGTCGCTGCACCTTGGGCGAAGAAAATTCAGCCGTGGGGGCTCTTTGTACCCCTCTTATAAGAAGAGAAGACAAAAGAGCAGTAGCAAGGGGCGAGGACGGGAATCTCGCCCCATTGTACTGTCCCAACTTTGGGAGGGGTTATTCTGTGGTACGGGACAACCCCTCTGAGTAGGTGGTGTCCGTCCCTTTAGGGACTGACTAGCCACGGAGGTGGCCTGTTTGCTCAACGGATCCGGGGCACCTCACCAAAGGCGGCATTTATGGCACTCGCCGGGTTCTAGTGGGTACAGCTGCGTCTACCTTACCACCTTTCGGGCGCAACGAGTCCCACATACCCGCGTGGGGAGACCCACTTCCCCGCGGGATGCCTCAGAACATTTCCCGGCATTTCCAGAAAAAAAGTGATAATCACGTCATAACAGCGTCACGGCATGTATGGCTAAGGCGCGCCAGTAGATGTTTTACATCGAACATGATTATCAGCGTAATAAATGTTGAATTTATTTACGTATCCTATGGGTCACTTGGCAACCTAAAATTTCAATTAATTTAAAATCTTAGTACGATTTGGTTTCTAGTTTATTTTATTTCTGTGGAATGGATAGCTGAGTTTTGGCGTTCATTAAAGTACTCTGCTTGCAGGTGAAACTGACTAGAATAGGAGTGTTTCTGTTGTTGAGATAAACATTCATGGAGCTTTTACAAATTACCATTCGCGGTTTGTGGTGAGATTACGTGCGTTGTGATATTCTTTTTCTACAATTTGCTCATCACGGCGGGTTGATATTACATTTTCTCCCATGGCTCATGATGGTCAGAGCCATAATGGGATTGAAACTCTAACACTAGCTGTTGTCCGCAGCGATGTCACTCAGTGGTAATATTTACTTTATACTGGTGATTTTTGAAGTGAAAACTTCTTTTAGCGCGGTACGCATATTTTTAGATGAGATAAAATCTCTGATCTCGCGACACCGTTATGAGACGAGATTTGACGTTTATATGACGTTTGATTTATTTATTTAAGATTATGCAATATTTTTGTTTTGCAAATTGTGTTGCTTCTAAATTATTCGAAGGAACTTATAGGTATTCGTTTAGATTATAGGTATTTGTATTTAATTGTTTTGTTTTCACTTCTATCGGCAGTTCCTGTGACTGGTTGCTTTTTAAATAGAATAATATAGTAGCTTGGACGATTACCCTGTACATCCGAAGTTATGTACATTACACACCTCTTTTTTATGTCATAAGGAGGCAACCGAGCTGTCGGAGCCTTATGGTGACTACCGACGCCCAAAGACATCTACACAACCAAAGGTTATGCAGATGAGTTGCCCTCCTTTTCCCTATCCCTTCCATTGAGATACCGGAAACTCACAAACCGCACGAAACGCGACAGCATAGCTGTCACTTTACGCCGGTATTATGTGAGTAGAGTAATAATAATATATTTACGTCTGCATTTGTAGTTATAGTTTATATAAATGGCCCAATATCCCGATATAAAACGACCTTCACCGAGCTGGTTATTGGATGAAACTTATTTTATATTCAATTTAATATGTCAATAAAAATATATTGCATATGGGTTGTCTAAAAAATTTCAGCCCAGGATATGATTAATTAATAATTAAAAAATATATATATTTTAACTTTTTTTAAAAAGGTATTGGTTAATAGACAAATTCCATACCAATTGAAAGTATAAACCCCATAGGCGGGTATAAGCAGGTAAATCGATACTAGTGACTTGCACCGGTCTGGTTAACGAATTAAAATTAAATGAAAATAAAGATTAATCCATTACGATCACGGTAGTATAAGGTTGTCTATAAATTTACTTTGTTGTAATTTCTTTAAAATTATTAATTAATAATAATCCTGGACTGAATTTTTTTAGGCAACCCATATGCAATATATTTATTGACATATTAAATTGAATATAAAATAAGTTTCATCCAATAACCAGCTCGGTGAAGGTCCTCTTTATATCGGGATCCTATGCTAAAAAAGGATAACAATTAATTTCAATATATATGCATAATATAGTAGGTTTTCTTTCTTTCATTTTTGTGTAACTACAAGGATTATATTATGTTATATTATTAATTGTGTCTTATGTAGTTAAGTTAAGTAGTTTCACGAATAAATTTTTCTTTCTTTCTTTCTTTCTTTCATTTTGCTCATTTTGCTGTGCACATTAAGGACCATTTGTTTTTTTCATTTCGTTCATTCGATGTAAAATACGTTCGCTGTAAATAAAAATAGTGTTTATGGTAAATTTAAGACGTTTTTTATATAAAATATTTTATATTAATATATTAATTTTATATATAATATATAAAAAAGAAGTTTTGACTGTGGTTCAAGTGCAAATTAATTAATAAGTTAAAGTACCTTTTGACGCATTTTGCGTGGTGTATTAATATCATTAAAGGTTGTCTAGAGCTGCAAGGCTGCAATTCCGTAATAAGAATCAACGACTAGGTCTAGGACAAAAATCCAAACAGGAATGAACTTGTATAATGAACATAAAATGGCGGACCAAATGTTGACAACTCTTTTTTTTTCTTTAAAGTCGGGAAATACTCTGACTTCTGAGGCATCCCGCGGGGGTCTCCCCAGGCGGGTATTTGGGACTCTCCCTAACACTAAAACACGGAACACTCGCCGGGTTTTAGTGATAGATTGAGCAAACAGGGCACCTCGATATCTAATTAGTCCCTCAGGGGACCGACCCCACCTCCATAGAAGGGTTGTCCCGCACCACAGAGTAACCCCTCCCAACGTCGGGACAGTACAATGGGGTTAGGTTCTCCTCCGTCCTCGCCTCCTGCTGTTTTGTCTCTTCTTCTTATAAGAGGGATAGAAATAGCCTCCTCGGCTCATTTCACTTCGCCCAAGGTGCTGGGCTCACCCTAGGCTACTGAGCCCCACCGCCACGACAAGGCCTGAACCATGTTGGGGCAATATTGACAACTGTCGCCGACCAACAGACGCCATTACTGCGTACGAGTGATAAGCCTCTCTAGACTAGGTGGGTTAGCCAAGATGCCATTCTACAATCGTAAACGCTAGTAGAAAACTAATAAATGTATGGAAATGACATTTAAGACCACGTGATTTACCGATGTAAAATGTCATTTCCATACATTTATTAGTTTTCTACTAGCGTTTACGATTGTAGAATGGCATCTTGGCTAACCGACAAGTGACTTTTACGTTTAAAGACTAGAATAGAAACATCAATGTTATAGATTGACGTTTGCTTTCGTCAGATTGACAATTTCATACGTCATCACCAAATTGAGATTGTAAAAGTCATATATTGGATGTTTCTATTATACGGAAGAACAGAGATAATAATCGCTCACTATCGCAATGTAGTAACTAGTAACGGTCTCGTCGGCCTTAGTTTAGACTTTTACCCCCGTAAAAATAAACGCTGTGTAAAACTGTTATAGTTAAACCACCGCTGTTATAGGTATTCTTTTTCACTTTGCAAACGAGTGAAAAAGATAAAACACTGTATGAGCCTTTTTTTAGATGATATGTTGACTCAATTGATGTCGCTGGGGAATGTGTTTAGGCATACCGCCGGCACCGGGGTGAGCCCGAGAAGATAGTAAGGTGGATGCAGACTCTACCCACTAAACCCCAGCGGTAGTCTCCTCGTGTCTGGGTGACCCGGCGCGAGAGAAGAAATAGTTATTGAAGAAACTAATAACTTGGACGAGCACCTTTCTCGTTTTATAAGGCAGTGTAATTGTGAAAGTGTAATTACTGGTACAGAGCACAACTCTTTTATGAGTTGACCACGAAGACATTGACCACTTAATACCATCATCTCGTACGTTTAGGACTATGGGCAGAATTGACCATCTGCGTTCTCCTGAATTCTAGTGATTAAATTCATTACAGCGCCCGAGGCAGTTCTAACGTATACCCCGCGCTCCATAATGTCGTATCAAAGGGTGGTTACCGCTGTCGATCTTGGCTGAACTGGAGTAGCAGCGGTAGGAAAGATAGTGGACCTAGTCCATAATAGTTACGATGATAGCTCGCCTATCGGACTGACGTAAAAACCTACAGCTTGGCAAAAAAGAGTATGGAAAAAATGAGGGCGCCACTTTAACTTAGGTCTCATCATAATATGGAAAATCAGTAAGATAATTTAATTAAATCGTTAATAATAAATGTGAAACACTAAACTTAACTCAAAATCTAGTATTTGTCGGCCAAGTATTGTCAACGTCCTATATAGGTTTCAATTTAGTAAAATATTTAGTTCCACTTGTCACCACGTCATACTCTTTTTTGCCAAGCTGTACAACTATTGAAACTGGGATATTTACCGTATCTAAGAGTTAGTGCCATGCTGAATTGCAGCCCAACTGGACCGGCGCGACCGGGGTGGTACCTCTCGTTCACATAACACCAGCGTCAAGTGACAGCTATGGTGTCGCGTTTTGTGCAGTTTGTAAGTTTCCGGTGGCCCATTGGGGGTATAGGGAAAAGGAGGGCGTCGCATCTGCGTGGCCTTGGTTGTGCGGATGTGTATAGGCGTCGGCGCCGTGAGGCTCCGACTGCTCGTTTGCCCCCTCCGATGACATAAAAAACACCATGTCTTCCTCTTTTTCCGAGGAGCTCGATATCTCGATCTCACAGAACACTATTTGCGATACTATTACTATTTCTGTGCTCGATCTTATCTACGAAGGTCTTGTTTACGAGAATAAAAACCTACATTTGATCTGGAATGTTCGCGAAATATTGTAGTGAGTGTGTGAAGTGGTGATGAAATGATAGTATCGGTGTAGGTCACGGGTAAAGGTCACGCCGCACCTGATGGTATCGACTGACAGCGCAGCCAGATGGGCTATCACCGTTAAACTGTCGTTAACTTATCTTACGTACATCACACGTCAGATTTAGGGTAAGTTCAATTTCGACATTCACGTATTCCGTAATATGTGTGGGTTTTGGGATATTTCAAAATTTACTAATGGATCCTGTTCAAAGTTACTATCGCAAAATTACTTTATTACAACGTTTTTACGATTTTATTATTATATGGAGACAGAACATGATATATATTTTTAGGGTTCCATTTTCAATGATCATATTATAAAAAAAATTAAAAAAAAGTGTGTGTGTGTCAGCTCCGACGCACGATTGGAGTTTACTCCTTACGAACGATAATTATGATATATATGGAGTAGAAAAAAAAGGGTAAATAAACGCAAGAATAAGATCAGGGAGGATCAGGGGCATTTCACTTAGTACATTTGGTTTTTGTATGAGATTAGAAAGTCGTTATATTGCGCTATTTTAGTTTTTTTATGTCTATGAAATTTTTACATGTTTTATGTTGAAGATTCTTATATAAAATATACGTGATTTATTTTTTAACAATTATAGGTTTACCTATTTAATACTTAATCGAAATTAAATTCTTTTTTACAATTAAATTTGAACCAAGTATTCAATGGTCACACTAAATAATATATTTAGGGAGGCAACATTAATATTTTAAAGTTTCTGATTGGTTAATTATCAAATTGAAGAGTTTCAATTTATTGTATTATTGTTAGAAATAAATTGCAAATTATAAATATGATTTTGAAAATAAGAAAAAGAATATTTGAAAAGAATAAATATATATTAAAATTACTAGACTTTTCTGGGCTGAAATTTAAAATAATTTAAAAATCGCCGCGAATATTGGAACGTAATGACTTTTTTTAGTCAGTGCTAACATTTCTCAATTTTGAATTGGAATGACGGGAAGCATCGGGACGCGCGGTTGTGTTTTTTTGGTTTCCCGTTAATTAATTGTTATTTTGTGTTCTGTCCATTCAGAGTGGTTTTATATAGTGTTTGTTTTAAAAACTTGATCTTTATATATAATGTGATTGTTTGGCAAATATTGTGGTGGACTGCCTTGTGTGGATGGAATGGGGAATGATAGTTGATTGATGGGGGCTAGAGGGGCGAAGCTGCGCTCTTTGGGGTTTCCCGCCATTTCTCCGTATTACAGACCGAAATAATTGTATTTTGTATGGCTAATAGCCTAGTAGCTAATGCCTTTAAATGAAAATAAAAAATTGAATTCAGTTTTAGTTTGTGTTTTTAATTATTCAATCTTGAATGTGCTCTAGTTGTTTTATTTTCTTATTTCCACTCATGTTTTAAAAAACCATTGTGAGTTGTGACTATGATAACGTAAGAAATTACATGAAGACAGTTTTCTATACGGAAATTAATACAATGCCAATTACATAAAAATCAAAATTGTGATTTCATATGCAATTTGGTTAGTAATTTTTTCACATACATTAGTGGTGCAAAGTTATAAATAATATATTAAGTGGACACAGAAAAGACACAGTGATAGTGATACAGTAAAAATTTACCTAGTCAATATTTTAATAATAGACGAAAAAATAAAACAATAATTAGTACCTACACATTGTTTTATTTAAAATCCTACATAATAATGTCACGTCAATTTTAGCTATAGGGATACTTATTTGTCTTGCAAATCACAGCAACGGAATAAAGTATTATTCCCATTTTTTTTTTCATCATTAGCTAAAATTGTTTAAATATCTTATAATATTGCATATATAATGGTCGTGTGATTGACTTTTAGTGCTGTAATCAGTGTTTCCACTTTAGAGATTTCATTTCCCCTCGCCTCAATTGAGATTTCCCCTCGCCTCAACTGAGATTTCCCCTTCTCAGGTCTTATTTCCCCTCAACAATTTTTTTAGTACAGTTCTTTTTTTTTCTGACGACCTTTTTTAGTTATTTTAGTTCAAATTAAAAAAAGAAATGCACGAACTTATCTATCGATTTCCCCTTTCTCTTCCCCTCTGGACCCTATTTTCCCCTCAAAAGGGGGAAGTTCCCCTCATTGTGGAAACACTGACTGTAATATCGTGTTAGATGGCATTGGCGGCATTATTTTAAGATACGCTGTGTAATGTTTTCCATCTCATTCTTTTACACGTTCAATCATACAGATTTATATGTTTGTCTCTTTCTACGTAACGCCTCAACTTTTGTGTTACACTTGATTTTACTCCTCATAAAATTTCCGTACCGGGCCGTATAACTCAAATCGTTTCTTAAGGAGTAAACTCCAAAAACAAAAAGTGTGTGTGTGTGTCAGCTCCGACGCACGATTGAAGTTTACTCCTTATGAACGATAATTATGATATATATCGAGTAAAAAAAAAGGGTAAATGAACGCATCTGCTAAAATGTTAAGAGAAACAAACATAATATAATATCTGTAGTTATTCGGATTATTTATATAACTTCAATAAAGCGTATTACATAAAGTATTTTACAAAATAATAATAATAATATACAAAGAGTAGGCCCCGAGAATAAGATACGCTGTGTAATGTATTCCATCTCATTCTTTTACACGTTCAATCCTACAGATATATATGTTTGTCTCTTTCTACGTAACGCCTCAACCTTTCGTGTTACACTTGATTTTACTCCTCATAAAATTTCCGTACCGGGCCTTATAACTCAAATCGTTTCTTAAGGAGTAAACTCCAAAAATCAGTCAGTATAGGATCCTTTGCATTGCAGAATTTTAACTATATGACAGTTTAACACTTCTGAAAATTGACGTTTTATGATTGAGTAAAAAGTTAATTTTAAAAAATATACACACGAACATATAACCTCCTCCTTTTCGAAGTCGTTTAAAAAAGAAATATACCCGCCCCAAAATGTTATAAGACATTATTCGGCGCTATTATTTTTTTGCGCTTTTGATAAACCTTGTGTCACTCCCAAGTTAAAATTTAAAGTTTAGGAAATCTAAAATAATAACACATTCTGTTGTTATAAACAAAAGTGTTTTATTCTTTTGTTGTATTTTTTACGTGTGTGTGCGCAATAAAGAATGTTCATTCTTAAGGTTCATTCATTTAATATTCATAATTAATGTTATAAACTTAAGATGATAGTGCTAAAATTAGCAATAGAAAACTCATCATTCGTATGATAACTTAATTTTATATTTCATGATATGAATATAATTCTATATTAATGATTAACGTTACCCGTGTCTATAAAATAGTAGAAATGGGACAGCGAATATAAAGATAGATAGCATATTTTAAATTAATAATATTTATAAATGATTTATGTCCACAGTCTAACACTAAAGCAACTAAACGAATTTATATTTCTTAATTTATACAAATTTCAAAAGGTTGTTGAATACCATTATAATCGACAACCTTGTCAAACGTCTGTAGAACGTATGTTAGCAGTTCCCTGTCGAATGCAGAATTGCTTCAGTTGTCGTTCGATTGTGAAAAATGTTTTTGA
Source organism: Helleia helle (assembly GCA_963853865.1). NCBI lineage: Eukaryota > Metazoa > Arthropoda > Insecta > Lepidoptera > Lycaenidae > Helleia > Helleia helle. Next base: position 19,178,139 of record OY971416.1, on the reverse strand, counting down.
TATATAGCCTGACCAGAAAAATAAAAAACCCTCGCCATATCGCGGAGAATTTCGGAATAAAATTTTGTATGGATAATACTATGTGTTGACGTTAAAAAGATACAGTAGCGACACCACGCAGAGTTTATATATTTCTGGTCAGACTATGAACCAATCCTTTTGACCAATTAAGTAAAACAAAGTACAATATACTGTTTTTTTTACAAATATTTTATGGCTCATTATTTAAATATGTAAAACTGAATAAAAGTTATCAAACAGAGAATGAAAAAGAGATTCCGTAGTGACGGACTTTTATTCTAGCCTCTACTATCCTACTGCTGGGCAAAGTCCTCCGTCTCTTTTCTTCACGAGTCACTACCGATAGCTACAAGATTAAGTTCATTTTAATTTGGTGGTGTCTTAGGATAAAGTTATTTCGGCGCCCAAAAAACATTCAAGCTGGATATTAAAAATAAAAAAAACCAAACTTGATTTCTGATTTTAACTGCTTGAAATTTTTGCGCCCCTTAGACTTGTCCCCCTAAATCTAGTTACAGTACACACCATGTTTAAAATATGTTATTGTCCGTAAACCAGAACGTCATGTGGAACTGTCCCGATAGAAGAGTACACAAGAGACATGGTAAGTGGTCAATTGCTGATGGAAGTTACTCATCTATACAAACGCAGAACAATAATTACTACAATGTTTGACGTTGACCATCAAAAACTAAGGATAATATAAATTGATCTCGTCGTTATCTATGTGTGTATGAACCCAAAATCGTAAAAAAAACATACATTAAAAAATACAAGCTTCTAAACTTTCGTATTTCAACAGTGATTTTAGCCCAACTTTGGGCGAAAATAAATAGTATACCGAGCACGAAAGCTCAAAAATAAAGCCCGTACAGACATAGTTTAGTTATTCACCGACCGGTCAAAAATTGTCCAGCCGATTCAGAGATTAGCCGGTGCAAACAGACAGACAAAGAAAATTAAAAAATGATATTTTGATGTAAGTAGACTACCAACCATAATGAGGTAGAGCTATAGAGCCATGTTGCTTTGCATCCGGGTAGCACCTCTCGCTCACGTAACACCGGTGTCAAGTGACAGCTATGCTGTCGCGTTTCGTGCGGTTTGTGAGTTCCTCGTGGCCCATTGGGGGATAGGGAAAAGGAGGGCAACGCATCTACATAACTTTAGGTTGTGCGGATGTGTATGGGGGTCGGTAGTCACCATAAGGCTCCGACTGCTTGGTTGCCTCCTTATGACATAAGAAAATGTAAACGTCATAGAGTGGCTATTGCGAGAAAATAGACATATTACACATCGAGAGATAAACATTGAATCACAGGCAGTTTCCACCAACCTGCATGAATACTTTAAAGATTTTTTTTTTTATGTTAGTTGGATAGCAAACGTGCCACCTGATGGTAAGTGGACGACGTCGCCCATGAACATAAACTAGTTTACCTGGAACGAGCCCAGGCAACTCATTTATGTGTTGCCTATTCTGAGCAAGATGGTGGTACCCATGCAGGGAGCGCGGCTTCGCGATGCATACTTCATACTCTCACCGATGAGCAAAAATGTCGTCGTGTTGATTGGTGCAAATTTATGTTAGAAAAGTTCGAAGGAGGAACTTTGCAAAACGTATCCTACATTCTTAAAACTGACGAATCATAGAAGAGATATACATAGGTATATCCATGATTCGTTAGTTTTAAAGATAGCTACGATCCTACCACTTAGGAGTAATCCACGCAATGGGCGTTTGAAGAGGACGACTTACCCACAAACGTTCTTCGCGATCGGAGCATTAATAAAAATGATAGCGGTTTTTTTTCGAAGTAGTGGACCAGTAGCAGCTATTCCGCTAGAAGACTGTAGAACAGTTACTAGTGAATGGTATAGCGAAGTTTATCTGCCTCAAGCTTTCCGGGAGTTGGATAGTGACCGCCCAAGGAGCGGCGTCCGTGGCATTCTTTTTCACCAAGATACGGGCCTGCTCACACAGCTGCTAGAACCATAGACTATTAGACATATAACTAGAACTAGGACTATTTGACAACTTCGGGTGTATAAATGCTACCGCATCGTCCGTACAGCCAAGATTAAAAAATTTAAACGCGGTAATAAATGCTTCGAGGATGAAAATTTAGCACTGCAGTCGTACGAGGCCGTCTAAGATATCTTTTTCGACCTACCGCAAGAGACGTTTTATTAAATGTTTTGAAAGCTGGTATATGGAATTATAATAATAATATCAACCCTTATATGTCTCACTGCTGGGCACGGGTCTCCTCCTCGAAATCAGGCGAGGAGGTTTTTGGGCCATAGTTCACCGATGCGCTGGCCCAATGCGGGTTGGTGAACTTCACACACCTTCAAAGACTTTTAATCTCATCAAGCATGCAGGTTTCCTCACGATGTTTCCTTCATCGGTGAGCAAGCGATGGTCTCATGTTCTCGAGCACATGGAAATTTAGACATTTCTAGGCATCACAGCGGGGTCAGGATCGAACCCGAACGGCTAACTCTCACTCAAGAAGACGAGCCCACTATAGGCTACTAACTATTTTGGAACAGCCCACGTATGTCCGAATCTGTGAGAGATCAAATCGACTCATCAAAGCTTTTTACGTTTATTGTTTCTAGTTATAAAAATTCCGGGGTATTTTCAATTACATTTAAAACATCGCGCGTCGTGGGTTTTTTCAAAATGTTTTTTATTATTTTTATTTCAAACTTTTTATAGAGCGTACGTAATATTATACAATATCGATATAGTTTATTTTAATATGTCCATATTTAATTATAATAAGCATTTACAACTTAACTTTGCCGGGAGCTTTGTTGTAACTCAACTCGATAATATTATGGGAATGTTGATATTGATAACCAGTGCACATTGGGCAATGTAGTAAAAAACCCCCACTACACAATGCTAACTTGTACACAAAACAAGAAAAGTTTGATCTTTTACGTGAGTACTTCTTAAATTATTATTATTATTAATAATATTACATTACATATTATTATATTAATTTGAACAAGTAGGCTAATTTGTTTTATTGGATTTTATCTCTCCATATTATTGTCTTCGTTTCTTAAATTATTTTCATTAAAAATAGTTTCATTTTTAAATGTAGTAGCTTTGTTTTAATACCATAGGAGGGCAAACGAGCAGTCGATGCTTTAGACTACCGACGCCCATACACGTCTGCACAACCAGCGATTATGCAGATGCGTTGCCCTCCTTTTCCCTATCCCCCCCAATGGGCCACCGGAAACTCACAAACCGCACCAGACGCGACAGAATAGCTATCACTTGACACCGGTATTAATTAAGGAGCATAATATTACTAATATATTATGTTTGCTATGACATTAAAAACTTATCATCTCTCTGTTCAGCAACAAAATATTGATTTGAGTGATGACGTCACAATATTTATATAGTCCCAGACAGACGACAAACACGCAGACCAAATACCTATTATATATAACTATCAAGTTATTTGCATAATTTTTATACATTTTGTATCGAGGTACATGCGAACATTTTTTAAGGTTCCGTACCAAAAGGATGCCAATGACCTAATAATAAGGTTTCGCTGTCCATCCGATAGTACAGGATGTACATATCTTCGGAACCATAAGGCACTTAAACCTTTCAAAGAGGCCTATTTTTAGCAGTGAACCGATAAAGGCTGATGATGATGATGATGATACTGGCCATAGTGATCCGGGGAGTTAGTGACGTTTGTCGTCAGCATCAGGCGGCCCAGTGGATTTGCGTCCCCACCATGGTGTAGGCCTTGTAGTGGCGGAGGTGCTCAGTAGCCTAGGGTGAGCCCAGCACCTTGGGCGAAGCGAATTGAGCCGAGGAGGACAAAAGAGCAGGGGCGGAGGGGGAGGGCGGGAGCCACATGTACTGTCCCGACTTTGGGAGGGATTGTTCTATTATGCGGGACAACCCATCTGTGGCGTCGGTCTTCTAAGGGACCGATTAGCCGTCGAGGTGCCCTGTTCGCTCAACAGATTCGGGGCACTTCACCAAAGGCGGCATTTTTGGTGGCACTGGTCGGGTTTTTGTGGGTAGAGCTGCGTCCACTTACTTAGTTTTCGGGCGCAGCGAGTCCCACATACCCGCTTGGGGAGACCCCCCGGGGGGCCCAGAGTATTTCCCGGCGTTTAAGAAAAAAAGTAGATTTGCGTCAACTAACATAAAAGTTGCGAGTTCCCATATTAATTACCCAAATACGTATAATATATTAAATAAGTGAATATAAAGCTGCCGTGAGTCAACGTGAGAAAAGCCTTCACGTTCGAGAACATTCTACGACGGGTGAAGTATTGCTTCATTTAGGAACACTCTTATTGGTGAGGCTTACCAACTACTTATCTAAAAAAAGTCTGAATGTTGGCGAGGATTAAACGAAATCAATGGTTTTTTTATGTTCATTTAAAACTAGGCCAGGTTTTTTTATGTAAGTTGGATAGGCAAACTTTGACCACCTCTGTGGTTCAATGGTAAGCGCGTTGGCGCTCAAGCCGGAGATAGCGGGTTCGAATCCCGCCAAGGAACAAGTTTTCTGTGTTCCTGGGTCATGAATGTGTATTAAATACATGTATTTTATAATACAAATCTTAAATATATGTATAGTTTAAAAGAATTAAAATATATATTTCCGTCGTATGGTACTACGGGTACCATACACAAGTTCTTCAACTTACCACGGGACCAGATTGACGTGTGTAAAAAAAGCATCCATAGATATTATTATGATTATATTATTATTAAACTGGTAGGTGATAGACGTGGCCCATGAACATAAATTAATTTACCTGGAACTAGCCCAGGCAACTCATTTATGTGTTGCCTATCCTGAGACATAAGATGTTAAGTCTCGGTGCCAGTAATTACACTGCCTGTCTTGCCCTTCTCTCCAAAACACAGCAAAGCTGTTTCACGGGAGAAACAAGCAAGATGGTGGTACCCATGCAGCCGAGAGCGTGGTACAGCGCATTCCTCCCACAGGTAAATCGTGTGACATTCACGGTTGTCTCTCCCGTGACGGAGACGTCGTCGGAGATCCCCCATTTAGTTGGAGGTCTGCAAACCCTTTTTCTGTGTTTTTTCTTTCGTTATTACTAAAAAAAAAGGATTGTGTGCTTTTATGTAACCACGGTAAAAGTGAAACTTTTTTTCACAATATAGACATGTAACTAAAAATTTTTGGAATAATATTCCATTAAGGGTATAAAAATCGCTTTATCAATCTTAATTTTATACTTGGAAAACTTGGCGGCCGACCGTCACGCGACATGCAACACACAGACGAAAAAGTTTAAGACGATGTAATAAAAGTTTCACTTTAAAAACTTCCTTATTGTCTGTGAAGTCGGTTAACGGGCGATATTTTTACGTAAGCGTCACAAGACGACCGCTTAGGCTGATCGTGCCTCTCCATCGCTTGTTCCACGCTCTCACTTGCACGTTCGGCTCAGGCGAAACGTGACACTTTTTCCTGCGTACAACTGGCGTTCATCGATTTATACGACGCTATCACGTGAATATCTGTTTGTTTGGTAGATGCTGTCCATGAAAGAGGGTCACGTGGTGTACGAGGCGTTCCGCAACCCGCAGTACAACGTGCAGATGGACACGTACATCTTCAACTACACCAACCTGGAAGCCTTCATCAACGGCAGCGAGCCCAAGCTCAAACTGGAGGAGATTGGTCCGTTTGCGTACCAGTAAGTTACATCTAGCGTACAAACGAAGGGTGTTTATGTCTAAATCTGGAGTAGTCTATATGAACGGTACAGGTGGTAGTAATGTAATTTTCATTGATAAATCGCGGTCAACTTGATGATGTGCAGGACATTGACCACTTGCTATCAGTTTTGACCACCAGATTGTTTATAATATTTAATATGAATTAATGTCTTTGAGTTGACATTTAGTGGTTATGAAAGAGTGATGACCAAGCTTACTACGAAATTTGCCTCTGAAATAATAACAATGAGTTTTTATTACAAACCATTAACATAATATTACAAAGTTAAAATGTCACAAATAAAAAGGGATTTTAATCATAGCACTCCGCACTAATTATGGCTATCTCTTTTTCTTGAGAATCGACATAGGGATAAAAGAGGTAGTTTTGCATCACAACCAAATTGGGCCGGCACGACCGGGGTGGTATCTCTCGCTCACATAATACCGACGTAAAGTGACAGCTATGCTGTCGCGTTTCGTGCAGTTTGTGAGTTTCCGGTGACCTATTGGGGGAATGGGAAAAGGAGGGCAACGCATCTGCTTAATCTCTCGCTGTGCGGATGTGTATGGTCGTCAACAGTCGCCAAAAGGCTTCGACTGCTCGTTTGCCCTCCTATGCTTTAAAAAAAGGATTGAGTATTTCCAACTTTGCATTTCCTTCTTTACAGGGAGATAAGAACGGACGAGAACATGAGGGTGGATGAGGAACGAGGTACTCTGACGATGAACCCCAGGACTAGACTGGAATTCATTCCTGAAAAATCTGTAGCACATTACGATGATGTGAAGATAGTTGTGCCCAATTTAGTGCTTATAGTAAGTAGCTTATGGTCAAAATATAATGTGTTTTATTTCTTTATGTATTACTTCTCCATTTATAGATATGGATAGACAGCGAAGGTAAAGACGAAATATTTCTGACTTAGAATCGAATATATAGGGTACCTTGGTCTTGGCGTTCAGCAGTGGACGGATAGAGGCTGATGATGATGATGATGATGATGATGATGATGATGATGATATAGGGTACCTACGTGAATCTTTTGTAACTTATCAGATTTAAAAGCACGTTTTAAAAAACGTTATACCTAAGCTATAAAAATAGCCACCATTCGTTCGGATATGGCTGTAACGAAACGGAGGCTGAGGGCAACAGCTAGTTACTAAACAGTGATCGTTTTTATCATCACATTTTATTGGTATCTATTAGTTGTACTACAGACGCAGCTTCTGCACAATAAAGAATCCTAACAAATTTTCATGCATGAATTTAAAGAAAGAATTAGTATCTTTCTTTTTATCAAAATTGGCTTATTTAATTAAAAGTATAAACAATCAATCAACAGTCTTGAAAATATGTCTTCTATGTTATTAAAAACTGTAACTAAAAAAATTGTTTACCATTTTAGTTGGTACATACTTCCTTGTACCCAAAAGCAAAACAGCTGTTGAGGATGATAGGCTATGGTGGAAGTCATCGAGCATATAACCGGATAGAGTAGTAATGTGACCCATAAAATTCCGAAACTGATCAGTGAATAATTGTCACTGACATAATAGCAATTCAACCAACTAGCGATCTGTGTGTACGTCCAATCGGCCAATCATCCATCAATGGCCAATCAGAGCGCAGAACGGTCGCAGCGTCGCAGCACAAATTTGGCGGAATTTGTTTTTATACAAAACACATAACATTACCACCCAATTCCAGTTATATGCTCGATGTGTGGAGTACTCAGTGAAATGACTAATATTGGGCTCAATAGCGGCTTTGAGGACATCTATATTTAGTAGTGACATACAGACCTAGCACCTAAAAGTAAACAACTTTAGTGTTTCAGCACCTTCCTGGCGGACAGGACGAACTACTTCACCAACGTGGGCGCGTACTACTCCATGAAGGGTCTGGGCGCGAACCTCGTGCTGAACGTGACCGCGGGGGAGCTGATGTGGGGCTACCAGGACTCGCTGGTGTCGCTGGCCAACACTTTCTTCCCTGGATGGATAGACTTTGAGAAAATTGGTATATTAGATCGAGTTAGTATTTTTTATGGACTATGTGGAATTTTTACTGTAAAACAGACCTATCTATGTAACTTTTATTTCTTTTACGCCGGGAAATGCTCTGAGGCATTCCGCGGGGAGTGGGTCTCCCCAGGCGGGTATGTGGGACTCGCTGCGCCCGAAAGGTGGTAAGGTGGACGCAGCTCTACCCACTAAAACCCGGCGAGTGCCACCAATGCCGCTTTTGGTGAGGTGCCCTGGATCTGTTGAGCAACAGGGCACCGCGACGGCTAGTCAGTCCCTCAAGGGACGGGTTGTCCCGCACAACAGAACAACCCCTCTAAACGTCGGGACAGTACAGACAATGGGGTGAGGTTCCCATCCTCGCCCCTTGTTCCCCTGCTCTTTTGTCCCCTCTCTTATAAGAGGGGTACAAAGAGCCCCCTCGGCTCAATTAGCTTCGCCCAAGGTGCAGCGGCTCACCCTAGGCTACTGAGCCCCACCACTACGACAAAGCTTGAATCATGTTGGGGAGACCTATGTACCTGCAATTTCACTCGCTTGCTCAGGTTGGCGTCTATGAGAAAATGAAAAAAAAATGTATATTATAAACAAATTTAAGTAGGTAGGCCACGTCTAGGAATGGCAGACTGATGTTATTTTATTACTACCAAGACGAATTTGCAACCGGTTTTTTACAAAACACTCACGAGTACAATCATAAATACTTAAGGTATTTATAATCTTACTTTTTATGGTTTCTCGGATTGGCAGTTCTACGCTCATAAAAACAATGAAGTGGAAATAGAGTTGAAGAACAAATCCAGGCTGTATGCCATTAATCAGTGGGACAAGTCTCCCGGGCTGGTGCAGCAAGGGTACACTGATTGGAATTCCAGGTAACACTTGAAATATTACTTACTCAATCTTAACATCTAATTTTAAGTAGAAAAAGAATAAATCAATTGAAACTAGCTGTGCCTTCGATAGGGTTTGTTTTAATTTATTATAACTTACCATCCGCCCACCACTAATAGAAATTAATTTAATAAGCGGACTACTCCTGTCTTTTGCAATGAACCTTTGCCATTCCTATCCCCTTTGGATATAATATTACTCGAAGATGATCAGCAAGATTATTATATTATCAAGCCACGTCCATCTCGTAACCTAAACGCTAGTCTAAAATTTAAAACAAAGTACAGTACTTAGTCCAGAATGAAGATGTTCTTTATACAATATAGCTTGTTAAATATTTGTAAAGCAATATATTATGAGTGCACAAGTATGCAATCTTTACGTGTGCACATTTTATTCTTAGTTTTCTAACAAAATGGCGGATTTCAGCGCCATTTTTAAGCGCGTAGCGTGGGACTTTTGTGACACTGTTTTATCATAACGATTTTAATAAACTTTTCGCAATGCATCATACATCGTACGATTACAGAGGTTTCGCAAAATTAATTTGTATTCTGTTTATTGTTCTTTTAATTATATATTTCGGATCTCGCCCGACATTATGTGTCGGATTCGCGAATTAATAATATGTTGTGTGGGCTTTGAAAACGTTATCACGCGAGCACGCAAAACTACTATTTATAACAAGGAGGCGTATGGACTGATGATGAAACGCATTGTACATTGTTAGAGGCATTGGATCGGTGGTCAGAGATTCGTCGATTTGTGAAGAGCTCTTGGTTTTGTTGTGATTTGGTATTTGAGAGAGAGGCTCCACTGACATTTATGAAGGAACAAGAAGATGACAAGAGACTTTGTGATAAATATCAACAAGTCCAACCGGGACTTTTTCTCCAAGCAGTCAAGCTCCGAGATGAGACATCCCACATGACTCCTTGTCTACCAGTCACTTACTTCGTACAGCAAATGGTTGGCCCATTAGCGTATACATTTTAGCAGTTTTGGCTTGGTGGTCAGCCTTGCTAAATATATGTATTTCGCAATTATTTTCTATTACTATGACATTAGGATTATCAACAATTCTTACATTGTTTTAAATACGTATATATTTATTCAATATATTTATTCAATGGTCTCTATTTTCAGCACTTTGTGCAACCGACTGAAAGACTCGTATGAAGGTATGATGATATCTCCCAACATACCAAAAGACAAGGTCCTGAGGATTTTCCGCAGCTACGGCTGCAAGGTGTTCCCGTTTGAATTTAAAGAGGAAGTCAACTATAGAGGAATAAAAGCTTATAGGTAAAGTTGGACTCATTATATAACTTTTAGAAAAACACATTGGGATGTATTGCCTTGACCCAGCATAAAATGTCTGACCGTCTTGACGTCATGCAAAGTGCTTAAATTAATTTTTAGCCTTTTTTAGTTAGTTTTTAGGAACTTTTTTGCACTACTTAAAACGTAGTAAGTAACTTTTTATGATTTGTGGATGATTAATAGTTAATACATATTCATTCAAGGGCAGACAATGTCATATTGATATTGTGTTGACCTGGCACAAAAAAGAGTAGTCTCTGATGAATTTACACGTGTTCACCGACATATGCCATTTTGAATTCCTTGTTTAGTTTCCTTAAGTAACATATTTTCGGTATCTGAATGTGCTGTAAGTTGAACAATGGTCAGTTGGTATAGGTTTGACCTTGAATTGGCTTGGCTTCGAGCCTGACCATGGTATCCATAAAGGTAATGGATTTTTCTAAATGCAGTTAAGCTTCTCTATATCGCTTGCTTACCGGTGAAGGAAACCTGGTACGATAGTCTTTAAGGGTGTGTGAAGTTCGCCAACCAGCATTGGTCCAGTACATGCAAACTATGGCCTGATACCCTCTTCATCAGATTTCAAGGATATTCGTCACGGCAGTGCAACATATAAGAGTCACATATGCATGTGTCTGAATGTTCTTAAACATTATACAATTTTGTTTTGCGCAGGTTTGACATTGAAGAGTCGGCATTCAACAAAACCTCTTCCCACGCCTGCCCCTGCACTAAGAACTGCGTCCCGGACGGATTCTTGGACATCAGCGGCTGTTACTACGGTTTGTCCACCCTGTCCACTTTTCCCACGGCTGTTACTACGGTTTGTCCACCCTGTCCACTTTTTCCACTTACTCTGTTACCAAAATAATTGCTCGGATTTCAATAAAGTTTGTTTAAGAGGATATTTACTTATTACTACCTCACTGTGGAGGTGGCGTCGGTCCCTTGGGGAAGTGACTAGCTGTCAAGGTGTCCTGTTGCTCAACAGATCCGTGGCACCTCACCAAAGGCGGCATTGGTGACACTCGCCGGGTTTCAGTGGATAGATCTTCGTCCACCGTATCATCTTTAGGGCGCAGCGAGTCCCACATACCCGCCTGGGCACTCCCCCTCCCCTATGAGATGCCTATGGGGATGCCTAAAAGCATTTCCCGGCGCAAAAGAAAAAAAATCTAAATAATCTTGAGATAGTATTCGCTTCGTGCCTGGGGGATTGGCAGTCTTGGCTTTACTTAGAAGAGCTCTTAATCCAGGACGAAAAAGCGTTGATGATGTTGATGATATTTGTGATGCGACTTATAAAAATGTTGAAAAGCGATACCCAGTAGGTTTAAGGACTAAAAACGCTTACTTGATTTTAAATTAGTATATAATAAAATTAATAGGAGCAATCATCAACTTATTTGTTTTCAATTTAATTTCAGGTTTCCCAATAGCGTTGTCTAAGCCGTACCTACAGGATGTGGATCCTAAACAGCAGGCGTACTTCGACGGCCCCAAGGCAGATCCCACCTTGCCTATTGCCAGCGCCTACTATGAACCGGTAAGGTGTTAAAAAAAAATTGCCTAGGTTAGCTCTCAGGAACATATCTTAAGGTTCTTCAAGGGTACTAAGGGGTCTAATAACATAAAATAGATTTTCTTACCACTGCCACGTTGAGCAAAGGGTTTTGAAATAATAGCCGCAGTAAGATAATGACGTCAAAAAAAAAAACAATGTTGTCTATAAAAGTATCATATTTGATCGTCATCGTCGAGCTTCGGTAACAAGAAGACAAATGGACCAGCGAAACAAACTACCGAGTTTCTTTCGCTGGTTCATTTGTTCAGTCATCAGTTTCACTGGAAACTAATGACTGCCATCAGCCGCTGCGCATCGTATAAGATGTTCTCATTTATAAATAAACAATTATTTTTAATATTACAACCCTTCGGGGCCTAAATACATTCGTAGGAATTATTGCACTGTTTGTGGTCATTAAATACTCACTTAACTAGAACGAACAGCAAATTAAATATTTAAGAACATTCACACCGCCTACTTCCGTAGGTTTGCAAGATCCTGTGTATAGACAGCGGAAGCTTACAAAATACGAAGAAATACATATCCATGATAAAAATATATCGATTATAGTAAACAATCAATAATGATAATAATTAAGTCAAAATGAATATTCAAAATTATGTTTGCTTTAACCGGGATTCTAATCACATCTCACTAGGCTCTGGTGGAACCTGGTGGCTATTTGGGTAGTACCCCCACCCGAACTAAAAACTCCGCGGGGTCTGGCACTCCCAAACATGGAAACAGCACGTCCGGGAGTGTGTGCCTTTCTGCATGCAGCTTTTGGGATAACAATGCAGTGCCTCCCGCATCTCCAGTCCTCTCTCTTGCCTGATGAGATAAGGGGCTGCCTCCTTACATTAGCTTTACCAAACGTGACAGTTACCCCCTGACTTGACTTGATCATTTTACGGGGAGGATCCATGCCAGCTATAATATTGTACTTTTCAGACCGTAGGCGCACCCCTCAAGGCCCTGACGAGGCTTCAAATCAATGTGGCGACCCGGACGTCCCCAGGGAATCCCCTCGCTGAGCCATTGAATGGGATAGTCTTACCCTATGTTAGACTGGAAATGGTAAGTTGCATCGGCCTAGACTTAGGTACAATTTATGTTTTAAAAATGACGTGCATATAATGTAACTTAGCATCTTTCTTATGTCTACTGCTGCACATTTTCTTCTTTCAATAAACCCTAAGACGGCCGGTACCTCGCAACCGCATGGAATCTTAGAGTACTTACAATTTTGTGGCATTATATCATATCGATATTATATCATATCGATATTATATCATATCGTCCCCAAGTAACCATGGTGGCTGTAAACTAACCGAGTTTCAGGAATCAATATACTGAAGGACTACTTCCATCAGCTTAACTGTCTAATTGTCTTACACAAAAAACAATTCTCCTTCTTTCAATCATTCACTATGAGCTTTAGCACAGTAAAGAACAGGAATAGTAGGTTGTCTCGCCAGCGTCCTTGATATAATTACCGCCGCGCCCCGCGCAGCGCCGGCTCGATACACAAATGCGTCATAGGGTAGGGCTGTCACTCGTATTTCATAATAGGGAAAGAATTCTCCTAATTCTTTCCTATGGGAATTTATGGAAGGGGTGGACTAAGTAGTGTTTAACAGAAATGCATTTTACGTTATTTTAATACACAACAAAACGTTTTAAGCGGTTTTATTTAGCTTCATCGCTACGTATATTTTGTTACCAACAAATTAGCTACGCACAACCGACGCCAGGAGGCCGTGTGGTCGCAGACTGCACGGTTGGCGGGGGGCAACCCCCCACTTTTATAAACCAAAAGTGAGCCGAATGGGCTCACACTAATCCGATGTAGCATTAGGGCCTTCGGGCCGTTAGCATAGATCCATCCGAAAAAAAAAATTAAAAAAAAATTGCTACTGAGAAGTATTTGCGCCTTTTCTAGGATGTGCGAAAAGCTTTATTGTTGAATTTAAGAACTGGTAAATAGCTTTTGGTATAGTGGGTATGCCCTCGGCCTCTTGAGTGAGAGCCGAGAAGTCCGGGTTCTATCCTGACCCCCCTGTTATGCCTAGAAATGGATTTTTCTAAACTATATGCACCTGAACATGAGACTATCGCTTACTCACCGGTGAAGGAAACATCGTGAGGAAACCTGCATTCCTGATTGAATATATTTGAAGGTATGTGTAGTTCACCAACCCGTATTGGGCCAGCGCATCGGTGAACTATGGCCCAAAACCCTCCTTGTCTGTAGGGTTATCATGCGCGCACGACCTAAATTTGTCTATCCCTTTTCTCGTATTATTTCATATAGTTAATACGAGAAAAGGTAGACAATTTTGTCGTGCGCGCGTGCTGGCTGCCCTACTGGTTTTGATGAGGAGACCCGTGCCCAGCAGTGGGACATATAAGGGTTGATATTATATATACAAATAGCTTCATTTAAAATATAACTTTTAGTCTTACCCTTCCGGCTGAGGTAATCTAAAACATGTCAATTCCGGCTGTACACTGAACAATATTGTTTATATCGCCTTGACATAATGAGATACGTAATAAATGCGCGCGAGTCCCGCGCCGACACTTGCACTGTTGGATTTCGAGGTATGCTGAGAATTCGTGGCGCGTAGATATAATTGACGTTCCGGCCGTTATACTGTTCCTTTTTTGTATTTTAGCTAAAGCCCCCTTGTGCAAAAATTAATAACATTCTCATAATTTCAGCATTGCGAAGAACCGCCAGCGGATGTGTTCTTGCTTCTCTACATAGGCCTGGTGGTTGGCCCGCCGTTGTTAATGGTCATCGTTACTACCCTCCTCATCGTCGGTACTTATATCGGACTGCGAGGATTTTACGAGTACTTCAGGACAGACAACCAACTCATCCTGACCAATGTGGCTCCCGAACTAGATGTTAATAGTAAAAGTACCGCAAGTCTACATTCCACAGACACGCACGAAGGCATAAAAGAAGTTACGCTTTTGTTAAACATGATCAACGAAACGAACGTTTGATGATAATGATGATAATTATTAAATATTAGAATCGCTAAAATAGGAAGAAAAATTAAGAAGTCAGAAGCTTATTCTATTTTGGTGAAATCCAGAGTGAATTAGATAGAACATTAAATAAATTATTCTTGTAAATACATATTGTACAAGTCGCCCAAACCCAAAAATCAAAAAACACCTTTTGTTTATAGAAGTTCTTTGTTGAATAAATGTTGAATCCATATTATGAGTGTTTATCATATAAAAAATATATGCTATATTTAAAATCGTGAAAATTAATTGTACTGTTTAAATTTTTTGTGAACTTATACCAATTTAAAAAGTAATTGAAGTAAATAAAGCTTTTTTAGTTAAATTGTATTTTCCCTCTGTAACGGCATTTTATTTAGGCATCAATTTTACATCAAAAAATTGTAATGACGTATTGAACAATTTCTATTAAGAATTTCTTATGAAATCGTAGATAGTTCACGTTATTTGTGATGTAAAATATACTACTTCCTTACTAGGCACGCCAAGGGTTATACACGAATACTAACCAAAGTTTAATATTATGGACTATATCCCTAAACAAATCACACTAACCAAGTTAAATAGTTAATTAGAAAAAAATCAGTACTGGTTGTGTTAATTTTATAATTTTTCAGGATGCGTGTAATATAAGTAAAGATATCACCTATCTAACTATTGCTCACTTTTTGTCGTGTAAATAAAAGTATTAAATTATGTCATACTAGTTATAATAAATTTTAAGTAATTATAAGACATCCTTAACACATCAATGGATTTTTCAATAGTTTTTAGATATTAAGAGATTCGATATTCATATTGATTTTTATAGAAATAATGTTGGTCATGTATAAAGACTATGGACCAGCGTAGGTCATGAAATGTCATTATACATGACGCGAATTCTAATGAATTAGTAATTAATTAATATGATATTTTGCCTTTGTCAATTTTATTCTAGACTCAAATTTATTAAGTATGAATACTGTAAGTAAACTATAGAGTATACTGCTTGTACCTAATATAGGTACAATAGGAATTTGAGGCATGAAAGTAGTTTTACTGTATTAATTTCAGCAACGATTTTATGTGTTTACCTGTGATTTACTGACATTTTGTTAAAGCTATTTTTACTTTATGATATGTCTGTATGATGTAATCTTTTAAATATTTTTATATCGAATTTTAGATGATATTTTTATAATCTAGAATGTTATTTGTCTTCCACATATCCAAAGAGAGGTGTGTTACGGGGAAAGGCGTCCCCATCCAAAGTAAGGTGTCCCCCTCGTAAATAATTAATCTGATGGTTTTATTTATTCATATTATATTAACCTCATCACATTGCTCATCTTTTTACTTTATTGTGGACGTAATAAAATAAAATAATCTTGTATGAAATGAAAGAAGAAGAATATATAAGGGGGGCGGCAAGTATCATGGCGTGCGGTTGTGTTTTTTGGTTTCCCGTTAATTAATTGTTATTTTGTGTTTTGTTCATCCGGAGTGGTTTTCTATAGTGTTTGTTTTAAAAACTTAATCTGTTTCTAATGTGGTGAACTGTTCTGGGTGGATGAAATAGGAAGTGATAGTTGATTGATGGGAACTAGAGGGCCGAAGCCCCGCGCTCCTTGAGGTTTCCCGCCGTTTCTCCATATTACAGACTAAATATTGTATTTTGTATGGCTAATATGTTAGTATCTAATGCCTTTGAATGAAAAAAAGAAGAATAACAACTATTTATAAATTCAATTTAAATGTCAAATTTCGCTTGTTCTTTTTTACGTTTAGCAAATAATCACGATCAGCGATATTACCAGTATCCTATTAGGTATAGTCAATGCCAATTGTGTCGTATTATACGAAAAGTATAGTCAAAAGTGTTCGTCTATTTAACCGTAAAAAAGGCAGTCATTAGACTTTTTATTAACCGACTTCTAAAAAAGAAGGGGGTTCTCAAGTTCTCAATTCGGATGTTAGTGTGTTTTCATAAATAGCCACAATCTTGATAATTTGTACATTTTCATAAAATATATCGGAGGGAAACGCTAATAAGTTAGGTTGTAGTCTTGTCAATACTCTGCTAGATTTTTTTAAACTAATGTATCACTTGCGATAATACATTTACATAGACAATACGAGTTAATAACATTAACCGAATAAGGTGTAGTCTTAGAGTAATCATGTATACTTTAAGGTACACCCTTAAAGTATACATGATCCTATACTTAATAGAAATAATTCAAAGCCACCGTATTTCAATTTATGTAGAGATTTGCGTAAAACTTGTTGGAGATCGATAAAATAAACTTCCAAACTTTAAAAGGTTTTATTTAAAATTAAGCGACAATTTCACGCTCCTGGGCTATTGAAAATTGAAGTAATTGAAAAAAAGTTGTCCGTGACCGGCCGGTAGGTATACATAATAATATTATATTGAATATACATGAAGTAGTCCGTAATATTCTATGACAGCGTCAGGTTTCTTGCCGTCACGGCATTTGAATCGATTTGACTGCCAATAGACGATAGTTGAACGTGACAACGTCATAAGAAACTGGAACGCCTCAGAACGAGGTAACGCCGCATGCGTCATGTTTTTTCGTTCTTGCAGCCGGCTCCATCGAATTATAAGACGTTGTCACGTCAAAAGGTTATGTATTGTTAATATTGTCTAGTTTTTTACTGTCGATAATTATTTATTCGTTTTATCGGTGTGACTTGTTGTTGTTGGTGTGCTTTGTGTGATGCTCAAAGGATGGTAATGTGCTATCATATCAATTTCTACTCGTAAAAATAATTGAAGGGTATATAGTGAATCATGTGTGCCTCGTGGTTGTGTGATATTAAATATAATTGTTATCGACTGGTGGTCGGATGGTTGTTAATGAAATACATTTTCAACATTACTCGTTTATTATTTACACCTAAGACAACGTACAGACTAGATATGTATTTACAAATGGTATCAGAATTGATATAACAATAACTGGTCTAACAAAATATAGATACACAGTACATTTATATTGGTCCGATTTTTGGAACGTAGTTCCTTATCGCGCGTTGCGAAAGGGGGCTAGACGGAAAAAATTAAGCCGAAAAGTTGGCACGACACTATTTGCTATAGTGTGTGTGTATAAACACACGCACACTCATGTGTGTGTGTGTGTGTTTATTATAAAAGTTTGAAACCTTATCGAATAACATCATGTCACCTATGGCGCGATGCAATTACTAAATAACGCTATCTATTGGTAAATTCACGGAAACGTTTAATAATTACATATAAATGTACCACGCCATCTATTGGCAGTTTTATGTAAACTTTAAATAATTATACATATGTACCACGCCATCTATTGGCAGATTTACACAAATGTTTTAAGAATTATACAATTTAAACATGTTTGAAAAATTAGATATGTAATAAGTTTTCATTATAACACATTCCACGTACCTACAGTTGACTTAATTTGACTTGCAAAAATTTTTGGTAATGTAATAGGTAAATGTAAATAGGTCTTCACTAATTAATCGAAAGGAACTTCGTTCCATCCGGGTGTCCCTTACACCTCTCTTTAGTTTTTTAGGTTTATATTTCTCAATGCGTTCCGGTAGCCATGATAAATACTAAACATGGCGTGTGCCATATTTTAGTGTAATAAAAATGTAACAGGATCAAAGTTTTTCTCAAAAATAAATAGCCTGCAACAGTCCTTGTAAATTAGTCAATCAAATGCAAAATAATTCTAATTCTGGCTGTTCTAAAGATAAGCGAAATCGAATTTACTAACGAAATTTGAATCAGTCAATTAGGTATATAATATTTTGCTGTACCAGTAATTTAACATAATAATTTAAACTAAATTATCTATTTACATACTAACAATTTAAAACAAGATCACATTATAATACACAATTAAATAATAAATACATAAATTAACTTAAAAACATCCATATTAAAATTATAATATGACACGCATTTAAATTTTCTAATATTCGATATCAAAACAAATAAATTTTTTTCAATAGATTTTGTTTTATTTTCAACATTAAGATTTAATTATATACTTAAATTAATATTGCATGGTAACTGCTATGTACTTCACAGGCGTAGGTAGCCATATAATCTTTTATTATTATATCGTACACTACATGAAATACCTTAGGTGATGCTCGAATATAAGTACTTAGAAATGAACATTTGCTGTTTTTCTCGCAAACCAATTAGCCAGCCATAAGAGGGTCCCAAGTGAGCTCGTCGCTCATAAGCGGTGACCACTACCGTCAAGTTCGTCTGCCTGCTTTTTTTTATGTTAGTTGGATAGGCAAACTGGCAAACGTACCACCTGATGGTAAGTGGTCGACGTCGCCCATGAACATAAACTAGTTTACCTGGAACGAGCCCAGGCAACTCATTTATGTGTTGCCTACCCTGAGACATAAGATGTTAAGTCTCAGTGCCAGTAATTACATATGCCTGCGTTGCCCTTCTCTCCGAAACACAGCAAAGCTGTTTCACGGGAGAAACAAGCAAGCAAGTTTTTCCCTTTCCTTATAAAATATAATTTCAAGCGGTGCTTGAAGTGAGCAAATAAATTTAATACTGTAGGCGCTTTTTATTAGGTTTACCTGTATGTGTGTTTGTTTGTAACCGACTTCTTTGGACTTGAGTTTGACCCACTTTAAGGACCGATAACAAAACAATAATAAGCTTCTTCCAATATCCTGATTAGGATAATCAGGAAAGGCGTAAGGCGAGCAAGTTACCTACATCACTTGTGTAGTTTTAGGTTTCTCACTCATTCTAAAGTAATTGCCATAAGTTCAGTAGTATAAATATTTTTTTAAAAATCGATACATACTCAAAAATAAAAAATACATTATATTTTATAAAAACTAAAAACACGCTTTAATAGCAAACCGAACTAAGAATTTAAAAATCATTTTTAATACAATAATTAAATGGATTAACAAAAAAAATGATATTGGTTATTGTTAAAAAAGCCCGTGGTGCTTTGTACTAAGCTTTTATATCAACTTCACTTTTAGAAATAGATACCGATAAAATATTTATAACAATCGAGCAAATATTATTTAATCGAATATCGAATACCTCACCCTTTTTACAATAAGTCTAAATTTTTAAAATAAGTCTTAGACTAGAGTTAAAGTACTAATAATATTTTTTTTTGTTAATCCATTTAATTCTTGTATTAAGAATTATTTTCAATTTTTTAGTTCGGTTTGCTAATAAAGCGTGTTTTTAGTTCTTTTTTAACTATAATTTATATTTATATAATAGATACATATATATATTTTATATTACTTAACACAATTTGATGTAGATCAGTTTTTAGCGGAAAAAATATTTATAAGTACAATAAATATCTACAAAAATGTTACAGTGTGTATAGTGTCAGTGTGTATAGTGTAAACAGTCGAAATGTCCCTAAACATGAGGGAATCGATGTCGATAAGTGCCGAGTCCCGAGTGAGATTTGTGTGTGTTATCAAAGTGTGGCTCAGCTGAAATGTGACTCGGCGGGTGTGTATGCTGGTCAGTCGAAGTGTGGTGTGGTGGCAATTCAGCCGGTGGTGTGGTGGCGAATCAGCTGGTGGTATGGTGGCAACTCAGCTGGTGGTGTGGTGGCAACTCAGCTGGTGGTGTGGTGGCAACTCAGCTGGTGGTGTGGTGGCGACTCAGCCGGGGGTGTGGTGGTGTGGTGGCGACTCAGCTGGGGGTGTGGTGGTGACTCAGCTGGTGGTGTTGTGGCGACTCAGCTGGAGGTGTGGTGGGGTGGTGGCGACTCAGCTGGGGGTGTGGTGCTGTTGTGACGACTCAGCTGGTGAGCAGATGCGTGTTGATCCAGGGAAGGTAGTGCGCTACGTTGGTGTAGACGTCGGGAACGCCGCGGCGCGCGCATCCCGACCCGAACGACGTCAGCCCGCGCAGCTCCCAGCGTCCGCCCACGCGGCATTGGAGTGGACCGCCGCTGTCACCCTGACCAGAAACCACAATTTAGCACATACCAACCATGACGAATGATAGTTTAGTCAAGTCTAAACTTTCATCAACATACAACAGTCTTCCAGTAGGATGGGATGAGGGATGCACTGTGCCGCACTACTCTCTGCGTGGGCACACTATCCCGCTCATTTCATTCGTGTACTCTACTTTGCTGTTTCAGAGAGAAAGGTAGGGTATTACCGGTGGGAGGGAAGCGCTGTGCCGCGCTCCCGGCTGCATGGGTACCACCATCTTGCTTGTTTCTCCTGTGAAACAGCTTTGCTGTGTTTCAGAGAGAAGGGCAAGACAGGCAGTGTAATTACTGGCACCGAGACTTAATACCTTATGTCTCAGGATAGGCAACACATAGATGAGTTGCCTGGGCTCGTTCCGCGTGGGCTGGTTTATGTTCATGGGCGACGCCTACCACTTACCATCAGGTGGCACGTTTGCCAGTTGCCTATCTAACTAATATAAAATGGGCAGGCAGTGTAATTACTGGCACAGGGGCTTATCATCTTATAGGTAACGCATGAGTTTCCAGGGCAAGTCCCAGGTAAACTAGTTTATGTTCATGGGTGACGATGTGTTGTCACACTTACTGTCGCAAGGCTCGCCTGCCCATTTGCTTATCCAACCAACATTAAAAACATTAAAAGTAAATTTTAGTACGTTAACAGGCTAAATTTGGAGTATCAGTCATAGGATTTTCACTACTTTCATCATCATCATCATCATCAGTCTCTATCCGCCCACTGCTGAATATAGGTCTTTTTTTTTTCTTTTACGCCGGGAAATGCTCTGAGGCATCCCGCCTGGGGAGTGGTTCTCCCCAGGTGGGTATGTGGGACTCGCTGCGCCCGAAAGATGGTGAATGGACGCAGCTTACCCACTAAAACCCGGCGAGTGCCACCAGTGCCGCCTTGATGAGGTGCCCCGGATCTGTTAAGCTAACAGGGCACCTCGACGGCTAGTCAGTCCTGCAAGGGACCGACGCCACCTCCACAGAGAGGTTGTCCCGCACCACAGAACAACCCCTCCCAACGTCGGGACAGTACAATGGGGTGAGGTTCCCATCCTCACCCCTTGCCCCCTGCTCTTTTGTCCCCTCTTCTTATAAGAGGAGTACAAAGAGCCCCCTCGGCTCAATTAGCTTCGCCCAAGGTGTTGGGCTCACCCTAGGCTACTGAGCCCCACCGCCACGTCAAGGCCTGAACCATGGTGGGGGTGAATATAGGTCTCCCTCACTGAACGCCAAGAGGACCGATCCCTCGCCACTCGCAACCAACACGTGTTGGTTGTCTTCCCATCTGATCGTCTTTCTTTCTTCGCTACTTTGCGAGACATCTATATATATTCATCATACAAATTATCTAAACCTGGCGGGATTCGAATCCGCGACCGCTTCGTAAAGTGTAACAGTAGCCTGACCACTCGAACATCCGGGTCATGCGACTGCAGAGCTTGCAAAGATCACAAAAAGTCCGTGAAACACATACTGTTGTATGAATATGATGACCTGGTCAAAAGGAGATCGGACCGGCTGACATGCGCTTACGATCCTAGTAAAATAAAGGCAGAATCGATGTGTTGTTGGTGTCATGAAATCAAAATAATTAAAAATACTCACCACACAAGCGCCAGTGCTTCCATCTGTGCTACCAGCGCACAAATGGCCGTCGTTTAGAGGCAAACTCAGTGAGTACCTCTCTCTACAGAGCTGCAGCGGCAGTATCGGTACTTCTGCCTCCAGCAGAACATCTGTTAGAGTCCCATTTGTCTGTTCCCTACCCCAACCAGTAGTATAACACTCATCTCTAGAGTCAATACCATTGTTATCTATAAACGGATCTATCTCCTCCCCAAAAAGGAGTTTCTTATCACTTCTTTCATTAGCAACTCCTTTTGTCTTGATTAGTTTCACTACACTGTCTAGAGTGGCACTATCATAAGTCTTA
This sequence comes from Helleia helle, assembly GCA_963853865.1. Classification (NCBI taxonomy): domain Eukaryota; kingdom Metazoa; phylum Arthropoda; class Insecta; order Lepidoptera; family Lycaenidae; genus Helleia; species Helleia helle. Next base: position 19,155,559 of record OY971416.1, on the reverse strand, counting down.
TCCCCGCTTCTGTTTTCATCGTTCAGTCTGAGTTTAGCTTCGTTCTTTTCCAAATTCGATTCATCAGATATTCTCACATTGTATCTGGTGTTCTTGTGTTTCTTATTCGATATCTCTGGGAATATGTTTTTAGTGAGATTGTTAAGTTTTTCCAAGTATTTCGACGCGGTCGCTGGATTAGGTTTAGTTGGTTTGGGTTTTTTAGTTTTTTCTTCATCAGATTTTGTATTGGTATATCGTTCTGTGGGATCGGCTATGATGCTTTCGATGAGTGGTAGACATATCGCTCTGATTCTGCTGCCAGGGCTGACGTCTGCAGCTCGGATCATTTTCATGAGAGCTGTAAAATATATAACACCAAATATATTGTACAATACTTTGTCCACATACTAGATTAAAAACATATGACGTCGCCTTAAGTTATGTTTCAATGAAACAGTAATACTAATATAGTACCTATGTTTTATTTGTCAAGAGCTGTATAATTGTTTAAGACAATTTAATTATAGCCTTCTGCGATAGTTACTATAACAAATTCTTATAACTATTTTTTGTCTAACCTACGCGGCCAATATTTTCGAAATACGAGATGCGACTCACAAACGATGCGCTGTTTTGTAGTTTCACATTCAATAAGATATTTTACCTATTATCCGTTGGCACATATCCTAGAAGTGACTTGCCTACCTCGTTCCCGCTGTTGCTACTCCTGAGTCCTGTGCAGCCAGGATCGACAGCAGTGACCACCAAATGACCCTTTGATACTGTCTCAAGGAGCGCGAGAGACACGTTAAAAAAGTCTTCGAACAGGCAACGATTTTAATCAGATGAATTCGGGAGGAGTAGAAAATATTTTCTAATTTTCCTTCGTTATTCAATCCGAAGACAGCACAAAGTTCAAACCATCGAGCATATAACCGGATGTGAGTCATAAAATTCCGAAACTGGTCAGTGACATGTAACTGACGTAATATCAATTCAACTAACCAGTGATCTGTCTGTACGTCCCATCGGCCAATCATCCATCAGTGGCCATCAGTCAGCCAATCAGAGCTCAGAACCGGTGCAGCGTCGCAGTACAAATTTGGAGGATTTGTTTTCATACAAAACACGTAACATTATCGCTCTATTCCGGTTATAGGCTCGATGGTTCAAGGTCCAGAAAGGCAACAGCTAGGATAAGTGCATCTGCTATGATATTATTCCAATAACTGCAAATACCTGCATGGTATGATATCCAACGAACCTATATCATGCTGGTAGTTGTGGAACCTATGATGGAGAATGATTTTCTCGATGGGCACATACGCCCCGCGCTGCTCAGCACGATCCCACTCCCCCAGCACCGCCGTCCACAGCGCTGGCACCGGCAGGTTGAACAGCTCACTGGAATAAGACGGACTTATATTCATTTGGTTTCTATGGTATTAAGAAAAATAGTTTATTTTTTAGATTCTAATCGATTGAAAAAAATCGAATATAAAGCTGTAAAGAAACCATTCCTATTTAATCTATATCTATACAGATAAATAAAATTGGAGTGTCTGTTTGTAATATTAAAATAACCACTTTTTACTAAATGCATAATATGGATGTAAACACGTTATATATTATGCCATAATAACATTTTTTACAATTTTTGTCTGTTTGTCTGTCTATTTGTTCCAGCTAATCTCTAAAACAGCTGGGCCAATTTTGACGGAAGTTTCACTGGCAGGTAGGTGATGTTATAAGGAGTAACTTGGCTACAAAAATAATCATCATCAGTCCGGGTACGGCTGTAAATGTAAGTTAATGCGGGCGAAGCTACGAGCAACAGCTAGTATAATAATATTATAACGTTAAAAAATTGCCTATAGAATCCGTAAAATGTAGTTTTATTACAATTAATATATAGTAAAGCAAGTATAATTTTCATATTTGCTAAAATTATTGTGTTATATCCTTTTAGTGTTTTTTTGCAACATACAATTTTTTTTAGCATATTTACAGAACGAGATATCGAACAGTTGCAATCTTGTTCGTGTGTTAGTGGTAACTATGAGGTAGTGCCATGCTGCATTGCAGCTGAACTGGGCCAGCACGACTGGGGTGGTTGGTACCTCTCGCTCCCATAATACCGGCGTCAAGTGACAGCTAAGCTGTCGCGTTTCGTGCGGTTTTCGAGTTTCAGATGGTCCATTGGGGGGATAGGGAAAAGGAGGGCGGCATATCTGCGTGGCCTCGGTTGCGCGGATGTGTATGGGCTTCGGCGCCGTGAGGCTCCGACTGCTCGTTTGCCCCCTGATGACATAAAAAAAAATTGTATAGTACTTATGTATGCAGTGCGCCGTGGTGAGCAGCCACTGCGGGTGGATGAGCACGCCGCCGCACCAGTGCCCGATCAGTCCGTAGTTGGGGTGCAGCAGCTGCAGAGAAACCTGCAAACGGGACATCCAACCCTTAGTAATAACAATGGCGTTACTGGAGGCCTATATCAAGCGGTTCACAGAAAAGGTTGATCATAACTATGATCTATACTAATATTATAAAGAGGAAGGATTTGATTTTTTGTTTGTTACGATTTAACTCAAAAACTACTCAACGGATTTTAGTAACTCCTTTACGTCGTTAGAATTAATAAAACTGAGGGACATAGAGTATAAAATTAATCATCAATCCGGATACGGCTGTAAATCTAAGGTAACACGTGTGAAGCTGCGTACAACAGCTATTAGCAGGTAATAAATAATATCAGTTATTTTGAACATATTAATTTATCGAAACTATCGAATTCTCACGAATGTTCGCTTTATTTTTTTCCTTGGTAAAGGCCAAAATGGAAGAGAGTTCTCACGTCAGTCAGTCGTATTAGGGTGGTATCATTTACCATTCGTGAGCTGATTGCTCGTTCGTCACTTACAGGCCCAACTTATCTCCTGGGCATTCTGTGCAGGTGCCCAGGGTCTCGCGATCAGTGGGGCCCCGTAATTCCAATCAGACTTTTTAATAGAGTCCTTGGTGATTTGTAATGGGGGCCCCAGTGTAGCTGTTGAAAGAGACGAATCGAAAACACAACAAACAAACATAGGCCTTTGCCCAGTAGACGGACAATACAAGTTGGGACTTTTACAGTATTTTTGGTGTAAGTCGTAAAAAACAGCTGGCAAACGAGCCACATAAAGATCCACCTAACATAGTAAGTTTTGGTGGCAGTGCACACTGCTGGTTCTATTCTTCTGGCCGAAACTAACATGGCTCTTTGACGGGAAAATAAGCAGGAAGGTGGTACCAATACAGAATGAACAACACGAACCCCCACCGACAAGAAGTAGTTACCTGCCATGGCCAGGCGCCTCTCTTGGACTCCTTTCCCTTGATGATGCGCAGCTGGCCGACTGACCTCTCCCGCGGCTGTCTTGTGTGTCTCCGCAAGGGCACACCGCATTCTGAAATGTAAAGTTCATTGTTTCAGTATATATACTGCCCGTGAGCCGTGAGGGGGCTATAACGCTGTGCCGCGCTCCCGTCTTTTGACTTCCCGTCTCACCGGTGGAGGTAACATCGTGAGAAAACCTGCATGCCCGATGATTTAGTCTTTGAAGGTATGTGAAGTTCACCAACCCACATTGGGCCATAGCCCAAAACCCTCCTCGCCTGATTTCAAGGAGGAGACCCGTGCCCAGCAGTGAGACATTCAAGGTTTGATATTATTATTTAGTGTATAGACCATATACCCGGGCAGATATGGACCTGTCACAGGACTACGCCACTTATCCATCCTGTCGTATCCAAGCTATCATATCTTTCAAGTTGGACTAAAATACCATTTGCATAATTGCATTCTATGACCAATGACCAATTCATAGTTCATCGGACAAATAACACGAATATTTCAACACAGAATAAACCGTTATTATACTTCAAAGTTATCATTATTATTTTTATAGAAAAGGGGGCAAACGGACAGTCGTTTCACCTGATGGTAAGTGAAGAGCGACCCACAGAGAGCAGATATGAGTATGCTCTTTTCTTGAAGTTCCCTCGGCCGTATCGGTTTGGAAACACCGTAGATGGCAGCTGATCCCATATAGTCATTGTGCGAGGGAGGAAATGCAATTAAAATCGAGTTGTTGTGGATTTCTGGACATCGAGATGGTGTGAGTGAAATTTGGAATTTTTACGCGATGTCCGGTGGCAGATGCGGTAGAAGATGCAGAGCGATCCGACATCTCTATGCAGCGACAAAGAATCGAGCCGATTGGAGAGAACCTTGCTATCGACGATTGGATTGACAATACAATCCTTTGAATACCTGATGATAAAATAATTGAAAGCTTCGAGTATGTCCAGCTTAAAACTTAAAAGAAAAATATGGATGATTCGATGATGAAGGCAATAAGGTTGATAAAGATGACGAAGATAATGATGATAATTATTTTCTTCTAAGGTCATTTAAATAAGCTCCCGCGACAAGCCAAGAAACGAGAAAGCACCGTGTTTACATGAACCATTTGGAGCCACTTTTGACCCCTTCACATTTACTTTTTACATTCGTGATATAATTCGCGTGAGTTGACATAATTTAAATCAGCAGGTAATTCTGGTATCAACAGTTCGGTCGAGTATAATACACGACCTGTCGTCAGGAAATTAATAAACATCCTGCATCGATATCTAACATATTAGATACTATTATCATATTTTTAATATATTATTATGTAATATTTTATTGTACGATGTTATTTTTATATACTTATGCCTACATCCAGGTTGTAAGTACTACATAGAATAAATAAGTACAGAAATTTTATTCAAATATTCTTAATCAAGCAGAACCACCAGAATTTTGTATAATTACTCTTATTCCATTATCTGAAATTAACATAAAGCTAGAGTAACAAATACACCAAAAAGTATTGATTCACTAATTGATCTATTGATAGATAGATTGACTCTTCACTTTTTTTCGAGTTTTGGAAATATGGTAGTAACGTAGCTGCAGGGGTCCACCGGATCCAGCAAAATTTTGAAAGTGGTCTATGAGAAAAAAAAGTTTGGGAACCAGTGATCTATTTAAAGAAACTGCAGTACTCTTTAATGTGGTGCCTGAACTTGGACCTTTTTAAGTTAAGTTTATAACAAGTAGACTGCTAATAGTAGTGGCTTCTAATAATGATATGAGTATAACGGTGGTAATAGTGATATAAGTGAGTATAATACAGCGCAGCCGTCGCTAATCGTCCACAGCAGATCGTCACGCGGAACACACACATAGCGCACGCCATTTCACGGCTCGTCGGGCCTGAATATCCGTCCGCTTCTTTCCGTCGTCAGATTCTTGCTTGCTTGCTTATCCATCCATTGCCGGGTTCCTGAACGTATGTTTCTAAGGTTTAGAATTTTGTCGGATTCCTGAACTGATTCTTATAAGGCTTGAAACTTTCTTCAGGTCCCTGAACTTTTTTCTTTCTTTTACGTCGGGAAATGCTCTGAAGCATCCTGCTGGGGAAGGGGGGACTCCCCAGGCGGGTATGTGGGACTCGCTGCGCCCGAAAGATGGTAAGGTGGACGCAGCTCTACCCACTAAAACCCGGTGAGTGCCACCAATGCCGCTTTTGGTGAGGTGCCCCGGATCCATTGAGTAAACAGAGGTTGAGTAAAACACCTCCACAGAGGGGTCGTCCCGCACCGCATAACAACCCCTCCCAACGTCGGGACAGCGCGATGGGGTGAGGTTACCATCCTCGCCCCTTGTCGCTCCTTATCCTCTCCTTCTATAAGAGGGGTACAAAGAGCAGCTCCCTTGGCTCAATTTGCTTCACTCAAGATGCTGGGTTCACCTTAACCTACTGAGCCCCACCGCCACGACAAGGCTTGAACCATGGTGGGGCAGGCTTTCTTAACTCAGTTTTACAAGATTTAAACTATTATTTCTACACTGATAGAAATACGTCGGTATATGCCTGTTACATGGATTTGTCAAAAGCATTTGATCTAGTATCTTACAGATTACTGTGGGAGAAGTTGGAGTGTGACACCGCTGTACCACACGACGTAGCATTACTATGTTGTTGGTATCAAACCAATACTGTGAGGTGGGCCGGCTCATATTCGAGGACGTACGGGTTGGACTGTGGGGTTAAGGCCTTGACATGGCATGACATGACCACTCCGAAACTTGACCGTTCCGAAGCTCCGAAATTATTGCGAATTTGTGAATTCTTTACGAGAAACTATGACCTCTGATAAAATGAAGGTAAAATTGAGTTTATGGTTTTCAGAGCTGGTTCTAGAAACTGATTGAATACAACCCTCCCTATACCAAAATGGTACTCGTCTTAAGCGAGTCTCGCAATTAAGTATCTGGGCCACTGGGTCACCGAAAACCTAATATGAAAACTTTAAACTTATTTCAGAACGTTTAAAAGTGCATAAAGACGGTGCAAAAGTGACTGACAATTATGACTTCATAACCAATAATTATCATCACACCGTATGCGTGAGTATCGGTTGCGATAACTTCCCACCAGTCTAGACATAATATGATAGCAAATTGAAGAATGACCGTATGGAAAAAGTTTTTATGAACATAAGAACATTCAGTCGCATTGTGACTAAAAAATATTTTTAGTTTATTAACTTAACATTTATCACGTAATTAAAAGTCGGGCAAATGTCAGTGAGAAAGTGTTTTATGATACAGCACGACATAACACGATCACTCTCAAGGATATAATAAAACGAACAGACACTGGGTTCAACGTGGTAATGGCCCAGAGCATATTAAAATCAACGCCATCTATTAACAGATAGCTAAATTAAAATCTTAAAATTTGAAATACCTAGGTATTTACAAATGAAATTATTTTTTTGTAATCAGTTGTAGATAATATAAGCGTTTTTTCGTAAGTATTATATATTATATATATATATATATATATATATTTTTTAATCGAATGCCCTTTAGAAACCTATTTAGTAATAGGGCTAATTTAATGCCAATAGTAATTAAATATTATTAATTAATAAATGTATACACTTTTAAACTTTTGACCCTGGCACCCTGGAAGCTTAACTTGTAAGCCATTGTTAAGCTACTAACTATTCCTACTTAAACTAATAACATTACAAATGTGAAAATAAGTAAGATTTTTTAGCTTTTATTATTTTTCAAAAGAATTGCGCAAAGCTTTGCGCGAATGCACGGTTATTGTAGGTTTATTTTCAACTTTTTCTTGTGACTGCTATATCTCAAGTGCACACATGATGTGAAATTGTATTAGAAACGGCTTCGTAGTTTCGGAGATTATCCCAGACGGACGTCGGTCATCGTGTATGAGCAAGCATGAGCATTCGTGGAGCCCACAAGAGAGGTCGCGTGTAACAGTGGTACTCATACATAACTATGTGATATATGTGACCGAGCTTTATATTCAGAGCAGCGATGACCGGCGAATTGTATGACGGACATAAGTATGAATTTCACTTTACGAAATATTTGCAAAGCGGACCACATATACTACGGACTTGAATATTAATTAAAAGTTTTATTCTATGGTATTGTACATTTTTTTATTAGGAAAAATTAATCATTTTTTAAATATTTTATTTTACACCCCTGGCGTGATCCCAAGAGATGGATGTTATACCTGTGTTTGTATGTTAAAACACTGAGATATATTTGATTAAAATCCGCTCAGCCGTTTTAAGGTTATCAAATTCTTTGTTATTTCGTTTTAGGCATTTTAAAGAGTATATACTTTGAATGTTATTAAATTGAGCATGATTGTATATAAAGTTGTAAGAATATATAATATATTTTTGAGTTGTACATAAATGATAATCAAATAAATCTAGTTAGTAAAAAAGCTTGAACTAATTGTCATTTTATAACATCTTATTACGTACTACTAATTCTACTACGTAACGTAACAAAGTCCCGAAACTTGGTAGTAATCAGAATTAAAAAGTAAAACTAGTACTTTACTAGATAGCTTGACCAGAAATATAAATACCGTATCGCACGTATGTACGTAAACACACAGTATCATCCAATACGGAAATTAGTTCCAAAATTTTCCTCAATATCGCAAGGGTTTTTATTTTTCTGGTCAGGCTATAAGTTCATTGCTGTAGTGGCTGACCATTGTACAATTGTTTGTTCATGAATAATTTATTGGGCTGGTTCCACCACCATTGGTATGGTATTTAGTATGGTACAACTAGAACTCGTCGTGTATTCGTCATCGTTCACTACGAGTGGAAAAACCATTCATACTCGCTTTGTCCAGCGGTTTTACTCGCTCCAATATTACCATAAAGCCAGCCGTTGCTGAACGCTCCGCAAAGGTGTAACATCTCTATCAATATTTTTCATAATTAATAAAAAAAATATAAACAAGAGCTGAGATGACGTTTGACGTCACGGCATTCGAGTCAATTCTACCAACGAGGCGCGCCATTAGATGTTTCACATGAAAAAGATTTTCCTTCTCTGATGAGTGAGCTATCGAGTGATTAGATTTTTTTTTTCAAATCGGACTTTGTTGTTTGGGAGATTTCGAACTAATTCTTCCATTTTCATCATCATCAGCCTCTATCCTACCACTGTCGAACATACAAGATCGATGTCCGCTTCACTACTAGTAAATTAGATTTCATTTTAGATAGTAGCTACGCATCGAGCATATAACTGGAATAGAGCGGTGATGTTATGTGTTTTGTATGAAAAAAAAATCCGCCTTTGTGCTGCGACGCTGCGCCGGTTCTGCGCTATGATTGGCCGACTGATGACCATTGATGGCGATGGGACGTACACACAGATCACTGGTTGGTTGAATTGCTATTGCGTCAGTGACAAATCACTGACTAGTTTCGGAATTTTACGGCTCAGTTTACTACTCTATCAGGTTATATTATGCTCGATGTAGCTACGTATGCTGCTACTTTTGCTTTATGTGTGTTTCCGAAAAAAAAAATTTAAGCTCTCCTAGCGTTCTATCATATTTGTTAATTTACCTAAAATATATAAAATGGACTTTACACTACATTACGGAAGCTAATATTATTAATATACTGGCTGCCCGCAGCTTCGCCTGCGTTAACAGGGGTTGGACCACCCTTAACATTTAGGGGAATGAAAAATAGATATTGTCCGATTCTCAGACCTACCCGATATTCACACAAAATTTCATTAGAATTTGTCGAGCCGTTTCGGAGGAGTTTAATTACGTACACCGTGACACGAGAATTTTATATATTAGATATTTTAATCTAATTGTGAACTAAAGTAACTCTTTGTTGAAGTTAAGAATAGGCTTAACTTATATCTACTAGCCTCAAACGTCTCGACTGGCAGGTTCTATATTATCCATTAATCTTTAACTTAACTGGTCATTAGGTAGTTAGGTACAAAGGTATAAGAGAGTGACAATCTACATTAATCTGCAATTGTGCATAACACTTTCACTGGAATGACAAATTCTAATGATCGCTAAGGAAAACTAAACGTTCTTAATGAGTTTAAGTTGAATAAGTTAAAGTAAAACCTGGTAATGGAAGTTGAGTTCAAAAGACCATAATAACATATATGCGATCTTCGCAATTTAAGTATAGTATATAACTCTTTGAAACAGGGTTTGTGCTTCCATTTATTATCAGATTCTTTTGTTACCTGGCATGAAGGCTTCATCCGTAGACCGTACACAAAACCATAATAAAATAGTCCACCACGAAATATGGAATAAAATTCGCACGCACAAAGGAATCGAGCGCGGCGGTACAGCGGATCGGGGGCATCACGACATGACAGCGTTATAGGATTTACCACCAAGGCGCGCCAATGCGATCCTGGATGGATCCTGGATTGCAGTATAACTATTTTTGCATGCGAATATAGTGTATAGTGAGTGAGAGTGAAGAGGAAACCTGCATACTTAATGACATTAAAATTCTTTGGACACACACCTCGTGAAGCATTGAGCTGGGTCATAAGTGAACTATTGTACCAACACCTTACCCGATTTCGAGGAGGAAATACTACCCGTGCCCAGCTAGGACATACAAAGGTCAACGATGATGATAATAGGTCGGTTAGTATTATGATCATCATCATCAGCCTCTATCCGTCCCCTGCTGAACATAGGCCTTCTTTAATGAACGCGATGACGGCCGATCTTTTGCCACTCGCATCCAACACGGACCGATCACCATATGATAGTTAATGAAATATACATACAATGGCTATATTTGTATTGATGATGAGGTGGTCTTCTTAAGTGAGCCATCTGCTCATCTACTGTTCCGATTGAGTTTAAAGGCCATCATGGCGAAAAGTGTAGCTCTTCCGAAAAAAAAATGATGATGAGACGGTAATCGTTTCGACCGGATATAGCCCGGGTCACGTAACCGTTTTTACCGCAAAGAAAGCTGGTTGTAAAGTAACCGACATAACCTTCACAAAAACGCCCAGGTTCTATTTCTTTTGTATACGCTCCGAAAATGATTTCACCGATTTTATTAATCTCGCCATTAGACTTGTCAAAGCTATAATTAGTATATTAGATAGTTCATTAGTAATAGAAAGTTAAACAAACATACAAGGTCATTAAAGATTATGTAAGATATGGTTCGCGGTTCGCACTTCTGTCCACGTAACCAGTCAATTTCATTATCCACATGGCACTGCAAGCTTTTCATGTTAGTTGCATAGGCCAACTGGCAGACTTGCCATCTGATAGTAAGTGGTCGGCGTCGTCCATGATTTTCTTAGAAAAGAGGGGGCAAACATGCAGTCGTTTCACCTGGTGGTAAGTGATATGCAACATCCATAGACACCAGCTACATCATAGCGGGTGCGTTGCCGGCCCCCCACCACGGTTCAAGCCTTGTCGTGGCGGTGGGGCTCAGTAGCCTAGGGTGAGCCCAGCACCTTAGGCGAAGCTAATTGAGCCGAGGGGGCTCTTTGTACCCTTCTTATAAGAAGAGGGGACAAAAGAGCAGGGGGCAAGGGGTGAGGATGGGAACCTCACCCCATTGTACTGTCCCGACGTTGAGAGGGGTTGTTCTGTGGTGCGGGGCAACCCCTCTGTGGAGGTGGCGTCGGTCCCTTGCGGGACTGACTAGCCGTCGAGGTGCCCTGTTAGCTTAAAAGATCCGGGGCACCTCATCAAGGCGGCATTGGTGGCACTCGCCGGGTTTTAGTGGGTAGAGCTGCGTCCATTTACCATCTTTCGGGCGCAGCGAGTCCCACATACCCACCTGGGGAGACCCACTCCCCAGGCGGGATGCCTCAGAGCATTTCCCGGCGTAAAAGAAAAAAAAAAGGTGCGTTGCCGGCCTTTCAAATATGAGTATATATGCTCTTTTATTGAAGGTCCCTAAGTCGTTTTTTATATGAAACTAAATAAAGCTTCTTAACGTGCCAAGATTTTTTTTATAGAAGAGGGGGCAAACGGACAGTCGGTTCACCTGATGGTTTGTGATAAGCGACTTCCACAGACACCATAACCAAAGGATTAGAAGGAGCGATGATAAACTTTATTAGGTTTATTAAGTTCCCGATATTTCGGCAATGTTTCAATCGCCATGATCACGGGGAGACTGACGTACGGTGCTGATAGATGGTGACGGATTAGAAAAATCTGTCTACCGTCTTTCTTCTTCGTTTCGGACGACTAGTTTCGGCACACGGACGCACTTGTTCACCACGACACACTATACTGACAGTGTATTTTTTTGACTTTGAGCATCTATATCGTGACGGACCTTCACACAAACTAATCACGGGATTCCACATACTCGGTATTCTGAATCCGTCTTCCCTATTGAAATTCGGTTATTTTTTTATTTTAATTGCCTCCTTTACTAATCGACGGAAATGATGACGTTTGGATGACAAAACCTGTGGCTTATGTAACTCAATCCAGTGATTAGGACCCGCTTCTAGCAGATGTTGAGCTATGGCCGATTTTTGGGGGTCTTTCTTTGTGACGGCTTTGATATGTTCTTTGATGCGACATGATATTGTCCTTTTTGTCTGGCCGATATATGAACTGCCACAACTACAGTCTACTTTATAGACACCAGGATGTTCAAAGGGAAAATAATCCTTTGGTGAACGCAGAAGGTCGCTGGTACACTGAAACATTGAAACATTGCCGAAATATCGGGCACTCAAAAAATCTTTAAACGCGGTAAGCACCCGTAATAATATTAATATAAAATATATGAATAGTGATCGCGTTAGTTTAAAACAATATATAACTTTAATAGGGTTCTGATTTGTTTTAGCCTTATTCAGCCACGGAACCGTAGATTCTATATTCTATTCACCGAGATAATCGTCTCATCTAAATAAACGACCTTCCCTCCGCCATCTTACATGGCCTCCAACTTCGGAACTCTTTAAGACGGCTATCACTATATTAAAGTCTTCATTGCTATACCTTTTCGCTCTGTCATGACGCGTGTCTTCGCAAAAAACTAGTTATTGATTACATCGTTAATATAACATATTACGAGATATATAAATAATTTACATATTAATTTGTTCATTAATCTATGAACTTTTATATTATATAGATTTGATAATTAAATGAATAATTCATTTGTGTGTGAAATCTATATAAACAATGTATGTATGTTCTTTAAAAAATTGCAAATCTCCGAAATTATTTTTTTATGTCATAAGAGGGCAAACGAGTAGTCAGAGCCTTTAGGCACACAGCCACACAGTCACAGGTTATAGTCAGAGGAGGTGAGAGGATACAGATGCGTTGCTTTCTTTTTCCCTGTGCCTCCAATGGGCCACTGGAAACTCACAAACCGCACGAAACGCACGCATAGCTGTCACTTGACGCCTGTGTTATGTGAGCGAGAGGTACTCTGGTTGTGCCGGCCCAGTTCGGCTGCAATGCAGCATGGCACTACCTCTGACTTAATACAAAGCTGGAGTTTGTCAAGTCTATTTTTTTAGTTAACTAATTATTTTGAAGAATATTTTAGACTAACAATTACTTTGGAGAAAATTATTTATATCGATATCAGACAAAACCAATAATTGTTGGTGGAAACTGGTTTTTTTTTTAAAAACAACGATAAAATAGTGAAATGTGGAATTATGGCATTTTTTTACGCAAGGCAGGCGTGACCAGATATTTCAGTTTCGCAAATCATGTAACCGCGGTGGTCGATGGTCACCGTTACGTAAGTAACCGCAAGTGGTATATCCGCTTCCGTTTTCAAATATAATCTGTGGTCGACGATTTCGCGTGGTTTTTGTTGTTCAGTTGACAGTTGCTAATTCAATCATTATCATTATTTTGGATCGAATCATTAAAATTTTTAGTCATATAATTTCGTGGTTTGTTTCGTTATTATTGTAGTTTGAATTTTAGTCGAGTAACTTTTGAATCGTCCTACAGAAGAGCTCTTAATTTTAAAATCCGTGGTAAGAGCAATATGTAGTTGTTACCTCAACTGTCTTGGAAATATCACGCTCAGCTTAGTTTGCTACGTACAAGACGGACAAACCGTCAGTTCCATATCATATTCCGTCCGTTAGTCCCAAATACTTATTGTATTTGCGGACAGGGACATAGCTGATTTGCTTCATAAAACAAACAAACACAAATTTGTCCTACATGCAACTCCGGTAAAATTCCCAAATACCAAATTACTGAAAATTAAAATTAAAAATTAATTAGTTGCCCAAAAAACGTACTTACTAGATTTTAGTTGAAGAGCAAAATCAATGGTGATTTTTCCCCCTTATTTAAAACTTTTTTAAGAAATTAGTAGAATATTTCATATTAGAAATCATCTATGTTTACCTTTGATAATTAATTTATTAATAATTGTGTAACAAACATCCTAAGTACAATAAATCATTAAGTCGTTACGCGCACGATCGAGCAATGGGCGACGGTGGCCCCGCGCTCGGTCAGCCGAAATAACGATCCTCAGACATTCCACCGCGTGACGGACGGACAGAAGGCCAATTATGATCTAAGCGATAAGACCACACCGATTGACGGTTTGATAAATCATTCTTGTTCTAACATTGTCTTGCTAATGAAATAATGATTTTGGCAGACAGCCAATCTAGGCAATATATAGGCATTAAAAGAACAATAACCTAAATTAATGATTACAATATTATACTAATGAGTAATGATACTATTGCAAAAGTTATAGCATTGCAAAAAAAAAATGTCATCTATATTATATTATGTATATCTTTATAACACTACAATAATCTTTTACTAATTTGTTATAACTACTATGTCTTGTTGTGATTTAACTGATCATGTGGTGTTTGCCTATAAGTGATTGATGCACTGTTAACTGTAAAAAATCTATGTAAAAAAAACAAATTGTATCTGTGTTATCAGTTGTTGGTAAACCAATAAATATATAAGTAAAGGTCTTTTTTGACTGACGTCGTGGTAAGCTGGTGGGCAAAACATGGATGAGACGGGCTAAAGACAGAGGAGATTGGCAGAAAAAAGGAGGCCTATGCTCAGCAGTGGTCAATAACAGGTATTATTATTATCTTCAGATGATTACGATGATCATGAACTGTCATTTTCTCCGCCTATACTATTGATCAGATTTTGTTAAAATATGCTTAGGCTGTCATGTAAACTATTTGCGCCATGAGATTGATAAAACAAATCTAATGCCACGCGAACGAAGCGGGCTCCGCGTAGTTTACTAATTCGTGCTAACCAAAACTATATTAATAAGAGTAAAAAACGTTGTGTGATGCGTTCTGCAGAAAGATTTATTTTATTCTATAACTAAAACTAAAACTACAGGACTACACAATGTATGAAAATATTTTTAACGTTTCCCATAAGATGGAAACAATTTCCTCCAATCATTAAAGTCTTCAGGGTAGTACGTGGCCTATGGTTAATGTTAATTCCGATTTGTAATCGTTATGTAAGTGTTGCCAGTTACCAGTAGTGGAGAAAGTTGATGGCCGCTGATGTGATATTGATGAGGTACCTTCAATTAGATGGCCACTACGGTTACATCAGAATTGTCGTTATAATGCTCATTACCATTTCTTCAATATGCTCTCGATACTTGATTCAAAATCTTATTGAGTCTGGTAAATTCTAAATATAATTAGCGTAAGAAAAATAAAAAAAACGATAAAATGGAACCAATTTTTTTTTTTATAGAAGAGGCAAACTGCTATTCGGTTCACCTGATGGTAAGTGAAGAGCGACATCCACAGACACCCGCTACACCAGTGCATTAGCAGGTGCGTTGCCGGCCTTTTAGATATGAGTATGCTCTTTTCTTGAAGGTCCCTAAGTCGTATCGGTTCGGAAACACCGTAGGAGGCAGCTGATTCCATATATTAGTTGTGCGAGGCAGGAAATGCCGTAAAAATGTAATTGTTGTGGATTTCCAGACATCAAGATAAATTAATGATTACTTACATTAGTAAGAATCTATTGTTTTATAACCTGCTAGCTTTTGACCGCGGCTCCGCACGCGGAAATAGATCAAATCCGTTCGCGGGTCCTTGGTGACGGATTGGTTCAGCATCCAAAATCTGGTAGACTTTAGTCCAGATTCTTGGATTCTATAGCAACATTTTTTTTCTTTTTTTCTTTAACGCCGGGAAATGCTTTGAGGCATCCCGCGGGGGAGTGGGTCTCCCCACGCGCGTATGTGGGACTCGCTGCGCCCGACAGCTGGTAGTTGGACGCAGCTCTACCCACTAAAACTTGGCGAGTTCCACCAATGCCTCCTTTGGTAAGATGCCCCGGATCTAGTAAACAAACAGGGCACCTCCACGGCTAGTCGGTCCCACAAGGGACCGACGCCACCTTCACAGAGACAGAACAACCCCTCCCAACGTCGGGACAGTACAATGGGGTGAGGTTTCCATCCTCGCCCCTTGCCTCCTCCTCTTTTGTCCCCTCTTCTTATAAGAGGGGTACAAAGAGCCCACCTCAGCTCAATTAGCTTCGCCCAAGGTTCTAGGCTCAGGAATACGTGTGCGACACTTAAATTTTATAGCCTTAAGGGCTTGCCTTAAGCCGATGCTGTGCTTTCTAGCCTTAAGTCTGTGCGTTGATTCTTCAGTCAATTACTTTTGCATTTTATTAAAACTTTCATCCGCTCTTTCATCCTCTTAGGGGTTTAATTTTAGAAAACGAAATACGTAACTCATTATTTTCGCAGTTCTTAATTCATACAAAATTTCATGCAAATATGTCCAAGGAATAAAATGTTTCATACATACTTTTATCCCCTATTTCACCCCCTTGGGGGTTGAATTTTGAAAAAATCCTTCCTTGTTGTCTTCGTCATATGAGGAATACTTACTGTAGTTTCCGAATTGTTGGTAATGTAAAATCTTGATAAACCGCGATATCTATATGTATAAAACTGTTATGTTGGTTTGTGCACGCTTCAAAAACTCAAAAAGTTCTGCACCGATCGAGCTGAAATTTTAGAATGATTAATCCGCATCAAGGATTGTTTTTATCTATTTTTTGCATCAGCTAAGTTAACGCAGGCGAAGCTGCGTGCAACAGATAGTAATCCATAAAAAGCTGTTTATATTTATTACGATTCACTGTTTCCGGTCAATATAAAACACCAGAAGCCATTGCGGGAAGTCTTCATACCTCGTTTGTCATCTTCCGCGCATTAGCACCTCAGTATAACAATTATATGCAAACTTGTGTTAAATATTCATATAAACATAATCCACTTGAATAATATTGTTTTCATTAAGTATGTTTCGCACTTTAAACGAAAGTGATAATTTGCATTTTATTGCGTTACCGGTTACTCGCGGTTTATTTGGCACAGGCGGTTTTGTACGGGGTGGCCGTTTGATAAGGGCCTCCATATCTATATAGAGCGGAGTAAGGTACTAAGTATTTTGCGGATTATTTAATTAACTTTATTAAAATATAATTTGGTGAATAATTCTTATTGGAAGATTCGGCAAGCAATTGTTAATAATTTTAGTTTTTTACATAAATAACGTAATATTAAAGAAAATTTATTCTAGTCTTAATTATTTTTTTATGTTAGTTGGATAGGCAAAATGGCAGATGGTAGGTAAGTGGTCGACGTCGCCCACAAACTAGATTACCTGGAACTAGCACATGTAACTCATTATGTGTTACCTATCCTGAGACATAAGATGTTACGCCTCGGTGCCAGTAATTACACTGCCTGTATTGCCCTTCTCTCCGAAACACAGCAAAGCTGTTTCAGTTCAGAAACAAGCACGATGGTGGTACCCATGCAGCCGGGAGCGACACAGCGCATCTCACGTGAAAATATCTATGTAATCATGAAATAAGTATAGTTTTCTATACTTTTTTTTTATTAACGCCGGGAAATACTCTGAGGCATCCCGCTGGGGAGTGGGTCTCCCCTGGCGGGTATATGGACGGACTCGCTGCGCCCGAAAGCTGGTAAATGGACGCAACTCTACCCACTAAAACCCGGCAAGTGCCACCTGTGCCGCCTTTGGTGAGGTGCCCCGGATCTGTTAAGCTAACAGGGCACCTCGACGGCTAGTCAGTCCCGCAAGGGACCGACGCCACCTCCACAGGTTAGTGGTGGTGTGGTGCGGGGGGCTGGTCCCGCATCACATAACAACCCCTCCCAACGTCGGGACAGTACAATGGGGTGAGGTTCCCATCCTTGCCCCCTGCTCTTTTGTCCCCTCTTCTTATAAACGTCCTCTCAGCTCAATTAGCTTCGCCCAAGGTGCTGGGCTCACCCTAGGTTACTGAGCCCCACCACCACGTCAAGGCCTGAACCATGGTGGGGATAGTTTTCTACACTAATATCACAAGGAGGTAAAGTTTGTGAGGTAATAATAATAATAATCAGTTCTGGACCCTCTCAGAACTGATTTAAAAGTTCTTTTACCAATAGGAGGCCATTATTTGTGAGTGTCGTAAGCTATATAATAAACATCAGTCCACCAGTGATATTTCTATGTTAATGCAGGCGAAGTTGCGGGCAACAGCTAGCTATGAATAAATATTATATTTGTAAGTAATTTTTTTCTGATCCATAAATGTCAAGTCTTTCAAAGACTATAAAACATAATCTTTTTTAACAAAGATATTTCTTTCTAAAACGTGTCCGCTGACTTCCGCACTTAACGAGTTTAATGTGGGGTGGGCCTTATAATTATCTCCTTTCGAATTTATTATTTTGAAGATTTTAAGATTTCAAGTGTTTTTGTCTCTTATAATAAGGCCAACCGCCAAGCTCATTTAAAACTTAATGTTTCAATGGAAAAAAGCCGGTACCAAAACGCGCAGATTCCAGTAAAAAGTACATGTGCCACTGATTGAATGTTTGCACCTCATTTCATCGATTTTTGATGGTTGACTACTGACAATCTACTAAATACGGACAGAAGCCCGTATGTAGTAGATGACAATATCATTCAGCAGTAAACGGATAGAGGCTGATGATGATGATGATGATGATGATGATGATGATGATGATGAATCTCATCTTGCACCTACAAACAATTAGCCTCATAATGGCAACGATTAAACCACGAGATAAGCAAGTACGGATAACAGAAGTAAAATAAAAACAAAAAATAAATACTCTCCACTAAACCAAAAAAAAAAAAACACTCTAATTATTAAAAAAACACGGATTCTCGAACGAGACTGGGACACTGGACCGAGGCGGAGCAATAATCTAAATCGAGGCAAACAGATGTTAGCCCGGGGAAAAACATAGTGTCAGATTATATAGACTTGTTTATAATTATAGAGATAGTTTTGTATCCATAGGTAAGGGATTAAAGATAGTTAATCCATTAACTAAGTAGATAAAGACGGTGTGGTTCAAGCCTTGTCGTGGCGGTGGGGCTCAGTAGCCTCAGGTGAACCTAGCACCTTGGACGAAGCAAACTGAGCCAAGGGAGCTGCTCTTTGTACCCTTCTTATAAGAAGAGGAGACAAAAGAGCAGGGGGACAAGAAGCGAGGATGGGAACCTCACCCCATTGTACTGTCCCGAAGTTGGAAGGGGTTGTTTTGTGGTGCGGGACATCCCCTCTGTGGAGGCGCGTCCATCTGACCGCCTTTCGGACGCAGCCCCTCATACCCGTCGGCCTCAGAGCATTTCCCGGCGTAAAAGAAAAAAAAGATACAGGCGGCAAAAGCTCCCTTTAACAACTCTGACATACATAATAAAAAATGTACACGAGCAAAACATTCGTTCGCACAAAGTAACCCAAAGAGGCTAAGACCATTAAGACGAGAGACCTCATTGTTACACAAAACTAATACACTTTTTATTTGGCGTGTGAAATTACATCAACATGTTGCGACATTGTGGTGATGGGAGAGCGTTTGTTGAACCTCTGTTACGCAATGCTACGTGCCCATTACTATCGAAAGTGCCCATCGAGTACCAATTGGAACCTTCGATCATCTGTTGATTTCAATGCAGCCCTAATTGGTCTATAATGGCGTTAGAATAGAATGACTTGCTGCGGCGCTTCTAAACAGTCACATGTTTTCGGTGCAATACCAATATGAGATTTTAATGAGAAAATAACATTATGTAAGTTTTATCAGTTTAACGAATAAATACTATGGATCCACTGGACCGATTTTAAAAGTTCTTTTATCGATAGAAAACATTATTATTTGTGAGTGTTATGACACTTTTGTTATTGTTGTTGTTGTTGATACTGGTGTTCATCAGTCCGGGTACGACTATACTTCTACGTAATAACGCAGGCGAAGCTAGCTAGTATATAAAAGAACATTGGGGTTTTTAATATACATATACAATAGCACCTATATTGTATATAGTTTATAATATTGAATATACACTCTGTAAAACGTCCACAATAAATATACATGATACTGCTAAGTATAGGTACTAATTATTGCAAACACAATTACATATTATTCATTTATAAGCCGAAAAAAACGCAAACGCGGATAAACTACACACTATGCAACACTTCTACTTAATTGACACGTGTATAGACATTATAATTAAATCAAACATAGCTTTATCGAAAGTACCTGGATGACCGAGCATTTTCCCGGTATTTTAGAAAATATACTTAGAATTAAAGCTCTCATTAATGGTTTTTCTCATAAAAGAAGGAACTTAAAAAAACGGGAAAAATCGGACATCTTCTCACAAAAAAACAAAAGAAGGAACTTAAAAAAAAGAAAAATAAATCGGATTGGAAGCTCTTCTTTTTTTCCCACCTAAGTGCAACTTATAACGTATTATATAGTTATACAATTTATTCTAATGATATTGTAGCAGTTTTTCATCGCCTGAAAACACGGATAAAACGTTGTCTAATTATGTAACCTAGCTAGATCGAATTATCGCTCCCCCTTAAATGGTAACAACCTTGCATTATACTAACACCGTCAAAATAATATGAAAACAGACTAATAGTTACGTAAGACGGAAACTATGCAAAGCACAAGAATTCGCCTTAGCGAATGAAAGTAAAACGTAACGAGTTCGATGGCACTGGGGGACTCCGAGAGAGCTGAACTGGGAAACGGTCGTGCTGGAGTTCTTTGTCATCACTGGTATTTGCAAATAGGGCTGCTGGCAGGTTCAGGGTATATCAGAAAAGATAAAATTGAAATAACTATAGTCGACATTTATAAATAAATTAGACTTATAACGCAACAGCTTGATACGGTTATTGCAAGCAGATTCCACCATATTTACTGCAGTATGTGAATTGTTAAAAAGAGCACTATGAAAATTTTAATAACTTGAATTTACCGGTAGAAGGGATACGCTTGGATGCGCTGTGCCACGCTCTCATCTGCAAGGGTACCACCATCTTGCTTGTATCGTGAAACAGATTTGCTCTGTTTCGGAGAGAAGGGCAGGACAGGCAGTGTAAATACTGGAACCGATACTTCTTACGTCTTCTTCTTCCTGCGTGCATTTAAATGCCTCATGTGGTTTCAACTTGACACCCTTATCTTATTCTATTTCTAAAATATTCAACATTGTAAAGCCATAAAAATCCCTTCCAAAGTGTGATAAATTTACAAATATTATATATATACATATCTCACAAATCCATGATTTATCCATTACAATATCAAATAGGAAGCAGAATAGTAGATATAGTAAATAAACAGAAATATAAAAGCCTTGAACAATCTCTCAAGTTTGAAATGACAAAGACTCGACAAAAACCTGTCGTCCACCGTTGTACACTATTAGAAATTCCTCGGCGTACCGATACAATAATCGATCTAATTTTCTATGACTTACGTAACTTGTAGTCATAAATTAGGTTGTTTTGCCAGGTGATTTCTAATAAATTGGTCTCACTATTTCCGCTAAGGAAAAACAGTAAAGCACTAGAGCAAAGTTGTGTAAGCAATTGGATTTTGAATTCCTTCTTTCTAATAAGTGGGAAGAGAAAAAAATAATCTATAGGTAGGTCTAATGTTAAAGAGGTCCTAGCTACCAGTCGGATTACATTTCATTATTTTTCAAAACTAATAATTGTGGTCAATTTGTAAGCTTTTTATTCTTCTCTTGTTTACTTTTAAGGGCCTCTTCTCCCAAAACTATAGGTATTTAACGCACCGAATCGGTTTGCACTTGCGTTGCGCGGGAGATGTCTTTATATGAACTCCGGTGACCTACCACGGCCGGCAAGCACGCCACAGTATACGAATAAGCAGTAGATTGACTATGCTCGAATTATTCTTAGATGTGATAATTAATAATTATGCATAACAAAATCTTGTTGTTGTTATAGTTATCTAGTTTTGGATTTATAGAAATACTAGCTGGTGCCAGCGACTTCGTCTGCGCAGGATAAGATAGTTTTATTTCTTCACTAATTGTTAAACTAAAAAAAACTAAAAAAGTTAGTGACCCTCGTAGTAGGGTTCATTTGGTGCAATCCAAAATTGTACCCATCTTCACCATGACAATATATTAATGGATATTGCAAGGCATCGTAAGCTCGGTGAGTTTCAAAAATGCGTTGCAGGCGATCGTCGCGAGTGCGTAACACGATGTCACGCCTCTCACATTCCTGATCGACTAAAACAACTGCGACTTCATCTGCCATTGGTGCGTTGTGCCTCCCGCGGTGTTCACCAACAGGACGTCTATCTGCGCTGATGATTATTTTGTAATCATTGCTGCCTTGTGGAATGGAATCTAACGCAGCTTTAAAATTCCCCACGTATTGATTTACTTGATGCAGCATGTTTTGTAGTTCTGATATAAGCGCACCATTAAGCTGGGGGAAATGGCGATTCCTAATATTATGCTGTTCAGTGTAATCGGACACAATATAAATTTGAAGAAATCTAGGCTCATTATCTGGCAATAAAGATCCGATGAGATGGTAAACTTGACCTTGCACTTTGAAGGTTGGCATGAACGGACCCTCCGTTATTTGTTTTGCCCCAAAGGATGTCATTTGGAAAGCGCTGTTATAGGAACGGATATTATCTAAAAAGTGTTTAGACTGGGGGTGATCGCCATTTAAAAGAGTTTTAATAATGTTTGGGGGATCTTGAAATTTTGGAACAACAACTTTTCCATTTAATAATAATAATAATAATCTTTATTTCATAATCTGTATACAATGCAATATAGCAGTGGCAGGAGCCTCCTTTTAAGTAAAGGAATCCCTGTATTAGGAGCCTCCGCTCTTCCTTAAACATATTATTACATTTACATGGTATACATAAGTAGACATGAATCTCAAGCATATTAGTTTAGACATTAGAAATTAAGTACTGTGTATTTGTGTGTGTGTGTGTGTGTGTGTGTGTGTGTGTGTGTGTGTGTGTATGTGTGTGTGTGTGTGGTGTGTGTGTGCATGTGTAAGTGTGTTTAGTTATTAGTGTGTATATATATATATATATATATATTGTTATATGTATATATGTATATATATATATATATATATATATATATATATATATATATATATATATTGTAATATGTATTAAAAAGTGAAGTTCAGTTTACTAGATTTTCTATTTCATCATAGCTAATTGTTTTTAGCCAGCTAGTAAGCTTCTGTTTACATCTATAGTAAGTGAGAGGATATATATTAATAGTATTATTGATAATATTATAAAGTTTAGCAGATATGATGTGGAATTGTCTACTGGCGTTTTTTGTCTTGGCTGAGGTTACAAGTGCTACAGGTAGCTTTCTTCTCCTGTCGATAGGTTCTGGTTGGTACGGTAGTGATTTGTGTAGCCTGAGGATAGCATGTAATATATATAGTTTGCGAACAGTAAGCAGATCACAGTAGAGGTAAAGCTCATCAGTAGGGAATTGGTATGGTTTGCAGTACATTACTTTAAGTATAAATCTCTGGGCCCTCTCTAATTCCAGAAATTTAGTCTTA
Source organism: Helleia helle (assembly GCA_963853865.1). NCBI lineage: Eukaryota > Metazoa > Arthropoda > Insecta > Lepidoptera > Lycaenidae > Helleia > Helleia helle. Next base: position 19,132,163 of record OY971416.1, on the reverse strand, counting down.
CTTGAGCCTCCCCATACAGGTATGCAGTATGTGAGTACTGACTGTGCAAGTGAGATGTATATTTGGGTGATCAACTTTTTATCAGCAATATGTCTTAATTCTTTGAATACCCATATTAATTTGCGGACTCGAGACATCATAAGTTCAATGTGTGGATACCAGTTTAAATACTGATCTACTATAATTCCTAAATATTTCGTTTTGTTTATTCTATTTAAAGTCTCACAAGAACAAGATAATTTATCGAGGGCTTTGCAATTATGAAATTTAATTTTGAAATCTTTGGCTGGTTGGGTACTAATGTTATTCGTAAAACATATGTAATTTGTTTTTACTACGTTAAGAGTCAATAAGTTTCTACTTAGCCAGTTTGCCACCAGAGATAACCCATTTTCAACAGCTCTGCGTGCTATCTCCCATGAGTCCCCACTAAAAACTATGGCAGTGTCGTCTGCGTAGCAGAAAATTTTTCCACTAGCAATATCTATGTTACACAGGCTGTTTATATAAATTAGGAATAGCGTGGGGCTCAAAACACTCCCCTGTGGCACCCCATAAGTTATGTTCGTTTGATCACTAATGTAGTCCCCAATTTTAACGCTCTGTTTGCGGTCTCTTAAATAATCCCTGAATAATTCAAGTGGAGTACCCCTGATGCCGATGCTTTCCAGCCTTTGTATAAGGATGGGTACAGAGACAGTGTCAAAAGCCTTCTTTAAATCTAAGAAAACAGTTATACACTTCCTACCTACATCGATGCTCTCAGAGATGAGGGAAGTCAGTGCAATAACAGCGTCTTCAGTAGAAGTCCCACATCTAAAACCATATTGAGATTTTGAAATAATTTCAAATTTGTTTAAATAATTTATAAGCCGGACGTTTATCAATTTTTCCAATATTTATTTTTGTAATTGTTGTTAATACAGAAATAGGTCTGTAGTTACTGGTTTTGTCACTGTCACCATCCTTATACACGGGCGTAACAACGGCCTGTTTTAGTATTGTGGGAAATTTACCATCTCTAAAACACAGGTTGGCTAGGTGAGTTATGATAGGAACAACTTCTAGATGGGCTATCTTAAGAAACTGTGCCGGAATACCGTCCCAACCTGGTGCACTAGTAGTTTTCAATTTCATTTGAACAGCACATTCCATTTGCCTCTTTTCTCCATTTCAGAGCATCACAAAAATTGCAAATTTCTGTCATACCACCCACAAAGGCGTAGAAGGCGTAGTCAATTCTTGTTGAATATATAAATCCAGATTTTTCCTTATTTTCCCAAGGCAGAATAATGTTCGCAACAACATTATATTCTAAGGACTCATCATCAGCCTCGCCAGTTATAATTCTGTTCATGTGGTATCGAGCCCGGTCAGCTCCCAGGCGAGATTGTCGCTGTTCTCCTGTTTCTGCTCGTCGCAGATCGTCTATCCTTTCCCTTTCGGATATTAAATAACGTACATCGTTCATCCGGGCGCTTACATAATTATCTCTGGCTGTTGTTAATCGCCGTTCTCTGTCTGAGAGAGATTCGGACTCGCGTGAGAGGCCGTGACGCTCTCGTTCAGCTGACAACCGCGCTTCGCGTTCCTCGATACTCTCTTGGGAGCGCAAAGTTGCGGTCAGGATTCTTTGCGAACTTAAACGCGACTCCCTTTCGGTAAAAGTATCAGACTCGCGTGAGAGGGCGTGGCACTCTCGGTCAGCTGACAATCGCGCTTCGCGTTCTTCGATACTCTCTTGGGAGCGCAAAGTTGCGGTCAGGATTCTTTGCGAACTTAAACGCGACTCCCTTTCGGTAAAAGTCTCAGACTCGCGTGATAGGGCGTGACGCTCTCGGTCAGCTGACAACCGCGCCTCGCGTTCCTCGATACTCTCTTGGGAGCGCAAAGTTGCGGTCAGGATTCTTTGCGAACTTAAGCGCGACTCCCGGTGTGATTCGTCTTAAACATTTTTATATTAGTAGGTAATATGGTAGTAGTAGGCAAAGTAACCCACCATGGTTCAGGCCTTGTCGTGGCGGTGGGGCTCAGTAACCTAGGGTGAGCCGCTGCACCTTGGGCGAAGCGAATTGGGCCGAGGGAGCTCTTTGTACCCCTCTTATAAGAGGGGACATAAGAGCAGGGGGCAAGGGGCGAGGGTGGGAACCTCACCCCATTGTACTGTCCCGACGTTGGGAGGGATTGTTCTATGGTGCGGGACAACCCCTCTGTGGAGGTGGCGTCGGTCCCTTGCGGGACTGACTAGCCGTCGAGATGCCCTGTTTGTTTACTAGATCCGGGGCACCTCACCAAAGGCGGCATTGGTGGCACTCGCCGGGTATTAGTGGTTAGAGCTGCGTCCACTTACCAGCTGTCGGGCGCAGCGAGTCCCACATACCCGCGTGGGGAGACCCATTCCCGCGCGGGATGCCTCAGAGCATTTCCCAACGTTAAAAAAAAAAAAAGTAGTAGGCAAAGTAGCGAAACACATGCTTGTAAGAGTGTACAACCATGGAGTTGTTTAGTCAGTAGGAATATAACATTTGATGCAGTAAACCTTCAAATCTTCCTTTAGCACAATCGACTCTCATATATATATATATATATATATATATATATATATATATAAATATATATATATCACTCCTAGGCCTGAGTCTGTTCCTCAAATCAGACGAGCAGAGTGTTAGGCCTATTAGACCAATGAGAATAGGTAAATTTCACACAACTTCAAAGACTTTCAATCTAATCGGACATACAGGTTTCCACACGGCGGCTTCCTTCACCGGTGAGTAACCGACGTTGACATGATCAGGCGGCCGTCATGCGCGACGACAAAATTTTGTCTGCTCCTTTTCTCGTATTATCTCTCTATCTACAGTAGCTAATATGCGTTTTCAATAAGGACGAGATATTGTAATTTAAACTTATAAACAACAAGATAGACAGTCCTGGAGTTTTACACGCATAAATCCCGTTCCTGTGGGATTTCCGGGATAAAAACTATCCCATGTCCTTTCTCGGGGCTTAAACTATCTTTGTGCCAAATTTCATCCAAATCCGTTCAGCGGTTTAGGCGTGAAGAAGAGACAGACAGACAGACAGACAGAGTTAATTTCGCATTTATAATATTAGTAAGGAGTAAGGACTAGTAAGGATAAATAGATAAAACCGGGTGCCTATTTTTTGTACGCCGTGACGTTTCCCTACTATAATTATATAATTTCGGTATACGAAGAGTGTTCTGGTAGTAGCACTCCTCGTATTACGTGTACCCTAACGGGTAATCGAGAAAATACTCGATGTAGACATTATCTCTCTCTCGTCAAGAGATATCTCGTTGTACGCATGCTGTAGCCACGATGCACGAAAAAATTTAGACAATCTCATTTTAGTGAACTGATCAGACTTGACCCCAGATCACGTTTGGGGCCTTTCATCCTCTGACTACCGTCGCTAAAACTTCCTTAGCATAGTCTGTTTTGAACTGTGTCGGATGTCCGCTTAGCTTACATGAACTTAGCAATAACAACCTACTTTTGAATGCCTACTTTACTTTTATAGGTGATAAAAAATTGGAACACTTACATAAATATTCGCAAAATAATTAAGTTTTATTGTTGGAAACATAAAAGAGTTAAGTAGGACATTGGACAACATTATATTATACAATGAATTACACAACACGCAAATTATATACACTGTTCTACTTACATTGTCTGTGTGGAATATATATCGCTTACTTATTAACTTATTCATGTGTTCAAGCTACTTTTATAAACTGTATACGACGACTTAGAATACGTCATTTGCTTAGACTGCAGCATTGTTATTATTAAAAATCGGTTGTCTGTATAGTCGGTTTACTGACGATAGTTGAACGTGACAACGTCATAAGAATATGAAACGCCTCAGAGCGAGGTAACGCCGCATACGTCATCTTTTTTCGTTCTTACAGCCGGCTCCATCGAATTATAAGACGTTGTCACGTCAAAAAAGTTTGCCTTTATTTGTTTTGTCCTATTTGCTTTACAAGACATCTTAATTTTCAAACTGTTTTAAGGCCTTCATCATCATCATCAGCCTTTATCCGATATATGTATATATATATATCCACTGCTGAACATAGGCGTTAAATAAACGTTGAGAGGACTGATCCCTTGCCACTCGCATCTAACACGAACCAGCCGACCAACACTTCGTGTACCTAAACAAAGGCCTATAAGGCCTTACACCGAATCAATTTTAACAAACGTTAAAGTCATTATTTAGACTAAGAGATCCGTGAATATTCCACAATAGACCAATTAGTAATAAAGACATTAATCGCATTATAAGCTTCATTTGTGAGTGAAGTCATTGTTATCGCATCTGGTGGCATCGAACCGGCGACCCGCAGTGAAAGCCATCTAGAGTTACAGCCAGTGGACACGCGCTGTTGATACTGTTTCCGCGATATATTTCAATACAATTATTGGTATCGGAGTACACTTCCTTCTTCCTACGCTTATGTAAATATTAATCATCATCATTATTATCGTATATCAACAATGACAAATAGATCGCGAGTATGTTGTATGTATGTATGTTGTTGAACGTCTAAAACCGATAGCTGATCCGTCGTGATATAGGAATTAGGCAAGTTCTCTCGTCCAGTTGTAAATTAAAATTGCATATTTTTATCTATATAAGAGGATAAGAGGACTCCATTTTGTTTTTGCAGGATTGGATTTACCTTTAGCAATTTTCGGATGGATATACTTCAATTTAGATAAAACACGCGTTATGATATTATTTAGATAGGTTAAGTACTTTTAATTATTTCTTTGATAAAAGCTTTGCTGTGTTTCGGAAACAAAAATAAATTATACCGTCATTTACCATAAGGCCTACCATTTTAGGTCTTAATATGTTTGGATGGGCTATTTGTCTCCAATAAGGGCTACTCCAAGGTACACGTAGGCATTTGTCAATATTTTATGTTAGCGACTAATCATCACCTACAGGGCTAGCATGCGCGCGCGACAAAATTGTGTCTACACCTTTTCTCGTATTAACTGTGTTAATACGACGACAAAATTTTGTCTATACCTTTTCTTAACGTCTCCACGTCTTAACACAATTAATACGAATGGAGTTGGATACACCCGGGGGAAACGGCTAGCAGATAATCTTGTTTCGGGTAAAATTGCTGTACACGGTTAGTAATAATTAATAGTTCTTAGTATTCTGCTTGACTTTTTATTGCGTGCTCTGATAAATTGAAACACTATCTAATTCGGTAACGCTTCCACCATAATCGATGATACCGTATAAAAAGTTTCAGAAATCTTGAGATTTTTTTTAAAGAAATACCGCTGAAGGTGATTAGTTTAATTTTATATAATTAATATAGTACTTTAGAAAAAGAGTTTGAGATAAGAACTCATGGAGCACAATAATAATAAAAAAACATTAATTGAACATAGACAGAATACAGTCTAAAATGGTTTTAACTTTTAATGACTCGGATGGATTTTTTTATAGATAGTTGTAATTTAAAAAAAAAACCCAACCAGTCCCAGGGACTGCCGATAGAAGTGAAAACAAAACAATTAAATTCAAATACCTTACAGGCTGAAAAGATTATGACAACCTATACAATTTAAAAGGCGCACAAAATGGCCGCATGACACAATTTAGAAGCACACAATTTGCAAAACAAATATTTCATAATCTTAAATTAATCAATCAAACATCAAACTGTGTTTCCAGCGCGTAGACAGAGAATACTATAGACTGCTGGATAATTCTTACTCCTTCCCACATAAAAGAGATGTGCTTATTACAATAATTAAGGGAAACAAGGACAAGATATTATACTATTGGCATCTCTCAGTGCGTGCTGATTTTTTCAAGGTCAACAACATATCTTGCTACACAAATTTTGACATTTGTAATTTGTTTACAACATGTAGCCAATTTGGAAGTAGTGTTTTAGTATTATTTTAATGTAATTAACGAATTGGTTGGTAATTAAAAAAATAAGGGGAATAAAAACATATTCTGGAATACCCTAACAATGGTTTGGTACAGTATAATTAATTGTAAAAGTGGTAGTGACCGGAAAATTCCAACATTGACTTTTCACGCGCAAGTTAATATTTTATTTCATATTGTGGTTATTTGTAGTTGAATAACGATATATGTGATCAGTATTTATGTATAAATACTTTCATTGGCTTATAATTCATAAGTAAAATTGAAAAAAAGGTAATAATTAATATTGCTTTTGTGACGTCTATAATTTTAACATTGCTAGTACCTACTTACTATGTTTTCCCTTTTCCCAGTAATGTGTGTAATTAATATTTTGATTGAATTTATATCCAAAAGGTATCCTTAAATTAAAAGTGAGATACCTATATATTTTCATTTAAATCATAATAGTTATAAGGAACTTATGGTGGAATTTTTTATATAAGAAAAATATTACTCATAGAAGTTTAAATAAGGTTTATTTTTCATACAATATTCTGAGTTCGTAACGAAATATATTTGCTTCATTTTAAATTTTCTAGAATAGTTTTGAATTCATTTTAAATAAGTTTAAATATTTTCAAAATAGAGAAATATTCAAATTTTTCATATTTCAGCTTGGAGGGACTGATGAGAGAAATGAACCCATGCCATGAACATCTACTTCTTTACCATTCACAAAACAATGAAATAGCAACCAATACCTGTTAAAATTTTATGCAGTAACTGTGCCCTGTTTAAGTTCCTCTGTCTACATTCTTTGTCATTACTTAATTATCATACAATAATATGGTTGCTATCATCATCATCATCATCCTCTATCCGTCCACTGCTGAACATAGGCCTCCCTCAATGAACGCCAAGAGGTCCGATCCCATGGTTGCTATGCAAGAACTAATTTAATTATAATATTTCTTTATTTCAATGAAACAAACTTTTTACTCTTATTTTCCTCCTTTCCTTTCCAGTATTCTTATTTTTCTAGTAAGACTTGAGAATTTTATGTCAAATTCCAGCTTATATTAATGTTTATGTAAACTTTATTTTATTACTAGCTGTTGCCCGCAGCTTAGCCCGCGTTAACTTAGATTTACAGCCGTACCCGGTTTGATGATGATTTTTATACCCTAAGTTACTCCCTATAACATCAGCTATATGTTAGCCGTTTCAGAGATTAGCCAGAATAAACAGACAGACAGACAAAAATTGTAAAGGCTATTTTGGTATATGTCCCATGTATACATCCATGTGCATTCAATAAAAAGCGGTTATTTTGATATTACAAACAGACACTCGAATTTTATTTATCTGTATAGATTTATTACTTACCCAGTTCTAATGCATTACAGTTCTAATATACATTTTTATAATAGATTAGAGGGTCAATCGGAGCTAAAAGAGCTTAAATGCGCAATAAAGAGTCTCAAAAATTCACAGTATAAAATAACTTTTGGAAACAAAAAAATACCTAAAAACATTACACACAATAATATGTGTAATCTAAAACATTACACAAGCTAAAAAACTTGTCATGTTTTTTATATTTAGCATTTTGCCTTAAAGTAGGCAAAAAGTTTTTGTATATTGTTTTCTAATGTTTACGCGAATTTCACTCATTATAATAAAACAATTTTTTACGGATTTTATCGCGGTTTATTAAGATTTTTACAAGCCCGACGTTTCGGATACTTTACAGCAACCATGGTCACGGGAGGACTGAGGTGTCATACGTCCTATTATTACAAAGTTATTCGAAACTACCCTATGATACATCATTGTTTGGTCAGTCCTATCTACGCAGAAAGTGCTAACTGTATCTTTAATCTGTGACATATTATGCTTGGATTTTGATTTGATAATATTAATAATGGGATCCCAAGCAGGTGGTAAGAGCCAGCCTTCTTCTCTATTGAAATTAGGATGTTTTTTAATTTCAATAGCCTCACGGATCATCCTTGGTTGGAATCTGTGTTCTTTTGCGAGGACTTGTGGTTTATCAAATCTGATATAATGGCGAGCTTTGTCAAGACTATGTTCACAGATGGCAGACTTAGTGTAGCGACGGTGTTTTAAATCAGCTATATGTTCTTTCACGCGAGTTTTAATAGATCTTTTAGTTTGGCCTATATAGGAGAGACCACAGTCACAATCAAGCTTGTATACTCCTGCATCTTGTAAGGGTATATGACACTTGACAGATGGTAAGAATTGACTTATCTTTTTTGGCGGCTTGAAATAAGTTTTTATAGAAGCTCGCTTTAGGATGAAGCCAATCTTGTCAGTGACGCCTTTAATAAACGGGAGAACTGCAGGTACTCGCTCGACGGTGGTTGGTTTCACACGTTCACTGTGACGGAGACGCGGTACCCGAAGCTTGTTGTCACGCAGTACTTGCTTGACATGTTGAAGTTCGGTCTCCAGGTGTTGCTCATCACAGTTCACAGAGCACAAGGGATCTGTGATGAGCAACACCTGGAGACCGAACTTCAACATGTCAAGTAAGTACTGCGTGTCTTGACAAAGCTCGCCATTATATCAGATTTGATAAACCACAAGTCCTCGCAAAAGAACACAGATTCCAACCAAGGATGATCCGTGAGGCTATTGAAATTAAAAAACATCCTAATTTCAATAGAGAAGATGGCTGGCTTCTACCACCTGCTTGGGATCCCATTATTAAAATTATCAAATCAAAATCCAACCATAATATGTCACAGATTAAAGATACAGTTAGCACTTTCTGCGTAGATAGGACTGACCAAAATATTGATGTATCATAGGGTAGTTTCGAATAACTTTGTAATAATAGGACGTATGACACCTCAGTCCTCCCGTGACCATGGTTGCTGTAAAGTATCCGAAACGTCGGGCTTGTAAAAATCTTAATAAACCGCGATAAAATCCGTAAAAAAATGTTTTATTATAATAAGTTTTTGTATGGCAACAACCATTTTAGACGTCACTTGAATATATCTATCTCATGTCGCCACGGCTACCAGCAGTCTATAGTATTCTCTGTCTACGTTCCAGCGTTTCGCGTGCGGTGTCGCGAGTCCACGTCAAACTGTGTCTCCAGCATAAACATATGTCTCAAGTGTTTCGTGTGCGGTATCGCGAGTTCAGAGATTTTATCTCATCTAAAAAATATGCGTACCGCGCTAAAAGAAGTTTACACTTCAAAAATGTTAGCGTAAAAAAATTATGTTACGTCCTACAATTTTGAGATCAGTTAGTTAAGTATAGTTAGTTATACCGGGTGTATTTGGAACGCTTGCGAAGATTAAACCCTAATAATATACTATTTATATACTATATAATGCATTTTAGGACTTGTGTATATTGCAAACCCGCAATGTATTAGTAAAAACTAAAACGATGAACGACTAAAGCGATAAATCGCGCTGAAGACGCGCGCGGTGCGGGAGTTCGTTTACCTCGTGCATGCGGCGGACGCTATCAGCTGATTCAGTCCGCTAGCCGTTTATTTAGGTTAAGTTTATTACATTGCTGTTTTTTTCAAAAAACCATTATTTTAAAGCATTATCAACAAATTCCTGTAACATTATGTTTACTAAACTGGATTATACAAAAAAAAGGCAACCAAAAAAAAAAGACAACGCGTTTTTTTCACTTGTATCATATCAGGCTATGCCAACACTATCATACCTCTTCGTTTTCACAAGTGTTCCAAATACACCCGGTATAATAGCAATACAGTTTAGTGATTTTTTTTATAAAAATGTGATGTGGGATTTGAATGTCGCTAGTTTTATTGATACAAGAAGTCTAATCGTCCGATATATGTGTTGGTACACAATAGTCAATAACTAAGATCACGTAAACTACCATTGTTCAGCTTTTCCCCACTTCGTATACCTTTCTAGTGAAAATATTTTTGTTTGCGTTGAGAATGAAAACTGTTTTTTATTTGAATGTATTATAACGTATAATTATATTTAAGCAGCTTATTGAACAGAAAATTTAATTTGAGACAATGATTACGGTTGAAAGATGAGATATGTGTGCAGTTAGCTTTTTTCCAGCTGGGAATTGCTCTTAGGCCTCCCACGGGGGAGAGAGTACACCCCAGGTGGGTATGTGGAACTCCCTATGCCCAAAAGATGGTAAGGTGAACGCAGCTCTACCCTCTAAAACCCAGCGGTGTTCTCCTCGTCGTGCTGGCCCGGTGCGGGAACTATGGTAGACCGCACAAGTATGGCAACCTGACCACATAAGTGTGCCTAATGACCCAGACCTTACGCGCACGCGGTGGATGGATCCCACGATCAGCCGCGCACAGGTCCCTCACGGCGGTGCGACCGCCTGTCGCCGCAGTGCTATCCTGCGGAAGGAGGACCAGTGCTCCGCCTCCTCCCTCTGCGACATCACTACCTCAGTCATCGCTCAGAGGACCGCAGGGAGACGGGAGCGACAGGTCCGCGAAAACTTCCACCATCCACTTCAACCACTTCGGCAAAAACTTTTCTTCGCCTACTCCACCTGGGTATGATCTGCAGTGTCGTCACTGCTGTCACAGTGATGACACCCTGGCGAGTCCTCCACCCCTGTCACCTTCCACAGATACCTACCGAAACAGCCATGCCCGTCTGGATCTACGCAAAGTGGAAGGTGATTAAGCCGTGCCAGCGGTTAACCCACTGCTCCAGGATTGGACCGACGACGGCCGACACCGTGTGATGACCTGCACTCGGCTCCTTCGCCTTCTCAGGCGCCTCCACCTCTCTCCTCCTCTCCCTCATTCTCGTCATCCTCCTCGGCGTTTCCTCTCCTCCTTCGTCAGGACGTATGGAGTTTGCTAAGGCTAGGGGTCCTGTCACTAAAAGGCCCCAGGAAACCATCAGTTTCTAAGTTTTATCAACTTAGTAGATAAACGTACCTAAAATATCTTTTCAAGTTTTATGACAATACTATAGCTGTTAACACATGTGGCGTACAAATGGCGAATATATAGTTTCAAGTGAAGTTGTGTGCTATAGCTAGTGCAAAACAATGTTAATAGTGAAATGCTTTTGCTATTTCCCACACTTGCGCTAAGATTGAACGATACAGTTAGGAGACAATGTGAGCTGGTCTAAATCGATGAAGATCTGCAGTAACGAGGGAAGAGTGGGATGAGATTAGCTTTCGATGGGATGAGCTGAGAAGTCTCATGGTGAGAGATAAAACTTAGCATTCAACATCATCAGCCACGGCCGATCCCTTGCCACTCACATCCAACATGGACCGGCCACCGCACGGAGATCGTCTTCCCACCTGGTCAATGGCCGACCAACATTCATCTATTACATAAACTATTAGGTGTACCAAAATATGGCAGTGTTTGAAATCGGCTGTAATTTACCATGTCCCTGGTAGGAATATTTGTTCGTGGCACAAATTGTCTATCGACAGGATATTACACCTGATCGTGAGCGCGAAATACCCAGACCAATACTCCGGCCACCCAATTATTTAGTATTGAATCTAAGACATGTCGAAATGTAGACGACAACAGCAATCTCAGCAGGAATCGAAATATTATGTCATGTCGCTCACTTTTTCTCTACGACGCACCGTTTTAAAGATATTAGCGAAAAACTCAAAAGAGGGAACTTGAACCTCTCCCCGCACTCCGCGCCCCTCCTAAAGGCAGGGATTTTTAGTTTGTTTACTCTCTAAGTATTCTGAACTTTCTGAAGAAATTGCGTTGGTGCAAGCTCACGCACTCTACACCTGCATTGTTGAGTGGACTATTAACATATTATCGAATTTAAGTAACATATCGAACATACATTAGGGCCAAATTGAGAATTACAAAGCGATATTTTTGTATGGAATGGCTGCGCAGAAACTCATTTTAGCCTCAAGTTGGTTTCTGCAGCCATGTAGCCGAGATAAATAATTTGACCGTACTTTACACAAAGAACTAATTTTTCTTTGTACCCACCGATGTGTTATAAGTTTGACTGCTATGTATGTTTGTCTGTGGCACTGCAGCTCTTAAAATAAGAAATCAAGTTGGATGCGGTTTATTTGGAAGCAAATTTTCTAGCGATCTGTTAGAACGGAAAGTAGGAAACCCTTTTTAAAAAGAAAACTTTATTTATCTAAAAGGATAAACTACACGATTAATACATTAGAGTGTTTTATGATTAATATACACTACACGATTAGGATAATTTAACAGGTGTCTGTGATTGATGGCGTCCAGCTCCGAACTGACTCTCTGAGCTCCCCATATGGGTTAGCTTGGGAGTAATATCCTTAGTCAGCACCCTGTCAGCAATTACACATATAAAATAGGGATGTAACAACCCCCCGCGTAAGAATAAACTTACCATTGTTAGGGTAAGTTTTTTAAGTAGATATTCTAAGTCGTGGGAGAGGGATTTGCTCCCTTTCTTGTTCATCATCGGGAGATGATTCAGGATTAGATATTCGTATCTTTTTAAAAGGCAGACACTTGTTAAACTTTTCACATATATCACTCACTTTAGCACTTTCAGACACCACTTTATATTTGGATCTTCGGAAACGTATTCGGGTTTTTCTTTTAGGGATTTTCGTATCCCACCGCTGCCACCAAATGTTAGAACGGAAAGTAGGAAACCCTTTTTAAAAAGAAAACTTTATTTATCTAAAAGGATAAACTACACGATTAATACATTAGAGTGTTTTATGATTAATATACACTACACGATTAGGATAATTTAACAGGTGTCTGTGATTGATGGCGTCCAGCTCCGAACTGACTCTCTGAGCTCCCCATATGGGTTAGCTTGGGAGTAATATCCTTAGTCAGCACCCTGTCAGCAATTACACATATAAAATAGGGATGTAACAGATCGTTCTTAGATACGCTTCATTAAAATCGGTTCAGCCGTGATTGGGTTTTTTTAAGTAACCTTTTGGTTTTTGAAGTCACTAATACAATGCCGCCTGTTTTAAGTACTAATGTCACGTCTACTAAGATATATGATTAGGGGAGGAGATAGCCGACATACAGACAGATAACGATCGGCCAGGCCGTAAGAGCTCATTGATATACAATGATAAATACATCTTGCTTGGCTCCGGTATTTGGATCTTAGTACTATCACTTTCTGATTCTTAGGAGTTAGTTGATTGAACTGTTTGTGCTTAGAATTAGTTTGCCGAATATAATAGAACTGATTTTTGAAATTAAACATAAAAAATACAAGCTTTTAAACTTTCGTATTTAAGCACTGATTTTAGCCCAACTTTGGGCGAAAATAAATAGTATACGGAGCACGAAAGCTCAAAAATAAAGCCCTTACAGAAATAGTTTAGTTATTCAAAAGTTGAAATAGATTTATTTTAAAAAGATACACTTAATAGTCTTTCTATAATAACTGTTTTGCTAAAAGGACATTTTAGGAATGAACCATTGTGTATTTCATTCTAGCACACATGTTCGCGCACTATGTCAGGTGAGATAGCAATCATTTTGTTATAGTTCGCGCCGTCGACTAGTTCAACCTTAACTCTTTTCTTACTTTCTAGCAAAAATTACGGACTGAAACTGCCTATCAGTTTTCAAACTTGTCCGTACATTCTACGACATAAGACTGCTTAGGCTTATTCTTTTCCCCATCGTGGTTCAAGCCTTGTCGTGGCGGTGGGGATCAGTAGCCTAAGATGAACCCAGCACTTTGAGCGAAGCAAATTGAGCTGAGGGAGCTGCTCTTTGTACCACTCTTATAAGAAAAGGGGACAAAGAGCAGGGGGGGACAAGGAGCGAGAATGGGAACCTCGCCCTATTCCACTGTCCCGACGTTGGAAGGGGTTGTTCTATGGTGCGGGACAAACCCCCTGTGAAGGTGGCATCGTTCCCTTTAGGGATTGACTAGCCGTCGATGTGCCCTGTTTGCTCAACAGATCCGGGGCACCTCACCAAAGGCGGCATTGGTGGCACTCGCCGGGTTTTAGTGGGTAGAGCTGTGTCCTCCTTACCACCTTTTAAGCGAGTCCCACACACCCGCCTGGGGAGACCCACTCCCCCGCGGGATGCCTCAGAGTATTTCCCGGCGTAAAAGAAAAAAAGGCATAGTATTCTTTGGGCACAGAGCCCAAAAACATAACTTACTTTCCATGTACCTCTACATGGTATTTCGATTCAAGTTTTTTGTAGAACCTTCGGTCTATCATTAGCCATTCTAAAATATCAAACCATCAATCTGAGCATATTTCCTCGTCTATGCGTGAAAGTGAGACCAATCCATTGTTACGATCTGTAACGCTATCTCACTCACGATAACATCTGAAAAATGGTTCGCCAGAAATAAATTATTAGCTATTGCATAATGCTATTACACTTCAAGCTAAGAATGGATAAAATTAATTTATTAACATTGAATTAAGTGTTCAAATTCTCCCCACCATGGTTCAGGCCTTGTCGTGTCGGTGGGGCTCAGTAACCTAGGGTGAGCCGCTGCACCTTGGGCGAAGCGAATTGGGCCGAGGGGGCTCTTTATACCCCTCTTATAAGAAGAGGGGACAAAAGAGCAGGGGGCAAGGGGTGAGGATGGGAACCTCACCCCATTGTAGTGTCCCGACGTCGGGAGGGGTTGTTCTGTGGTGCGGGACAACCCCTTAGTGGAGGTGGTGTCGGTCCCTTGCGGGACTGACTGGCCGTCGAGGTGCCCTGTTTGTTTACTAGATCCGGGGCACCTCACCAAAGGCGGCATTGGTGGCACTCGCCGGGTTTTAGTGGGTAGAGCTGTTCAAATTCGGACTTGCGCGCTGAGGGTTTCAAAAACGTGTTTTTGGAACGAAGTTCTTTACGGCAGGCTTGGATGAGATAGGGATTTTCCTACGCGACCAAACTGAAAAAAATGTGAGACTCAAGAAAGAAAAACATAATATAACGGAAGTGCGTAGCCGTATACATATTTTGGCGTTTATACCAATGACGTTTGATTTATTTTATTTTATGTTATTTGTTTATTCTAAGATAAAAAAAATTCGTCACTTATGTTATGAGTACCTTCTAACAAAATTTTTTGATTCTATGGCAATGGGGAGTACCATAAAGGTTTTCACTTAACAGACAGACAGACAACGGAGTGGTCATATGAGGGTCCTTATCATTATGAGGAACGGAACTCGAAAAAGATTGACATTACAACCAAGCCTCATCTTGGAAATGAACAATTCTTGTTTCAAATAGGGCAAACATGTTTTATTAACTACTAGCTGTACGCAGCTTCGCCCGCGTTAATTAACTCAACTTAACTACTGTTAGTCACAGCGTGATGTTATATAGCCTATAGCTTCCTCGATAAATGGGCTATCTAACACTGAAAGAATTTTTCAAATCGGACCAGTAGTTCCTGAGATTAGCGCGTTCAAACAAACAAATTCTTTAGCTTTATAATATTAGTATAGATTCCTTTGCTTTGAGAGTAACAGTTAATAGTCGAGAGAGTTCCCTCAGTTTATGAGCTTTTTAGTGAGTTACACATGGCATTTGCAATGCTTCGAATGTCATCCCGTGACCATGGTTGCTGTAAAGTATCCGACACGTCGGGCATGTAAAAATCTTAATAAACCGCGATAAAATCCGTAAAAATTGTTTCATTATAATGAGTGAAATTCGCGCAAACATTAGAAAACAATATGCATATTAGAATTTTCATAGTAGTAAGTCTGTAATTTCACAAACTGTCTCATGTCCAGAATTGGGTGTTCTTTGAGAGAGTCCCATCCAGCAGATGGCTAGGTTTTATCTTCTACTGAGTCCCTACAACCTTAAATGTAGATTAACGGTTCTGCCCTCGTTTCGGAGAATTCTTCGTCCATATCATGTTAATGACGTTAGATTATAGCGTCATGCAAATGTCCCAAACCCACGTGAGAGTCGTCTCAACTCTATGGTTTGATAATAATTATTATATTGATGACTAGCTGTTGCCCGCAGCTTCGCTTGTCTTAGCTTCGATTTACAGCCGTACACGGATTGATGATGATAATTTTTATAGCCTAAGATACTCCTTATAACATTAGCTATCTGTCAGTGAAAGTCCCGTCAAAATCGAACCAGCCGTTTCCAAGATTAGCCGGAACAAACAAACAGATAGACAGACAGACAGACAGACCGACAGACAGACCGACACACAGACAGACAAAAATTGTAAAAAATGCTATTTTGGTATATGTACCGTGTATACATCCATATGCATTTAGTAAAAAGCGGTTATTTTCATGTTACAAACAGACACTCCAATTTTATTTATCTGTATAGGTATATAGAAGATGTTTGAGAATGACTTTGACATAATAGTGTCGTGTAAACTTTGAACAACTTTGAATAACTTCGAACAACATTTTTTATAAGTGTGCGAATATTTGCACTTAATATTATAATTATGTAATCAAAAATGTAATAACAATCTTTTTATTGCTCTATTCAACGATGGACAGTTTATTTCTCTTAATTTTGAACTGACACACTTACATAAAAACCGGACAAGTCAGAACCCTACTTGGTATGAGGGTTCCGTACTTATTGTAAATCTTTGTGTATATAAAATGATTGAAACATGATATCTTTCTACAATTAACTACAAGCGAGATATTATCGGAAGGAAAATAGGTAGGTAGTAGTAGATTTAGTTGGAGAAGATTTGTAGAAATAGGAACTTCCTTAATGCGTTCTTCAAAACATTTTTTGTTACATTTGTGATGCACTGGATAGCGTACCCCTGAGGGGTTGGCAGGAGAATATATTGAATGATCAGCGGAAAGAAGCTTCTAAAATAGTTAAAATTGGGGATGGGAAATACAACAAGCGGTCAACTTGACAGAAACTTTGAATCTTTGATTTTTTTTATTTATTTAGAACAGCTAGCTAGCTATAACAGTAATAATTAAAGAAAACGTCAAAATCTGTCTCATATGTTTTAACAAGACTACAAAATATGTACCAAGTGAAACTCTATTATTTAATATAACCTCTCTCTGTTCACGGGTTCCGTACAAAATTATAGTTATCTGTCCAAGTGTTGCTTTCCATCGAGTGGACATGATTTGAGGCCCTATCGTATCTTAATCTCATTGTGATATCGATTCTGTTCGATATTTATCGATTATTAACGTTATCGATATATTAATTCTGCTACCGAAAGCTACCGAAGTTATTGCTTTTGATTTAGGCAGTATAATATTATATAGTTAGTAGTAGTTCGCGAAACTGTTTCCGCTTGTTACCGCTAATCAATAATAAGTATTTATTGATTAGCGGTACATAGCAATGTCATCATCATTTATCGATGAAAAAATGTGTTTATTTATATATTGATTCAATTACCTACGATATTAAAGATAATGAGTTTATTTTAAAGACATACAAAAATAATAAATATCTTGGTTATCACATCTTCGATGTTGAAAATAATATTATTTTATGTAGGCGTATACAATCTGTAGGTACTCTATGTAAAAATCTAACCATAAAATATTATAATAAATAATAAAAAATAACTAGTTTATATTTAGATTTTAATTAAATGTAATAAAATAATTTAAATATCTTTTGAATAATGTACATTTTATATAATACTAGTGACACCGACAGACGTTGCCTGTACAAAATATTTTTTTATGAATCTAAACCATTCTCGAATCCACTTGAACACACACATAAAAATTCATCAAGATCGGTCCAGCCGGTTAGGAGGAGTTTAGTGACATACATACGTACAAAAGAATTATATATAGGTATAAAGATGTGGAATTATTTGTTTTTCAACTTACCTCTAGAACCGTGAGCTTCGCTTATAATAAAAGTACAAGAAATTAAAAATATCACACGCAAAATAATCCGCGCACGCCATAATACCACAGCCATTTTGACACAAAAATTCAATACATTATTTACACACAATTAACTTAATGTTGGCACATCGGTGTAATTCACTATTTATTTGTAAAAGTTGTCGACTCTTATTTTTATTTTAAATTGCGCGCGAATATCGATTTCGCGGTGTCGCGGCGTCCACGATATCCACTGTCCAAATTAGAAATGGCCGGAAAAAATGTGCGCGCGCGCAATTGTTATTGTTGACTAACGAGTAACGACAGTGTTTTTACTTTTTTCCGTAGTGGCGCCTGCATCCCCACTGGGAAAATGTATTAAGTGCTTAACGGAAGATGTCCTCAACCATTGGTTTAAACTTTTAGGTCCACAAGTACTTTATCTTGGTCTTGGAGTTAGACCTTTTTTTAAACCACTCAGAAATATCTTAAAAAATATTATGCAGATTTAAAATATATATAAAGGCAATGTTATACTGTATACGCTTTTACAATAGGATCCCAGAAAATGTTCAAAACCTCACACTTAAAAAATTCAAAAAAGTTTTTAAAGAGCTTTTGTGTGGTACCTTAGAGACTATTATAAAGTAAAAGATTTTATGGAAGATACCACACCTTGGGAATAGGGCGTTTCAGGCATTTCAGGATAACAACACCTGAAATTTGTTATAAAATATTTAAAAAAAAATTAAAGTTCCACTGAGTTTGTTTCGCCGGTTCATCTCAGTGGGCTTGCCTTAGAACCGGTGGTAGATTCAATTGACGTTCAAAAAGATACCTATTTGTACTATTTTGAATAAAACATTTTGATTTGATTTGATTGATTTGACGTGATACAGGTTTAATGATGTGCAACGATTAATCAGCAGTTCTTTCTAGTGTTAATGTTAATCATGGTAGTTAATTATAGTCGTTAATTGTTTAGGTTTTTCGTATACCATTTTGTGTAATTGATTGAATCATTACATAAATCGATACCTACGACTGAGCAAAAAAGATGATTATATAAGAAATCCAAAATGAATAGCTATTGATCTTAGACTTAGAAAATCTCATGAGAATAGTCTTAATGTAACTTGAATTAATTCTGATCAACATTTTTATCCGTTTAGTTCAGTCTAAAACTAAATGGATAAAAATGTTGATCAGAATTAATGCAAGTTACATTACGACTATTCTCATGAGATTTTAACCGAGAATGTTCAGCAATGTTAAAGAATAAAAAAATTGTAGTTACTATCAATAAAATGTTTCCAACTAGTGTCGATAGAGAGTGAAATGATTTCCGTAGCGCGTCTCAACTCTCCAGAGTCAAGACGGTCGCGTTGCTGCATCTCGCAGTTCTCGCTGAATGCCTGCGAGCCAATAATTATACTTAAACCTACACTTTACACAAATTACCCGCCGTCCTAGTTCCTTCCAGATATATCAATCACACAATCTGGAGCAAAGTTAAACTCACACAATTGTTTCGAAGATTGTTTAGTGTTCTAAAGAGCATCTTAGCCCGAGCTCAAGCTTATCAAATTGACATCATGAAATTTTGTGATATTTACTGTACATATAGAAAATAGTACTCAAATAAAGTATTCATTAATTATTAAAAGAAAGACAACTGGAATCGAACCGACGAAAATCTGTAAAAATTATACACTGTACTTTTATTGCATCGATCGTTAGGGTCAATGGTCTCTCCAACAAGCTTGGTAACTGAAATCTTAAATAATTTTAATTATTTACATACAATTATAAACTAAGTTTACTAAGTTAGTTTTCAATTTCGTTTATTTGCAACAAACATAGTAGCAGTGGTGACAGTAAATATCGTTCAGGATCATGGAGGTTCAGGACATGTTCGAAGGAGCTGCTCTTTGTACCCCTCTTATAAGAAGAGGGGACAAAAGAGCTGCGTCCACCTTACCACCTTACGGGCGCAGTGAGTCACCCATACCCGCCTAGGGGGACACACTCCCCCGCGAGATGCCTCAGAGCAGTTCAACTGGCCATCTATAATAAGTTCTTCTATTTTCGCATCTTTGTATCTTATGTCATTGGCTCAGTTTTTAACCGACTTGAAACAGCCGAGGTTCTCAATTTGTCGGAACCTTTTTATATTTTTTATGTATATTCCCCGATTACTCGAAGATGGCTAGACTAATTTGAAAAATACTTTTTTTGTTTGAAAGGCTATAGTTTCCCAATGGTCCCATTTTAAGGAAACCCGGATCTGATGGTGGTATTCTAGACAAATTGAGGGGAACTTTCGACTAGTGTGCATGTGTAAATTTTTTATAAAGTATATTAAAGTTCTACAATTTAATGAAAGTCAGAAGTCGATCGGATAATGGAGCCGAAAGACAATTGAGGGGACTCCTCAACGATTTACAGCAGTTACATTGTGTTTGGGCTTGAATAATTTGTATTGATGAGAACTTTACACCTAGATGGGTTGTAAGTGACTATTACGGGTCTGACGATGAAGACGAAGGATAGTTAAGAAGACAGTCAGTTAAGAGTTTGAATAAAAAACCTTGTTAATCAGGGTTATTTAAAATTGCCGCTCAAACAGTTTCTGTGGAACTAACAAAGAATGCAGCTGTGTCCTGTCCTATTTTTTTTTGTATGGAGTTGACATTCTTCCCGCTAGGGTAATATTGTTCTGTGCGAGTAAGTTACTCGGTAGGGCTAGCATGCACGCGCGACAAAATTTTGTCTACGCCTTTTCTCGTATTTCTTATATGAAATGATACGAGAAAAAAGGCGTAGACAAAATGTCGTGCGCGCATGCTAGACCGTGTTTTTTTTTAAATAATTTATTGTGATGTCGAATCTCATATTTGGTTAAGTTTACATGTAGGTTGTAGTTTTGATAGTATTCTTATTATCCGATTGATGACTTAAATATGGATTAACTTTTATATCCGTGCTCATTGTTAATGATATAGCAAAGAGAGTATGTTTCGTGGTGCTTGGGATTTCATTAATGTAAATGATAAATAGTAGCGGGCTCAGTATACTTCCGTGGAACACCGTATTTGTATTCAGAATAGTAACGTTTAAGTTGATTTTTTATTTCAAACTTTTGTTTTCGGCTAGTTGAGACCTGATCAACTGGTTTGGTATTCCTCGGACTCCCATATGCTCTAAATTCTTAATAAGAGTTTCATGATCGACGGAATCAAACGCCTTACTGAGATCAAAAAATATCGCTGTTGTTTTCTATATGCTAATAACGCTGTAGCTAAAGATTTTGATTTGTTCTGTTGAAAGCCGAATTGTTCTAAATATTCATCCAATTACTGTATTCCAGCAGTCGTTTTGACGTTAGAAAATATTAGTAATATATAACGTTATGGGGCTGTAGTTTTTCATTTAATTTTCATCACCTTTTTTGCCGTTTGTACCAATCGAAATTGAAAAAAGGTTTTTAGGCGGTGCGATTCCCGGTTGTGGCAAACGAATTTTCGAAAATTTTTGAATGCAGTTTTCTTTCTTTTCAAAAATAAGGGATGTTTTCTTTGTGTACTATTCTCAGGTGGCATTACCTACAAGATTCCACCTTGTATGTATGTACCTATACATATTTCAACCGTGGGACTAACCCCCAAATACTCAAACGAATCTCAAATTTAAGACGAACTAAAAAACGTTGTCGTTCTTTTTTTTTTATCTGACACGTCGTAGCATGAGTTTAATTACGTCTTAAATTTGAGATTCGTTTGAGTATTTGGGGGTGAGACAATTGCATCTAAAAATAATATTGACCGTAAAAATAAAACTTTGGGAAATATATTTTAGTAGTAAATAAGCCGTGTGTGTATGTATATGTGTATTAAAAAAAACATATTTAATGGATACATCGAAACTAGAGCAGCATTTGAAATTTCAATTTAGAATTCTAATAAGACGATGGTAATAATTGATTAGTGCCATCTACATAAATCCAATTACATTACCTTAGTGTATGAAATAGTTTATATAGCGCCATCTAGCAAGACCATTACAAATTAAGTGTAAAAGTCATTATCTCGACATGGTATTAGTACTCATGTATACCGATAGTAGCGTTAGTGTGCTTAAGTTATTGTCATTGAACTTACAAAAAGTTTCTCTTTCCTTCAGACATACGCTCAAGATGTTTCCACAAGCGAGACGGATAGACTACCTATTCAACGTGTATTGTACTATGTAGTACAAAAAATAACCATAGTTTCCGTAATCCGTAGACAGACCGTAGTCTGTAGTTGTATAGCTGTAAATAAGTCGTGTTAGTTTTGGTTCCAACTTCCAAGTGAAATACTATTGTGTTACCGGATCGCATATTTTGTAATTTTATACAAAACTTTTGTGTGCTTTAATAAAAATTGTATACCAATAGTGTGTGTATTTAAGAATCGTGTGTGAATTTAATTTAGTTTGCCCATACTTTAAAAGTTAAGTGTTTCATCTCTTTGGGATGTTAAGATCTTGCAGCTAACGGTACCTATATTGAGCAAGTAAACTTTTGTGTGAATTTAAGTCACGACTGAATAAAGGTATTAAGTTTTGATACCAGAAAATACGGTTGTGTTATCATGTATGAATAATATTGAGTTCCTAATACGGTGAGTTATTTTAAAGTACCTAATTAGTATTAAATTTGCATAAACTTTTTCTATGTCAACCCTGATTGTTTTAAGTAACAATATGTAAAAAGAGAGATATTTCAGGGGTACCGGGTAATTTATGTAAATGTATCTAAACGGGGTCGCATAAAACACATAATATGCAGAACCAGTTCCTTGGCTTGCATGTTTATGTGCTTATTGCTAACATACATACTATATTATTTATCGTCTATAAACCTTTATACTTTTACAACTTTAGACGGGGTAAATGCCAACAGGCAGTGGATGAAAACTAGCGGTTATGTAGGACTAGGCTTCCTAACTAAAAATTCCGCGGGAGTCTTCAGTGCCTATGATGAGGTGACTCAGATCTATCACTAGGCACTTCGGCAACTGGCTGTCCGTCAGTAAGTAGGTCCGGACTTCACGTAAGAGATTCTCATGAAACTGCCTAATTGATTTATTATGGAGCGAAGCTTACAGCGCAATGCGGTCAGGTCATCATTTTTATGCCTCATCTCCGTCCGCTTATAGGCTCCTGCGACATTACTGCATCACAGAAGATGGATCAACATGCATAAGTAATTTTATAGTAGGCAGCTATTATAACCTCACCATGGTTTAGGCATCGACGTGGCGGTGGGGCTCAGAAGCCTAGGGTGAGCCCAGCACCTTGGGCAAAGCTAATTGAGCTTTTTGTATCCCTTTTATAAGAAGAGGGGACAAAAGAGCAGGGAGACAAGGGACGAGGATGGGAACCTCATCCCATTGCACTGTTCCGACGTTGGGAGGGGTTGTTCTGTGGTGCGGGATAGCCCCTCTGTGGAGATGGAGTCGGGCCCTTGGGGAACTGACTAGCCGACGAGGTGCTTGCTCATTAGATTCCGGGGCACCTCACCAAAGGCGGCACTGGTGGCACTCGGGTTTTAGTGGGTAGGGCTGCGTCCACTTATCAGCTTTCGGGCGCAGCGAGTCCTACATAGCCGCGTGGGGAGACCCAGACCCAGACTACTATGTAGAATTGTATATCATGAAACTTAGAGAAATTGCGATGTCATCAATATGAGAGGAAACGCCTGTCTCATAATGACAACGGTAGTCTATAATCAAATGCAATCAGTAATCAAAATGATAGCGATTGGTGATCTGTCAATTCAAGCGTATGATTATTGATTAATGATTACACAGTTATTATCCTGGAACAAACATTTATGATCCTCCCAAAAGGTCGGCGTTTCGAAGCTATGCTGTACCACAAAGCCAAAAGGGCTGTTTCTTTTAAAACCTTCACACCACCACAAGTTTTTAAGGAAAATGGATGACAATCCATCGATCGAATATTGGACATCCCAAAAAAGAGGTCACACAAAAAAGCAGCCAATCGCATAAGCGATGCAGTTGTCGATTTCATGTGACGTCACTTTTGTTGCAATTTTGGTACTTTTTTTGCCTCAGGGCTAGGGTTTAAAGCCTTGCCATCAATTTAACTCTAAAATGTACCGACTTTCAACTCGTTTATATTCGCCACAATTTCGTTGGCGGTGATGACCAAAATGCCCTGGGTATATTTGTGGTTGAATGATGCTGATTTCTCAGAACGATTCTATGAGTCATACCTATCTTGTCGATGTTTATGTTATTGATGCAAAAGTTAATACTCTCTTTATCGATAACTAGCGGTCCGTCTCGGCTTCGCAAGAGTATTTTTTTTTTATGACGCAGGGCAATGCATTTCGCATGTAATCTTGGTTACCCGGGTAGGCTTGTCGACCCTATGTGGGACTCGCACTTGGAAGTGCACTACCCTAACTAAACCACCTGCGACCGCCTTCAGCCGCTTTCACACCAACAGGATCACCTCAGCGACAGGTTGGCCCCGGTGAAGGCCAGACTACTCCTCGTAAGTCCCCCTTACTGCTCGGCCCAACATTTTAAAGCCTATTTTACTGATAATGTGGCAAGGAGTATAGAAAGTAGGTACCTACCTACTTCTGTACTCCATGTAAACTGTGAATTTCCATAGATGAAAGATTTTTTCAGAAGTTTCGGTGCCTATTCAATGCAAACAAACAAACAATCAAATCTTTCATCTTTATAATATGTGTATTATGTAGATATGCGTTGTATCCTGAGGAATAAAAATAATTAGTTAATGCGGGCGAATCTGAAGGCGACAGCTAGTTGTATAAATTTGGTCAATTTGAGGACATTTTTAATCGATTGCTAACATAAAACAAGTTTCGTATGTCCTTGCAGGTTTCCCTTTACAAAATAGGGGTCGACGGATCGTGTTCGTTACGAATGTATGATTCTCAAAATGTAAGAAACTACAATTACGTGTAAAAGTTTTCAAAACTGCCGTTACTGTATGCGGCCTAGAATTTCTTAAATTCCAGCACAATGCAAAGATTTAGGTAATAACATTTACTGTAGTAACTAGTCAAAGCGTTTTAAATTTCGAAAAAGTTCGGGCTTATTTTTTGTTTTTGAATTTCGAATCCTCGCTTCTCAAACTCAGACTAAACAATCTTCTACTTCTTCTTGTTCGACTCTACAATGAATCTAATATTTCTCGTAACATGATCGATGAACATTGATATGATAAGCCTTTATTTGTTTTTCATAATATAAAATATATTCTTGGCAAATTTTATCAATATCTGATCAGTGGGTAAGGCGTGTAAACATTTTTTTTTACTTTCTCATTATATTATGAAAGAATATATGGATATAAAGCTAGTATAGAAATTATGAGCAATATCAGTATTTACTTCATTACAAAACTGGTTTGGCGGTTGATGAGCGGGATTTAACATGTGACTGTCCTTAACATTAACAAATAAAATATCAGTTTTTATTTATATATCTTAATGTATCGTTGCTGACATTTTTTCAACGAAATGTTGCGTTATTCCGCGATTTCCTTAATATTATAAAAGTGTCATCTAAAAATAGTAAGTAGTAGTAAGAGGTATAGACTATAGTGCCATGCTGCTTTGCAGCCGAATCGGGCACGCACGGGGTGGTACCTCTTGCTCACATCAGGCGTCAAGTGACAGCTATGCTGTCGCGTTTCGTGTGGTTTGTAAGTTTCTGGTGGCCCATTGGGGTGACTAGGGTAAAGGAGGGCAACGCATCTGCATAACTTTTGGTTGTGCGGATGTATATGGGCGTCGGTAGTCACCATAAGGCTCCGACTGCTCGGTTACTTTCTTATGACATAAAAAAAAATATTATCATTTTACAACTTGTGAAGTTAAAAGGCTTTTGCTAGAAAAATAACAATACCTAGTCTAAAACGAGGTGAATTCTATTTAATACATATTGAAGAAAATCCCTTATTTTTATCTGATGTTTAAACAAGGGAATATAAGTACAACTAAATATTCTGTAAATATTTCAAACGTCTACCGATTGCCGTTATTAGTGTCGAGCAAAACGGCAAATAATTATGTTTGTTGTACGGGATTCTTAAATATTTATTTTAATCTGTTTTTAGAATTTGTTGTTTAGCGGGAATACAAAAATATATAATGTGCGAAAATTTCAACTGTCTAGCTAACACAGTCCGTCAGATACAGTCTGGTAAATACGGACGAACGGAATTAATCTATTCGGCTATAAATGTAAGCAATTAATATCATACAAATGCTGAAAATGGATATAAATTATATGTACAAAGAAAATACATGGACATTGCGTTATCTCTAATCTCTAATATATAAAATTTCCATGTCACAATGTTAGTTACCGTACTCCTCCGAAACGGCTTTACCGATTTTTACCAAATTTTACATCATCATCATCATCAGCCTCTATCCGTCCACTGCTGAACATAGGCCTCCCTCAATGAACGCCAAGATGGCCGATCCCTTGCCACTCGCATCCAACACGGTAACCGATATCACGCAAAGAATCAGCTCGTTGAAGTGGCAGTGGGCTGGTCACACACTCAGAAGAACGGATGGCCGATGGGGCAATAAGGTTCTAGAGTAGAGGCCACGTTTAGGTAGACGAAGTGTTGGTCGGCCATTGACCAGGTGGGAAGACGATCTCCGTGCGGTGGCCGGTCCGTGTTGGATGCGAGTGGCAAATTTTACATGCGTATTAATAATTCTCAACACATTCATAATTCATATCTCCGGTTGTTGAATTGCTCTTACGTCAGTGATAAGTCACTGAACAGTTTCAAATGTTTATAGCTCACATTACTACTCTACCCGGTTATATGCTCGATGCCTCTAGCAAGTATAGCACATTAGACATTAAATCCATCAGCCATCCTAATTCAACTAGGATATGCGACAACCTACATTCCCCATCTGCAGAACCAATGTCATCTATCTACATATTTAAAGTACTGTTAGTCATCTAAAGAACTGACAGTAATCTAATAATAATCTCCGCACAGTCTGCTGGTTTTTACCGCTATAGTAAACGTTCCGGTAGAAGCAGGAAGCCCAGGTCATTCACTGTGACCGTATAGTTCTCACGGTAGGCTCTCAGGGTAGGGATCTGCTGTAGACATTGCTGGGCGGTAGTTGGATATACCGGGAAGAGGTCCGCGGTCCGCGAATTTACAAAGGCTGTATTTACTACTAGTGGCACAGACAGACGTTGTCCTGTACAAAATATGTATTTAAAAAAAAATGTGAATCAAAATTCTTTCTCGAATCCAGCCGCTTAGAAGTTCAGTGACATACACAAGTACAGAAGAATTATATATATACCTATAAAGATTTGGGTCACGACTCACGATTCAGAATACTAGATGAGCTTTTATTTATACATATTACTCGACACTACCTAATCTACCTCAGTAAAAAATTGACTCTAATAGACCAGCTTTTGTCGAATATTTTCAAACTTTACGTACGAACAAAACCTAATCGTGTAGAGGTAGAGGTAGAAGTGTTCGTAAAAGTCCGTAAAAGTTAATAATAATATACCTATATTTTTTTAATATTATGTTGGGACAACACGGCCATGTGATCCCAAACAAGGCAGAGTACCAGAGTACCAGTACCAAACAATGTACCAGTTATAAGACTAACAAAAGTAAGCAATTATTTTAAAGGCAACTGTATACGCTTTCACAATATAGGACAGACACTGACAGGCAGACTGCACGGTTGGCGGGGGGCAACCCCCCACTTTTATAAACCAAAAGTGAGCCGAATGGGCTCACACTAATCCGATGTAGCATTAGGGCCTTCGGGTCGTTAGCATAGATCCATCCGAAAAAGAAAGAAAAACCTTGGGAATAGAGTGTTCCTCCCAGGCATTTCAGAAAAAAGTGTGTGTGTACTAGCGTACACTCGTAAGAAGTGAAACTCTTTATGACGTTATTTTTCAAATCACGCGTGGTAGGGATAAGAAAAATATGGCGCGTAACGGAAGAATGTGACGCGTAACGAAAAAATGTTACACTAAATTTTTTTCCAACCCCGATAAATAAGTTTCACTTCAATAATAACATGTAAAATTTGTTATAAAATATTTGAAAAGATTAGCTCCACTGAGTTTGTTTCGCCGGTTCTTCTCAGTGGGCTTGCCTTGAAACCGGTGGTAAACTCAATTGACGTTCAAAAAGATACTCTGTTGGTACTATTTTTATAAAAAAAATTGATTTTGATTTTTGATTTTGAAAAGCTTAGTAAAATAAAACGGAATATTTACCATGTTTTTTATTTTTATTTCGCGTACCTCGATATTTCGACATTATCTACGAATGTCTTGTTCACGAGACTGAAGTACGCGGGTAGATGTTGACGGCATTAGAGTTGTCCGTATCGGACTACCTCCTTTCTCGTACGTTTGCTGCGAAATCACTGGTCACCACTACGCAGCAAACGTACGAGAAAGGGGGTAAAAAAGCATTATCCTGTAATAAAAAAAAAACGTTCACGGGCGACGCTGATCACTTACCATCATGTGCTCGCTGCTCGTTTGCCTGTCCACAGGTTTCGACCGTGGTAAGATGTCAAGTTAGAACTCGCGACCTTTCAGTACCTTATTACTTTACCATTACGCTTTATAGAACTTACTTCCCAGCGCCGACGTAAAAGCCGGGTGGTATAAGTTTGATTGCTAGGTCTCATGTCTGATCTATCGCACGTTGGTTCTCAAACGGGTGAACCAATTTGGATGCGGTATTTTTTTTTAAACAGGTTCTCTGCGGCGGTTCTTAGAAATGTTTTATCAATCAGCGGTCTGCCAATAAAAGAGCTAACTTCTATTATTGCTGGATTACTGGATTATATTTTTTGTCTTCTATTTTCTAAGATTACTAATAATCGAATGCTTTATGTTCAGTTCTATCAGCAATCCCACATACACAAATATCAGATGTCTTTTTCTAATTTCGGAACCTTAAAAGTGTAATTTACTTATAGAGGCAGGTTACCTACTTACAACATTGGGCTGATACTGGGCATACCCTCAGATTTGTCTTTTAGAAATATAAATAGCTATTCTATAACCAAATATACAAAACACATTTAAAATTAAATTAAAAAAATACTGGCCAGCGAAGACTCGGCCTTGTGCCGAGGTCCGTTCTCTATTTGTCACGATCGAGTTTGTCGTGAGTTTCAATGAATCATACTTTCATAACGATAGAAACACGTTTAGGATTTCCAAAAGGTGAACAATTTGGCAAATACCAGCTGTATATATTATTCATTCTGTGTTTGTCTCGTTTTATTTCAAGATGAAGAACGAGATGGAATGTTGTCTGTGACATTCAGTCTTAGTATGCCTTACTGTATAGACCTCCAATAAAATATACTAGTATACCCGATGCTAAGGTTTTAGCGAAATAGAGAGGGCCATTTACCACAAAAAGTTCTTGTGGGTTTTTTTTATAGCATAAGAGGGCAAACGAGCAGTCGAAGCCGTTTGGCGACTATCGACGCCCATACACATCCGCACAACCAGATGTTGTGTAGATGCGTTGCCCTCCCTTTCCCTATCCCCCCAATGGGCCATCAGAAACTCGCAAACCGCATGAAACGCGACAGCATAGCTGACACTTCACGCTGGTGTTATGTGAGCGAGAGGTACCACCCCGGTCGTGCCGGCCCAATTCGGGTGCAAAGCATTTTTATTCCTTCTTTTTACTTTAAGGTTACACAAGTCGCTCATCTTTCCATACAAACGCAAAACAGTAATTACTACAATGTTTGACGTTGACCATGAAAAACTAAGGATAATATAAATTGATCTCGTCGTTATCTATGTATGTACCTAGAAATGTAAAAAAAAAATACATTTAAAAAATACAAGCTTCTAAACTTTCATATTTCCACACTGATTTTAGCCCAACTTTGGGCGTAAATAAATAGTATACCGAGCACGAAAGTTCAGAAATAAAGCCCGCACAGATATAGTTTAGTTATTCAAAAAAAAAATAAAAAAAAAATATTTTGAAAATATACACTTATTAGTTTTACTATAATAACTGTTTTGCTAAAAGGAATTGTGTATTTCATTCTAGCACGCATGTTCGCGCACTATGTCAGGTGAGATTAGAGTTCGCACCGTCAACTAGTTCAACCTTAACGCCGGAAAATGCTCTGAGGCATCTCTCTGGGGACTTTACTCACCAGGCGGGTATGTGGGACTCGCTGCGCTCGAAAAATGGTAAGATGGACGCAGCTCTACCCGCTAAAACCCGGAGAGTGCCACCAATACCGCCTTTGGTGAGGTGCCCCGGACCAAACAGGGCACCTCGACGGCTAGTTAGTCCGCCAAGGCACCGACACCACCTCCTCAGAGAGATCGTTCCGCACCACAGAACGGGAAAGTGCAATGGGGCGAGGTTCCCATCCGCCGTTGTCCCTCCTACTCTTTTGTCTTCTTATAAGAGTGGTACAAAGAGCAGTCCCCTCGGTTCAATTTGCTTCGCCCAAGGCTTGAATCATGGTGGGGACATTTTTATTCCTAGTAAAGAATAACATTGTTCACAAAATGAAAATATTTTCCCAGTGTATTAAAATTGAAGACAATCTTCTATTTTTTTTATTTTAGTTAGATAGGCAAACTGGCAAACGTACCACCTGATGGTAAGTGGTCGACGTCGCCCATGAACATAAACTAGTATACCTGGAACGAGTCCAGGCAACTCATTTATGTGTTGCCTATCCTCAGACATATGTTAAGTCTCGGTGCCAGTAATTACACTGCCTGTCTTGCCCTTCTCTCCGAAACACAGCAAAGCTGTTTCACGGGAGAAACAAGCAAGATGGTGGTACCCATGCAGCCGGGAGCGCGGCACAGCGCTTCCCTCCCACCTTCTAGTGCGAAGTCGAAGAATAAACAAACTTTCACAGTATAGTTACACATGTGAAAGTGTTTTTCAGTTTAGTTACGTAATGATTGATGAAAAACATTTTAAGATACATATAGATAAGGCTCAATTTTGAACTACGTAAATATCAGTGGACGGATACAATGATGATGGTGAAATTATGAAATTACTAGCTGTTGCCCGCAGCTTCGCCCGCGTTAACTTACTCAACTTAATTACTATTAGTCACAGCGTGATGTTATATAGCCTATAGGCTTCCTCGATAAATGGGCTATCTAACACTGACAGAATTTTTCAAATCGGACCAGTAGTTCCTGAGATTAGCGCGTTCAAACAAACCAACTCTGCAGCTTTATATTATTAGTATTTAAATTAAATAGCAAGTAAAGTATTTATTTATGACATTGTTTTCTAAAATTGATACAATCTTATTCAAATGTATGCACACACTAATAAGTGAATTGTTGATATTAAAGGAAATTGCCAAACATAGATTCCTTTATTCATTATTCCACACAGCAATTCATCATCATCATCATCCGGTGGGAGGGAAGCGCTGTACCGCGCTCCCGGATGCATGGGTACCACCATCTTGCTTGTTTCTCCCTGCTTTGCTGCGTTTCGGAGAGAAGGGCAAGACAGGTAGTGTAATTACTGGCACCGAGACTTAACATCTTATATCTCAGGATAGGCAACACATAAATGAGTTGCCTGGGCTCGTTCCAGGTAAACTAGTTTATGTTCATGGGCGACGTCGACCACTTACCATCAGGTGGCACGTTTGCCTATCAAACTAACATAAAAAACAGCCTCTATTCATCCACTGCTGAACATAGGCCTCCTAATTATCGTACTGCAAATATTGCTAATATACGAAAACATTAAAGAATTTCATACCACGATAACATTCTCGTTGTAAGCTGGTTTTATACGTAGATCTAAAAGACCAATTAAAAAACTTGGAGAAAGATAAGAACCACACAGTCACTTCGTCTACGGTATAACTCTACCCTTATTTACTTCCCGGGTCTCCTCGAAATTTGTCCAGAAGGGTAGCCCATTATTTGCTCAACACGAGTTTGCGAACTTCAAGCGTTCTCATACACTTAACGTTATCCCACGATCCTTTAGAAGCATTATTGAGTTGCTCTACGTGAGCAACGGAACGTTTTGTTTAAATATGTTACTAACAAAAGCAGTGTCCGTCGAAACTGAGACGTGAGGAGTTTCGCTTTCGTGAGCTAAACAATGGGGCACGTCCACACGCCGAGTGAAAACACCACATGCTTCCGGATGTAGCAGAGTATCGCTGAAATGATGAGAGTCGGGATCGTGTACCTAAGCATCCGAAAAACTAAATTTGTAAAAAAATAGTTTAATTATAATAACAGTTCAGTGTTAGACACGCACATTCATAATAAGACTGAAGAGGTTTATTTTGTTTGAACGTGCTAATCTTCAGAACTAGTCGGATTCAATAAGTTCTTTAAGCGTTACTTAGTATAAAAGTCAAATTATCCAGGAAGGGTTTTTCGATGAAAGTATTTTCTTTTCAATTTTTGGGCGGGTGAAACAGACAGATAATACTTCATAGTAGTTCATAACGGTGGAGTAATACCTACAACCAGTGAACGAAAAAAGCATACATCATTTAGGAAATTTCAAATTAGGTAAATTATTACAATATAAAGGATATACCGAGTCTTTGTTGACACCCACTTCTCCCTTAAAACAGAAAAATCAGATTTTGTATTATTTGTCATAAAAAAATTACATTGTTTGTACCTATGTACCTACATACACGTTATGTCCGAAGACCTCAGCTGTCAAGTTCGTTTCGGCACGACGACCTTCTGGGATCTTGGTTTTCGCTACTTTTACTTTAAGGCTATATAGGATTTCTACTACACTTACATACGCTAAAATTTTGTATGTTACTAAGATTTTTTTACATTTATTAGGTACATATTATCTTTGCAATATTTTTTATAGCATAGGAAAAGAGTAGTAGATGCGTTGCCCTCCTTTTCCCTATCCCCCAATGGGCCACCGGAAACTCACAAACTGCATATAACGTGACAGCGTAGCTGTCATTTGACGCCGGTGTTATGTGATTATATTTCATTGCTGCTTCTCCTGGCTGCTGTCTTTCCTTGGCTTATATAATTCATTGCAATCTTCTACTGTCTCCCGTTTGACTTGTGGAGGGAAAGAAAAGTCTGTTTTTAATTTAACACCTTTTCACTAAACGCATATGAAAGTATATATAGGGTACCTACTGACATAAAAAAATGTCTGCCTGTCTGTTTGTTCCGGCTAGTCCCTGAAACGGCTATACCCGACTTTGACGAAACTTTCACCCGCAGATAGCTAATATTATCATCAATCCGGATATGGCTGTAAATCTAAGTTGACGCGGGCGAAGCTGCGGACAACAGCTAGTATTGCACAAAAGCGTGAATATTTCCGGTTTTTAGTTACTAGCTTGGTGCTAGTACTTATAATGCTAAGGTCACGTAACACAACGGTGGCTCTCGTAAGTCATAAAATATCATGCACTTATACACGAATTATATATAAATTAACATAAAATACTTTGATAGTGGCTGCATGACTTTGAACATGGCACGACTCAACTTGATGTTCGGTATTCGAAATAAAAATGAAAGAATAAAAAATTATTATATTTTAGAACTATATTTTGCTTATTTTCTCGTAGGAATAATAATTAGTTTATTCGTATATATATATATATATATATATATATATATATATATATATATATATATATATATATATATATATATATAAAAAAAGTATCCATATCTAATCATCTCGAAACAGAAAATAAAGTCGATGAATTACTTGGTTGTCATGTGTAAGTGGGAGCAATGACATGACCCCACCATGGTTCAAGCCTTGTCGTGGCGGTGGGGCTCAGTAGCCTAAGGTGAGCCCAGCACCTTGGGCGAAGCTAATTGAGTCGAAGGAGCTGCTCTTTGTACCCCCTCTTATAAGAAGAGGGGTACAAAGAGCAGGGAGACAAGGGGCGAGGATGGGAACCTCACCCCATTGTAATGTCCCGAAGTTGGAAAGGGTTGTTCTGTGGTGCGGGACAATCCCTCTGTGGAGGTTCCGGGGCACCTCACCAAAGGCGGCATTAGTGGCACTCGCCGGAATTTAGTGGGTACAGATGCGTCCACTTACCAGCTTTCGGGCGCAGCGAGTCCCTTATACCCACGTGGGGAGACCCACTCCCCCGCGGGATGCCTCAGAGCATTTCCCGGCGTTAAAGGAAAAAAATATGGTACGAAACCCTTCCGACTTGCACTTGGCTGGTTTTACTATTTAAAATGTTTAGTAGGTACTAAATATAAAATTATACTTACCCTAAATGCTTTTATGTTTTAAATTATTTTTACGAATGAAATTCTAAAAAAAAAATGTAAATTCTATTCTAAATGGTGTCAAAGTGGTCCATCGTTTTGACATTTTACCGATGATGATGATGATGATGATAATTCTCATTGCAGTCAGCAAATTATTAGAATGCCAATCCGACGATTACGTGTCTGATTGAGAAACGAGACGCATTGTTCCAAGCCACCTGAACTGGTTACGTGATACACCGAAATCTGTTCACATCGGAATTGTTCGTTTACTGTAAACCAGTTTGGTATGCCACATCCCGGGTTCGACTCCCGTTGACAGACATTTGTATAAGGGCGTCTTTATTTATGTATTTCTATTATTATAATGTACTTTTAAAGCATATTTTATATGTTAGTTGGATAGGCAGATTTGCAGATGATCACCTGATGTTATCTGTTAAATGTTTAGTCCAGGCAATTCATTCACACGTTGCCTATTCCTGCTCTTATTTCCAAATCAATAAACAGAATGGTCGTCGGTACTCGTCGGGCATCCCTCCACCGGTAAGGACGTGGCTCCACCGCGGTGCAAGCAGAGGCTTTACACGTGTTACAAGTAAAAAAAGGGACAACACGAGTTTAAGTACGTATTAAATTTGAGATTCGTAAAAATGTCAATTGCAAGAAAATGTCAAGTAGTAGCATCTGCGGGCGCCTCGGTGGATTCGCGCCCTGATACTAAAATCTTGTTAAAGGCTCATTAATTGTCAGTTCCGTTAAACACAGTGGAAACTGCTTAATATATTTCAAACACAATAGCCATAAAGCCCATCCTTGGTGATCTGACCTTAAGCCGCATTAGCATGTTAATTAGACAAAAGTTCCCACAAGATGTTACCCAAGACGACCATGCCCAACTGGGTAACCCGCTTCACACACATTGTCTACATCTACCAGTTGCCAACACTGGTAATTACCGGCCGGCGTCTACTAGGCCTACACTATCGGGATTTTATAGACTTTTACTTGTACGTAAATAGCCCAGGATCAAAATTCGATTAAAATGCACATTTTTTATTGATAACACTAAAGCTAGGTACGTTTTTTATAGCATAAGGAGGCAAAAAAGCATTCGAAGCCTTATGATGACTACCGTCACCCGTAGACATCTGCATAACCAGAGGCTATGCAGATGGGTTGCACAATTTTTCCCTATCCTCCCTGATAAACATACTAATATTAGGTCTTTACCTATGAAATTGCCGTTGTGTATGAAAAAATTTTAACGAATTTTTTCATGTATTTTTTATTTGTATTGATCGAAGTAATCACCCATGCGATCAATGCATCTTTGCCAACGCAGTGCCAGTTTTTTGATGCCCTTCTTAAAGAAATCAGCTGGACGGGAGGCAACAAATTCTTCAAAGGCATTTTGTACCGCCTCTCGGGTATTGATTTTTTTCCCGCCAAGAAGTTATCCAAATTCTGATAAAAGTAGTAGTCTGTAGGCGCAAGGTCTGGTAAGTAAGGCGGATGACGGAGAGCTTCCAACCCCAGTTCTTGCAACTTGTAGACCGTCTGCTGTGCAGTATGAGGTCGCGCGTTGTCGTGCAAGAGCAGCGGAAACGAGCGATTGACCAAAGCTGGTTGGATATGTGCCAGCTTCTCCATCATTGTGTTCAGTTCTTCACAGTACACATCTGCAGTAATGCTCACCCCGTTTGGTAAGAAGCTGTGATGAATCACACCGGCGCGGCGCTAGACCACCAAACAGTGACCATCAATTTTCTAGGGTTAAGTTTTCGTTTAGGGCATTGTTTAGGTGCTGAACCAGGAATCAACCAACTTGCTGAGCGCTTGCGGTTATCAAACAGAATCCATTTTTCATCGCAGGTAACAATGCGGTTTAAAATTCCTTCATTTGTGTCTGTTGAGCAGTGCAAGGCACGTCTCGATGCGTACTTCGCGCTGGCGATCATTGAGTTCGTGGGGCACCCAATTGTCAAGTTTTTTTACCTTGCCAATTTGACGCAAATAGAAAAATAAAAATATATTGTTTTGAAGCTAACGTCGAAAGCTGCTGCTAATTCAGCCGTAGGTTGTGTATCATCAGCTTCCACAATCGCCTTTAATTCGTCATTGTCGACCAAAGTCTTCGGACGACCGCGAGGTTCATTTTTCAGGTCGAAATTTCCAGAACGGAAGCGAGGTGTTTCCACAATAACAGGTGGTGCGTTGGTTTGTAGTGATAACTCCGTAAACGTCGTTGATGTTGCGTGCCGCTTCTGCCGCGTTGCTGCCACGACGGTCCTCATATTCCATAATTACTCGAATTTTTAACGTATCCATGATGACGAAAAAGATTGAAATGCGATGAAAATGTAACACTAATCAATAAACAAATGACTACTTTTGGAAAAAGAATTCCATGTTTTTAAAATAAAATTAATTTGAAATTAGAATTTTTAGCCAAACAAAAATTATTTTGATTTGAAATGGCCACTACTGCAGAATGGCAATTTCATAGGTAGGTAAAGACCTATTATTATAAACGCGAAAAGTATTAGGTAAGATTGTGTGAGTTATCCTAATCCACCCCACCACGGTTCAAGCCTTTTCGTGGCGGTGGGGCTCAGTAGTTTAAGGTGAGCCCAGCCACCTTGGGCGAAGCAAATTTGTACCCCTCTTATATGAAGAGGGGACAAAACAGCAGGGGGACGAGGGGCGAGGATGGGAACCACACCCCATTGTACTGTCCTAACGTTGGGAGGGGTTGTTCTATGATGCCTCAGAGCTTTTCCCGGCGTAAAAGAAACCTAATCCTGCGCAGACGAAGTCGCGAGCACCAGCAGGTACTTTGTACGAAGCTTTTTTGTCTTTTATATGATGTATATATATTAGTATTTAATACATAGGTAGTAGTTATACATATATTTTTTTAATGTTAGTTGGATAGGCAAACGTTGGTACGTTTGCCAGTTTGCGACGTCGACCACTTACCATCAGGTGGTCCTGATGGTAAGTGGTCGACGTCGCCCATGAACATAAACCAGTATACCTGGAACGAGCCCAGGCAACTCATTTATGTGTTGCCTATCCTGAGACATAAGATGTTAAGTCTCGGTGCCAGTAATTACACTGCCTGTCTTGCCCTTCTCTCCGAAACACAGCAAAGCTGTTTCACGGGAGAAACATGCAAGATGGTGGTACCCATGCAGCCGGGAGTGCGGCACAGCGCTTCCCTCCCACCGGTAGTAATAATTATAGTAGTAGTACATAATAGTTATAATGATACACTTATATAAATTGATCTCGCTGGCGCAGCTTGGTTGAGTTATGCGTATCAGAGCTATTCCTACACATAATCTTATTTCCTAGGGCTAAATGCCCTATCTCTATATATCTATATCTACCACTCCTTGGTCTTGCTACTTTAGTTATTGGTCTTGTTTTAGACACTTCTCGTCTTCATCCTGTTATCTTACTAATCAACATTATTTACAACTAAGATTATTATTTTACTAGTTTTCGCAATCCTTCCCTTACGTCCAAATATATCGGCTTCGATAGATTTTCATGTTTAAAACTGTGTTTAAAACAAATTCCTCCGAAAATAAATTCGTATAGATTTTCATGTTTAAAAGTGTGTTTAAAACAAATTCCTCCGAAAATAAATTCGTATAGATTTTTATGTTTAAAACTGTGTTTAAAACAAATTCCTCCGAAAATAAATTCGTATAGATTTTCATGTTTAAAAGTGTGTTTAAAACAAATTCCTCCGAATATAAATTCGTATAGATTTTCATGCAAGTCTGGCCTTTATTATTCAATTGGTACACATAAGCATGTCTGCTAAGCATACCTTTTGCAACACGTTATCGACGGGTGTAAAAACCTCGGTACGAGCGCTGCAGTTGCGTCACCTACATCTCGCTATGACTTTACGTAAACGGGAAGGAATTTCTCCGTAATCGCTGTTACATTTTTGTCTTGACGGCCGCTGGTGGTCAAGTGGTTAAGTTACCGGGATGTCGAGGGCTAAAGGGGAATGCCAGTTTTAGGCCCAGAAGTGCACACATAATTGGCTATATTCAAAAATTGTATTAATATTTATTGTAGTCCTTCCTTGTATTCATTAATCTGTACAACTCGGCAACTTTATATAAAAAAATATTAAACAAGTAAACGAATAGGAACCTAGATAAGTACTTTCTATGACTTTCATGTACTGGTACATCAGTCATCAACATTAGAATGTTGCCGTTACTGAAAATATTATTTTGTCAGGTAATGTATACACTGCTATGATATAATATTTATACCTGATGTTAGTTTTTGCAATGATTTCGATTATATAAAATAAAACTAATTACATATATATTGAGATTGTATTGCAAATAAAAATAATATAGTATCGTATGTTATCCTTCTCTTAACATTTTAATCATTTTTTGTTTTTTGTGTTCTGGCAACACCAGCTCTAAGTGTCAGACACCGGAAAACTTGAAAACGTTGTTTTAAATTTTTGTGCTGTTTGAGTTAAAGACGTATTCTGTGATTTTTCATTTTGCATTTCAATACCAATTTACGACTATTATCATGAATACTGACTTTGGCGATTCTTCTACACCCGATGACCACGGCAAAGTATACTTTGTGTATATTTTATACAGTACAATTAATACAGGCCGCGAAACAGTATTGCTGTAATTGTATTGTAGGCCGTCGAACGGTAGGATGCTGTGCCCACGTCATGACTGTGTTGTGGTACCAGTACTTAGGATGGGCACGGCATCAAAACAATATTTTACCGCCGGCTCAATTTTTAGATGAAGTATTAGTAGTATATAATGATGATGAATAAATGTGTAAAACTGAAATATAATATTGTTTTATTACATTGTACTCCCAAATAAATTAAAATAATTTATAAAATGACATTGCACATATTTCATATAACTTGTGTTAATAACATACAAAAATAATTGATAACTTAAAAATGCCAAGTTTTTTATAAACCACTTCTTTTAGGAATTAGTTGTTGCCATCGCCTACTATAATTATCAGTCCACAGTACAGGTGTGCACCGTGGGCCAAAATTACTATGGAGACTTGGCATGCCCCTTTCAATTAAATAAGTATAAAAAAGTTATTATTTATTCGGGCTAGTCGCAACACTTTTTCCCACCGCTGCTGCTCCTGTGCAGCCAGGACCGACAGCAGTGACCACCAAATGACCCTTTGATACGATCTCAGGGAGCCCGAGGAAGTTCCCTCCCCGGTTAAATCTGGAGACAGTACAAGTTGCAATGACTAACAAAAGTTAAGAAGAGACTGCGCTCGAATGTACGGAAGTTTCACATCGTCCTCGAGATCGCTGTAATAAGTTACTCTCGATTTGCTACGGATGTTGTCAATCGTTAATGTTTTTTTAACACGCTTTTTTTTTAGCTTGGGTTGTATGTATCTATGTATGTATGTAATGGAATCTTTGAACATGATTTTGACCCACTTCTAACGACCAGATTTTGTCCAAACTTTGTTAATTTATCGAGGGCCGATGACAATACAATAATTTGATAAAATTATTCCAATATCCTGATCAGGATAATCAGGATAGCACATGCTAGGAAGGCGTAAGGCGCGCAAGTTACCTCCATCACTTGTGTTGTTTTTAGTCTCTCACTCATTTCTAAAGTGATTGTTATTAGTTGAGTACTTTAAATTAATAAAATCTTTAATTTAAAAAATCGATACTAAAAAGAAATAAATAATAACACGCTTTAATAGCAAACCCAACTAAAAATTTGAAAATAATTTTTAATAGATAAATTAAATGGGTTAACAAAATTACTTTTTGTAAAAAAAGGCTAGCACGACGAGGAGAACACCGCAGGGTTTTAGTAGGTAGCTGCGTCCACCTTTCCATATTTCGGGCGCAGCGAGTCTCACTTACCCGCCAGGGGAATCCCCCTGCCCTTGGGATACCTAAGAGCATTTATTTATAAAATAAATTATTTACAGCCGTATCCGAACTCTGAGTCATCAACATCTGAGTGACATGGGTTTTAAAATAATAAGCTTATTTTAAAACCTATGTCACTCAGATAGACACACATAGTCGTATTATTTCATACAGTTAATACGAGAAAAGGTGTAGACAAAATTTTGTCGTGCGCGCATGCTAGCCCTTCAGGATGTCTTATGGTGAGATGGACTGATGACGTGGGTATGCTGGTGGGCAAAACATGGATAAGACAGGTAAGGGACAGAGGAGATTGGAAGAAAAAATGTGAGGCCTGTAGGGCCTAATAGGGTTGATGATGATACTGGTAAGATTTTTTTAAATTGGATGAGAAATTTCGAAAATTCCCCCCTACCCAAACTATCAAAGATTACCTGTTTACAGTATTAGTTGTTGATGTATAATAAATTTCCCATGTCCTTGTGATAATTGTATGCGGACTAAATATCAAATTATTTCCTCGTG
This sequence comes from Helleia helle, assembly GCA_963853865.1. NCBI lineage: Eukaryota > Metazoa > Arthropoda > Insecta > Lepidoptera > Lycaenidae > Helleia > Helleia helle. Next base: position 19,091,549 of record OY971416.1, on the reverse strand, counting down.
TCTGTGTCATAGTTTTTCCTTCAACAAGTAAATTCCTGCACTATAAGTTATGTAACGCCCTGTTCTTAATATTTCTATGGTAACGCCTCATTCACGCATTTCTTAGGAAGGTTCGTAATATCCAGTTACGGGTACTAGGTGAATGGAATATGAAGAAAATTATATAAACAGGCTTTTTTCGGGTTCATTTCCTTAAAATTACAGTCTGTTTGACAAAGAAAAGCATAAGAGTACCTATCTATACTATTAATATTATAAAGGTGAAGAGTTTGTTTGTTTGTTTGAACGCGCTAATCTCAGGAACTACTGGTCCAATTTAAAAAAATCTTTCAGTGTTAGACAGCTTATTTATCAAGGAAGGCTATAGGCTATATAACATCACGCTGTGACTTATAGGAGTTGAGTAACGCGGGCGAAGCTGCAGGCAACAACTAGTAATTGATATAGAATCATGAAGTTTGGCAAGAAGTTAGGTCTGTGCCAAATTTAACTTTGACTATTACTTTAACCAACAATATCGTGCAACCGGACCTAAGTGAAGAAAACATCTGTAAACTGTTAATTTGTATATTACCTACATGAAAAACACTTTTTAAAGAATCCTCAGCTCATTTTTCTGTCATTTTTATGTTTTTTTATGTCATTAGGAGGCAACCGAGCAGGCGGAGCCTTATGGTGACTACCGATACCCATAGACATCCGCACAACCAGAGGTTACGCAGATGCGTTGTCCTCCTTTTCCCTATCCCCCAATGGGCCACCGGAAACTCACAAACTGCATATAACGTGACAGCATAGCTGTCAATTGACGCCGGTGTTATGTGATTATATTTCATTGCTGCTGTCTTTCCTTGGCTTATACAGGGTGTCCCGTAAGTAGTGGACCAACGGGGTGTGGGTGATAGGGGGAACTATTATCTACCAAAACCACTAAAAATTATTGTTCTAGGTCTTATAGCTTTGAAGTTATGATTTTTTTAAATAAATAGGTGAAATTATCGTCCTATGTACAAACATTTTATAATTTTACGAAATTTATCACTTATTTTTTTGTTATTTTTATTCTAGGCGGTTAATAATACATAGGTCTTTCTAATTAAAATCGTATGACCACCGGAAACTCACAAACTGCACCAAACCTGCCAGTATAGCTGTCACTTGACGCCGGTGTTATGTGAGCGAGAGGTACCGGTCTACCACCCCGTTCGTGCCGGTCCAATTCGTCTGCAAAGCAGCATGGCACTACCTCTTACTAATTTAATATGTCACATGTCCCACTATGACTTTAAATCCACAACACCACATGTCATTACACCAATAACCCACTGCACCATAGAGGTCGTTGAACCTGAATAGTTATATTTACGCAACCTCAACTTAAAATAGCGCCGATGGACGGTGTAAAGTTTTCTAAACCCACTCGTGATAATAAAGAACTGATGACTTGATGGCACTATGTATTTATAACCGATTCAGGTAACGGTATTATTATATAACTAGCTGTTGCCCGCAGCTTCGCCCGCTTTATCTTACTCAACTACAGCGTGGTGTTATATAGCCTATAGCCTTCCTCGATAAATGGGCTATCTAACACTGAAAGAGTTTTTCAAATCGGACCAGTAGTTCCTGAGATTAGCGCGTTCAAACAAACAAACTCTTTAGCTTTATAATATTAGTATAGATATTATATTACTAGCGGGAGATCGCATGTAAAGTAATGTTCATTATCTGCAGCGGATTATCATCTACAGCTGGATATGGGGCTGACCACCAATGCAATATTAATAATAATAAGTTGGGACTCACACACGGTCTTCTGATCCCAAACTATAAATTTTGGACAGACAACTGATATATACTTATTTCTAAAAATGTACATACATATTATAGATGAATTACACCCAGACACAGAACAAATGATTAATCTCATTACACAAACATTTGTCCTGGGTGTAGATGGAACCCACGAACTCTGGTTTAGCAGTCAGAGTCACTAACCACTAGACCAAAAGGCCAGTCTAATCCAATATTATAGCCTTACATCAATCAACAATCAAATCATAAATTGCAAGTGTTCACGAGTTTTCTGGTTGCCGATCGCAGCACTTATTAAACCACCAGTTCGACTGACTATCCCGTTTCTCACTATCAGCATTAGGACCATCTTTCCCCTGGACACTGGGAAACTGCCCAGAGTAGCACAATCCATAGGGTTCCATTATTTTTACCAGCATATTATAATTGAGTGATAATTTTAAGAAATCAAAACTCTAATTGCTGATTAGAATACCGAAAATTACTATGTTTCCTCGTCACTAACCCATTATCCTAGTACCCAGTGCCCCCAACTGATAAAAGACATCGCTGATCACCACGTTACAAATCCATGACAAATCTAAGCGCTTCTACATCAGTCTTAATGCTTACTTTTAAGTCTAACGTTTCAGCTGTCTAACTAAAGTAATGCTTAAAAAACTTTAAATTCTCAAAGTTAATCCGAGGATTAACTAAGATGCATACAAGATGCAAAGCAAATTAAAATCATCGTAACATAAAATATAACGAGATGTTATCAGATTTAATTAAATTCTGTTATGACCTGACACATTAAATTAACATAACGCATGTCGGCTAGAGTCATGTGATTTATTCTGGGCTCAATGGTTTTTATGTTAGTTGGATCGGCAAACTGGTAGATGTGCCACAATGGTAAGTGATCGACGTCACCCATGAACATAATCAAGTTTATCTGAGACTAGCTCAGAAATCTTGCTGCCTTGCCCTTCTCTCCGAAATAGTGCAAAGCTGTTTCTCGTATGTACGTACCCATATACCCTTGCAGCCGGGAGCGCGGCACAGCGCTTCCCTCCCATCGTTATCGTGATTTTCATCAATCATTTGTTCTGTGTCTGGGTGTAATTCATCTATAATATGTATGTACATATTTAGAAATAAGTATGTATCAGTTGTCTGTCCAAAATTTATAGTTTGGGATCAGAAGACCGTGTGTGAGTCCCAACTTATTATTATTAATATTGCATTGGTGGTCAGCCCCATATCCAGCTGTAGATGATAATTCGCTGCAGATAATGAACATTACTTTACGTGCGATCTCCCGCTAGTAATATAATATCTATACTAATATTATAAAGCTAAAGAGTTTGTTTGTTTGAACGCGCTAATCTTAGGAACTACTGGTCCGATACCTTCCGAAGCATCCATGCCCCGTCAGGATCTGCGCAAGGTGGAAGGATATTGTGCCGTGCCGCCGGTCAACCCACTGCTTAAGGATTGGACTGACGGCCAACACCGTGCGGTGTCCCGCGCTCGGCTCTCTGAGCCGCTCACCCCACTGGCTGAGCACCCGCCTCCTCAGGCGGCTCCGCCAAGTCTCTTCCTCGTCAGAGACCTCCTCTTCCTCTCCCCGTCGTCTTCTCCACTCACGCGCTAGGGCCCCAGCGTGCAGGTCCTATGGCGCAGTACCCGCCAGTACGCACGCAGCCTCGTACGAGGTCGTACGGTACGCACGGACGGCCCTGACGGCCATGACCCGTTGCGGACGTCGCAACAGGGACACGTTCTCCGCCTTCAGGGCACGCGCCCAGATCGGCGCGCCGTACAACGCCATGTACCGCAGGACGCCTGTGTACAGGCGACGGCAGCCAGCACTAGGCCCACCCACGTTTGGGAGAAGACGACCCAATGCTCGAGCAGTTCCGAGCAACCTCGGGATGAGGCGCCGGAAGTGCTCCTTGAAGTCCCATCGCCTGTCGAGGACGAGTCCCAAGTACCTCATGGTCGACTCTACAGCGATGGGAGTTCCTCCGTAAGGTGGGATCCGGCTGGAGGAGCCCGACGCATATGGCTTCGCACTTCTCTAGGGCCACCTCTAGCCCGAGACGCCGGATCCTTGCCACCACCTGCGCCACTCCTGCTACCGCCAGTAGGCGGGCCTCCGAGAAGGTACTACCGCGTGCGGTGACGACGGTGTCGTCGTCGTAACAAGCGAGGCCGACGCCCGTCAAGTTTGCACCGCGGAGCACCCAGTCGTACCCGATGTTCCACAGAAGCGGCCCCAGGACCGAGCCCTGTGGAACACCGCAGGCCACCTCTCTCCTCACCTAACTATCTGCCGTTGAGTAGGTACCTGAGAGGTAACACTACAAACCTCCTTAGGTAGTCCGGTATGCCGTGGTACCTCAGCGCCTCGCGAATGGTGTCGAAGGGCAGGGTGTTGAACACGTTGGCGATGTCAATAGACACCGCCAAGAGCATCCCTCCTAACCGCCTCATCAGCTAGAGCCCTCACCCTGGTCAGAGCATACAGGGTGGACCTGCCCCGCCGGAGCGGTTCTAAATCTAAGTTACCTTAGGCGAAGCTAATAATTTAAAATGTCACCATCTTTATAGACTCTACTTTAATGTTCTGAGCTCTGATTGGCTGACTGAAGGCCATTGATGGTTAGTTGAATTACTATTACGTCTGTGACAAATCACTGACCATTTTCGGAATTTATTGGCTCACATTACTACTCTATCAGGTTATTTGTGCGATGAACTAACTTTACCAACATTGTCAACCTATCTATACAAGGCACAACCGACGCCAGGAGGCCGTGTGGTCGCAGACTGCACGGTAGGCGGGGGGCAACCCCCCACTTTATAAATCAAAAGTGAGCCGAATGGGTTCACACTAATCCGATGAATCATTAGGGCCTTCGGGCCATTAGCATAGATCACTCCGAAAAAAAAAAAACTATACAAATGACTACCTGTCTTTAAATTGGTAATGAACAACAACGAAGGTGGACCGTCCGTATAACTGTAAGTCATGGTAACGGAGTGCAGTCTTGCTTTGCTGATCGGGATAATAAGACATTGTAATTGCCTAGCTACGCCTGTGTTATTTAGTCAATGACACACATTGATGACCTGTCATTGAGAATATGTCAAGAACATTTCGTTTGCATACTTTTTTATCGAAGGGACTTAAAATTGGTGGCAAGGAAGAATTATTCAAGAATGAAAGCTAGTTTACCCGGGACTTGTCTATTATGTGGCCCATATAACACTGTATTGCTTACCCTGAAACCACTAGATCTATTTCGGTTCCAGTAACTAAACTGTCTGCCTTCCTTCTAAAATACAGAATTTCTACTTAAGAAATAAACAATGGTGTTGCCCGAGAACGACGGGATACTCATAGCAAATGATTATAATTGCCTATGGACATACACGAGTTCATCCGCTAGTTTCATCGTTGTCTATGGACATATACGAGTTCACCCGCTAGTTTCATCGTTGGCTATGGACTTATACAAGTCCACTCGCCAGTTTCATGGGCGACAATGGGTATATACGAGTTCACCCACTAGTTTTGCGTGTATTTTACACCGCGTGAATATATTATAATTATATACAGTACACGCCGTATGTTTGGCTGTTGATCTACTTTCTGGTTAAACTTGGTCTGTAACATAATGTAGTTTTGACTTAGATATATTTACTATAATAGTGATTCTAGAAAGTAAAATTAAAATTTATAGAAAGTGTACACTTTTTATCTTAATGATCACTTAAAACAACGAAATGCAGAAACATTATTTAAAATTAATAATTAAAATTCTCACTTACAAAATATGACTGCTATTTTTATTTTTCATTAAAATTGCGTCGTCCTTTTAAAACTCATATTAAATGTGAATGATTATTAATTAGCAGTGACACGCAGACGGACCTACTTTCTTCTATTCTACTTATACATATACAACAATAATTGCATTTTTTATACTCTTCAAATAACACTGCATGGCAGCAATACTCTCATTTTTGTTCGTTTAATGCTACCAATGATTATCGCCATGATTTCATCATACCGTTGGGTTTTGAAACTATACTAATAAACAAGTAGCTAAGGCTATATTATATATACTTAGCATACATTTACATAATAACAGAGGGAACTAGTTATAGAGTCGTAGTGGTCTTAGTAAGATTGTAACATATCTACAAAACTAAACAAATGTGATGAACGTGTGTTTGTAATTGAATTGGCGACGACGACCAAAGTTTGACTGCCTGTCTGTATGAAAGCAGGTTTTTAGCGCTGGTTCTTAGGTCCATAAATTACTTGAGGTTAATTTGACGATTTTTCGAGCCCCCCCCCCCCCTCTCCCATTGATGAGAGCTCGACCAATTTTACAAAAGACAATTTATTTCATTATTTTTATTTAATAAAGCTAATAAAGACATACGAGTCCTGTAATCTAAAATCATAGTGATATAATACTATCAAAATTATTAAAGACCTATTCAAAATCAGTGCACTATCCGTGGAGAGAATTATAATCAAGAAATATGTTTTACCATAATTTGACCCTATTTTCTTGTACTTATATACTGTTTCTTGCGAAAAAAAAGTGGAGTTTTATTTTTTTATGATAATCTTATATCTTTGGATATGAGTGGCAAGGGATCGGCCGTCTTGGTGTTCATTGAGGGTGGCCTATGTTTAGCAGTGGAATAGAAGCTGATGATGATGATCTTATATTTTGATGTCTAGGATACTGCTGGCTGTTGCAAATTTACCACGAGAATACCTTAACATGGTGTTAGTAAATATTATCAAATATTATTGTTTTCTTTATCATCGGGATGAAATGTTGACAAACAACATGATTATTGTAAAAACAAACGCGCTTTCAAGTAACCTAAACATGACAGCCCAAGTTATATACATAATATGATTCATCATATTAGCTTATAATTTATATCTTAAGATTCAGCTAAAGAGTTTGTTTATATGTTTGATTGAATGCCATTGTCTCCCGAACTACCAGACGTTTTTTTTTGAACAAAGATTATACTGATAAGATTAATAGTTATTGGACCGTGTAATAACCATTGATGATGAAACCCCAAAAATCGGTCTAAGCCTTATGAGACTCATTACAAAATGTCATATCATGACATACTTATCCCGCATGAACAGTTTAGTATCAGAATGTCATAATGTCATGATTGCATATCGCGTGGTTAACGCGTTCATGTGTTTTGAGAACGTGTCCGCCATTTTAACAAACCATGGGAATAAGTGAATAGATATTGGAACCTCAGCCTGTATATATACTAGACAGCGCCCCGCGGTTTTACTCGCGTAGTTCCCGTTGGAATGGAGGGATAAAGTACCTATAGTCTATGATATTAAATATAGGTAGTAGGTACCTTTGCATTGGTAAAAGAATTTTTAAATTTGGATAAGCGATTTAGGTGTGAAAGCGTAACAAATAAACATTCGCAGTTATAATACTTGATAATTTTTTAACCGTTTTCAAAAAGGAGATGGTTCTTAACTCGTCGGAATCTTTCTTTTTGTAAACTCGTTAGAGGTCTTGCCACACTTCTTATTTATTTACATTACAATATGAAAAATGATAAATTTTGATCAGTAAGGTAAAAACTAAAAATTATGAATTGTTAACACTTAACAGTTGTTCATCAAATCAGTTTTTTTCAGAAATTGCGTTCGCAATAATTCATTATCATGATCAAATATACACATAAAATTTGAACCAGTCTCAGTCGTTTTAGGAGTTAGATGGCATCCCCACCATGGTTCAGGCCTTGACGTGGCGGTAGGGCTCAGTAGCCTAGGGTGAGCCCTTGGGCGAAGCCAATTGAGCAGAGGGGGCTCGTTGTACTCCTCTTATAAGAAGGGACAAAAGAGCAGGGGGCGAGGGGTGAGGATGGGGACCTCACCCCATTGTACTGTCCCGACATTGGGAGGGGTTGTTCTGTGGTGCGGGACAACCCCTCTGTGGAGGTGGCGTCGGTCCCTTGCAGGACTGACTAGCCCTCGAGGTGCCCTGTTAGCTTAACAGATCCGGGGCACCTCACCAAGGCGGTACTGGTGGCACTCGCCGGGTTTTAGTGGGTAGAGCTGAGTCCACTTACCATCTTTCGGGCGCAGTGAGTGCCACATACCCACCTGGGGAGACCCACTCCCCAGGCGGGATGCCTCAGAGCATTTCCCGGCGTAAAAGAAACGTACGCACAGAAGAATTTCATGAAAATAGTGAAGTTTGAACGCAGAATCAATCTTCTACTTAGATAAATAAGGCTTTAAAGCATGCAGCTTTGTGCTGTGAGACTGATAATAATATTTTGAAATGTACAAATACAGCCAATTACACACCGATTATTATTTTAATAGCCCCAAGCAAATTTCTAATGTTGTGAAATTTATTGACACGCCGATTTACTATTTAAATTTATTAGTACCATTGAACATAAATTGTGTGCTGTTTGTTTCTCTCACTCTCTATTTAAGAGCATTGCTCTTGTCGGTGGAGCAGTCTCCAATCCTTCCTTCTCTCTGTAAATTATTTCGCCTCTTGATACGACACGCACACCTTCTTCTTTATCTGTTCCATTTAAGTTCTCCCCCGTCTACCGCCTCCTCTCTTTCTCTCAATCCTTCCTTTTATGATATTTAAAAAAACGGGCCATATTGGAAGGTCATAGACGTTACTCGAAGTCTCTTTTAACACCCGACGCCAAATGTGTTATAAGTTTGACCTCTGTGTGTTTGTCTGCGGCACCGTAGTTCTCAAACGGGTGAACCGTTCTGGATGCGGTTTTTCTAGTCCAAATCAAGTTTTATATCGGTGGTTCTTACACATGCCTTATCAAAATCGGTTCAGTCATTTTAAGCTAATCAGCTCTTTTGTTATTGCGTTAGTGTTAAAAGAATAACCTAATTTCATTTTGTATTTGAACTTTGAAGTAATTAAGTGCAGCTATTTCAAAATATGTGTATTTTTATCTATAAGGTAAAGATGATGATGATGATGAAACATTTTGATCCCGCGATATAAATAAAGTACGATTATTAGCACATGTATAAGCCCACGCCCAGTATGTGTGGACTGTGGATCATATTTGTATGCAGATCTCGTAAACGGCGTCGCCTATCGGATCAAAATTATTTCTCAAGTCAGATCAAACAGTATACATCACACGCCTCTATCCCTCCACTGCTGAATGCCAAGACGGCCGATCCCTTGCCACTCGCATCCAACACGGACCGGCCACCGCACGGAGATCGTCTTCCCACCTGGTCAATGGCCGACCAACACTTCGTCTAGCTAAACAATATACATGTATATTATATACTAAAAAAATCGGTTGTCTGTAAAGTCGGTTTACTGACGATAGTTGAACGTGACAACGTCATAAGAAAATGGAACGCCTCAGAGCGAGGTAACGCCGCATGCGTCATGTTTTTCGTGCGTGCAGCCGGCTCCATCGAATTATAAGACATTGTCACGTCAAAAAATCAGGGGTGTCGAATCTCCATTATTATTTAATCCTGTATTTCATCACGCAAAGAACAAAAATACACTGTCGCTACAATGTTTTATACAGTAAAATTACAAATAAATATACTATAATTTCCAATACCTTCGATAATAATATGGTAATTACCAGAGGCATATTATAATCACAAAAGGAGAAATTACCAATAAATAATGACATACGGTACTTAATGATAAAGAAACATTAATCATTACGACCTTCTCGCAATTGACCCTACTAGGGTCACTAATTACCTGCATTAAGGATTGGATGCGGTCATCATAGTTTCTTATCTGGTCTTGATAAGAAACTATGATGACTGCGCTTTTTTGAACCTAAAATAGTGACCTATACCTAAAAATGACCAATATTTTTTAACCTCCGACGCAAAAACGTGTACTATCTTTAAATGTATCTGTGTGTATGTCTATTGCTTGCCACTGTAGCGCCAATGGGAGAATTGATGTAGAGTTTTTATTTGAAAAAAGTTTCCTAACGACATATTTTATCAAAACCAATTACTTAAGCCTTTTTAGGGGTTTTTTTCTAAACTTTTTAGTTATCCTACTAGAAGTAAACAAGTTATGAACTTTTTATCAAGTTTGCCATATAGTCAAGAATGAACCTTAAAAAATCCTCAAAGAACTCCAAAAAGTCTGAATGTATAAATATTCCAAAATAGAGACTATCATGCTGAAAGTTGGAAATTTAGGTACCTACTTGAGGATGGGAACCTCACCCCATTGTACTGTCCCAACGTTGGGAGGGGTTGTTCTGTGGTGCGGGACAACTCCTCTGTGGAGGTGGCGTCGGTCCCTTGTGGGACTGACTAGCCGTTGAGGTGCCCTGTCAACTTAACAGATCCGGGGCACCTCACCAAGGCGGCACTGGTGGCACTCGCCGGGTTTTAGTGGGTAGAGCTGCGTCCATTTACCATCTTTCGGGCTCAGCGAGTCCCACATACCCACCTGGGGAGACCCACTCCCCAGGCGGGATGCCTCAGAGCATTTCCCGGCGTAAAAGAAAAAAAATATATATACTAGCAATAGTAAATTACTATAATGTACCAGTCTGTCTGCACCAGCCCTATTCTACCCGTATCATTTATGTCCTTGAATCAATTGTCAATATTGCCAAATAATACCCATATCCTGCTCCAACAGGACTTGAACATATAGGAATGTCATATGAATAGTGGTTGTGTTGTCCCTTTGTAGACATATTTTCCTCTCCCCACCATGGTTCAGGCCTTGTCGTGGCGGTGGGGCTCAGTAACCTAGGGTGAGCGGTGCACCTTGTTCGAAGCTAATTGGGCCGAGGGGGCTCTTTGTACCCCTCTTATAAGAAGAGGGGACAGAAGAGCAGGGGGCAAGGGGTGAGGATGGGAACCTCACCCCATTGCACTGTCCCGGCGTTGGGAGGGGGTAAAGCTGCGTCCATACCAGCTGTCGGGCGCAGCGACTCCCACATACCCGCGTGGGGAGACCCACTCCCCCGCGGGATGACTCAGAGCATTTCGCGGCGTTAAAGAAAAAAATAAAAAAGTATACTAATACGTGAATGTAATAAAAACGTGGGTAACAAAAGTGTATAATTTATTATAAATTTTAATCAATTCAACAATTAAACAAATTAATAGAGGGTTACCGTGTAAGCAACCAACCTTGGAGTAGAGATAGGCCAAGAAAAAAATCTCAAACAAACAAAAAACAAACAAAAAATTTACAAAAAGTCCTCACTAATATTTTATTCATGGCTATGCTAAAATGCTTGTTTTTATAATAATAATAATTATAAATGCTAGTAGCTTTAGTAATTATGAGGGTCAGACCTACCCTCGTAGGTTAAATGATTGTTCCGGCATAATAATTGCTCTAACAATGGTTTTCATATTCGAAAATTAAAATAATCACTCCATTGAAAGATCTCAAAACATACTCAATATTATGAGAGCCTTGTAAAGATCTTTTGTTTTATGAAATGAAAATAAATATTATGTAGGTTCTTTTGATACTGGCATAATTAAAAATATATTTATAAAATTGCCCTAACCGGTGGCTTTACACGTTGAAATGTATATTATGATTAACTTTAGAAATATAGCCGATGTTTCTTGACCATTATATGTTTCGTTTATTGTTATCTCACAAATTAGCACTGAACACCCTTTTTTATGTAATAAGAAGGCAACCTAGCAGTCGGAGCCATGGTGACTACCGACGCTCATAGATTGCACAACCAGAGGTTATGCAGATATATACGTTGCCTTCCTTTCCCCTATCCCCCCCTCCAATAGGCCACCGGAAACTCACAAACTGCACGAAACGCGACAACATAGCTGTCACTTGACGTCGGTGTTATGTGAGCGAGGGGTACCTCCTCGGTCGTGCCGTCCACTGCTGAATGCTGCTTCGATGTCTCTTTTAATAAATGTTGATTCTCGCTACTCGCCCCTAGGACAGGCCACTGCACCGAGAAGGTCGTCCCATCCAGATGGACTGGCCCTATAAGGCACCCTAAATGTTCAGGGTGCGTTAAGCGGTGTAGAAAGAGGGGATGGGATCCCTTGCCTCGATTTTGACGGCACGTTCATTGGTGGTATTATAAGGATTAACTAAGGCTATAAAAATAATCATCATGAATCCAGATACGGCTGTAAATCTAAGCTGCTGGCAACAGCTGGTGAAAAATATAAATTGTAAATGTAACACCAGTTCTTACTTCTTACATGTTTGTTACGGATCTCGGTTGGTCCGATTTTTCGAAAGCACTCAATTATTGTATCATCATCATCATAATCATCATCATCATCATAAATCCATTTCCATCCACTACTTTTATTGACAATTTGACTTACTTTATATTAATTTTAAATGTATTTTATTTTCAGAGTACACCATGGCGAGCTGGTGGGCTACCGTCGTGCTGTGGACGACGTTATGTTGTCACTTTGGTAAGTGAAAACAAAATAATATGTTAAACATATATTTCTAGAGCGTATTATGATAGGTTGTTCAGTTTGCATTTGATTCTTGAAAGACAAATAAATATCCTTGAGACTTGAGAGTATGTGAGACTCGCTGCGCCCGAAAGCTGGTAAGTGAACGCAGCTCTACCCACTAAAATCCGGCGAGTGCCACCAATGCCAAACAGGTGTCCAAATTTACAATATTTGTTTATTATAAAATTATCTTCTCCAACTATAAAATTGTTGATATTGTAAGATCAGTTCAGTTAAATAAACCTGTATCACAAAAATATTCACCGGTTTATTTCACGACTTGATTTGAATCAATTTGAATTGATCACATTGAAATTTACACCAAGACGACATTGCAAAGTTATTATTCCTTGATCTGTTACGAACACCTCAGAAGTTAGGGAAATCAAACGCTTCACGTATCACTTTATGCTTTTATTACATAATATTATAATTATATTACATAATATATTATTATAATTAATATTAGAATCACTAGGAATTATTACATTTACCACTCTAACTATTCCTATTAAAAATAATTATCACACCAGTACTGACCTTAGTCTTTTCACGAAGGCGCCTCGTTCCCAAGTGAAGTCGGTAGGATATGTCCACCAAGATGTTGACATATCCTACCCACACCGATGACAGATATACTTTTTAAATTAATCGGAATTAATACACTATTTAAGTTATCGATTCTGAACGTGCGCGTAACAGATCAAATCTCCTATTTTATTCTGCCCTTTTTTTTTTTGTTTTCGCTGGGGAATGCGTTTAGGCATACCACCGGGTCCGGGGGGGCCCGGAGGTTATGTGGGACTCTCTGCGCCCGAGAAGGTGGTAAGGTGGACGCAGGCTCTACCCACTAAATCCCAGCGGTGTTCACCTCGTCGTCTGGCTGACCCGGCGCGAGAGCTATTGACGTCCGCACCGGGCCAAAACGGTGTGCCATCTGGCACTCTCCTCTGGAGGCAGGGGGGTCGACATCCCCTCCTCCTAATTTTATTCTACCCTACAAACATGACCTTTACACAATGATATTAATACTCGATTCTAACAACATGTTGCCAAATAATGCAACGACTAGATGACTAAACATTATACATATTATATGCTTTGAAATACAACATAAAAATTAAAAATAAAAAAAAAAAACGGAGGCGACTTTTCTCTGCCGAGCGTCATCACCGCGATGCTCGGTGACGACGAGTCCTTGACGGCGATGGTCTCCTTGTGCGAGGCAGTAATGTCCTAGAAGGAGGCCGACGAGCGGGTGAAAAAGGAGGCCGCCGACGAGACCTCCCCCCGCAGGCGACGAACGGGGGTGCGTAGTCCTCTCTGCAGAGAGACCCCTCTGTAGAGGTAGGTGGTGTCGGTCCCCTGAGGGACTGACTAGCCGTCGAGGTGCCCCGTTTGCTCAACAGATCCGGGGCACTTCACCAAAGGCGGCATTGTTGGCACTCGCTGGGTTTTAGTAGGTAGAGCTGCGTCCACTTACCAGCTTTCAGGCGTAGCGAGTCCCACACACCCGCCGGGCGAAACCCACTCCCCCGCGGGATGCCTCAGAGCATTTCCCGGCGTTAAAGAATAAAAAAGATTTCTGGTGCCCTTCTCTCTATGTTCCTACGACATATTATGTACCTAACATAAATCATCATCTCTAATGCAACACACGATTCCTAATGTGCTCTAATTCTGCTTTCCATTTGTAAATCGGAACAATATGCTTAATTTCGTACAAATGTAAATGAACTGATTTTAAATAGCTTTCCTCGACTATTGATATAATAGAAAATATTCAACCGTGGAGCAGGGCTTGGTCTTCATTTGTGAAGTTATTGTTACCGACCAAATTTGCAAAACAATAGGTATACATTTAAAACGTCCGTGGGACGCATTGATCAGTTTTAGTACCAGCAGTGTTTTTCAATTTGTGGTTCGCGACCCCCGAGGTCTTGGCGACCAAGCATTACTCAGGTGTTCGTCAGTAGAAGGTAGAGTCCATAGGGATAGTGAAAGAAAGGCAAAGTTCTGCATTACAGTAAAAACCTAGTTTATTTATATATAATTCTAACTTTTTGGCTGTGCCTAAGGGGGTCGCCTGAAAGTTTGAACCTGGTCGCGAATCTAGAATAAAGAACACTGCCTTCATAGTTCATGGATTGAGTCAGTTTTCTTGTAAGCAAATTGTTTATTCATCATCATTCAATCACTAGCTTCTAAACAAGAGCATTCTAATGTTAGCAAAGAGATTCTAGATTCTAGACTCTTGAGGATCCTCTAGAAATCTATAAAATCTAGTCTTCATTTTATAGACTCAAATATATATAACATAAAGAGGTAATGTTTGTAAGTTTGTATGTAAGGTAATATCCGAAACTACAAAATACCTAAAACCCGGCGAAGCTGCGTAATAACCATCGAACATACAACCGGAATAGAGCGGTAACATTATGTTTTGCATGAAAATAAATTTCGCCAAAATTGTGCTCCGCCGCTGCGCCGGTTCTGGGCTCTGATTGGTCGACTGATAGCCATTGATGGTTGATTGGCCGATGGGACGTAGATACAGATTACTGGTTGGTTGAATTGCCAATACTTCAGTGACAAATCACTGATCAGTTTCGGATTTTTATGGCTCAGATAACTACTTTATCCGGTTATATTATCATCATCAACATCAGCCCCTATCCGTCCACATCATATGCTTGATGGTAATAACAGTAATGTATAATGTCAGATTTTGGTGACAAGCTTCATCTATACTTTCCATATTATACCGATATTTCCTCCATAAAAACTTACTTAAACTTACCTTACTTACTTACTAAACTTATTAATGAATATGTATGAATTCAATTTGATATTGTACACATTAATGAATATGTATAAATTCAATTTGATATTGTACCTATTTTTACTATTTACTTACAAGTGGGTTAGTAAAAATTACCGTTACTATAATGATATTCAAACGTAAACAAAATATTCGTGTAAATGTAGGACGTGTAAAAAGGTTTGATGAATTCGTTTATTATCACTTCACCACGCAGGTTAACAATGGACGTTTTGTTAAAAGAAGTCGGATATAAACTTATTAATATTATGAGTTCATTACACCTTTCAACTCGCTTTTCAAGATCTATACAATATTCGGACATTGTTGTGATTTAAAAACGTTGAAAGCTGTAAATTGTGTATGGGACATGGGTTCCTTTTGTGGGTGTCGCCCGAGTGCATACCTGTGGACCATCTTTCAATAAAATTATTATTATCATCGAAAACTTGAATCTCAAAATAGGCCCCACCATGGTCCAAGCCTTGTCGTGGCTGTGGCCTGTGTGGCTCAGTAGCCTAAGCCCTAAGGCGCCATTGGGTGTTCAGGTTGCCTTGCCTCCGAGAGAGCCCGTGGGAACATCGAGGTTCGGCGCGGTAGACTAAAGTTCCCGAATCGGGTCTTCTGAACGACGAGGCGAACGCGTTGGGGTTTTATTGCGGTGAGATGCCAGAGCAGGCCCCCCGGGCCCGTTGGTATCTATTAGATTTCCCCAACAGAAAAAAAGCCTAGGGTGAGCCCAACACCTTGGGCGAAGCTAGACTACTACTATCTATCAGGGGCTACTGACTATCAGGTGACTCGTCGCTAGGCTGTCTTGCATTTTGTTGTGAAACATCTACTATGGCGTGCCTTAGCAGTTAAGTCGGCTCGAATGCCGTGATGGCAAAGGCCTGATACTGTCATTTCTTTATTTTCTTCCATTTTTCGTTAATATAGATTTTCATTGAAAATTAATTTTAATGTTAACAGTTGACTCACATGCTGGGCGTCCCGGGACGGCTCACATATTTGTATCGTTACAACGATACAAATATGTGAGCCGTCACGGGCAAATAAACAACAATCAACATAACATTATTATTGTTGGAATATTTATATAGTTATTTTTTAAATGACCTTCTTTTTGCAATGTTGTGTTCGCTTCAAAATTATACATTTATTTTTTGACGGCCGCCTGGTAGTGAGTGCCATTTTACTTTACACGTGGTAATGTGGGTTCGAATCCTGCCAAGAATAGATAAATGTATTTTACGACTGAATTTAGTTTAATAGATTATATCCCTCGAACCAGTATACTTACACCATAACATAGTAAAAAAAACTTTTTTATAAAAGTTGCTTCATTATAATGAAAATCGGGTAAACCTTACAATGGTACACGATTTAATCATAGATAGCATCATAATTCATACCGCTTTATAACGAGTGAAATTCCTGTGAACAGAAGACAACATTACACAACACATAATCATGTATCTATTATATTCCAGGCGCGGCGAACAAGCTGCCAGTCTTCACCCATGACATGGACAACCTGCCCCTCTCCGAGAGCACCCCCCTCGGCACCGTAGTCTACACGCTACAGGGGATGACGGATCCTGAAGGCTTGCCTGTGAGTTATACTACATCATTAAGATAAAGCTACATAAATATTATAAGGTTATACTTTAAAAACTTCTATCGCAATAAACGACACACACACACACACACACCACAGACATACATTCTTAGCGGCCAAACTTACAGCAACCCGACTCTTTAAAACATCAAATAATCGGGCTATAATGTGTAACCGATAACACCAAGAGGCAGATGTAGTATTCATTGCATCAGAGCTGGTCTTCGTCATCAGCACGAATTTGTCTGCTAGGTAATACGTAGGTACCGGCTACAGGGATTCTTCAACCATTATTTTGTGGTAGGAACTACTACTATTACAGGGAGTATACAAGGTTGATAAAAGCGAGAGGCATTAAACTACATATACTACGTGCTTACGGTTAATCCGAAGCTATTAAAAAATAGTTTGAGAGCAATAAAAAAGAAGTTTTTCAAATAACGTGAAGAACGTGAAGATACGTGAAAAAAAAAAAAAAGCGAAAAGCGCTAAATTAAGGTGTTGCGCGATAAATTATGGACAAATTACAGGTGGCGTCACAAGTAGCAAGTGGAAGGATTTTAAACGTGTGTGCGCCTAGGATGTTACGCACACAGACACACACACATTTATATACATAGACAATGCTTCCACATGCTACACCAGCATCATTGTGGACGATTTTTGAAACTGTTGCATGCGGCCATGGAGTTTGGGTCTAATTTACGTTTATAGGTGGAAACTCTTTCAACTTGACCCCTATACAAGATGGCACTCCTTACTTCTACACCCTACAAACACTCATATTGACATCCAAATAGACTAGCTACCGAATACAGACAGAGTAGGGTTCTTCTACTAGTTATTATACCTCGGAATAGGTGAGATGATAATCTCACGCATTGGCCAGACCAAGTTTTATGAGTGTAGTAGGGATCTGCCCTCTGGCCTTTCATAATCATCACACTATCCGTTCACAGCTGCACACAGGCCTTTTAAAGAAGGCCAAGATGTTAAAAAGTACTCTGTGACGACCGCTAATCGCATTATGTATATATTTTTTCTTTTCCTTTTACGCGGGGAAATGCTCTGAGGCATCCCGCCTGGGGAGTGGGTCTCCCCAGGTGGGTATGTGGGACTCGCTGCGCCCGAAAGATGGTAAATGGACGCAACTCTACCCACTAAAACCCGGCGAGTGCCACCAGTGCCGCCTTGGTGAGGTGCCCCGGATCTGTTAAGCTAACAGGGCACCTCGACGGCTAGTCAGTCCCGCAAGGGACCGACGCCACGTCCACAGAGGGGTTGTCCTGCACCACAGAACAACCCCTCCCAACGTCGGGACAGTACAATGGGGTGAGGTTCCCATCCTCAACCCTTGCCCCCTGCTCTTTTGTCCCCTCTTCTTATAAGAGGGGTACAAAGAGCCCCCTTGGCTCAATTGGCATTATGTATATCCCACAAACAAATGCGAATGTTGAGTCATAAGATATAACAAATAGTTTTAATTTTTTTAATTTATACAAAAATAAATGTCAAAGTGTTTGTCAGTACCTATAGACATAATTTACTATGGGCGCGTTCCACTTGGCGTTCACAACGACCACGCTCACGACCGCGGATTTTCCGTTCCACTCATAAAGTTAATATACCTAGCGGAAAGGTATATTAACTTTATGGTTCCACTTGAGTCCCGAGCATTGAAATCGTATGCCCAAGTAGAACGGAATATGAGGCGTTTAGAGTGTTGAAGTGAAATGGCAATAACAAGTGTCAAACGTTGACAGAAAATAAATATATAATATAAATATATTACGTAAATCGTAACGTAACGTAATAATTATGAGTTAAATAATAGAATATTTAATCCCTTATAATCCAATAAACCATATAATGCAATTTGCGGCGACAGCTGTAAATACTGAATCTACAATAAAAACATATTTTTTTACGAAAATTACACATACATTTTATTGAAACAATTTTATGGATTTTATCGCGGTTTATTAAGATTTTTACAAGCCCGACGTTTTGGATGAAATCCGTAAAAATCGTTTCATTATTATGAGCGAAATTCGCGTAAACATTAGAAAAAGTAACACTTTAAATATATTTTAAATAGGAAAGTTTTAAATTTTGTAATATTTTTTTCAATGAGAAAAATTCTTTATTTAATTATTGTTAATTGTCGGCTAACTCAATTTTTATTTATTAGGATATTATGTAATATTGACACTTAAAAGAAAAAATACTCCAATAATAATAATAATAAATAATACAAAAGAAAAATAATTAAAAATAGTATGTATTGAACCAAAGTATATTTTATCGCATCAAATAATAAAATTTTCTCGGTCGAAATCTTGTTTTGACATTTGAAGTTTCTAAATTCCCGCCAATTCTCTCAACGCTCACTGCGACTCACCTCTTGATTTGGGTCGTCGTGAGCTCCGCGCGGGCGTAAGTAGGGATGTGATAAACGGCTTTTTATTTTCAACACGCTTAAGCCTTTGGCTTTTATTTTTCAGCGCGCTTAAAAAAGCCGGCCGAGCTTTTTATTGTAACGCATTATGCAGGCAACAGACAGGATCACCTCAGCGACAGGCTGGCCCCGGCGAAGGCCAGATACTCCTTGTAGGGGGGGAATGCCCGGCTGCTACTAAGCAGTCCCCACGACGTCGTGCCATACAGACCCAGGTTCCCATCCTGAGTCCGACACGAGCACAGGGGCGTTACTGGAGGCGCATTAAATAGCGCCTCCTACGCCCGCGGGAGAAGGCTTCGTCGGCGGCCTCCTCTCTCACCCGCTCGTCGACCTCCTTCTGGGACATTACTGCCTCACAGAAGGAGACCATCACCGTCCAGGACTCGTCGTCACCAAGCATCGCGGTGATGACGCTCGGCAGAGACAAGTCCCCTCCGATGACTGATGTCAGGATTGGGATTGATTTTTAAATTTCTCTTAATAAATAATTCATTCAACATGATGATGATAATGAATATAATATATACTTTTAAAATTATTACGTTGGGACATCCCACACAAGACCATCTGATCCCAAACTAGGCAGATCCTGTTCTTATGGCAACCAGACAACTGATGTATACTTTTATATTATATTTCTAAATACATACATGATATAGATAAAACTACACCCAGACACAGAAAAAATGATCATGCTCGTCACACAAACATTCATCCTGGGTGGGAATCGAACCCACGACCTTCCGGTTTAGTAGACAGGGTCACGAACCACTAGATCAATAGGCCAGTCCAAGACAAAAGGCAAGTGCTTTTAATAACCTTCACCATTAGAGCCACATGCATTGTTAGAATTATTAGTATTCTCCTCACCATTTTCTCCACTAGTCCAACCACCACCGCCATTATTCTCGTAACCCTGCCGTTGAGAAGAAGTCGGCCGTGATAAGTCACGCGAAAGTAAATCATTGAAAACACCCAAATGTTTCAGTTTCAAATGTTGTTTCAAATTACTTATAGTTGTTCTATAAGAAATTTGTTTTTCACATGTATTACACACAGCAACTATCGGTCTGGTTTTTTTGAAAGTAGTCCCAGATTAAAACGCTGCTCGACATTTTCACTACACTAATAATTATTAATTATTCACAACACTTACACCCTATAACTAATGTAATATATAGTAACAACACAAAAATCATAATATGCAGACTAGACTGTATGGACTATTAATATTTAATCTAAGTATTTTCGCTTTCCCTATTGGGTTTATAAATAATAAATATTATTTATAACAACAAAAAAAATCACAACACGAATTTACTTATTTATAACTATAATATACTTAATTCCTAATAAAAATATCAGTTTACTATTGACAATTATTATTTACATTAACCAATATCAAATAAAACATTTAAGTCACTCAATTCACACTAATTCGAATAACGGCTACGCGCACGCAAAGTAAAAATTAACATCTAAGCTCATCGACATTGACAAGCGTACTGAGTTTAAAAAATTAAAATCAGTTAAAAATTAAAATCAAAAATCATAAATCATAAATCATAATAAAAGTTCCTAAGCTGTAAAAAGTTTGTAACCAACCAAAAACGGAGCGTTGTCAGTCTGATAGAAATGTTATGTAAACAGCCGTAAACAATGTATTTTAGCCGTTTAATACGTAACCAATCGAATCTAATATTGATTCTTAAAGGTATAGGGATAAGGTTTTAATCCAATAAAATGAAAAAATCTTTATATTGCGTCATATCACCCACAGCGTATAGAAGTATGGCTCCTTTAGTCACATTATATTTTGAGTTTTAAACGTATCGGAATAAGGTTACTTTCCTTTAATCATGATAATATAGTATTGAATTTTTTAAAATTTTAACCTTGACGATTAATCGAAATCAGCTTGATTTTATTAACGCGCTTGAATGATTTTTTCAAAAAGCGGAATTTTTACAGCTCTAATTGATTAAGCGCCCATCTTTAGGCGTAAGTCGTACGTCATCGATGACATATTCGCTGCGACCACAATGACCGTAGTCGCACTTGATGACACTTCCCCTTTTGAAGGGAAAGTAGGGTCCAGAGGGGAACAGAAAGGGGAAATCGAGAAACAATAATTTCGTGCATTATCTTTTAATTTGAACTTAAATAAATAAAAAAGGTCTATAGAAGAAACTAACTACAGTAAAATTTTTGTTGAGGGGAAATAAGACCTGAGAAGGGGAAATTTCAATAAAGCGAGGGGAAAAGAAATCTTTAAAGTGGAAACACTGCAAAAGAGCGTTTTGGGCGTTGTGAACGTCAAGTGGAACGCACTGTATATTATATGTTTTAATTTACTTTCCAGATAAAATATAGACTTGTTGGCACTGACAAGTTCTCGGTGAACCAGGATACTGGAGAAGTTACGCTTGTGCAGAACTTGGACAGAGAGGTGAGATGAGGGTCTATTATATTCGTTAGGAAATTTTTGAATTTCGTACTCGATAGGCAAATCGGCAGACGAGCCACATAATAAGAGATCATTAAATGAGTTTCTATCCTGGGGATAGGTTCAAGTGGCTTGACAATTCGTTGTCTTATACGAGAAAAGTGCTAGTATGCCCTGCTTATGCTGATAAAAACAAAAACGCTTCTTGAAGATAAGATAGAGGTATAGCCGCCCCGGATAGTGAGAATCCTTTTCGCCGGTGTACGACAATAATCCAGCGTTAGTGTATGTACTACTCATATGAAAATAAATACAATAACACCACGTTAACCTAGCCCGTGGTATGTTTGTTTGTAATTATTACTTTGTATTACGGGTACTAGGAACGGATACATTTCGTACCCGACAGACGCAGACGTTTCTATGCATCATTCATATTATCTTCTTGGGGGGATATCGGACTCGCAACCGCTACGCGTGCCCAGTCCAGCCATGTCCAGTCGCTTGACAGGGAGAGTGTCGGCAAATTGTCAAAATATATAAAATTATTTAGGACACGCTACTCATATATAAATGTTAATTCAACCTTGACTTTCCCCGTGTCAATGGCTATACACATTGCCGCAACAACTATTTAAAAATATGCAAAGCAAGATAATATCTTAATTTACATTTATAAGGTATATTAATATTTATAATGTAAAACATCAATAATAATTATGCTTGAAAGTTGAATACCAAAATCAATGGTTCTGACATGAAAAAAAGAATCAGATATTTTCTAAATCTACTATTTTGTATACATTTTAGGAGTCAGGGTCATAGTGACACAACCGACGCGGTTGGCGGGGGGCAACCCCCCACTTTATAAATCAAAAGTGAGCCGAATGGGCTCGCACTAATCCGATGTAGCATTAGGGCCTTCGGGCCGTTGGCATAGATCCATCCGAAAAAAAAAAAAGGTCATAGTGAATTTTGAAAATAGAGATTGATTAGAATTGGTTAAATGAAATTACATAGTTGATTAATTAAGATCTTATGCCTTCCACTATAGGGAACAGTATATTCCTCCAAATTAGACGAGGTGGGTGTAAGTATAAGGCATTTTTTTTAAGAGGGAGCAAACGGTCGTTTCATCTGGTGGTAAGTGATAAGCGTAGACCACCTAGTACTAACACGATAACTATCTGTGGTAACTTGAGGTAATATCAAAGATTAATTTATCACACGTTTACCACAGAAAAAACTGTCATTGTAAAATTGTGAAAATTCTAAGACTGTTTATCATTTCAAATTAACAAGCTTTTCACTAAATGCATATATTATGATTGTAAAAACTAAAAAAAATGATGTGAGTTACCGTCACTTTACGTAAAATTATAAAAAACATTTTTTATAATTTTTGTCTGTCCGTCCGGTTAATGTCTGAAATGACTGGGCTGATTTTAATGGGATTTTCACTGGCAGATAGCTGATGTTATAAAGACTAGGCTATAAAAGGGCGAAGCTGCGGCAACAGTTAGTTTTATAAACAATTTACATAACAAGGAACTATCAATACAAGACTTGTTTCAGACGGAAGATACGATTAAGTTCCTGGTGTCGATAGAAAACGAGGATCCTGAGACGAAACAGAACCTGGTCACCACACAACCTGTGAGCGTCATCGTGCTGGACGAGAACGACAACCCACCCATGTTCAAAAATGTAAGTTTGGATGTACGATTTTTCGTAACTTGTTTGAACAATCCTTTCATTCTTCTGGCTTCGTTATCAGGGCGTGACATAGGCTATAAAAACATTATTATCAGTCCGGATACCGATGCCAATGTAGTCTATGCGGGGAGAATCTGCGGACAAGAGCTGATTTAATAAAAAACCTTTCGTCAACATTAACTTTTTTCAAATAAAAGAATTCCCGGGCACTTCAAGACTCAAGTAAAAAGTACAACGGCCAGTAGCATAAGTATGCTATTAACCAGGAGTTCTCTATTGCGAGAATTCAGTCAGAGACAAAGTTGAGTCCTACAGAACCTTATTCTCTACTCGAGGTCTAGTAGTATGATATTTTGCTTATTACGAGTTGTTCATTGAAGGGAGCGGAGCCCTTGTAGATTACAACGGCCTTATTTGTTCATAACGTAATAAACTCATCGCCTAATCAAGGCCAATAAGTCTGTAATATTGACCATTATGTATAATTGAGAAATCTTTAATAACACCATAATTAGTATAGACATTTTAAAATATACAACTTTGCCACAAAATTAAATCAATATATTTTCAGACGCCTTACGAAGTGGATGTAGAAGAAGACGAAAAAATAGGCACAACAATCTTGCGGAATATAGAAGTGGAGGATCAGGACTCGGTCGGAGACAGTTTGGAAGTTGGCTGCATACCCAACAATCAGGTAACATTTTGATGTGTAAGCTTCATGTCATCCAAATATACAAAACAAGTTCTAAAATAAACAACACCAAAAGACAAAAGACGGAAATATACAATTGCTTGGTAGGATGTCTTATTTAATTAAGAATACCTACTTTTATAATACACTAGCTAGTGTCCGCGACTGTCTGCGCAGGATAAGATTTTTTTTATAAAAGTATCCTATGCTACTCCGTACCTCCAAGATTGAAATTGAGAATATGTGTACAAAGTTTCATGCTAATCGGTTAAGTAGTTTTCGCGTGAAAGCGTAACATACAAACTTACTTTCACATTTATAATATTAGTAGGATTATTATGAGAACACTACAATAGAATAGTATGTTTGTTTTCATTGTTCACATTCTAGTTGGAAGTTCGTGTTATAATGTCCTAACATTTTTTTCAGTGGCCAGAAGCGTGCAAACTGTTTGAGATAGTCAGCTTGCAGTCTACGGCAAACCACTACACCGGTGCACTAGTACTGAGAGGACATCTTGACTACAACGACAAGCAGTTCTACCAAATACATATTTATGCCTCGGTAAGATAGCTTAGTGTGTCCTATAATAAAAAGAGATAAGTTTAGTCAAAGATTAAGTGCTAACGCTGCTTGCTACTACTACTACTACCCTACACACTTTGACAATGGATCCATGACAATATAACCAGAACCAGCAATGTATTCGATGAAAAATACCTAATGTCATATGAGTATATATGACAGATTGTTATGGCTTGACGTCTGTCATTCTAATTGCGGCTCTACACTCTCGCGCTCGCGCTGCTTCCGTTTGTCTCGAGAAGAGTGTAGAGCCGCACTTACAAAGCTATATTTTGAGATATAGTAGCGACTCAATTGATGTTCTAAAAATCGACTATTTACCTACTGTAAAAAGGTTCCTAAGTACAATCGCTTTGGGGTTTATTATGAAAGGAGTGGTATTATGAAAGTAAGTATAATAAAATTCATAAAATAGTAATTATTTCTCTATTGTAAATACTACTAATATGTTCCAACAACACCATAGTACATACTATCTACACATTTCAAATGAATGTCTTTCAGGACGGTAGCCAAAACTCGTCAGCGGTGATAGAAGTGAAGGTGGTAGACGTTCAGAACAGCCCGCCGGTGTTCAACGGCTCCCTCAGCACGTCGCTGTCGGAGGACGTGCCGGCCGGCACCCTGGCGCTGAAGATCACTGCCAGAGACCCGGACAGGGCCCAGCCCAGAGACGTGCACTTGGAACTTATTACTAGTGAGTGATATTGCTTTTAAATTTGTGGAAGACCGTCTGTATGGACACTATCAAGTGCTATCCCGCTTAATTAAACCGAATTAATAAAATACATTTTTGTTGTATGTCAGTAAATATAGTGAAAAAGACAGTGTAATACTGGCGCTGAGAACTTATCATTTTGCATCGCAGTATAAGCAAAGCATGGATAAGTTTTTTTATAGCATAGGAGGGCAAACGAGCAGTCGAAGCCTTTTGGCGACTATCGATACCCTTACACATGCACAACCAGAGATTGTGGAGATGCGTTGCCCTCCTTTTCCCTATCACCTCCCTCCCAATGGGCCACCGGAAGCTCACAAACCGCGTTTCTTAACGCCGGTATCATGTGAGCGAGAGGTACCCCGGTCGTGCCGGCCCAATTCGGCTGTAAAGCAGCATGGCACTACATCTCACAAAGTTTGCCTGGCCTAATACAATAATTGTTACCCCGGGTGCACTCGTTATGTTGATTACGTGCCGTCAGCTTGTTTATCTGCCACCATGCCTGTGTACTAATAAAAATGTGTACATACTATTATTTACAGATCCTTACAACTTTTTCTGGCTGGACAGCGCTACAGGCGAGCTCAAGACAGCTAAGGCACTTGACAGAGAAGCACTGGCTGATCCCAACTCCCCTCTCAACCTTACTGTCCGGGTAAGTGAATGGTTATTTGTTTATACTAGGATATTTGTTAGGATATTTGTTTATACTATGGACATAAATGGTATATGATATCCAATGATAAAAGGGGATTCCAGGGGTGGGAGGGAGTCGGAATTCTGGCCAAGGAATTATTTATGTAAATTTTAAAATCGAATAAAACTATCTTTAAACAAGCTGCTTACTGGCTTTCTGGTCTAGCTGGAACCCAGCAAATGGGCATGTTCAATGAGAGCACTCAAATTATAGAATGTTAGCTGACCTGTGCGAAAATTTCGCACATCATAATAAAGATAAATTATTTTAGTGAGGAACATTCTCTTTAAAATGACGTTAAAATAATTAATTTTGATGAAGAATTTAAGAAATTTTAGCATTTCCACCAAAAAAGAACTTCCACAAATACTATATCTAATTAAAAGCCATGTCGTACTCTTATTATTACTTTTATAAGAACCCTCGTAAAATATGATATATCTGTTTTCAGGCGAGCGAGATCGTGAACGGAGTGCCTTTAGTATCGAACCTGACTTCGACGGTGGCGACCGTGACCGTCACCATCAAGGACGTGAACGACGAGCCGCCGCGGTTCAACCGGCGCGAGTACAGCGTCGAGCTGCCCGAGAACCTGCCCGTCGGCACGCCTCTGCCCAACCTGGACATGGTGGTCACTGACACCGATGTGGTGAGTTAAGGAACAAGTCGTGAAACTAAGGCCCGGTTCGAACGAGCGCTTTTTTACCGAGCGTTAAAAAAGTTTAAATGACACAAATGGATATCCATGTATTTATTCACACGAAAGCGTTTTTAAAGCGTGGCGTTTTTTTATAGAGTTTCAACGCGACGCTTATTAAAACGCTTGTGCGAACTGGGCCTGATGCGTGCGAATTTTATGGCACGTCCTTCTACCCAACTGTGGAACCAGCTGCCATCTATTTATAAGATATTCCGAAACCGGGTTGACTTTGCACCTTCAAGAAAAGAGCATACTCATATTTGAAAGGCCGGCAACGCATCTGCTAATCCTCTGGTGTAGCGGGTCTTTATAACCTATATAACCTTATTTAGGTTATATAACATTGTCAGTGATCACTTCAAGCAGGTGAATCGACTGTTCGTTTTCACCTTATTCTATTTAAGAAGAAATACAAAAAACTTTTAGACTACCTATCAAGTTTGCGAACCATAGACAAAAACCAGTACACCCTTATGGTATGGTTCCGAAGGGAACCATGTGTGTCTGATATCTGATTGTTGACAACCGTTTGATTGTTTATTCTGTTATTCGCAACGTTTTTTAATTGGTGACCAGAGGCCTTAGACAAAGTAACATTAAAAAAACGATAACGAAGTTCGAAAAGAATAAAATGTATGGGATTGACATAAGCCGTCGTCAATTATGTCACTCGTTATCGTTATCGCAAGTTGGTAGACAATGTTAAAATTCGTAACAAAATCATAAACTGTCAATTGGTTATCGAACACTTATGTCAAACTTATGTTATTTTATTATTGATATTGATTCGTTATCCGTGGGCGTGGGCCATGGAGGGCAACATTTTCACAATTTTTATGAGTTATAGTGTGTATGAGGTCTATTTACATAGATATTAATTTTAATTTTTTGGTCCGATTTGACACTTCTTGTCGAACTTTGTTGACATTTGACAGTTGTTGTCGTTGCACTGTCACGATCTATGATTGATCATTGGCTAGAAAATTATTATCGTTATCTCAAAGACGATAACGAATTTCGGCTACAAAGCGATGTCACTTTGTCTACAGGCTTCCTTCCTTTATTTCAGTAAATTTAACAAATGGATTTGTTACGTTTGTATTTTGGAATCATCTGATTCTTGTCATAGGGGCTCATAAGAAATATTGAAACAGTTATATTGAGAAAGATTATTGTTCCAGATATAGTGTAATTTGTAGATGTTAACAGTGACGATGTGTCGCTAGATGGGATAAGCAAATCAAATTCCTAACATAATATTATTGTCGCTGCGCTTTGATTAGTCTGTGGTAGATGTTAACCCCGTGTGATGTTCAGGGCATGAACTCTGTGTTCTCCCTGCGCGTGTCGGAGCCGGGCTGGGCGGTGGAGCCGAGCATTGCCAGTGGAAAGGCGACGGTGACCCTGCGGCTGAACACCACCCTCGACTACGAGGACCCCAATCAGAGGAAGTTCATTATAGAGGTGAGATGGTGCCAACTAACTATGAGTGAGACTTAGTAATGTCTCACATAAACATATTTTATTCTGTTCATAGATCTTGTGAAATAGTAATGTCCAAAACCGCTTAATTAACCGGTTCTAAAGAATTTTTTGTCGATAGAGACTCGATAGATACTACTGTGGTTGATGACGTATCTGTATTTAGCTTTTAAAGTTAGCAATCCGAACATACGCAAGAGTTTAAAGATCTCGTATCATCGTAAAGATTTTGAAACCAGAGCGAACATTTAAAGAGATCATAAAAAATCGGATTCTTATATTATGCTTGTATCTTATATCCTTCAATTTATCCAATAGTTTATTAGACTAAACACCTCTTGACGAAAGAAACCATTGTTCCCCAGGTGATAGCGGAGGAGGTGCATACGTCCCCGCGGCTATCGTCGCGCGCGTCCGTGCTGGTGTCACTGGTGGACGCTAACGACAACGCACCCGAGTTCTCCGACGAAGCCTACGCCGTCAGCCTGCCCGAGGCCGCAGCGCCCGGCACCAGGGTTACCGCGCTCAGGGCCTCGGACAAGGACACTGGAAGGTAGAGAGCTTTCAAGGCGTTTGAGGTTTCTGGGTCACTGGGTTTAGGTCCTCTGACTAGGACACTAGTAGGTACGCAGGCTCTGAGGGTGATTAGGTTTTCTGGAGCATGCAGGTGGAAAAGGCTAAGGATATGTGCTTAGAAGGTGGTTGGGATGTCTGTTGTATGCAGTACCACAGGGCCTCCTAATAGGACACTGGGAGGTACGCATGCTTTGAGAGCGTTGGGGGGGTGCATGCAGTAAGGTAAACAGTTTCAGGCTCTTTGACAAGAACATTGGAAGGTATCTTCTACTGTAGTAGTAGTGAGTGGGGTTGGCGGGAGTAATGCGTGGTGCCGCACGTCCATATACCATCCTGCTTATATTGTGTCTTCCGTTGTGTCTGTTGCCATAACACAACAAATCTGTTGTGTTATGGCAAGAAATGTCCGAGTACCATCCTTTACTTTTCTTCAATCTGGCATGCGTCTGTCTTAAAAATACCCTTGCCTGCCGTCTGTTGAAATAATATTTCCACATATTTCTGCCTGAGCTTTAAGTATTATACAAGCTCTTTTATTGGATTTTGATTTTGCTACCAAGTGCCGTGATCAATAACTTTGTTAATGCTCTTAGCCGACAACATAATATAGGCGTTACTCAACCATTCTAGCTGCCCTGCTATCTAACTCGCCATGAGAGGAACCCACAAATTGATTTGTTCTCTCTCTGATTTGAGCAAGAGCTCAAATCCATATGATTAATATATTATTATATGCTATGCGTTTATATGCTCGATGGCAAGAATCATCGAGCATATAACCGGAATAGAGCGGTAAAGTTGTGTTTTGTATGAAAATAAATTCCGCCAAAGTGCTGCGACGCTGCGCCGGTTCTGCGCTCTGATTGGCCAACTGATGGCCATTGATGGATGATTGGCCGATGGGACGTACACACAAATCACTGGTTGGTTGAATTGTTATTACATCAGTGACAAATCCCTGACCAGTGTCGGAATTGTATGGCTCACATTACTACTCTGTCCGGTTATATGCTCGATGGCTCATATGCATGCGTCATTAATGTGAAACATCGATTAGCGTACCTTGGCTGTTAAATGCCGTATTTCTTTATTTGAAACCATCTTTAGTTATTGATAATAATTCATCATCATCATCTATCCATCCACTGTTGGACATAGTAATATAATAACCTGATAATAATTAATTTATGATAAATAATTCATGAAATATTTTTCCTAGGTTCGGTACAGAGGGCATCGTGTACTCGCTGTCGGGCAGCGGTGCGGAGCTGTTCACAGTGGACAACCGCAGCGGCGTCATATCCGTGGCGGACTGTCCCACGCCCGGCCTTGCGCCCTGCCTCGACTACGAGACCAGGAAGGATTACTTCCTTCAGTATAAGGTATGTTTCATGTTGACCTGAAATGATCACACACTTTCCGCTTATGGTATTCTATCAGTGTTGTTGAAACTTATTTTGATATAAAACTACTACTACAATACATAATAATCTATAGACACTTTTACACACGTCAATATGGTCTTCGAGAACTTACCACGGGACCAGACAACGGAAAAAAAAAAAAACATTTTACAAAAAATTTAAACCGACTTCAAAAATACTAAACTAAAAAGTAATAAAATAACGGTTTCTTTAATGTTTGTGATTAGAACATATTATCAACTTAATATTCTACTAATGTACAAACTTTGCGTTTACCACGTCATTATAGTTACTTTTGGAGTCGGTGTCGTATTTGTTGCTGTACATTACCTACCTTGGCTGACACCTGGGTGTATTATTTAATATACCCAGGAACAAAACTTTTTGTTTCCTGACGGGATTTGAACCCGCTGCCTCTGGTTTGGGCGCTAATGCGCTAATCATTGAACCGCAGAGGTCGCCGAACTACTGTGAAAACAGTGCACGACAGGCATTATAACTGCTGGCGTATGTCTCAAGAATAACTAGATTATGTTAATGGCTTATTATGTGTGGGCCAGTTTGTGTTTAGTCAGTGTTTTATTCGTTAAGCAATCTAAATAATATTTTAAAATAAATGAATACAACAATCAAAGTTAGATCTGTAGGTAAAAGACTAGTCTTAACTACGACCCTTGTTCTTCAAATACCGTTTTGTTTATACATATGAATATATTGTAGATATGCCAACCAAAGAAAACCAATATCATTATTCTACTTCCCTAATCCTTTTCTTCCTTTCTGAGAAGTACAAAGTGGTGTGATTCTCCAACCCGACGCCAGGAGGCCGTGTGGTCGCAGTCTGCACGATTGGCGGGGCAACCCCCCACTTTAACAAAGCAATAGTGAGCCAAATGGGCTCACACACTAATCCGACGAAGCATTAGGGCCTTTAGGCCATTAGCATAGATTATTCCAAAAAAAAAAGTAGTGTGATTCCCGACAAATGCGTATACAACGTATCCAACATTTTCATCATGCGTTTTGTGTCCAGGCGACCGACGACGACGGGCGGGGACAGATGTCAGTGGTGTCGCTGCAGGTATCGCTGACGGACTCCAACGACAACCCGCCGGTGTTCGTGACGCCCGTGTACAAGGCCTCCATCGACGAGGACGCGCTCAAGTTCGAGCCGGAGCTATTGGTCAGTACAATATCTTGGTAATCGCGTGGGAAAGGCGTAAAAATCTTCCTCCCACACTAATTCCAGAAGAGATCTGGAGCAGTGAAACGGATTTTGATTGTGAACGGGTTATATGATGGCTAGATATATGTGTGCATTGGCCGTGGATTTTTGTTTATGTATTTCTCACATGATCCTACGACCTTACCCCATAAGCCGTGAATCGATGAAGCGTTAATATATATTCAGTGAGTGATTATGATCTAGTGGATATGGGCTCGGCCTCAAAAGTGGATGGTCTCCTAACGGTGCACCCAAAATGTTTTTTTTTTCTATATTTCTCTATGCACCTGAACATGACAACAGCACCTGCTCCACTTAGAAAGATAACGTCTACTTGCCTGATAAGAATAAAAGTCTTTGTGTGTGAAATTCACCTTCTCGCATTTTACTAGCGCATAGGTGTTACACCTATTGTGTCCCAATAATCTCCTCGCTTCATTTCGAGGAGGAGCCGTGTGCCCAGCAGGTGGACATATAAGGATTAAGGATTGCTTATGATAATGATGATATATTATTTTGTACCATAGGTGCAAACCCGCGACGCGGACCCCACGTCGGACGTGCGCTACTCGCTGGTGCAGCCCGTGACCACGCCCTTCTGGGTGGAGCCAGCCAGCGGGCGCGTGGTCGTGCGGCACCCGCAGGACCTCACCGCGCTGGGCGGTCACACCGTGCTCACTATCATGGTATGTCTTCTTATGTAAATTATCATCCATGTTATCACCGCTCACATAACTTTCAGTAACATATATATACACACACACACACACATATATATATATATATATATATATATATATATATATATATATATATATATATATATATATATATATATATACGATCCTCTCCTCTCGATCACATAACACCGGCGTCCAGTGACAGCCATGCTCTCGCGCTTCATGCGGTTTATGAGTTTACGGTGGCCCATTGGGGGGCATATAGAAAAGGAGTGCAACGCATCTGCATAACCTCTGTTTGTGCGGATGACTATGGGCGTCGGTAGTCACCTTATGGCTCTGACTTCTTGTTTGCCTCCATATGCCATAAAAAATGAAAACCAAACAATAACATTTAGGATTTGTTAAGTTATGTTCACCGGTGGGAGGGAAGCGCTGTGCCGCGCTCCCGGCTGCTTGGGTACCACCATCTTGCTTGTTTCTCCCGTGAAACAGCTTTGCTGTGTTTCGGAGAGAAGGGCATCTTATGTCTCAGGATAGGCAACACATAAATGAGTTGCCTGGGCTCGTTCCAGGTAAACTAATTTATGTTCATGGGCGACGTCGACCACTTACTATCAGGTGGCACGTTTGCCAGTTTGCCTATCCTACTAACATAAAAAAAAATGTTCACCCATGGCGCTCTCTCCAAATGCCTACAATTATCTTGCGTAATTTTTCCGTTAGTAGTTTAGGTGGGATCTGGTTAGAAGTGTTAATTGTGTGTAAATAGTGTGTTAATTATTAGCTATCACACCATATCTCCTTCCTTTCGGAAAGGAACCTCAGAAACTTGGATCCATATCTATCATAGATGAAATGATATTGACCACTGGACACTTGTCACGCTGGATGGTCTTAATTGCATACAAAAACAGTCATGAAGCACATATACGCACTAATTAAATTATACCTTGATAATGTATCAGGCGACAGACGGCGTCCACAACACGACCTGCCTGGTGGAGGTCACGATCAGGGACGTCAACAACCACGCCCCCTCCTTCGACACCGACACCTACTACGCTAACGTCACCGAGGACGCACCCATTGGTGAGCTCGCTACGCTTAATCCGCTCCTTAAGTGGGCAACCTTGTTTTGTGCATGCTCCTAAAAAGGGTGATAAATTATAGTATTCGAGCATACAACCAAAATAGAGTGGTAATGTTATGTGTTTTGTACTCGATGTTTCGGATACTTTACATCAACCATGCTCCTAGTGAGCATGGTTGATGTAAAATTCCGTTCCTTAAAAAAGCTATTTCAATAGAATGAGTGAACGCAGCCTTAAAATCATATTTGGTTCTCCTACATTATTTGTGGTAAGTGGTGATAAGCGTAAAAGTCCTTCTCGCTAGACGAACAGACTTTAAGTTACTGTTAAAGAAATCTGTAGAAATGTTACAATAATAAAAGCATATAATAATCTACATTTGACTATCCTCCTCGCTAAATTTCGAGGAAAACCCATGATCGTTCATCCCCAGGCATGGAGGTGGCCGCGGTGCACGCGACAGACCTGGACAGCGGTGTCAACGCGCAGTTCTCGTACTCCATCCAGAAGGGGGCGCTGGAGTCGTTCGCGGTCGACAACAGCACCGGCGTGGTCACCGTCGCCGCTCACCTCGACTACGACCGCCGCAACACCTACCGCATACAAATCGTCGCCACGGATATGGGTATGTAAGTTGGTGATTCACCGACTACAGAGGATAAAATCATGTAGGTTTAAGAATTAAAAAAAAAATACTTCATCATCATCATCATCATCATCAGCCTCTATCCGTCCCACTGCTGAACATAGGCCTCCCTCAATGAACGCCAAGATCACCGAACCCTCGTCTCTCGCATCTTGAACATTACTACTTATAAAATATTTTTTCTATGTCTTTTTCCTACTCATTTAGCTTTTGCTATTTCTTTAACTACTCTTTTATTCATATCACCTATCCATGCATGTTTTATTTGTTGTTCCATGTTGTATTTGGTTAAGAGTGGAATGTGTATTTATTTATCAATCCTTAGCTCGCATTAGCTCAATGCGGGACATATGCGTTATTCATAATACAATACTTATCCTTTTATAATTGTGATTTTCCCTACGAAAGTTTTTATTATTGGGCATATTAAACAAAAAAACACAGGTATCCCAACGTTAACTGGTACTACGGAGCTGGTGGTCAACGTGATCAACGTGAACGACAAGAGGCCGTACTTCACGCCCAGCGTGCAGAGAGCCGAGGTGTCTGCGGACGCGGACGCGGGCACGGCCCTACACACGCTGGTCGCTGTAGATCCAGATATAGCGGATAGCGCGCTGCTGCTGTATGAGTTGGCTACTGATAGAGCCATCCGTGCGGTGGACAAGAACGGAAAAGAGGTGAGCACTTGGCGTGTTTCTGTAATACATAAGGGAAGAACGAACAACGGGATCAGATGACGCCCATAAACGCCTGCTCTGGCAACGCCCACTTGTAATTTTGACAGAATAAGGAAAGAAATAACGGATTTGAAGGATGAGACAACAATTGTGACTTGTGATAGGATTGTGTATCTTACGTGCCAAAACACTGCGACGATGGTATTGATCCACGCCCAGATTAGCTTCCAAATTAGGAGTGTCAATGTTATTTTTATGGTAAGTGAACGCAGCTCTACCCACTAAAACCCGGCGAGTGCCCCCAGTGCCGCCTTTGGTGAGGTGCCCCGGAACTGTTAAGCTAACAGGGCACCTAGACGGCTAGTCAGTCCCGCAAGGGACCGACGCCACCTCCAACGTCGGGACAGTACAATGGGGTTCCCATCCTCGCCCCTTGCCCCCTGCTCTTTTGTCCCCTCTTATAAGAGGGGTACAAAGAGCCCTCTCGGCTCAATTAGCTTTGCCAAGGAGCTGGGCTCACCCTAGGCTACTGAGCCCCACCGCCACGTCAAGGCCTGAACCATGGTGGGATTATAGTGCATATTCTAGTATAATGCTTGTTAATGCAAAAAATCATTATCAAAATCTAATTTTCTTTTTAATCCAAATGCCAAGTCAATCTCATCAACATTCCTAATCCCGTATCCCTCCATCTTTACACAGGTGCCAGAGGAGGGCCTACCCACGGACTGGTTCCGCGTTCTGCCCAACGGCACCGTGCAGGTGTCCCGCCGCTTGGACCGGGAGCGGGCCGCCGTCGTCACGCTGCCCGTCGCCGTCACCGATCCCACCGCGCCCACGCTGCAGAGGGCTGATGGTGAGCTAGCAGCTTAATAAAATGTGTACCATATTATTTATAACTAGCTGTTGCCTGCAGCTTCGCCCGCGTTACTCAACTCCTATATGTCACAGCGTGAACTTATAGCCTTCCTCGATACATGGGCTATCTAACAATAATTTTTCAAATCGGACCAGTAGTTCCTGAGATTAGCGCGTTCAAAAAAACAAACAAACTCTTCAGCTTTATAATATTAGTATAGATAATAGACAAAAATAGTATAACATTTTTGTTTTTTTCTTTATTTACATTTTCGTCATCCATTTCTGATCTATGGTATTTCCAGCTTTTCGACGATGTCGTGTCAGCACAAAGCAATACGCGTGCATACCTCCTATTATCCTGAGATTTTTTTTTCAATAATCCCGCGTATGATAATTGATAAAATTGATTGATTGATCATAATTTTAACTTACATACATCGTATGTAGTGGCTAATTTTCAGCTTAAGCTACATATACTTCTTCAAATTATGGTGGCGAACGATAACCACACCCAACCTATCGAGTTGCCTCTACATAAAACATAAGTCACAACGTATAATTTGTATACAAATAATGAACATTTAAATCTCCACTAATATTGTAAGAGGGAATATCTATTAAAAAGTACTCGTTGCAGGCGAGCTGATCATCAATATAGTGGACGTGAACCGGTTCGCGCCGGTGTTCGGGCAGCCGGCGTACCTCACCAGCGTGCTGGAGGAGACGCCGCCCGGCTCCGTGCTGGCCACCTACACCGCCAGCGACCGCGAGTCGCCCATCGCCGCCATCACCATCGACCCGCCCAGCCCCTACTTCGAGATCGATAATGCTACTGGTACGTACTCAGCCCATCCCCGACTGTCAGATCGATAATGCCATTGGCACGTGCACATCTCAGCCCAGCACCATATCTAGATCGATAATGTCATTGCCATGTGCTCATACGAGCCCAGCACTACTTCTAGATTGATAATGCCTTTGGTATGTACATATGTCGGCCCTGTCCTCACTTTGAGAACATTGTGAATTGTAAAATGAATAAATTAAAAATGAATAAAATACCTCACTGGTTTTGTGGACGATTAATTATGTATCTGGTAGTGAATAATCATTTATGTTATTACAGATAATATAATTTTTGCGTGATGGTGCATCACGCGAGTTAAATGTAAAGGAGTAGTAGACGAACCTACTACTAAGTCCTCCAGTACTGTTTTAAAAGTGATTTATTTATTGTAATTAAGCTATATTTTACTTTCTTACAATACTAAAATTACAACAACAATGGTAGCGAGAGGATTAAATTATAAACAAATGTTACGGATTAAATCCGTAAAATGTGTTTTCTTTTCATAACTACTGAATTTGAAAAAAAAACATTATACTTAATATTATTCGTCATCGAAGGACGGCGGGAAGTATCATGGCGTGCGGTTGTGTTTTTTTGGTTACCCTTTAATTAATTGTTATTTTGTGTTTTTTCCATTCGCAGTGATTTTCTATAGCGTTTATTTTAATAACTTAATCTGTATTTAATGTGATTGGTTGACGAATATTGTGGTGGACTGTTCTGGGTGGGTGGAGTGGGAAGTGATAGTTGATTGATGGGGACTAGATGGGCGAAGCCGCGCTCCTTGGGGATTTCCGCCGTTTTTCCGTATTACAGACTAAATTTTGTATTTTGTATGGCTAATAGCCTAGTGGCGAATGCCTTTGCATGAAAAAAAATCTTTGTCTAGGTGTCGTCAGAATCGCACAACGCATCGACTACGAGAGCGTGCACGCGATCAACTTCACGCTGGTGGCGTACGACTCGGGCGTGCCGCAGCGCCGCGCCACCGCCGCCGTGCTGGTGGATGTGGTGAACATCAACGATGAGGAGCCGCGATTCCTGCTGCCGCGGTACGAGGTCGAGCTGACCGAACACTCGCCTGGGGGGACCACGGTGCTGACGGTGCGCGCTGACGACGCTGATGAGGGTAAGACTTGGTGCAAATGTACATAATATGCGTGCACGTATATACGCACATAGGTGGGAAGGAAGCCGCTTTGCGTCGCGGCATGGGTACCATTAATAGCAGCAGCAGTCTACCATAGCAGCTTTGCTGTTTTAGACAGGTGCATAGGACATTTAATTACTGGCACTGTGTAAGCGACTCATGGGTGAGTTGCGTACGTTAATCGTAAGTTTGAGAAGGTTATGTTATGTGTAGTTCTTTTGCTTGTTTGCATATCACAATTACATAAGAAAAAATCACCAGCAAGCATTATGTTATGAACATCATAAATATGAGTTAAATGCACACTCGCACATTCATATCAATCTTTGCTTGTTTGTAAAATACTTTTAATGTAGTCTCGAGTGGCAAGAGATCGGTCGTATTGGCGTTCTTTGAGGAAGGCTTATGTTCAGCAGTGGATGGATAGGGGCTACTGCTGATGATGATGATAATGAATCCTCATAACATACACGTTGTTAATCTAATTCGCCCACAGGTGAATATGGTGTCGTGAAGTACAGCCTAACCGGTAATCTCGCCACGCTGTTCACTATCGATGCGGACACCGGAGCGGTGACAGTAGCCGCGGGCACCGACCTCGACCGGGAGGTGACACCCGACGTGTGGCTCCGCGCCGTGGCCACAGACACCGCACCCCCGCACC
Source organism: Helleia helle (assembly GCA_963853865.1). NCBI lineage: Eukaryota > Metazoa > Arthropoda > Insecta > Lepidoptera > Lycaenidae > Helleia > Helleia helle. The sequence goes on along the minus strand of OY971416.1, from coordinate 19,053,397 downwards.
TCGCCAAGTCCACTAGCGTGCCGGTAACAGTTGTTTTCACTCGCCCTAAAGTTTAAAAACAAAATATGTACCTACTTATTTTCGTCTATAATATTGTTCTAAAGGTTAATTAATTAGCCTCTCAATAATTTTGCTATCTGATTAAAAAATATAATATTTCAATTTCGAAGATTAGCTCCAACAAACAAACACATCCGTCAGCTATAATATTATGTTTTCACTCAATTATATATTGCTGTATTATTAATAAGCTAGATTATTAATTATTATTTATTAATCATTATTATAGATAATACATCAGTATATAATTGAATGTCTCGTAATGTTTCATTGAAATTAACTTGACAGAACCTTGCCCAGATAAACCTTGTGAGGTTTTCGTGGTTCAGTTTTTTTGTTTTGAACAAATAAAAAAAGACGTAATTATTTATAAATAATATTTAAAATTAAAAAAGCGATACACTATATTCAAAGTTTTTAGGTTGCTTAAGTTTATCGTGGATCCTAGACAAGAGCCTAGTATCCTCGCCCCGAAGCCATCAGTAAAGTTTTTTAGGGGCTTTAGGGCGGGACCAAGTAACCAGATAACAGAAATGACATAAAGAAACGTTAAACCACTATTTAAATATTCCAGGTGCACATAAAAGTGTCGGACATTAACGACAACCCGCCGGTGTTCACTCAGAAGGTGTACAAGAGCACCATCACGGAGAACATCAAGCTGGACCCGCCCGCCACCATCCTGCAGGTGCTGGCAGAGGATAAAGACGAGGGGGACAACGCGCGGGTCGAGTACACGATAGTGGAGCAGACGGAACCAGGTGGGGACATTGTGTAGTTGGCTATGAAACGTCTATGAACGTCGTGCTTCGTCGTGTGACTGTTAACAATTAAGATGAGAAGAGATACAGAAGTGCTGGTCATCCATTAACCGTACAGTGGCCGGTCCGTGTTGGATGCGAGTAGCGAGGGATCAGTCGTCTTGGTTTTCTTTAAGGGAGGCCTATGTGCAGCAGTGGACGGATAGAGGCTGATGATGATGATTACATTAGAGATAATTTTGCATGGATACCATATAAATACTCGTGAAATACTAAAGTCTAGTTGTTTGGTAGAAGGTAATTAGTAATTACCGATGCCTATCGATGATTTTAAAATACAGACTGCATTTCAAAGCTATATAGTTGTGAATTATTGAGCAAAGGACAGATAGAAACTAAGTGCAAACATTTGGGGATAGGATGGAATGGCTAGCTCACCTACTGAAAAACAAGCGTATCTACGCTATTTCACAACAAATTTAAGTATGACGGAAATATCGAGGCCGGTCCGACACGCCACGCCACACTAGGTTTTAGGTTCTTCAGTGTTTACTTTTTCATGAAACCAAATCACCTTATTCTAGGCGTGTTCACGGTGGACCCTAGCAGCGGCATCATCTACCCGGCGCGCGTGGTCCGCGGCGGCGCGCACTACTCGGTGACGGTGGAGGCACGCGACGGGGGCGGGGCCGGCTCGCTGAGCGACCGCGCGCGCGTCGACATCGCCGTGCTCAGCGTCAACAAACGCAACCCGCAGTTCGTGCAGCCGCCGCTGGACGCGCGCATCGACGTGCCAGAGGTGAATACTCGGATTTCTACAAGACGTCCAAAGGGAAAACCCTAAGTATTTTTGAAGTGAAACTTCTTTGCGCGCATGACGGTAATTTTTTTACGGATGAAATGTCACGTAAATGTGCAACGTTTTTGTCCAAGAAGAGGGAGAGAGTGATTGAGTCCGATTGAAAGAGAGTGAGAAAGGGCGAACGTAGCATGAAGCACATAGCCATGGAGTGAGAGTAGGGAGCAAGCGAGTGAGAAAGATCGAGAGAGAGAGTGAGATAGAGAGAACGTCGCATCGCAAGTCTCGGAAATTTAAAGCTTTAGATTAGTATAAATATAAACGAGATTTAAAAATTAGTTTGCCAAATAAGTTTCACTTCTGACATACATGTGTACTTTGTATGCACGCACTTTTTTTAGTGATCCGTTCCTCAGAATGACAAAACGGAACCCTTGTAGAATCATTTTGTTGTCTGTTTGTCAAACCAAACCTGTACTTCAAATTAACATAGAATCATGAGATTTGGTAAGAAGCTAATGTGTCTCCCAAGAAAAGGAAAAAATCTGAAAACCGGGAATTTTTTGTTATATTACTTTAAAAAACACGTTTTTCGAAACCCTCAGCGCGCGAGTCTTCGGTTTTCTTAATAGTACAAAGTGTAAAACTCGAGGTGATGTCGACTGTACTGTGTACATCATGTCTATTGTTTTTTTTTTTTCTTTCTTTTTCTAACTTGAATGTTGTCCGACTACACTTCTTCTATGATTGGTACATCATGTTTATTGTTTTCCAGCACTCTGCCCAACCAGACTATCTCGTCACTACCATCGTGGCTACGGACGAAGATGACGGCGAGAATGGCAAAGTTTCCTACTATCTGAAGGTGGACAACCAGAACGTTGGCGAAACTAAAGAATTTAGACTGGACCCTCAAACTGGCGAATTAAGAATCAAGTCGTTTTTGGATCGAGAGCAACAGGCTGAATATCAGGTAGACATTTGTTTAACTTTATTACTAATTACTATCGTCTTTTTTTTTTTTTTTTTCGAATTGACCTATGCTATGGTCCAAAGACCTTTATGCGAAATCGGAAGAGTAGGAGAGCTGATGGCTTCTACCTAAAACAGTTAAACGGGAGGGTTACCTCCGCCAGCCGTGGTGTCAATGACATCGCAGCCTCCTGGCATCGGGAAGACACATGCGGCGGGACAGCTCCGCGCCTTCGAACATTGAGGTGCCACCCCAGGCGGACTACCCCCACCAGGTTGAACCACAAGTGATTGCCCAGCAGAAGGCGCCAGCAATACTGGGGCACACCCCGTCCGCGGCAGATTACTATCGTCATAAATAATAGTGGTGTACTAAGTTCTTGTACAATATTCTTAGTATTGTTAAGTGTTTTAATGGACTCAATGTTATTAAGAATGACTAAGAAAAAAATTCACAATGTCATAATGTGTATAATAGTTATGTATTTCAGTGTATAACAAATGTATAAGTATTTATAAAGGGTTTCTATATTAAACTTACTTCAAGCGACTCGATAGTCGCGTATAGATAGGCTTGGCTATAAAGTGAGAACGTTGTTTGAGCCTATTCCGTGCACTCCAGATAAAAAAATATTTCAATTCATCTGACATAAAAAGACATTATGACTATCGTATATCGTATCGTATAATTGAAAACTTATTGAAATTTGCTGATGGTAGCCGCAACATGATAGGATGATATGAACATATATACTGTTAAAAACTCCTTGGATGTATGTAGTTGGTGGTAGTGGCTATTCATTGAATGATAGGATGATGTCTGTATAAAAGATTGTATACATTAAAATTAAACCCCTTGGTACCAGCTTGTGGTGGCAGCGGAAGACAACGGCACGCCGGCAAAGTTCGAGAGTGTGCGGCTGCTGACGGTGGCGCTGGCGGCCGACCAGGACACGGCGCCGCGCTTCCCTGAGCGCCACTACCAGTTCACTGTCAGCGAGAACCTGCCGCCCGCCATCATTATTGGTGAGGCCTGAAGCGAGAGGCACCTTCAACATGTCACCTTGTGCATGTGAATGATGTAGGAAAATCTCACTCAAAACCAAAAGTTATCTGTCACTGTATGCCCGACAGATGTGAAGCATTTTATATTGATACTAGAATTCATGATAATGAATAAAAAAAACCTAGCTGTTACAAGCCGAACGCTTAGGCCCATCATGCCTCAATCGTTCGTACCGCGCTCTCGCTTGCATGCTTGGCTCAGGCGGAACGTCAATCGGAATGTTACACTTTTTCGTGCGTGCAGCCGGCGTTCATCGATTTATAAGACGTTATCACATCAAAAGTTATCACGAAAGAAATTAAAGTACACGTGCGTGCATACGCAAAGGAATTGAGCGCGGCTACGACAATCGCGTATATTCTGTGACGGTGCACCAAATATTTCTAATTCGGTAAATTGAATTTAATGAACAAATTCTTTCAGCTTTACGGAATACTTAGATGTTATGTAATATATGCCATAGCTTTATTTATTTTTCGTGATATCCCCAATGTATTTTAACAAAAAACTATTATTCTGAAAGTCCGAATTATGTTTGCAGGTACAGTGAAGGCGATAGATAGAGACTCAGGCGAGAACGGCAAAGTATATTACCACGTGCTAGAGGGTAACCAAGAAGGCGCCTTCACTGTTGACAGAACCCAGGGCATCATCCGAGCTAATATCACATTCGACAGGTGATATTAAGAAGTACCATATATTAAATTTTAGTATCTAAGGTATTCAGCGATCCCTGCTCATCCTAGTTTGCTCATCGATTGAATTTTTGATTTGTTATACAATTCAATTATACTACCCAAGGAGGGTATAAATCAATAATACTGTTTGGTTTTTCTCTCGTTAAAATGAATCAAACAGCAAGTGAATAATAAATACCAACCGGGTGACTCATCTTTAACTGTCCTGTATGTATCTTATATATAAATCAAGTGAGTTACTCAAATCATCTTTAATGCTACGATACAATAGGGATGTTAAAAGTATTCATATAAACATATAATTTTGATGTCAATTGGTAGTTTCTATGATAGAATTCTGAAAAAATACAATATTTTCCCTTATTTTTATTTGATTAAATTAATATTTAATAAATAAAATGTAACAAAATTTAAAATAGGTCACGTGATAATAAACGGAAATGACGTCACCAGTTCCTATTTAGCGGAAGCGGAAGAATATTGACGTACTTTTATACACCATTTTCCGTACGCAGTACATATTGTAAAAACTAATTTTCAGGCGTTTTGACAGTGTACACACACAAAGGCACCGTCCAACAATTATAAAACTTAGAAGCCATTTTTTATTAACGACAACTAGAATCATTTTATCATTTTTACGATGTTTAACAACATATGACGTCACGTGACAAGTGTTAGCGTTTTGGAGCGAAATTGAAAATGCATTATAAAATGCAAGATTTTATAGGCATTAGACGTATTTAAGCAAAAGTTAATAATATCTAGGCCTCGATTAGATATTTATAAATGATCTATATACATTTATGAAAAATGTCAACATGTCGGATTTTTGTCATGGATATCTAATATACCGCGATAAAATCCGTAGATGTTTTTGGAACGTAGTTAGTAGAACCTTATCACGCGTTGCGAAAGGGGGCTAGACGGAAAAAAACAGACGAAAAGTTGGCACGACACTTTTTGCTATAGTGTGTGTGTGTGTGTGTTTACTCTTTATTATAAATGTTTGAAACATTATCGAATAACATCATGACGTCACCAATAGCGCGATGCAATTACTAAACAACGCCATCTATTGGTAAATTCACGGAAACGTTTAATAATTACATATATGTACCACGCCATCTATTAGCAGTTTTATGTAAACTTTAAATAATTATACATATGTACCCCGCCATCTATTGGCAGATAAATGCTTTAAGAATTATACAATTTAAACATGTTTGAAAAATTAGATATGTAAGTAGTTTTCAATAAAACACATTCCACGTACCTACAGTTGACTTAATTTGACTTGCAAAAATTATTGGTAATGTGTTTTATTAATAGGTCTTGACCTTTTTCTTTTAAGACGAAAAGTTGTAACGACACTTTGCTATAGTTGTAAGCCGTGCGGCGTGCACGTGTTTCTCTGCCTGTCTCTCTCTCTCTCTCTCATACACACACACAGTGTATGTGTGTGTATGTGTGTGTGTGTGTATGTACTTTTTTTGTTTTATATTACAATTCCTTCACTAATTAATCGAAAGGAACTTCGTTCCATCTGGGTGTCCCTTGACACCTCTCTTTAGTTTTTTTTATTAAAAAAAATTAACATTAGAAAATAATGTGTGAAAAAATGTTTTCTTTGACACACACGGACCTATCGCGAGGTCGCTTTTTTATAACCCACCAACTTTTCCATGCTCCTACCCACCTCTCGGTATACGGAGCGAAACGCGGAAGATACCTGTACACCTGCTGATACGCTCTCTTCCCCCGTACAATTCTTTACTCCCAACTCAACAACAAGCACTCTCTTGCGAGAGTGCTTTTGATATTCCCCATAAAGGGGAGAGTGACGCTAGGGACGTACCCTAGCGTCACTCTCCCCTTTATGGGGCTGACGACTTCACATCACGACGGTGACGGCTCGGCAGTCCGGGTGTGTCAATGTTGCAGCTACGACGTCACGCGAGGTCGCTTATGTAATTTTCACATTCCCAGAGAGAAGCAAGACGAGTACAGCCTGACCATATACGCCAGCAACAGCCCGCTGCTGGAGAACGCGGCGGCGCTGCTCAACGCCATCGACAACGGATCCGACAGCGCCGTCGCCGCCGTCAGCGTGCGCGTGCTCGATGATAACGACAACGAACCCGTCTTCCCCAGGAAGGTCTACTATGCTGGTAAGAAACAATTGAAGGACGATATAGAACTGAAGAAACAACCAAATTCTTATAATTATATATTTATATTTATTCTATAGGCCCCCCTAATGCTTTCTTTGACTAGAGCCGCCCGTATCATATTCGCACATCTAGAACTGCCGGCCTACTCTTGACTGCAGTGCCAATCTCACAGCAATACGAATTCAATCCAGTTCCAGTTCCAATCTGGCCATTATAATAAAATATAATAACAAAATAAAATTCAACATATTATGATGTTTATGTTTTTTTTTAATTAAAAAATGTCTCCAATAATGAATTATTATCTATTATAATGTAGTTCCTTAAATTAAACCTAAACTTATTTTTTTAAAGCATTAAAAGCAAAATAAATTATTATACATTCTGGCATAATGTGTATTGCTGCTATAAAAAAAAGCTTACGCGCAATTTTGAATAGACATCAAATTTCAAAATAGCTCAAAATATAGTAAACAAAAAAATAAAATAGAAATCATCTTCTTTCTTTATTTACCAGTAATGCTGGTGCCAAGGCTTTCCAAAATAATAACTGAAGTTCTGACAGACAACATACAAATTATTATTGTTATGTATTTTAGTGATTGGTCATCTTGGTGTTTATTTATTGAAAATGAAGTATTTTACTCATAAACATAGGCTTAATTTGTTTACAAAATACTGTGATTTATTTAAATATTGCTTTCTTGGGTTAAAAGATAATAAAAGACCAATTGTTAAGTATTTTAGTACTTATTTTTATAAATACTGTGATTGTAATATAGATTATATCAATCAATGACCAAAAATGTAGACAGGGAAATAAAAACTGTTACATTTAAATATTGCTACCTTAGGTTAAAAGAGAATAAAAGGCTTATTGTTAAGTATTGTAGAACTTATTTTTATAAATACTGTGATTGTAATATTGATTATATCAATCAATGACCAAAAATATAGATAGGCAAATAAAAACAAATAGTAGTTTAACGAGAGTTTAATGAAAGCATTAAAAACACTGTGGCCTAGGAGACATTGTCACCTATTCTTCAGAACACCCATAGTATGCTTACTATGGGTGTTCTGAAGAATACCATGCCACACAATTAAATTTGGTGTAGTGTTCTTCAGGTGAGCCAGCCGGAGCATCCAAATAGGTGTCATCATAATAGTTCTTTGGGCATAGCCAGAGTCTCCTAAAAACATATAATTATTGCAATATAATATTTATGTATGGAACAAATGATCACTTTCTTATAGTGAAGGACCCTGTGGCCTAGGAGACATCGCCACCTATTCTTCAGAACATCAATAGTATGCTTTACTGTATTGCGTGCCACGCAATGAAACTTGGTGTAGTGTTCTTCAGGTGAGCCAGCCGGAGCATCCAAATAGGTGTCATCATAATAGTTCTTTGGCCATAGCCCGAGTCTCCTAAAACATATAATTATTGCAATATAATATTTATGTATGAAACAAATGATCACTTTCTTATGATTTTAACTTAGAATTAACAAGTAAATAAACAAGTTCCCCAAAATTTAAAAAGGAATGAACACATTTTAAGATTCCTATATAATGTTTATGTTATTTGCCAATTTAAAGGTATTACTAATATAAGAAAAGGCATTATTAAAACTAAATTATACAATTACAGAATCCAAGAGTCAACTTAAAATTAAAACATTTCTTAAGTGAAATCCTTTTCTATTATAAAACCTCTCATTTTGGGCTGGACGTATGATAGCCATATAAGTACCATCAATAGCACTTCCTACGGATGTTATTTGGAAGTTTTCATAAAATAATGCAAATATATGTAACTCAATAAGTCAAATAGATTATTATAATTAGCACTTTGATTTGTCTAATAGATAGTATCACATAATATGAAGAACAATGTAGAACCAATCAATAATAAAATAATTTGAGATATATTTTTTTATGTATCCTACATAGGCCGTAAATAAAGAGAAAAGATGAACTATAGAAGAGGTTAGATTATAGATATTTCTATTAACATACCTTATAACGCGTAGATACTAGATGGTAGATACAAATCCAAATCGCTATGAACAACTTCAAAGCTCCTTGCTGAGGCAATACATCACTCATGATGAACGCATTATTGGCATATAACGCGCCATTCTTCTTAGATTTCGCCTTTGTCTTAGATCTATCCTAATATATCCAAAAAGAAGTGCCAATCGTGCCATAATTTTAATAAAAAACACTTTAAACAACGCAATCAAACACTAAAAACTTAAGTTTTGTTGAACAATGAACTGTGTAAATTCGAACCCAATTTCAATTTCGAAGTCGATACGTCAACGTCAAAATGTTGTCAAGAGTACGAATTAAGGAAATATGTATGAACAAGATCGAGAAATCCCGATTTCAATTAGTTACATAAAATTTCACTGTAATGGAGTCAAATTGTGCGCTAGTTGTAGCGTCTTTTCGATCCCAATCCTAAATTTCGATAGGATCGAGTGTCAAGAGTAGGCCGGCTGATATTGATCTGATTAGACTTAAACCTATTTATATACGTAAGGCATTTTCTCCGTGGTTACACTTGTTTGTAATTTTGTCGTTGGCGATGATTTTACCAAGTTTGAGGTCAGTATATTTTATAGATTTCTTATGTATTATCATCAACTTTTTTGTTTTTCTTTTGTTACACATCTTTGTACATTCTAATTCTCTGTCTTCTAGGATCGATGAATAAATAAAACTAAATTAGAAAAAACAAACAAGTACATATTATACAACTTGTATTTTTTATTGTCTCCAGGTGTTAAACAAACAGCCCGTGTGAACGAGCCCATTATATCAGTGGTGGCCGAAGATCCAGATCTAGATGAGAACGGAACCCTCATCTACATGATAGCGGCTTCGAACTTGTATAAGTTCGGAGACTCGAAGTCATCCGGAAGTATAGTACCTTCGCCTTTCAATATTAGTCAAGATGGTGAGCCCTATTGGAATATAATATTGGTGATAGTATTATTAAAATCTTATATGAATGTAAATTATTTAAAATAAATTATAGGAGTGGTATCGTCGGCAACTCCTCTCGCTGAGTACGCGCGCGACCGCTTTGCGCTGGAAATACGTGCACACGAGCAAGCTCCGCCCCATCGCAGCGCGCATGCAATGTTATATGTAAGTTACTTAATAAACTAAATTGTCGAGGGTATAATAATATGCTAGATTTAAAAGATATCCAAATATATTAACCTATATTTGGATATATTTTTCATCTCTCTCTCTCTTTCTCTTTTCATTTAAGAGATTTACTTTTGTCGGTAGAGTAATCGCTAATATTAAGGATTAGCGATTACTCCACCGACAAAAGTAAATCTCTTAAATGAAGAGAGAGAGAGAGAGAGAGAGAGAAATATAGCCGGTTAATATATTTGGATATCTTTCTGTCAATTTTTTCTAGGTAAAATCATAATGTATATTATGAATTTATTTGTATTAATAACAGCTGTATTATTAGCATAACTTTTGTCAATTTGTTGTAGCTATGGATCGTAGAACACGCGTCTCTCATTCGTCTCGTGGTGTCGCGAGCGTGCGGGGGCGTGTCCGGCGGGGCTGGCGCGCACGGGCCGAGCGAGGGGGAGGCGCTGCGGCGGCGGCTGGGTGACGCTGCCGGCGCGCTGCTCGTGCCCGCGCGCACGCTGCCGCTGGTACACCACGACACCAGATACGATGACTGGTAATATGCGAAAATCTTATGGAATATTCTAAAAGATCAAATATAAGAAATAATCTATGACAACACTGTTACTGATTCGTCATTGTATTATTGAAATGACATTTAATTAAGGACTTTAACGTACATTCGCTCATTATTCCTCTAATATTTTTTTTGTACACTTCTTTATTTATTTTTTAAGAAAGAAGAAGAAGATCTAAACAACTATATATATATATATATATATATATATATATATATATATATATATATCTATAAGTCTATTTCTGTTCTTATTTTTTAATCATCTCAATATGAGTTCATGAATATGACACAAATATTCTTTAACTTTATGCTCGTGACAAGAAAACTAATGCCATCAATCATTTTTTGTTTTTTTTTTCCGAAATGAGAAAAAAATAAAATATTTTTGTGAAATTCATATCTTTTACTAATAGATTGTCTGTTATTAAAATACTTTTAATATAAATATTTTTTGTAGGTGCGAAATCCACATGCATGCAGTGGACCCTGTGACGTACCAGGTGCTGTCGGTGGACAAGGTGCTGCAGACCATCGACTCCAAGTACGACGACCTCAAGGACGTGTACCAGCAGTACGGCGTCGAGACACTCATAGCCGCCAGCGCCTCGTCCAAAGGTTAATCATTCACCCTTTATTTCCATCAGTATTTGCATCCAAAATTAGCTAATGTTTAAGAGAACGCATTGGAAATTTTAACGTCAATAATTTCAAGTTATTTCAGTAAGTCCAAAACGAAAGAAAATATAAGTTATTGACCTAATAGTTCATAATAAAAACCTCATTTTTTTAGTTTTCAATACATGATTAGGTAACTTTTGTAACAGAGAAAAAAATATCTCAATCCCATTTTAAAAAGAGATTCACATCTTATGGGCAAACGGAACCGATTTAAGCCTCTTAACTTTTGTCGTAGATGAGTCTATACAATATGTTCTTTAAAATAATAGAAGGAATTTCTCTAATTATCGTTTTTGATGCAAAAAATAACAAAAACCATTTTTTCGTTTATGTCCTTTATGTCCATACGCTCGCGCGCCTATGGAGAGCCTTACCCCGCTCAGGACGCTCAGTCCCCTCTGGCGCGTGTCCGGTATTAGAATTATAGTATAACAATGCGTCGCCTTAAGTATATGCCAAAAATGACTGACGTTCATGTAGAGTCAATAGATGTTGCATTACACTAGATATGATAATCTTAATCTTCGTCCTTGATTATCATATTTTGTAATTATCAAGTTTTTTTGTACTTTTTCCACCTACCCGGCACCTAGGAAACTTTATCACAGCACTAATTTATGATATTATTAAATATTAAAAGAAAAAAATATTCACGACTTTCATTCTTTTATTTATAATATAAAAATAGGACAACTAAAATCAGTACTTACTCCCATCTATAAAGTATTACGGAGTTTCGACCCCTTGGCGATAACTAATGTAGGGTCGATTCCAGCGGCGGACAGCTTCGACCCCGCGCTGGCGGCGCTCATAGCGCTGCTCATCGTGCTGTTCACCGGCATCGTCACCTTCGTCGTCGTGTGCGCCTGCCTCAAACACTGGTGAGTGTTTTACTTCAAACGTTATCATAGTTGTGATGGCCGGCTGGTTGAGTGGTCAGGCTACTGGAAATTTTACGCAGCGGTCGCGGGTTCGAATCTCGCCGAGTGCAGATAATGAGTATGATAAATATAGATATCTGCACTGAGTCACGGATGTGTATGTATGTATTTATATAAATTTATCAAATTTATTTCCGAACTTACCACGGGGCTAGGTTAACGTGGTGTTATTGTTGGATATTAAAAAGAAAAAAAAAAGTTGTAATGTTTGTAAGTTTGACTTTTAATCTCATCAGGCATGCAGGTTTCCTCGCGATGTTTCCTTTACCGATGAGCAAGCGATGGACTCATGTTAAGGTGTATGTAGGGATTTAGAAAAACCCATTTCAAGGCACTGCAAGGGTCAGAATCGAACCCGGACCCTCTCACTGAAGTGGCCGAGCCCATACCCATTAGACCATCGCCGCTCTGTAAAAATATAAATAATATATCTCTGTACAAATGTAAATGTATCTTCTTCATACGTCGATTCTTCTGATAACTAAATTCCGTGACGATAATCTGTGAGTCTAGATATGATTATCCAGCCCCTTCCTATTGGACAATAGCTTTCATGTTTATTCTAGCATTATTAAAGTGAATTTTACAAAACAAAACGTTAATTAACATAATGTTAATGGTAATCGATGTTATTCTCAGGGTCATACCGCCCCCATCTCTTCAGTCGAGCAAAGGTGACAGTTTAGCCCGGAGGAGAATACTGGAGGAGTTGAGTACGACGGAGAATCCGCTCTGGCTGGAGACCAAGCTTCGACCATATGAGGAGCAGGAGCTCACTATGAACGTCTTTGGAGACCAGAACGAGCAGAATGCTGAACAGCCACAGGTAATGATTACCAAATTCTCTCCCTAAACGAATAAATAATAATAAAATATAAATAAAAATGAAAAAAATAAATATTTTTTAATGTACCTATTTAAAAACTGTACCTATTATAAATTATAATAGGCAATGTGGAAAATTCTAAATAAAAATACTTTAATATAAAGAATTAATTTTTTTTTAAATCGCGTGACTACAAACGCGTCACGATTAGCCGCCATCAGCCATGCATCGAGCATATATATAGGAGCTGTTCTATAGATTGACTCATCACGATATCTCTGGAACTTTAAAAGACCTAGAGACTTGAAATTTGGTAGGAATATTATTTTTGCCATGTAGAGGTCAGCTAAGGATTTTATTTTTAATTTTGACAGAACGAAGTCTGTGCGGGCAGCTAGTAACTAGTATAGATAGAGTAGTAATGTGAGCCGTAACATTAAAACTGGTCAGTTATTTGTCACTGACGTTATAGCAATTCAACCAACCAGTACATACGTCCCATCGGCTAATCATCCATCAATGGCCAATCAGAGCGCAGAATCGGCGCAGCGTCGCGGCACAAATTTGGCGGAATTTGTTTTAATACAAAACACATTTCCGCTCTATTCTGGTTATATGCTTGATGATCCTGACACACATGTTTGCCGTCACGGGACGAACGGCAGATCATCTTCAGTAATATTAAAATTTATAATTAATAAAAATCTTTAACGAAAGGTGGAATAAAATTATGATAGCGACATGCCGTTTGTCGTCACGTCGTTCCATTCGATTTTATCAATTGATGTTTCACGTCAAAATGTGTGTCGCAGCTGGTGACGGATAACACGTACGCCACGATCGCGGGCGGGCGCGCGGAGTACGGCTCGCTGCGGGAGAGGGAGCCCTCCGCACTAGAGGCTGCACTGGGATTCCAGGTAACATGATATATATTCCGCTTAGTAGTATTGCGAGGCAGGAAATGTAAAAATTGCACTGTAGTATCAGGTCATTAATTTGTTAGTTTTAATTACATCAAATTCTATCTAAATTGGGCAAGGAAAATTTAAGTTAATTCAGCATAAACCGAAAACTTCTGTTTCTCCCTAAGTCAGCCCTTCAAAAGATATGCTGTGAAAACGTAATACTTACTATTTTGTTACAGGGTAGCACGTTCAAGCCGCCGTCGCCGGACACGCCGGAGCCGCCGCCCCGCCCCTCCGCCGGCCTTGGGCAGCTATGATGGTAATATATTGTATTATTTGGGCCTAATTAGCCCTATTTAATAAGGCTCAACAACTTCAAAGGACATAAACAGCCCACTGTTAGGAAGCACTTGAGTATTTGACCCAATCTTATCGGATATAGTTACCGCATTGTTTTGCGGCCCACTGTTTGACGATTATCGAGTATCAGGCCCAATGTAGATTAGCAAACTTTTATGTGTCCGCTGGGTAGTCACAGCGCTGTCCTATGAATGGGTGGTAAATTTCACACACCCTTAAAGACCATGCACCAGGTACCCAGATTACCTCGCGACGTTTTTTTTCACCGATGAGCAAGCGATGAGCGTCAGGTGTATGGGAAATTTTAGAATAACACATTTTAGGTTGGATGTGTTCGGCCATCTTGACGATAATTAAAACGGGCTTTTGTCCAACCAATGAGTATGGTTATGCGGTTTTTTGATGATTACTGGAAGTCGACTTTTTCCGTTGTTTTTTAGCGAATTTCCTCAGGGAAACTATGTTCCCCCATATCTAATAAATGATATCTACATTCTGAATTCTGAGGGATATTTTCTGATAAATATGTTTCTCTTTCAGATATTGAACGTTAGTTGAAAAATGAACTTTACTGTAAGTGTAAATAGAGCTGTGAATGACGCATGTTGGTGACGTATTTTATGTGAGTGATACAAGTGAGTTTATTTAGTCAAGGTGAAAGAAGATATCGAAGAAGAATCAATACAAAAACGATACATGATCCCTCTATATTAGGATAGGTCAAACAAAATACATCACGAATAGGTTGTGCATAATTACTCTTATAATAAACTTGTCTCATCAAATCTCAATGTTGTGAACTGGGGGCCTACCACAATCTCTTAAAGCATTATTAATATAATCATACATTGAATTTTCATACCACAACATACTTAAAACAATCTTATTATAACATTGAAAACAATCATACTTTCCTAGCGATTTTGGTGACGTCATCTCGTATTGTTCGTTCAATTGTGGTTCAATCCACGCTTATTTGGTACCACAACGCCTTTTTTGACAGCGAGCATTAATACTTTTATGTCAAATTTAGCATTCTTGAAAAAGTTACTATCGTGCGACGGATTTATGATTGTTTTGTGCAATGTTTCATAAAATACTAATTTTTACCATATAATAGTAAGTGTAATGTAGAAAAAAATTATTTCTGGTGTTTTAGTGACAGAATAATTAATTTTCGATGTTATTTTAGATGAACGACTACAAAATATTTGTTTAGATATTAATTGCATTATCCTTCTATTCTATGCAAATGGATCATACAAACGTCCTTTTAATTAGGTAATAATGAGGGTTATGTGGCTCAACATACTGTCCTCTGTAATTGCGCAGGTTACCGAGTGCCTTAATACCCAGCAAATGCGCCAAAAATATATAAAATTTCCCATGACTGGTAAAGAGCGAAACAGAGTTAAAGCTGAGTAGGTAAGTATTTATTTTAATAAGTATTAATAGTTATAATGAAACTTTGCTGTTATGCTACGAAGGTTATGCTATAAAGGTAATTAGGAGACATCCCTAATTACCTTCCTAATTACCTTTTATAACTTTAGAAAAAGTTGTATCAATCAAGATACAATGTAATAAACACACCTCAGCAAAACCTCTGCAAAGATGGGGGAATCATATTTATGAAATAAAAATACTTTTCATTGTGCATATGTATTGTCTATATTTTTATTATACTTTAACAACCATAATTAGATATATGAATTTAGGACTCAACAAATTAGTTGGTTGAATCGGGGTCCTTTATTAAAATGTTTAACTTCCAAATGCAGTATATTATTATATGATATTTACAATTTTATACAATATAATTAAGATAAAATAATACATATAAATAATGTATGTGAAAAATCAATAATTCTAACAATATTATTTATTTCATTTTAAGTCTAACAAAAACTCCTGTGCAACAACTGAGTGACGAAGATGTATCAAAGAATCCCAGTTACATGTAAATAATGCATTTGAGTGAGCAGCCTCACACAAGAATATGGCACTGCAGCAGCCAGCAGGGCATAACTACACGGAATTTTGGGAAACTCTGGGAAAAGCGCATCCTGGGATCCTGAAAAAGAAAAAAATATATTATTCATACCTATATTGTTTTATCTACTTTTTTATTTTACCTTAAATTTAATAAAAAATAAATTTTTTATAATGTTCAATGTTCTTAAAAGATCAACTGTTGGAGATTAATTATTAAACTTCTAGACAATATTATTTAATAGTGTCAATATAATTTATTGCATTACTAATTATTACTTATAATATTACTACAAAATTTAAAGCGGTGTAATAAAATAAAATTTAAATATAATAATATATTTGTATTATTTAATGTTGTTTTAAGAACAACTGTTGGAGATTAATAGTTTAACTTCTTGACATAATATTATATTTCTATTATTGTCAATATAATTTATAGCATTACTAAATATCACTTAGGTATAATATTACTACAAAATTTAAGATAGTTTTAAATTAAATATTTATAATAAGTTTAATATATAAAGGAATACAATTTTTCCTTTAAGTAGTTTCAAATCAAATTTGTAAGCAATGAACTTAACTAAATAGATAATAAAACTTGAAAATAGCACTAGCGCAATTATTGTAGTTAATCATATTGATAATATATTACACAATACAAAAAAGGATAATAAAGTTTTAACAAATAGGTACACACTTACTTTTGACCAGCCTTTCCAATCTTTATGTGCACCACTCCCTTGCGAGATGAGAGCTTCTGCCATTTTTCTCCATTTCCTCTTAGAATATTCTTTATCTTGTAAAGAGCGATTGTAGCAGGTAACTATATCTCTGTTACCGTTTAAGAATTCCCAATGCAGTTCTAATTGTTGGTAATTAACTCGGTTACTTCTACACCTGTAAAGTGAATAACAAAACATTACAACCTATAGTTTCAAAATATGGGTTGTAATGTTTTGTTATTCACTTTACAGGTGTAGAAGTAACCGAGTTAATTACCAACAATTAGAACTGCATTGGGAATTCTTAAACGGTAACAGAGATATAGTTACCTGCTACAATCGCTCTTTACAAGATAAAGAATATTCTAAGAGGAAATGGAGAGAAATGGCAGAAGCTCTCATCTCGCAAGGGAGTGGTGCACATAAAGATTGGAAAGGCTGGTCAAAAGTAAGTGTGTACCTATTTGTTAAAACTTTATTATCCTTTTTTGTATTGTGTAATATATTATCAACATGATTAACTACAATAATTGCGCTAGTGCTATTTTCAAGTTTTATTATCTATTTAGTTAAGTTCATTGCTTACAAATTTGATTTGAAACTACTTAAAGGAAAAATTGTATTCCTTTATATATTAAACTTATTATAAATATTTAATTTAAAACTATCTTAAATTTTGTAGTAATATTATACCTAAGTGATATTTAGTAATGCTATAAATTATATTGACAATAATAGAAATATAATATTATGTCAAGAAGTTTAACTATTAATCTCCAACAGTTGTTCTTAAAACAACATTAAATAATACAAATATATTATTATATTTAAATTTTATTTTATTACACCGCTTTAAATTTTGTAGTAATATTATAAGTAATAATTAGTAATGCAATAAATTATATTGAAACTATTAAATAATATTGTCTAGAAGTTTAATAATTAATCTCCAACAGTTGATCTTTTAAGAACATTGAACATTATAAAAAAAATATTTTTTATTAAATTTAAGGTAAAATAAAAAAGTAGATAAAACAATATAGGTATGAATAATATATTTTTTTCTTTTTCAGGATCCCAGGATGCGCTTTTCCCAGAGTTTCCCAAAATTCCGTGTAGTTATGCCCTGCTGGCTGCTGCAGTGCCATATTCTTGTGTGAGGCTGCTCACTCAAATGCATTATTTGCATGTAACTGGGATTCTTTGATACATCTTCGTCACTCAGTTGTTGCACAGGAGTTTTTGTTAGACTTAAAATGAAATAAATAATATTGTTAGAATTATTGATTTTTCACATACATTATTTATATGTATTATTTTATCTTAATTATATTGTATAAAATTGTAAATATCATATAATAATATACTGCATTTGGAAGTTAAACATTTTAATAAAGGACCCCGATTCAACCAACTAATTTGTTGAGTCCTAAATTCATATATGTATCTAATTATGGTTGTTAAAGTATAATAAAAATATAGACAATACATATGCACAATGAAAAGTATTTTTATTTCATAAATATGATTCCCCCATCTTTGCAGAGGTTTTGCTGAGGTGTGTTTATTACATTGTATCTTGATTGATACAACTTTTTATAAACTTATAAAAGGTAATTAGGAAGGTAATTAGGGATGTCTCCCTAATTACCTTTATAGCATAACCTTCATAGCATAACAGCAAAGTTTCATTATAACTATCAATATTTATTAAAATAAATACATACCTACTCAGCTTTAACTCTGTTTCGCTCTTTACCAGTCATGGGAAATTTTATATATTTTTGGCGCATTTGCTGGGTATTAAGGCACTCGGTAACCTGCGCAATTACAGAGGACAGTATGTTGAGCCACATAACCCTCATTATTACCTAATTAATAGGACGTTTGTATGATCCATTTGCATAGAATAGAAGGATAATGCAATTAATATCTAAACAAATATTTTGTAGTCGTTCATCTAAAATAACATCGAAAATTAATTATTCTGTCACTAAATCACCAGAAATATTTTTTTTTTTACATTACACTTACTATTATATGGTAAAAATTAGTATTTTATGAAACATTGCACAAAACAATCATAAATCCGTCGCACGATAGTAACTTTTTCAAGAATGCTAAATTTGACATTAAAGTATTAATGCTCGCTGTCAAAAATGGCGTTGTGGTACCAAATAAGCGTGGATTGAACCACAATTGAACGAACAATACGAGATGACGTCACCAAAATCGCTAGGAAAGTATGATTGTTTTCAATGTTATAATAAGATTGTTTTAAGTATGTTGTGGTATGAAAATTCAATGTATGATTATATTAATAATGCTTTAAGAGATTGTGGTAGGCCCCCTGGTCTCCTATTCAAAATCAGTGGCCATAGTTCGTCTCATCGTAGGTCAAAGCAGGCAAACATACTCCGCCTTAACATAGAATTTTCTTGCAAACAAATTGTTTGCGTTATTTATATATACATTGTCATAAATAATTTTTATTGTTACTTATTCTAATAACTAATTTAACATTCACTATATATGTAAAAGCAGATAGATTTTATCGAAGTGAAATCAAAACCATATTTGATTAGAAATGGACATAATATTTTCCTAAAACGGCATGTAAGCCATAAAAATACTAAGTATTTTTTTGTAATGATTAAAAATAGTTTTTGTGTATCCAACTATATAGTTACCTGAGTACAATACGTCAACAACGTCCTATGAACACGTGAATCGTAGAATAATACCGGGTGTGGTGTTCTAATGTAGTCATCAAACAATACGACATGTACCGGCAGTAGACTTCAGACTTAGAGAGAAACTCTGTGTAGCTTCGGATTTGTAGAGCGCCAAAAATGTACTATTCGTTGAAAACAGTTGAGATTATTTATTTAATACAAAACTCCAACTAATTTATGGCTAGTGCTATACCAGAGATGTTGTATTTGTTTTACGCTTTTAAAACGCTTTACAAAACGAACCTAGAGTAGATTCTACCGAAAGTAAGATGGTTGATATTTATTGCTAATAGGTACATCGTCTCAGGCAGAGAATCTCTGTGATACTCAAGATCCTAAGTGTATGTAAATTATACTTATTTTAGGATAAGAAATATATAGCCTGACCAGAAAAATAAAAACCCTCGCCATATTGCGGAAAAGTAAAAACTAATTTCTGTATGGACGTTTATTAAAAAAAATATTGTGTTGACGTAAAAAAGATACAATGGCGACACCACGCAGGGTCAATATTTCTGTTCAGGCTACAAAAGTTTTATTTTTGTGTCTTCTGTCTGTCGTGTGTAATGTCAAATTAAATTATTTTGTATGTCACGTAAAAGTTATAAAAATTAATTGTAAAGTAAGATTACCAATAAGAATTAAAGGTCTATATCTATACTAATATTATAAAGCTACAGAGTTTGTTTGTTTATTTGAACGCGCTTGAAAAATTCTTTCAGTGTTAGATAGCCCATTTATCGAGGAAGGCTATAGGCTATATAACATCATGCTGTGACTAACAGTAATTAAGTTGAGTAAGTTAATGTGGGCGAAGCTGCGGGCAACAGCTAGTATTTTATATGAACGAGATTAATTGGAAATCGACCGACCTGAAAACTTTTACATTTATTAGTAAATGATACACAAATAAACTAATGCATTTTACATATTAAATATATTGCCATGCTGTGTATATTGTACAAATACTTATTGTTTAATATTGATCGTTTGATACATGCCATGTTTAATGAATTAGAATTAATTGTATATATTTTTTGTATTTTTTATAACAACGAAGTATTAAATAATTGAATATATCTTGTGTTTTATTTTAATCTAATAATATTTAAAATATGTATGACTTTTAATAAGAATAATTAGTTATTGCTTGATTGAGGAATAATTACTACACTGGTCCATTAAAATGTTTTTTTTTGGGTTTTGGTTGCAAAAACTTTAACAATATAATAAATAAAGAATAAAATTGAATGTTCTACAATTTTATTCCGTCATTTTTATTTTAGTAAAAAGCTAAAATGCTGTTCACACACCTTTTTCAAGATGGCGGCCGGGGGAAAATGTGGCGACCCCATAAAGTTGGATTTAGCTCTCCGATAATCCCTCCATGACATGACTCCAAATCTCTGCCTCAGACTTTAGCCCTCCCAAATTTACTGGTGGGAGGGATGCGTTGCGCAGCGCGGCACACACACATTTATATTGTATGGCGGTACCCATGCCGCGCGGCAAAAGCGCATCCCTCCCCCAGTAAAACTAATTGAAATTATAAAAATAAAAGATACAATAAACTAGCCAAGACTTTTTATTCTTTATATTGTAACACTGATTCAAGGTACTAGTGACTCGCCTCACAGAACTCAAGTATTGTGACAGGCCAGCCCTCAGGCACTCCTCCAGTCCCTGTAGGGAAGTCTTCATGTGCGAGAACAAATCCGACATCGCCTCTAGTTTCAATAGTATCAGCCGTTGGAAGGTCACATGGTAGTTGTCTCTTTGCATCTGAAATATATTATATTATACTAATAATAAAAAAAGTTTTTGTGAACACGCTAAGGTCCTTTTCCAACCCGACGCCAGGAGGCCGTTTGGTCGCAGACTGCACGGTTGGCGGGGGGCAACCCCCCACTTTTACAAACCAAAACTGAGCCAAATGGGCTCACACTAATCCGATGTAGCATTAGGGCCTTCGGGCCGCTAGCATAGATCCATCCGAAAAAAAGCTAAAATCCTGATTAGAATTTCTGATATGGAATATCTATTGGTGGCTTATAGCAGTAAAATGACTCGAATGCCTTTACGGAAACGCTTCGATCAACAATTGTGGAATCGGCATTACGCTGCCATGGCGTGATGCTTCCACTATAGGCACTACTCTCGACTTCTTTGAGTGTGCGCACGCCATCGCATATAATATTATATGGGCACGCGTACGGCGTTTTATATTATACCTACTTTGTTTTATTCCATTTTTCATTATAATTGTTTATTGAGGTAGTGTCATGCTGCTTTGCAGCTGAATTGGGCCGGCATGACCGGAGTGGTACCTCTCACTCATAACACCGGTGTCAAGTGACAGTTATGCTGTCGCGTTTCGTGCGGTTTGCGAGTTTTCGGTGGCCCATTGGGGGGATAGGAAAAAGAAGGCAACGCATCTGCGTAACTTTTGGTTATGCGGATGTATGTGTATGGGCGTCGATAGTCGCTAAAAGGCTTCGACTACTCGTTTGCCCTCCTATGTTATAAAAAGAAATTGATTAATAAATTCTGATATGAACACAGATGTTTCACATCTATCGGGAGCAACTGCTTACTTTTTTGCAACAATTTGCTAGCCTTATTATAATATATATAATAGGAAGGACTATTTTTATTAACAATTATCAATTTATTTCTCTGTGCAAAGTTATTTTCCAATAATGGTGGACGGGTCTTCACTCTTCACCAGTTTGAGTCGCGCCATTTTAATTATACCTATATTATATATACAATTATGTACTTATGATGCAACATTGATGTATACATACATATTCTACTAAACACTCTCCAGCGCCATCTTCATCTCCGGGATTATTGACTCTGCATCGGTTTAGCAGATATCGGTAGGATTTACGCCATTTTTTTATCTGGAACAATATTTTGTAAAATAGAAATGAATAAATCCAATACGTTGCCTTTTGGAGGTTGGATATCCATATAACAATTACAAACGGTGATATTATTACCTGTTTAGAATTATTAGAATATATAAACTATTAGAATTACCTCTTTTTCCAATTGGTACACCGCATGTCTCTTTTTCCCCTCATTCGCATTTGCAGCCTTCAGACAATTGCTCTCAGCTGAGCAATATGATTTCTCCGAGTTGGTGATATCCTCTCTGTGTAGCTGCACGCACTCATGCCACTAAACAAAAGT
The DNA here is from genome assembly GCA_963853865.1 of Helleia helle. Lineage (NCBI taxonomy): Eukaryota > Metazoa > Arthropoda > Insecta > Lepidoptera > Lycaenidae > Helleia > Helleia helle. Next base: position 19,030,756 of record OY971416.1, on the reverse strand, counting down.
TTATATAAGCGATACTAATTTTTCTCAGCTGGATATGGTGCATGAACGAAGTATGCCCTTTTTTTAAGTGGACGCAGCTCTACCCACAAAAACCCGGCGAGTGCCACCAATGCCGCCTTTGGTAAGGTGCCCCGGATCTAATAAACAAACAGGGCACCTCGACGGCTAATCAGTCCCCCAAGTGGCCGACGCCACCTCCACAGAGGCGTTGTCCCGCACCACTGAACAACCCCTCTAAACGTCTGGACAGTACAATGGGGTGAGGTTCCCATCCTCGCTCCTTGTCCCCTGCTCTTTTGTCCCCTCTTCTTATAAGAGAGGTACAAAGAGCCCCCTTGGCTCAATTAGCTTCGCCCAAGGTGCAGCGGCTCACCCTAGGCTACTGAGCCCCACCGCCACGTCAAGGCCTGAACCATGGTGGGGTGCGCTATAAGACCTGACCTAATGAATCCCTTTTTTTTAAATGTTAGTTGGATATGCAAATATGCAAATAAGTGGTCGACGTCGCCCATGAACATAAACTAGTATACCTGGAACGAGCCCAGGCAACTCATTTATGTGTTGCCTATCCTGAGACATAAGATGTTAAGTCTCGGTGCCAGTAATTACACTGCCTGTCTTGCCCTTCTCTCCGAAACACAGCAAAGCTGTTTCACGGGAGAAACAAGCAAGATGGTGGTACTCATGCAGCCGGGAGCGCGGCACAGCGGTTCCCTCCCACCGGTCCACCACTACTTAGGTCAGCGTCCCTCATGAATAGGTAAACCTGAAAATAGACCAGGCAGCTCATCCACGAATTGTCATTACATGCTCGATGTGAACATTATAAGCTTGATGGCCAATAAGAACTAGATTGTCACTCACGAGTTTTTTTTCCGGGCGCTTAATTGGGCCGGCCCGCGAATTTCTCTGCAGACCACCGGTCCGCACCATTGTTAGATTAAGTTTTGATGAATGATGATTTAATAATAATAATATCTATGAACGTTTTCACACCACGTCAATCTAGTCCCGTGGTAAGTTCTCGAAGAACTTGTGTTACAGGTACCAGACAACGGAAATATATTTAATACTTTTATATATATACATATATTTAAGATTTTTATTATATAATACACATATTTAATACACATCCATGACCCAGGAACACAGAAAATATTTTTGGTTCCCTGGCGGGATTCGAACCCGCAACCTCCGGCTTGAGCACTAACGCGCTTACCACTGAGCCACAGAGGTCGTCAAATTAATTTTTTTGTTTCACTCACGATTTCACACTAGACAAAGTAATAGTAAATAATTGTGTTCTTTTCTAAATACCTTGGCACTATCGTTGACCCAGTGGAAGCTGTGCTCCTTGTGTCTGACCACCTCTAGCCTGTAGTGAGCGGTGACGTTCACCTGTTGGACCTGGAAGTCGGTGAACCATCCCTTCATCAGCTTGCGGTCGCTCTTGTCTAACTCCAGAGACGAGTTCACGTAGCTGGCGTACATCTGCAGCAGTGATGCTGTCCTTTCTGGGGCTTCCGTTGTCGTCTAAAAATGCAAGGGTTATTTTATACTGGAAGATGTGCAAAAACCTGCAGCATCAACCCTAGTGACTCCACCATACATGCCACTGTAGTATTTATAATCTGTCGCACCTACCTCACAGGCGACACCTACGAAGGCTATAAACAACATCAGAACGAGCCGGTCCGCCATATTGCTTTGATCCCGACACTGATCTGCTCCGCTAGCGCAACTTACGACTACATAATCCAAAAAGTCAAGTGGAGTACTGACAGCAAATATACGTAATACTGTTTAGTATTGTACAATTATGTTCCGTTTTATGGATTAATATCAAAATTTCGTGTTTTAAATACCTAAGTACGTCTGATCCGCGATCTAGATATCAAAAAGGTTGATAGTGTCTCTGTGAAACGCACCGCATAAAGCGAATATAGGTTTTTTTTTATATATTGTACGTTTTCAAATAGGCTATTTATATTTGAAATCTTAATGGAAATTATAAAAATTCATGGTAGAAAAACTTTTTAAAACAAGCTTTTATTTAGTTGCCCTAAAAAGAAGAAAATAAACATAATTATAGTCCGCCATATTGGGTGTTCCGCCATGTTAGATTTAGAATGACGTCACATAGCATAACATGTATATTTGTCATCCAAAATAAACGCGTATACAAATTTCAGCTCAATCGGTTGAAGATATCTTCTTCAACTTCTTCAACAAAAAAAGAAACTTCAAAATTGAGTTGCAAGATTCCACCCGGACAAACGTTCATATATTGCAAGTTAAATAAATGTTTTTAATAAAATTATATTAAATAGTCATATTGATCTTATTCATTTTGCTAGTATTTTAACTATTCCCGCTATTTATCTTAAAATGGGGACACTAGCAGAATCTGCCTGGCCTGAATTCTTTTCAGAAACTTCAGGCCAGATGAGAGTCTGACATACTTCTAACATACCTCTCACAAGAGACATACCTCACTATAAAAGCAAATCTTCTAATTTGTTGTTCTTGCTCATATTTAACTAAAGGAGTCATTGCCTTAAATGTCCGAAATAAAATATACTAGCTGTTGCCTGCAGCTTCGCCCGCCTTACTCAACTCCTATATGTCACAGCGTGATGTTATATAGCCTATAGCCTTCCTCGATAAATGAGCTGTCTAACACTGAAAGAATTTTTAAAATCGGACGAGTAGTTCCTGAGATTAGCGCGTTCAAACAAACAAACAAACTCTTTAGCTTTATAATATTAGTATAGATTACGCATATATTTTCATAGTGCACTTTCAATATACAATCCCAGTGATCAAAATCCCTCCCTCGCCTCCTAAGGGGTTATAGTTTAGAAAATAATAATATATTATCGTGTTTGCTGACAGTACATGTTGCGAGGTCCGATAACCTCTTGTTATTCTTGACATCAGAGATTAATTATATTTTCTAAACAAATGCAATTTGCATATAATATGTATTTTACAAGGAGATATCAATTTAAAAGAGATTAATAATGACGTTTTATCCTAGTTCATGGCTAAATTCCAATAAAATATTATATTAGGAAGGAATTTTATATAAATATTATTAATATTTAAAATACCTTCCTTGTCGTTCCCGTCGTCTCAGTCGGTAGAGGTCCGCTGGAAAAACGCCTCTACCTGATAGATAGATCCTGATAGATCTTCAACCTGAGCGGTCCTAACCTGCCCGCATCGAGTGGCTTCCAGCGACCCTCATCAAAATTTTAGTCCACTTTGTGGCTTTCCCACCCTACTAGTATCTTATCATCATCATCAGCCTCGATCCATCCACTGCTAAACATACGCCTCCTTTAATGAACGCCATAACGGCCGTATCTCACTTAACAAGTTGCATTGTTTTTTTGGTGCAGATTATAATTACTTGATAAGAAACCTAGTTCACCTCTAACCTGAATAAGGTTGTAAGTAGCCTAGAAGAGGTAACACCATCGGCACCAACATACCATCGGTTCACCTGGTGGTGAGTGTTCGCCGACATAATCGGATTAACGAGCAATCATAAAGGGGATCGTATGTATTATTTTAATTCATTGCATATTCCAAAACGCTAAGATGATCTAAATTCTAAGTTTTAAAGACTCAGTCTCGTGGCATTTTTTGATAACCCATATTATACACTAATGAAGTTTATTGGGAAAATCTTAGATACAAAATATGGAAGAAATTATTTATTGAACTTTACTCGACCGCGGAAGAGAAGTTCTTCTTCATTTTATGTATGGATGTATATTTATCTAACACGCTTAGCAGAGCTTCATTTGATTCGAATCATTGTGACAACTTTAAATATAGTGATAATAATATTAAAGGAAAGTTTAAAACAATTACCATGGCGGTGTTCTAGCGCAGTTTTTTTTTTCATTTATTTGGGTCAACAAACAGTTTCACAATAATAATTTTACATATAATATATATTCAACTACACATCATAATTATGAAACCAACACCGTTAACCACAGATAAGACGTTTTTTGTTTTTGTAAGCTGGCTATATAACAAATATAATATAATTATATAACTGATTTATAACAAACAAAATGTTAGTTACTGCGTGATGTGGACTTCACGCAACAGATTAAGCACGGATTCTCTAAACGAAATAACATTTGTTGTAAACATATCTATGGTAGTAGATTATATTACGTGTCGTTACATAAAATAAACAACAATGATGGCATGTTCATCGTTCAACAGTATTAAGTTACAGTTGAACCTGTCCGGCCTCCAAAGGTTGAGGCCACTAATTACTCGGACAGGGCCATCTAATTGATGTCTTCCCAAAATTGACCTTCGTTCCAGATAAAATGAACATCAAGAGATCTTGAGTTCTTGACTGCTTTCGGCCTCGTCGACTGTATTCTGTTATCAAGTTGTGCAGCTTCGACTTGGTGTGCGCATATGTGGCTAACGTATCCAACTTTGGCACGAAAAGTGCACAAACAGATCAATTTTTATATGTTAGTTAAATAGGCAAAGGGGCAGACGAGCCACATGGTGGTAAGTGGTCAACGTCGCCCATGAACATAAACAAGTTAACCTGGAACTAGCCCAGGCAACTCACTCATCCTTCCGTCTGACACAAATGCTCGCCGGGCATGGCTGCTACCTTGGTGCGTACCTGTGCCGGACGGTCCACAGGGAGCCGGTGACAGTGTGTCACCATTGTGGCGGTACGGCGGTGGACTCAGCTGCCCAGCACGGGGCCAGCCTGTCACTGAGGTGTTGTTGCCTGCAGTTCCAGGACCCTCAAAGAGCGGCTGGATGTGCTCGCAGCTGGTTTAGTTAGGGTAGTGCACTCCCAAGTGCGAGTCCCCCAGAAGTCTAGGAGCATACCTAGATAACCTAGGTACATAGCAAAGCTTTTTCACGGATGAAAATAGCAACCAGCTCACCGGTAAATGTTAGGTTACCTAACCTGCCGTTGTTATATTTGATCCAGAAACAATAAGTACTTACCACTTTTAATGCGACCTTAGGACACGAATAAAGGATAATAATAAAAGAATCTTTGTATTAAGTTATTATTATATAAAATTTATTATAAAATTTTGTAATATAAAATTAATTACGATAAAACCTTTGATTGTACTATGTGTCGACCGCTAGGGTTATAAATAATTTATTATATTACAACTATCACAGTGAGACTAAGTTATCTATGTTAGGCATTAGCTTCTACATTAACACAAATTAAACGAAAAAATGGCTCCTTTTAAATACCATAAAAAGGCTAAGATAATGTATACTGTCGGTTAGAGGTTTGTAAATAAATATCTTAATAAACGATTTGGTACTACACAAAATTTAGTTATAAGTAAAACTTAACAATTTTATTTTTATAATGACGAAGCAAAAAATAAATTCAATATGTACATCAACGGTATTTAAGCTGCTTTTTTGCAAATAAGTTGTATTATAAAATACTTTTTTTTTTAATTTATTTAGTCTATGTAATAAATTACATTTTTTTTTATCGCTAATGAAGTAACATAGCGCAATACTAATTGAATACAACGATTTGTTGTTGTATTTTTTTCTTACATTAGAAGATTCCAAAAGCCAATCATTTCACTCTTTTTGATTTTCACTAACACTATACAAAACAAATTTATAATATTCTCATACAACTTAATGGCAGAGGAAAAATATTATTATCACCAATAAAACTTTTCGCTTTAAATATTTGGCAGTCAAAGATTATACATGTCAAGGTAATCATTAGTGGGAAAAATATATTATATGTAGAGCTTGGCAAAAAAGAGTTTGGAAAAAATGAGGGCGCCACTTTCACTTAGGTCTCATCATAATATGGAAAATCAGCAAGATAATTTAATCAAATCGTTAAAAATAAATGTGAAACACTAAGCTTTACTCAAAATCTAGTATTTGTCGGCGAAGTATTGTCAACATCATAGGTTTCCATTTATTAAAATATTTAGTTCCACCTGTCACCACGTCATACTCTTTTTTGCCAAGCTGTACTTAGTACATACTAACATAATGTTATATTTTTTTATTTATTATATTATAGTAACAAATTATTATATTACTATTGCTAAATAAAAATCAATTTAAGTGAAACTAAAAAATCTGCTAGTTACTTATATTTTCTATCACGTCTCAATTTATTGTAGTTGGAAAATATACCCTGTCGAAATAACCAATAGAAAAACATTAGTTTCCGTCAATTTAGTTTTGACGTAAATATGAAATAAATAATTTTAACTCATTTTATAAGTATCAAAAAATTTGTTTCAGTTAGACTGATATTAGTATTAATTTAACAAATAACAATCAACTATGATCTAAATTAAATTAGGATGTCAAATTGTTATGTTGTGTCGTACATTTTTATGCCTATTTCCCTCATATTTCATACTTTAAATTATATAGACGTTTAAGTTTTCTGCATACTCTATTATATAATAAGTATGTACAAGAAGAATTATTGTAAGTTAATGTAACTGTAACTGGAAAATCAGCAACTACTTAGCAACTTTTAAATTTTCGCTGATTTCCCACTGCCAATTTTATGGACCTTACCTATCTGAGCCCGTGAATTCGTGTGGAACTACACTCTCATATTTTCTAAAATTCGAATTAATAAAAATTAAAAATATTTTAGTGTATTTAAAAAAGTCTATATTTTCTTGTTTAAATACAAATTTTATTTTCATTAAATATTCTTGTGTCAGTTGTCATAAAGGCATGCTTAATTGGTTCCCTATTGAAGATTGACTGTTGTTGAGACTGAATATTACATCTTGTACCAAACATATTATACCAAACATACATTACCTACATACGGATATAACAATACATTGTTTCTCAACCTTTTTTTCGTCTGAAATATATTATACTAGCTGTTGCCTGCAGCGTCGCCCGCATTACTCAACTCCTATAAGTCACAGCGTGATGTTATATAGCCTATAGCCTTTCTCGATAAATGGGCTGTCTAACACTGAAAGAACTTTTCAAATTGGACCAGTAGTTCCTGAGATTAGCGCGTTCAAACAAACAAACAAACTCTTCAGCTTTATAATATTAGTATAGATTATGTCAGTCAAAAAAGTAGGAAATTTTTTGCATCTCGCTACAAGGCTAAGAAACAATGTGCTAGGGCTAACCTCGGCAAGGTTAGGCTAATTCATTCGGTTAGCCTGACCGAGAACATTTTCCTAAATTATGAGCCGCTAACATTGCTCTCTCTTTGGCGATCTTGTAGAAGTGGTTTAGCCTCCGTTTCGCGTGCAACAGGAGATCCCTGTACGACCTCCTCGAATGTATGATGTCGTCTCTCACTCGGTTCAGTTCGTTGAGAGCGCAGCGCCGCCACCGTATTAATCTTGGTGTCGTCTGGAAAATAAGGACCATATACCAATGAACTTTGTATAGTCCCATATTAACATTGGCATAACTTGGTTTCCCCACCATGGTTCAGGCCTTGTCGTGGCGGTGGGGCTCAGTAACCTAGGGTGAGTCGCTGCACCTTGGGCGAAGCTAATTGGGCCAAGGGGGCTCTTTGTACCCCTCTTATAAGAAGAGGGGACATAAGAGCAGGGGGAAAGGGGTGAGGATGGGAACCTCATCCTATTGTATTGTCCCGACGTTGGGAGGGGTTGTTCTGTGGTGCGGGACAACCTCTCTATGGAGGTAGCGTCGGTCCCTTGCGGGACTGACTAGCCGTCGAGGTGCCCTGCTCATTAGATCCGGGGCACCTCACCAAAGGCGGCATTGGTGGCACTCGCCGGGTTTTAGTGGGTAGAGCTGCATCCACTTACCAGCTGACGGGCGCAGCGTCGAGTCCCACATACCCGCGTGGGGAGATCACTCCCCCGCAGGATGCCTCAGAGCATTTCCCGGCGTTAAAGAAAAAAAAAAGGCATAACTTGGTTTGGTAGCTTTGGTAGCAACGGAACATTTATATAAATATATGGACATTCTCTGAAAGTTTTAGCCAAGTTGCCAACAAAGAAATATACTACACCCAACAACCGAGGAAGAAGCCATTGTATCCGTGTATAGTTCACAGATTGAAGGTCTACAAAAATGCCACCATCCTGATTATTTCTTGTGTCAATTCACTATGACTTATTTCTGATTTACGAACAAGATAGTTTTGTATAAATAACACCAACCTTTATCGTCAGATAGTATTAATCACCTACCTGATCCAGAAAGTTACGCCTGGCTTTATTTAGAGAACATTACTTTCAACCAGAGGCATATATTGATCTGCCTATTTCAACTACTTCCAATATTAATATACTCATATTTGTAAGGCCGGCAACGCATCTGCTAATGATGTAGCGGGTGTCTATGGTTTTTTTTTATGTTAGTTGGATAGGTAAACTGGCAAACGTGCCACCTGGTGGAAAGTGGTCGACGTCGCCCATGAACATAAACTAGTTTACCTGGAACCCAGGCAACTCATTTATGTGTTGCCTATCCTGAGACATAAGATGTTAAGTCTCGGTGCCAGTAATTACACTGCCTGTCTTGCCCTTCTCTCCGAAACACAGCAAAGCTGTTTCACGGGAGAAACAAGCAAGATGGTGGTACCCATGCAACCGGGAGCGCGGCACAGCGCTTCCCTCCCACCGGTAAATGTCGCTTATCACTTGCCACCAGATGACACGCCTGTCCGTTTGCCCCCTCTTCTATATAAAGAACTAGCTGTTGTCCGCAGCTTCGCCCACGTTAATTAACTCAACTTAACGACTGTTATTCACAGCGTAATGTTATATAGCCTATAGCCTTCCTCTATAAATGGGTAATCTAACGCTGAAAGAATATTTCAAATCAGACCAGTAGTTCCTGAGATTAGCGCGTTTAAACAAACAAACAAACTCTTCAGCTTTATAATATTAGTATAGATTATAAAGTACCGCGCACTTACTTCACAGGGCACTCCGCAAGTCTTGTACACCTTTTCACATCTGTTGACGTATTCTTCGCTCTGAAACAAATTTAGAGAGAACATAAGAAGTCAAAAGTCATCTTTGTGTATCCTGCATGGTTCGCTTTCTGCATCAGGCCCTCGCCTAGACCAGCCTAATAGCCTCCTCGCTTTATTTCGACCCGAAAACCCACAGCCTCTGTCTCACAGTAAGGCATACAGGTGCGTTGCCTTGAACATGCATGCACTTTTATTTACTTTTATTTTATTTTTTTCGTCTCCTCGCCAAATTTTATAATTCTGTCTATCAAAGAAACATATTTTGCATTTATGATATTAGCGTGAATGAAGAAGTAACGTCTGTCTTGGTATAAAATTTCTAGGAATGCTTTATAAAATCCCTTTACAACGAGTTACAAGAACTAGCTATTACCTTGTAAACAAATATCTTTTTGTTCAAATAAACAGTTATAAAAGAGAGGACGTCATCATTACGAATAGAATACAATATAATACAAGATACTTGTTAATACAATGTCTATATTACATAGTAAGTACTAGGTAGGTATAGAATCCCCACCATGGTTCAGGCCTTGTCGTGGCGGTGGGGCTCAGTAGCCTAGCGTGAGCCCAGCACCTTGGGCGAAGCCAATTGAGCCGAGGGGGCTCTTTGTACCCCTCTTATAAGAAGAGGGGACAAAAGAGCAGGGGGCAAAGGGCGAGGACGTATATATATACGTAGTATATATCTTCACCCTATTGTATTGTCCCGACGTTGGGAGGGGTTGTTCTGTGGTGCGGGACAGCCCATCTGTGGAGGTGGCGTCGGTCCCTTGCGGGACTGACTAGCCGTCGAGGTGCCCTGTTTGTTTATTAGATCCGGGGCACCTCACCAAAGGCGGCATTGGTGGCACTCGCCGGGTTTTAGTGGTTAGAGCTGCGTCCATTTACAATCTTTCGGGCGCAACGAGTCCCACATACCCACCTGGGGAGACCCACTCCCCAGGCGAGATGCCTCAAAGCATTTCCCAGCGTAAAAGAAAGAAAAAAAGGTAGGTATAGAATATAAATATGCAAACGATAGGTACACAATACAACACTTCGATAATATTTTTCAATTTTACAAATTTCAAAACAAGAGCACATACAATGAGATATCTAAATAGTCTAAATGATTTTTGAAGGGGTTAGGGAAGGCTAAGCCTTAATTTTTTAAGCTTCATCGGTTCTGTAGGTGAGATAATGGAAGATTCAAAGAAAAGTCAAAATGATGGTCTAAACTCTAGAAAGTCTCGGCCTCAAAAATGAGAGATTTGAGTTCCTAACTATGCTCTAGTTGGGAACTCAAATCTCTCATTTTTTCTCTCTGCTTTAAACTTTTTTTCTAAATACTTCTGCGCACATCGCTTACTCAAAAGAAAACCTGAGGAAACCTCTCTGTTAAAATTAATATACTTTGAGTGGGGGTGAAGTTTACCAGCCCTCATTGGAGCGGCCCGTGGAACTATGACCTAATAATGCTTCGATCAACAGTTGGTATTATAGTCATAAAATTTTTAAATAAAATTAAGTATCACCACTATTTTTTTAATCGGATTTTTTTTCGGACGTTTCTCACACAGTTCTAATACATTCAAGCTTAAAAACATTACTTCTTCTAATATTAATATAAAACATAAGTAAAGTACCTTATTCAAGTGTATACGGAACACGACCATATGCCCCAGGAAGAACTTCTCGTGGTTCTCGGCGCTGAACCTCGCCGTGCGGTGAATATCGTACTCGATCTTCTTCAGGCGACGCTGGAACTCTGACCGGCAGAGTTCAGGCTAAAAACACAGACAACATGTTAAAAAACATTGATCGATACTTCAAATAACAACGGACAGGCTGTTGCTGATATATTCGTGCCACCTTAATATAGGATATAGGCGGTTGAAGGCAAGGTAGGTCGTCAAAAACATAATATAGGAAATATGTTTTGCACCAAATAACCAGGTCGAAAACATCTTAACAATAAGCCATTTTAGAATGAATCTATTTTTATATAGTTACATCATAAAAGTCACGTTATGAAATTATTATTCGCTGAACGATATTTTCATCGAGAAATCCTTGAGGTATCATCACCACATACGACAGTCGCGGTCCATACACGTCACGGCAGTTCAATCGACATCACAAATAATAATCAATATCAATAGCACAGATGATCTCATCGACCTTTGTGGCCACGACAACAGCGATAAATGATCAATGAGTGGTCAATATAACTATTTTTATACTATGTTGACCAATTATACTTATGTCATAATCACCCTATGCTCTCGAGATGGTACGTGACTCATACATAAATGTGTTTGAAATTTCTTAATCAAATCGATAGCAATAGCCTCTATAAAATATATTCTTTATGGTTTATGTGGGCTTTGTTTGCAATATCAATTAATCATGACAACTATTATCTAATACCTACGATTTTGGTTAAGTTTGTATCTCCTTGTGTTGATATTAGATTATACTATGTATGTATGTTAAAATAAATATACGTATCTAAGTAATTATTATAAATCGTATACAGTTACACGTTTTCTAATACACCATCATTATGTAGTAAAAGGTGCCATGCTGCTATGACTTGTGCCGGCACGAGGTCCTCTCGCTCACATGTTTCATTTAACAACAACTTAATAACACGTGTTTCGTGAGGTTTGTGAGTTTCCGATGGCCCAGAAGGAAAGGGAAAAGGAGGGCATCACATCTGCATAATCTCTAGTTGTGCAGATATGTATAGGCATCGGTAATCTAAAGCTTCAACTGCTCGTTTGCCCACCTATGCTATAAAAAAAAACATCTTCTAATTCCGGCCAGTGTTGGGCGTCTTATTCTCCCTCCTAATTAACGCACATTGATGGATTCGCATTCTACTAGGACTCATTAAATGAGTGCCAAGACGACCTTTCACTCGGATCCACCTACGACCTGCCACTACGCGGAGATCCTTATCTTATTTTCGAATGGACACTTCAACGAGATGGCAAAAAATCTTTTAAAATAGCAACAATATTCTTGTTATTGCAAACACAATATTCATTGTTACAAAATTTTATCTCCACATAAACTTCGCTTGTGAACATCGTCGGTTTAATGGCTGCACGCGTGCACCGCCATTGTCAAGGTTAGGTTATGAAATACATTATCGGTTTAAACGGATTTAGACGTGCATTCATCTCTACACTAGGGATGTTTCATCACTCGATAGATCGATAAATGAAAATTATCACGAGTGAAATATCGTGATTTTTATTTTACGACGGTCATGTCAGGCGCTGATAGAAATACCCCAAAGATATTTAGTAAGAGTACCATGCTGCTTTGCAGTCGAATTGGGCCGGCACGACCTTGGTATCTATCGCTCTCATAACACCGGCGTTAAGTGACAGCTATGATGTCTCGTTTCGTGCGGTCTGTGAGTTTCCGGTGGCCCATTGGGGTGATAGGGAAAAGGAGAGCTACGCATCTGCGTAACTTTTGGTTGTGTGGATGTCTATGACCGTCGATAGTCACTATAAGGCATCGACTGCTTGGGTGCCTCCTTATGGCATAAAAAAAATCAAAACACCGGGCAATTATTGGCATTCTCTGGCACGCGTTTTCACATCATTAGCAAGATATGAATATAAGAAAACTGAACAGATAATATTTCATTTTGTAACAACCACAAACTTCAATTCACATTTTTTAAGCATATAGGCTGTGGTGTAGTGAGTAATTGTTTTTATATTATTATATGTGTATTATTATTTATTACCATCTTCTTAATCATTTCACGTATAATTGTACAACTGTTTCGTTTTATTGTGAATATATTAAAATAATATAGTACATATTTAATATATTATATGGATTATTAATAAATGGGATCTCGAATTAAAAATATCTTTTTTTACAACCCTACATGTCTACATCTAGACACATCACATGGCGACCCTGCCAGGATTGCAGGTAAGGCAAACTGATAGAGGAGGCATCTGATGTCGAATGGATGTGGCCCGTGAACAATAAACGAGTCCACTGAACGAGTCCCACCAAATTTTCCGGGCATGTCGAGGTATCCATGCCGTATTTCGTTTTATCTGAGTTATTTCAGTAAATAAATCAAATTAACTATTTAGCTTCTTGCGGGATATTCGACATAATAAAAATGGCACAAGCACATTTTCCCATCACGATTGATAATTATATTCAGCTATAGTCCATCACTAACCCCTGACCTTCGCAGTTAATGCACTGTGACGGTTCTTCATCTTCAAATCTCGTCTCGGCTCATTTGGCACCAACATGAGTACAGGTGTACTTTACTGCGGTTTTACTGAACTATTAAATCTTGTTCATTTGTTAGAATAATATATGACCTATATCCTCATTGGAAGTGATCTAGTTTTGGCTGTATGAGATTAAGGACTATTTTTCGAGTACAGTTTATATATTAAGTAGGTGTTATTTAAACTTACTTTAGTACCTAATTGTATATCTATAATAATAATCGTTTCTATTTTGTTTCTAAAACTATACTTATTGAGTGCAATCTATACATTATTACGATGAAGAATTTAATTATAAATATTTATTATAGTATTTTAAATTGTAGGTAGTACTTGCCTAGTAGCCTATTAGCTAAAGCTCTAATTGAAACACATTTAGTACAACAGGAATTCGAATTAAAAATCATAATATTAGGTAGATACTTACTCAACAAATTTTATCAAAATGAAGAATGTAAGCCTGAATAACTTTTAAGTTCTACTAAAACGTAACTAAACTTCTTTTTTATTACAATATCTTTTTTTATCACGCAGTTTTTTCGCATGACAAATGTGGAGACTCGCACTTGGGGATGCACTAAACCACCTGAGAGCCGCCTTCAGCCGCTTTTTAAGGGTACCGGATCTGCAGGCAGCGACAGGCTGGCCCCGGCGAAGGCCAGACTACTCCTCGTAATTTTAAGGGGGGGGGGGGGCTGCTTGGCCGCCACTTAGCAGTCCCGCGATGTTGTACCATAGGCGGCCCAGGTTCCCAACCTAAACCCGACACGAGCATAGGGGACGTTACTGCACCCTCGTTCGTCGCTCGCGAGGGGAGGTCTCGGTGGCGGCGTCCTCTCTCTCATCCGCTCGTAGGCCTCCTTAGGGGATATTACTGCCTCGTAGAAGGAGACCATCATCTTCCAGGACTCATCGCTGTGATGATGCTCGGCAGAGACAAGTCACTATAACTGACGTCAGATCGCGACGCAGCGCCACTCATCTCGGGCACACTTTAAGGGTGAGTTGGGCCGAGTCCACCGCCGCGCCACAATCATGACACACTGTCATCGGCTCTCTGTGGGCCGTCCGGCAGACGTACTCACCAAAGCAACTAATTTTTTTTCTTTAACGCTTTAACGGGAAATGCTCTGAGCCATCCCGCGGGGGAGTGGGTCCCCCCACACGGGTATGTGGGACTCGCTGCGCCCAAAAGGTGGTAAGTGGACGTAGCTCTACCTACTAAAACCCGGCGAGTGCCACCAATGCCGCCTTTTGGTGAGGTGCCCCGGATCTAATAAACAAACAGGGCACTTTGACGGCTAGTCAGTCCCGCATGGGACCAACGCCACCTCCACAGATGGGTTGTTCCGCACCACAGAACAACCCCCTCCCAACGTCGGGACAATACAATGGGGTGAGCTTGCCCCCTATTCTTTATTCCCCTCTTCTTATAAGAGTACAAAGAGCCCCTCGGCTCAATTAGCTTCGCCCAAGGTGCAGCGGCTCAGGCTACTGAGCCCCACCGCCACGTCAAGGCCTGAACCATGGTGGCGAAAGCAACTATGCCCGGTGAGTATCTGTGTCAGACAGATGAGGGGTTTGCGTTTACGGTGCATCCACTGCTCGGAACGGACGCAGAGCCGCCCTCTTTCTTTATTACAGTACTACATTAGTTATAAATGAAAAAGTTTTCTTCTTTCTTTTCATTTTAAATCTATGGCAAACGGCCTTAAACTGTCAAAGTCAGACGAAAATGGCGGGAAGTGTGGACAGATAAATAATTGCCGCGTCGAGCGCGGTTGTGTCACCGGCATGGCATATCGGTCAGCAGCATTCTTCGCATATGCAACTCGATCGAATTCACGTATCCCAACATTTAACTAACTCAAGGTCTAAACTTTCGGACTTATATCATGATGCTATGTTACATCTTAAATATGAAAATATTGTTTTCTAATTCTTACGTGAATTTCACTCATTCCAATTTTAACGCGGATTCTTCGGAATTTTATATAAACAAATATATAATTAGAAGTTTTGTCTCCCAGATATTAAAATAAAATGTGGACGAGCACACTAACGCTTTTTGATAGGTATTTAATTACTATTATTTTCATTACCATACAAAATACAATATTCAGACTGTAATACGGAGAAATGGCGGGAAACCCCAAGGAGCGCGGCTAGGTATTTAACTGTTTATTTTTTTTTTTGTAAAAAGCACAAAAGAAATAACAACCGAACTTATATTATTAAATATCATAAGAATGTTCATACTTATACTGAAAATAATATTCAGCATTATTTATTTAAGAATTATTATGACATACATAATTAAGAAAATAAATATTGTAGCACGCATAAAAGTTAATAACAAATGACAACATACATAGTTTACCTTGAGGAATCGTAACAAATAGTGCATAGACAAAACAATATGTAGGTAATCAATAGCACTGCAGATTGTTGTAATAAAACGTTTTTATGGACGTGTGTTAGCACAGAGATGTCATGTCGTAAACCGATCATAAAAGCAGAAGGCTATAGTCGATAGTCCTTAACACATTGCGACCTTTTTAACTTAATTATAATATTGACGACATCTGTGGCTCAGTGGTTAGCGCGTTGGTGCTTAAACCAGAGGTTGCAGGTTCGAATCCCGCCACAGAACAAAAAGTTTTGTGCGTTCCTTGGTCATGGAAGTGTATTAAATATGTGTATTATATAATAAAAGTCTTAAATATATGTATAGTATAAAATTATTAAATATATTTCCGTTGTCTGGTACCCGTAACACAAGTTCTTCGAGAACTTACCACGGGACCAGATTGACGTGGTGTGAGAGAGTCCATAGATATATATAAAAAAAAATTGATGACTGTATACATATGATATAATATAGAGTGACAGATATGCAGTCGCGTTTCGTGCGGTTTATGAGTTTCCGGTGGAATTGGGGGATAGGGAAAAAGTAGGGTAACGCAACATAGCTTTTGGTTGTGCGGATGTGTATGGGGTCGGTAGTCACCATAAGGCTCCGACTGCGCGGTTGCCTCCTTACGCTATCCTGAGACGTAAGAAGTATCGGTGCCCATAATTACTCTGCCTGTCTTTCTCTTCTTTATACACGACAAATCTATTTCACAGAAAAAACAAGATGGCACGATGCAGACAGCGCGGCACATGTGATGGTTAGAATGTTGATGTCCGACAGCTTGTACATCTCAATAGTCATATGACTGAAGAGCATATGAGTAATTTGGTCATGTACCTGCCATTAAAATAATTTGGCAATCATTTGATGATATGTATATGATATATATATATGAGCTATTTCGGGAATATTATTCATGATGCATTTGCAGAATTTAGTATCGAAACGGAATCAATCCCGAGTAGAATGCCAGTTGACTATCTGTTAATTTTTGGCAAAGATACAAAAAACTTTCGATGATTGAATCAAATATGCACTCGAAACTATAATATGTATAACTCTTTTACGAAGCTAAAGAGACGATAATAAAATTCTTGCATTAAATATAGCAGTCTTCATGGAGAATGTAACGAAAGAAAAAACAAAGAGACAAAAATTACTTTTTATATTTTTTATTTATAAACTACGTACTATTGAAATCCTTTTATGCCATTATAGTGGCTGATTCCATATTTTGTAACCAAAAAAATTGTGTATACAGTACCAAAAATTTAATTTGCAAATTTACATTTATGACAATTTTAATACATATTACGAATTAATGAAAAAAGAAGCAAGCAATTTATTTACTTTTTCTTTATCAACTAACTTTTTTTATGGTTATAATTTCAATTCCATTTTGCCAAATCTATGCAGGCCTCGTCACCTACGGACGATTTCCTTCAGCTGCTTTATGGCGTAGCTTTTACAATTAAATCTACTTGCAGATAAAACGCCTTATACGTCCAATATTGTTTATACCTGTTCCTGTCACCTGTTGGTCGGTTAATGATCAGTGATCAGACACGTGACCTCGTCAGTGGAACGTGACAGGAATTATACGCAAACGGACAGACAGGTTAATCAGGATACTGTAGGTCAGATGTACATCCAGTTACATAATTAATCAGTCGGTGAATTAGCATTCCATCATTTTTTTTAATGAATATATACACGTCGATACTAAACTTATAAAATCACCACAAAACGCAAAAAGACTCTCTTTAGCCATTTTTTTTTTTTATGTCTGGGGTCAAACGAGTTGTCGGTGCCTTATGATACCGACGCCCATACACATCCGCACAACGAGAGGGATTTCAGATGCGTTGCCCTCCTTTTCCCTATCCCCCCAATGGGCCACCACTCACAAACCGCATGCAACGCGACAGCATCGCTGTCACTTGACGCCGGTGTTATGTGAGCGAGAGGTACCACCCCGGTCGTGCCGGCCCAGTTCGGCTGCAATGCAGCATGGCACTACCTTCTTACTCGTGTAAATCTTTTATCTGTAAAAAAGTAGAGCTGTATGTTTGTAGAGTTTACATTCGTACATTTAAGTAGACTGCTAAAATATTATGTCCTTATTAAAACAATTAAATGTTCATATTTCGTATAATTTTATCACTAAACATTGAGTCTATGAAACACACTAAGTTTTGAAAACATTAAAATGAGTACTAAGATATTTAGATTTTTTCCACGTTACTCACTCTAAAAGTATAGAGAGGTTTCAAATGAACAAATCAAAACGCACTAATTACTAAAATGTTATGATACCGATGATGGTTTCAATTTGCAAGTCACTTGTCCTGCGGCGAAAGAAAGTAATGCGGACTTTGGAAGATTTAAAATATTTGACAGCTTGTGAAATTTCAACATTTATGGGACCAGCGCATAGGTCTGCGACCTTTCGTCGCTTGATTTCCGCGAGGAGACCCGGACAGGGGAACTCATGAGGGTCGCTTTTGCTAAATTAAACCAAGCCATAACATTTGCAGCAAACAGTTCCAAGAGAGAACCGGCGATCTTTGAACGAACCCAGTCCTCTGTCATTTACGTTGTCTTTATATCAGATTGAGATCACCTCAACAACCATCCGTATCGGAGATCACTTAGCAAGTACAATTAGAAGTGTTTGGTATTAGCCGCGCATTCTAATGCCCCAGATGCTGGGTTATCCGTGCGCACATGCACCGCATGCCTGCACGTAACCCACTTCGCATATGCATCTAGTGCATAATAGCCCCGATTAGACTATCTCTGTTCGGAAAAGCTTTGATACGAGTGATGTACATGTAAATTGTATGTCCGTGTGTACATTAAGATATCGTTTTAGATTCCTTCATGTTTGATAGCTAAAGTATGTTAGTACACAACTTCGACGGCCATTTCTGTGGTCTGTGGTAACTGGTAAGAGCCATAGGTATCTGTGGTCTATGGTAAGAGCCATTTCTGTGGTCTGTGGTAAGTGCCACTTCTGTGGTCTGTGGTAAGTGTCATTTTTGTGGTCTGTGGTATTAGCCATTTCTGTGGTCTGTGGTAAGACCCATTTCAATGCCAGGTCCAGCTTAGACGACTATAGTTAATCGATCGATTTAGGTGTCAGTAATGACACTGCCTGCTATTTCCTTCTTTTCGCAACAAATTCTTCATAAAAGAAATAACCAGTAATATTTGAACTATTTCTGTAATACTATTGGTATGTTCGAAATGGTTTACGGTGATTAACATTAGCACTTATTTTACTGTTTAGCGTGGTTCCGAGACTTACCGAGAATCATACGTGTAAGAACTAGCAAAGCACAGGCCATTATATGGGTCAAAATAACTTTATTACAGACATGGTTATTTTTACTTTATTTTAGTATTCCTTGCCAAAGCTCACTTCGTATAGATCAGTAGGCAAGTGGGGAAAGGTTTTGCAACTTTGCAACTTTGCCTATCACGTAACTGATGCTTGAAGAAGCTAACATTTATTTTATTAGCTGGAAATATAAACTGATGGTAAGTGGTCAGCGTCACCCATGAAGAACAAACGGCTATATGCTAGCTTGGGCAACTCAATCATGCGTTGGCTATACCGAGACTTAAGGAAGTCTCGATGACATTAATTACCCTGCCTGTCCTGCCTTTTCCGAAAGAAACAATACTGTTTAATGGAAGAAGGAAGCAGGATGGTGGTACCGACAGAGCACACAACGTATCCTACGCTGGCATAGAAGAGAACATCAAAGTGATACATAAAATTCGGAATAGCTCTCAAACAGTGCAGTAAACCTTGGCTTACTTGGACATCTTGTATTTTAGTGAATTGTCAAATTTTTGGCATCATTAACTTGACCGATTTGTAAATATTTAGTTAAATGATATTGGGAGCGCGGCCAATGTTATGAACATGTGTTGGGGACGTCAGTTCCTTCTGTTTTATTTACTGACTACAGCTGCTCAGAGCGTCTTTTTCAATCAATATGACATAGTAAAAAAGGAAAATTTATTATGGTTGAATTGAGTGTAGACTTCATTTATTAATCAGAAAGGAGGTACATTTTTTTTTATTTGAAGAAAAAATATTATTTCCTATTAGCCGTACCGTAAATAGTTCGTTTTTACAACAAGGTATACAAAATGCATCTCATCTTTATTCTTATTAACTATAACAAGTATGTATTGTATGTTATTATAATTTATCGAGAATATAACCGGACAGAGAAGTAATGTGAGCTATAAAATTCCGAAACTGGTCAGTAAATTGTCCTGACGTAATAGCAATTCAACCACAGCAATATATCGATCTTGATATAGTTCTGTGAATTCAACCAACCAGTGATCTGTGTGCACGTCCCATCGGCCAATCATCCATCAATGGCCATCAGTCAGCCAATCAGAATGCAGAACCAGCGCAGCGTCGCAGCACAAAGGCGAAATTTGTTTTCATAGAAAACACATAAAATTACCACTCTATTTCGGTTATATGCTCGATAATTACTATTAAACAAAGACACTCACCGCACCGTCGTAGATATTTTTGTTCACACTCCTCTTCACGTCTTCTGCGAGAAATGAGATGTTCTTCAGGAAGTGCTTCAAGTCGGTGCTAGCCTGGGCGGTGTACTCCGTGTACAGAAGGAGGGCATCCGACTTCACTGTATGCAGTTCTTCCACCAGCTCCGGGGTGTACCTCTTCTCTATGTCTTCTACGGGCTCACTGTATCTGCCACTTGTGTCCAGGTATATCCTCGCTTGTGGCTGCAAAATATACGAGTGTCAAATGTTTGTCGATTTGTTTGTGTACAGGTCAAGAACGCGTCAAAAAATGCTAAATTAATTGTTTTCTAATGTTTACGCGAATTTCACTCATTATAATGCTTGTAAAAATCTTAATAAACCGCGATAAAATCCGTAAAAAAGTGTTTCATTATAATGCTAAATTAATTTAGAATATCATGTAATTTCAGTATGTTTATTAGCATTTCAAGATATTATAAATATAAAAATATTTCAAGATAAAATTTTCGTCTCCACCATCAGTGATCTCTCTCTAGTCATTGAACGCATCGACCACGTGACAATACTTCTTCGCGACATCTCACGTTTATGTTCCTGCAAACGATGTCTCTATCTACAATTAGTAGACAGACCGACAGATTGAGATATACCCTAATATATGCATATAATTGACGCTCTCTTTGGCGCGATGGGTAGCGCGTTAGCGCTCAAGCCGGAGGTAGCAGGTTCAAATCCCGCCAGGGAACACAAATTTTTCAGTGTTCCTGGTTCAAGGATGTATGTATATAGGTATGTTATATTATTATAATAAAAATCTTAAATATATGTATACTTAGTATAAAAGTACTAAATTACCGGTGGGAGGGAAGCGCTGTGCCGCGCTCCCGGCTGCATGGGTACCACCATCTTGCTTGTTTCTCCCGTGAAACAGCTTCGCTGTGTTTCGGAGAGAAGGGCAAGACAGGCAGTGTAATTACTGGCACCGAGACTTAACATCTTATGTCTCAGGATAGGCAACACATAGATGAGTTGCCTGGGCTCGTTCCAGGTTTAGTTTATGTTCATGGGCGATGTCGACCACTTACCATCAGGTGGCACGTTTGCCAGTTTGGCTATCCAACTAACTTAAAAAAAAAAAAAAGTGTGTATGTGTCAGCTCCGACGCAAGCGTATTACATAAAGTATGTATAATTACATAACATTACAAAATAATAATAATAACAAAGAGGAGGCCCCGAGAATAAGATCAGGGAGGATCAGGGGCATTTCACTTAGTACATTTGGTTTTTGTATGAGATTAGAAAATCGTTATATTGCGCTATTTTAGTTTTTTTTTTGTCTATGAAATTTTTACATGTTTTATGTTGAAGACTAGTTATTCTTATATAAAATATACGTGATTTATTTTTTAACAATTATAGTTAGGTACCTATTTAATACTTAATCGAAATTAAATTCTTTTGTACGATTAAATTTGAACCAAGTGTTCAATGGTCACACTAAATAATATATTTAGGGAGGCAACATTAATATTTTAAAGTTTCTGATTGGTTAATTATCAAATTGAAGAGTTTCAATTTATTGTATTATTGTTAGAAATAAATTGCAAATTATTAATATGATTTTGAAAATATGAAAAAGAATATTTGAAAAGAATAAATATATATTAAAATTACTAGACTTTTCTGGGCTGAAATTTAAAATAATTTAAAAATCGCCGCGAATATTGGAACGTAATGACTTTTTTTAGTCTGTGCTAACATTTCTCAATTTTGAATTGGAATGGCGGGAAGCATCGGGACGCGCGGTTGTGTTTTTTTGGTTTCCCGTTAATTAATTGTTATTTTGTGCTTTGTCCATTCGGAGTGGTGTTCTATAGTGTTTGTTTTAAAAACTTGATCTTTATATATTATGATTGGTTGGCGAATCTTATGGAGTACCGTTCTGGAGTGGTTTTCTTAGTAGGGCTGTTCTGGCAGTTTTCTATAGTGTTTGTTTTAAAAACTTAATCTGTGTAATATATAATGTGATTGTTTGCCGAATATTGTGGTGGACTGCCTTGTGTGGATGGAATGGGGAATGATAGTTGATTGATGGGGGCTAGAGGGGCGAAGCCGCGCTCCTTGGGGTTTCCCGCCATTTCTCCGTATTACAGACCGAATAATTGTATTTTGTATGGCTAATAGCCTAGTAGCTAATGCCTTTAAATGAAAAAAATAATAATAATCAATTTTGAATTCATTTTAGGAATGGCGGGAAGCATCGGGACGCGCGGTTGTGTTTTTTTGGTTTCCCGTTAATTAATTGTTATTTTGTGTTTTGTCCATTCGGAGTGGTTTTCTATAGTGTTTGTTTTAAAAACTTGATCTTTATATATTGTGATTGGTTGGCGAATCTTATGGAGTACCGTTCTGGAGTGGTTTTCTTAGTAGGGCTGTTCTGGCGGTTTTCTATAGTGTTTGTTTTAAAAACTTAATCTGTGTAATATATAATGTGATTGTTTGCCGAATATTGTGGTGGACTGCCTTGTGTGGATGGAATGGGGAATGATAGTTGATTGATGGGGGCTAGAGGGGCGAAGCCGCGCTCCTTGGGGTTTCCCGCTATTTCTCCGTATTACAGACCGAATAATTGTATTTTGTATGGCTAATAGCCTAGTAGCTAATGCCTTTAAATGAAAAAAAAAAATGAATTCATTTTTGTTATTATATACGTGAAGAATGGCGGAAAACATCGGGACGTGCGGTTGTGTTTTTTTGGTTTCCCGTTAATTAATTGTTATTTTGTGTTTTGTCCACTCGGAGTGGTTTTCTATAGTGTTTGTTTTAA
The DNA here is from genome assembly GCA_963853865.1 of Helleia helle. NCBI lineage: Eukaryota > Metazoa > Arthropoda > Insecta > Lepidoptera > Lycaenidae > Helleia > Helleia helle. The sequence continues at coordinate 19,007,688 of OY971416.1, read as the reverse complement.
AAACTTAATCTTTATATATTGTGATTGGTTGGCGAATATTGTGGTGGACTGCCTTGGGTGGATGGGATGGAGAATGATAGTTGATTGATGGGGGCTAGAGGGGCGAAGCCGCGCTCCTTGGGGTTTCCCGCCATTTCTCCGTATTACAGACCGAATATTGTATTTTGTATGGCTAATAGCGTAGTAGCTAATGCCTTTAAATGAAAATAATAATAATTATTATTATTATATACGTAGTATTCCCTAGTTTGTGTTTTTAATTATTCAATCTTGAATGTGCTCTAGTTGTTTTATTTTCTTATTTCCACTTATGTTTTAAAAAACCATTGTGAGTTGTGACTATGATAACGTAAGAAATTACATGAAGACAGTTTTCTATACGGAAATTAATACAATGCCAATTACATAAAAATCAAAATTGTGATTTCATATGCAATTTGGTTAGTAATTTTTTCACATACATTAGTGGTGCAAAGTTATAAATAATATATTAAGTGGACACAGAAAAGACACAGTGATAGTGATACAGTAAAAATTTACCTAGTCAATATTTTAATAATAGACGAAAAAATAAAATAATAATTAGTACCTACACATTGTTTTATTTAAAATCCTACATAATAATGTCACGTCAATTTTAGTTATAGGGATACTTATTTGTCTTGCAAATCATTGCAACGGAATAAAGTATTATTTCCATTTTTTTTTCATCATTAGCTAAAATTGTTTAAATATCTTATAATATTGCATATATAATATATATTCCTACGAAGATAGACTGTTCTATAAAATGCACTCTTTAATTGATAGAAGGCATGTTCTTGACATGATTTTTTTGTTCAAAGTTTTAAGAGGTCAGATAGATTGTCCCACTCTGTTGAGATTGTTTAACTTTCGAGTTCCTTCTCATTTACCTCGACGTCCCTTAGGTCTTCTAAGTTCTCCTGCTGCTAAAACTAACTTAAAAAAAATTATACTGTATCAAGATTGTGTAAAAATTTTAATGTTTTAAGTGTCTTTGTGGATATATTTAACGACAGTCTCAATGTTTTCAAAAATGCCGTGTTTAACCAGGTTTCTAATATTAAGTAGTCTCACTTTATAATATTGTAATATTAATTTACCATAGTTTATAACTAGCTTGTATAAGTCAATAGTTAATATTTTTTTTTAGTTGTTAATTGTCATTTTGCGAATGCTGTGGCACCTATATGTAGTGCAATAATGTCATGCTTTCAGTAATATTTTCATATATTGTAAGTTTTTATTGTAACTACAACTGGTTGTCCTTAAATAAATAAATAAATAAATAAATATAATGGTCGTGTGATTGACTTTTAGTGCTGTAATCAGTGTTTCCACTTTAGAGATTTCATTTCCCCTCGCCTCAATTGAGATTTCCCCTCGCCTCAACTGAGATTTCCCTTCTCAGGTCTTATTTCCCCTCAACAATTTTTTTACTACAGTTCTTTTTTTTTCTGACGACCTTTTTTAGTTATTTTAGTTCAAATTTAAAAAGAAATGCACAAACTTGTCTATCGATTTCCCCTTTCTCTTCCCCTCTGGACCCTATTTTCCCCTCAAAAGGGGGAAGTTCCCCTCATTGTGGAAACACTGACTGTAATATCGTGTTAGATGGCATTGGCGGCATTATTTTAAGATACGCTGTGTAATTTTTTCCATCTCATTCTTTTATACGTTCAATCATACAGATTTATATGTTTGTCTCTTTCTACGTAACGCCTCAACTTTTGTGTTACACTTGATTTTACTCCTCATAAAATTTCCGTACCGGGCCGTATAACTCAAATCGTTTCTTAAGGAGTAAACTCCAAAAAAAAAAGCTTTGTATCTAGGACCAAGTATCAAAGATGCTTGATCCTAGCTTTGTATCGAAAGTGACAGTTAAGTGTCGATCCGCACGGTGCGGATCAGTGGACGAACGTATGACATTCTATACAAAGCAAACTAATATAACTTAATGTGGATATTTTCATATAATGTTTAATAGCGTGTGTTTTATACGTCATCTTAAGACATACTGTCATTTATAGTGATACAGATTGAGAATAATATATTGACAGTACAAAATATATTTTAGGGACTTTATTTAGCTAGAAGCCTTCTAAATCGATTTAAATTTTCAGAAGAATAGGTATTATTAGCATTTAAGGTCCTTAATAGATATTATTAACTTGGTTATTTCACATTTGTAAAAAGTGAATATGTTTTTTTTTCAATTGAAGTGACTGGAAAAATGCGAAAGCGTAGTCGACGTCAGCAATATCTAGCTCCTAACAATAGCATCATATTATGTTGTCGATAAAAAATATTTTTAGCATTCAAATAACTCAGTAACAGTCGTTTTATTTCACTATTTTTAATATTCTCGCAAAAAATTCAACGCTAAACGTTTCTGAAAGAGTTAATTATGTACACAGTTATAATAGTTGCTTACGTTCATTTTTTTATAACTGCTCTCTGAGCCAAGTCTGTTTCTACGTCATCAGGTTAAGGGAGTGACGAAAAATTCCTTTCCAAACTGCTACAGGAGACATAAGGATCAACAAGTAGGTGTTAGGAGTATACAAGAGTAGACTGATTCTCTGACGAGGACGCCATTAGCTGTGAGATATACCCTAATTACTGATATATGCTCATTAATAATAATATTTCTCGAAGAATTTGTGTTACGGGTACCAGACAATGGATTTTTGGAGTTTACTCCTTAAGAAACGATTTGAGTTATACGGCCCGGTACGGAAATTTTATGAGGAGTAAAATCAAGTGTAACACAAAAGTTGAGGCGTTACGTAGAAAGAGACAAACATATAAATCTGTATGATTGAACGTGTAAAAGAATGAGATGGAAAACATTACACAGCGTATCTTAAAATAATGCCGCCAATGCCATCTAACACGATATTACAGTCAGTGTTTCCACAATGAGGGGAACTTCCCCCTATTGAGGGGAAAATAGGGTTCAGAGGGGAAGAGAAAGGGGAAATCGATAGACAAGTTTGTGCATTTCTTTTTAAATTTGAACTAAAATAACTAAAAAAGGTCGTCAGAAAAAAAAGAACTGTAGTAAAAAAATTGTTGAGGGGAAATCTCAGTTGAGGCGAGGGGAAATCTCAATTGAGGCGAGGGGAAATGAAATCTCTAAAGTGGAAACACTAATTACAGCACTAAAAGTCAATCACACGACCATTATAATAAAAGATATTTAAAAAATTTTAGCTAATGATGAAAAAAAAAATGAGAATAATACTTTATTCCGTTGCAATGATTTGCAAGACAAATAAGTATCCCTATAGCTAAAATTGACGTGACATTATTATGTAGGATTTTAAATAAAACAATGTGTAGGTACTAAATATTATTTTATTTTTTCGTCTATTATTAAAATATTGACTAGGTAAATTTTTACTGTATCACTATCACTGTGTCTTTTCTGTGTCCACTTAATATATTATTTATAACTTTGCACCACTAATGTATGTGAAAAAATTACTAACCAAATTGCATATGAAATCACAATTTTGATTTTTATGTAATTGGCATTGTATTAATTTCCGTATAGAAAACTGTCTTCATGTAATTTCTTACGTTATCATAGTCACAACTCACAATGGTTTTTTAAAACATGAGTGGAAATAAGAAAATAAAACAACTAGAGCACATTCAAGATTGAATAATTAAAAACACAAACTAGGGAATACTACGTATATAATAACAAAAATGAATTCAAAATTGATATCTTTTTTCATTTAAAGGCATTAGCTACTAGGCTATTAGCCATACAAAATACAATTATTCGGTCTGTAATACGGAGAAATGGCGGGAAACCCCAAGGAGCGCGGCTTCGCCCCTCTAGCCCCCATCAATATAATATAATAATATAATATAATATCTATGGACGCTTTCACACCACGTCAATCTGGTCCCGTGGTAAGTTCTCGAGGAACTTGTGTTACGGGTACCAGGCAACGGAAATATATTTAATACTTTTATACTATACATATATTTAAGATTTTTATTATATAATACACATATTTAATACACATCCATGACCCAGGAACACAGAAAATATTTTTTGTTCCCTGGCGGGATTCGAACCCGCAACCTCCGGGCTTGAGCGCCAACGCGCTTACCACTGAGCCACAGAGGTCGTCAATCAAATCAATCAACTATAATTCCTCATTTCATCCACACAAGGCAGTCCACCACAATATTCGGCAAACAATCACATTATATATTACACAGATTAAGTTTTTAAAACAAACACTATAGAAAACCGCCAGAACAGCCCTACTAAGAAAACCACTCCAGAACGGTACTCCATAAGATTGGCCTACCAATCACAATATATAAAGATCAAGTTTTTAAAACAAACACTATAGAAAACCACTCCGAATGGACAAAACACAAAATAACAATTAATTAACGGGAAACCAAAAAAACACAACCGCGCGTCCCGATGCTTCCCGCCATTCCAATTCAAAATTGAGAAATGTTAGCACAGACTAAAAAAAGTCATTACGTTCCAATATTCGCGGCGATTTTTAAATTATTTTAAATTTCAGCCCAGAAAAGTCTAGTAATTTTAATATATATTTATTCTTTTCAAATATTCTTTTTCATATTTTCAAAATCATATTTATAATTTGCAATTTATTTCTAACAATAATACAATAAATTGAAACTCTTCAATTTGATAATTAACCAATCAGAAACTTTAAAATATTAATGTTGCCTCCCTAAATATATTATTTAGTGTGACTATTGAACACTTGGTTCAAATTTAATTGTACAAAAGAATTTAATTTCGATTAAGTATTAAATAGGTACCTACCTATAATTGTTAAAAAATAAATCACGTATATTTTATATAAGAATAACTAGTCTTCAACATAAAACATGTAAAAATTTCATAGACATAAAAAAAAACTAAAATAGCGCAATATAACGACTTTCTAATCTCATACAAAAACCAAATGTACTAAGTGAAATGCCCCTGATCCTCCCTGATCTTATTCTCGGGGCCTCCTCTTTGTTATTATTATTATTTTGTAATGTTATGTAATTATACATACTTTATATAATACGCTTTATTGAAGTAATATAAATAATCCGAATAATTACAGATATATGTTTGTTTCTCTTATCATTTTAGCAGATGCGTTTATTTACCCTTTTTTTTCTACTCGATATATATCATAATTATCGTTCGTAAGGAGTAAACTCCAATCGTGCGTCGGAGCTGACACACACACACTTTTTTTTTTAATATAGAAGAGGGGGCAAACAGACAGTCGGTTCACCTGATGGTAAGTGAATAGCGACATCCACAGACACCCGGCCCGGTGCGTTGCCGGCCTTTTAGATGTGAGTATGCTCTTTTCTTGAAGGTCCCTAAGTCGTATCGGTTCGGAAACACCGTAGGTGGCAGCTGATTCCATATATTTGTGGTGCGAGGCAGGAAATGCCGTAAAAATCTAGATGTTGTGGATTTCCGGACATCAAGATGGTGTGGGTGAAATTTGGAATTCTTACGCGATGTCCGGTGGTGGAATTCTGCCGCAGGTATTAATCCGAACAATTCTTCAGAACACTAACTAAAATGCGTTGCGTTCCATGCGTGAGTTTAGTTTAAAAACTGTCATTAATAGAACTGCATCATTAAAAGTGGCAAAACAACAACGCGACTAGCGAGATAGATGACCAATGGATTGTATTAGAGGAACTGCCGTTTATTGGTGATTACGACAATGATCGTGAAGTTCACATTTCAATATCACTGACGTCACCGACGAGGCCATGGATATATTTTGCAGTAAACCAAAGCTGACAACAAAGGAAACATAAAACAGAAACCGATGCACTGATATTCCTCAGTCCATAATCGATGTCACTCTATTTATAGTACTACATATATCGTTTGTAGGATTATCTACTATCCCTAGTGGAAGGGGTGCATTGCTCGTGTGTATACCTCTTCCATGTTTCGGCAAGAACAGCGAGACAGCTAGTGTTATTGCTGGTGCTGAGACCTACCGACTACCGTTCACGTCGCAGAGTAACCTGGATAGGTACCCTGAGTCTGGCGAATTAAAAGAACGTCTCATGAAGAAACTTATATAGTGCAATGGCCGTTCCGTGTTGAATGCGAGTGGCGAGTGATCGGTCGTTTTGGCGTTCATTGAGGGAGGCCTATGTTTAGCAGTGGACGGATAGAGGCTGATGACGATACCACAGTCTATAATTAGTTACTTACGCTGTGGTGATGAAGGCATGAAGGTAAATTAGTAACCTAACTTTGCGTGAGTTTTTGGACACCCTGGTTTTATAAGATGGAGGTTTGTCTCTATCGAGATTCAAACCGTTTCTTATACCAGAATTGCTGAACCTTTACTTAGCTTTACAGAAAACCTATTATATTGACCCGGCACCTATTATAATATAGGTAGACAACAACATCTTCCATACTAAAATTTCCTAGAGCTTTAAAGGCACACTTTTTTATCAGGATTTTTATCAAATTTAGATCAAGGGTAATCTAGTTTGTTTTGTTTGTTTGTTCGTTTCTAGTAGCACGGCAAACTTTACATATTTATAGCTCAGAAATATAGTTATTGTTACCGAGCACAAAGAGCGAAGGTCGCTTGCACTGATAAGGACATTCCTTATTGTGTATCTTTCTATTGTTGCACAAAATGGATTCACTTTAGTCTGCAGATTATCATTAGCGTTACAGATCCTCTTGAACTTTTTAAACTATAATTGTACAATTGTATAAATAAGTTATTAAACTGGCACATAGATTTACCATTTTACTGTTCAGGATACGCAATGGTTAAATATCTTGCTGGGGCTAAGGGTGTAACAGGCGTCTATGGATGTCCCTTATCACTTACCACCAGGTGAAACGAATGTATGTTAGTCCCCCCTTCTATAAAATAAACTCCAGGTGAATGGACGTGTTTCCTTTTGCCTATCCAACTTAAAACAGTGTTTTGTTTGCAAACAAATTCCACCAAATTTGTGCTGCGATTCTGCGCCGGTTGCGTGCAACAATGGATGACTATAATTATAATAGTTACAGTATTTGCACATACTGATGTCCTCGCTGGTTCTTAGTATGTCACCATGATGTGTGGTGGCGACCGTCTAAGGTTGGATGGATAAGGCCAAATGATTTGTGGTTTATCAGATGACTGGAATTTACTAGACTTTCACTAAGAACATGAATGTGAAACGACTCTGGACCAATTCTTTTCGGTATAGTTCCTATGGTGTTAGTAGTGGTGAATGGTAGGTATTTATATTAGTAACTGGTGCCCACAACCGCATCCAGCTGGGCTAGCATGCGTACAACGAGATATCTCATGACTAGATATAGATAATGTCTACATTTACTATTTTCTCGATTACTCGTTAGGGTTATCGACTACGAGAACACTCTTTATATACCGAAATTATATATATAATTATAGTAGGGAGACACCACTGTATAAAAAATAAGCACCCGGTTTTATTTAGTTCAGTTTAAAATTTTAAATTACTTTCCAAACGCATGTTAGCTACTGTAGACAGAAATATAATCGAGGCCTCCTCCCGCAGGCGACGAACGGGGGTGCGTAGGAGGCGCTATTAAATGCGCCTCCAGTAACGCCCGTGTTCGTGTCGGGCTCTTGATGGGAACCTGGGTCTGTATGGCACGACGTCGTGGGGACTGCTTAGTAGCGGCCGGGCAGTTCCCCCTTACGAGGAGTAGTCTGGCCTTCGCCGGGGCCAGCCTGACGCTGAGGTGATCCTGTCCGTTGCCTGCATATCCGGGACCCTCAAAAAGCGGCTGAAGGCGCACGCAGTGGTTATAGTTAGGGTGGGCACTCCCAGGTGCGAGTCCCACATTGGGTCAGGATCTACCCGAAGGTCCTGGCTGCATCCATAAGGATTTCCCTACGAAAAAAAAAAAAAAAAAAAAAAGACAGAGATATAATACGAGAAAAGGGGTAGATAAAATTTTGTCCTGTGCGCATGCTAGACCAGCAGATTAATGATGATTATTTTTATAGCCCATGTCCTAATCCAAGGTATATGCCATCACCATTTCAACTTTCAGCAAAATCAGTTCAGCCGTTTTGCCGTGAAAGATGAACAAACATCCAAACTTAAACTTTCGCCTTTATAATACTATAGAAAGATTCTAATATTATAAATATTAAAGAATGTGTATTTAATAGTAATGTATTTACATAAGACAGCAACGGTATTTGTCGGCAAACATTTATACGATTTGTGTTGGTAAGATATATGCAAAGTTCCCGCACTAAGATTATATCTCCTATCATACATACATTTTCTTTCCTAGTTTTTTTTTTGCACAAAAGTTCATTTATGTCTTTAAATCACGAAATTCTAAACAAAAGATATCTGTTACTATAACAGCCAACAAGTGCTGTGCCAATAAACAATAGTATAGACGCCCTAGGAAACTATAAACCATTATATCGAGATGGTCATGACGTCATAACACACCGTCGTGACGCGCGACCTCGCGATAACACTGACAGCATACGGCATAAACATATATCTATTCATTTCTAGTTGGCATAGGTAGACTTGGGAGTGAAAGGTCTGGGTTCTGGATGCGACTGATCTCGAGCCCGACCTCGGCCAGCCGCGCCATCTCCTTTGTTATTTTAGGCCTATCTTTGTAGGTAACGGGACCCTATTACAAAAACAAAGGATTTTTTTGTTACAAGAAGAAAAATAACCAAACAATGTTCGAGATTATGTTTTAACCAGGAATCACGCGGAGGAGTGGGTCTCCCCAGGCGGGTATGTGGGACTCACTACGCCCGAAAGCTGATAAGTGGACGCAGCTCTACCCAATAAAACCCGGCGAGTGCCACCAATGACTCTTTTGGTGAGGTGCCCCGGATCTGTAGAGTGAACAGGGCACCTCGACGGCTAGTCAGTCCCCCAGGGGACCGACGCCACCGCCACAGAAGGGTTGTCCCACACCACAGAACAACCCCTCCCAACGTCGGGACAGTACAATAGGGTAAGGTTCCCGTCCATGCCCCTTGCCCCCTGCTCTTTTGTCCCCTCTTCTTATAATAGGGGAACAAAGAGCCTCCTCGGTTCAATTCGCTTCGCCCAAGGTACTGGCTTCACACTTCACCCTAGGCTACTGAGCCCCACCGCCACGACAAGGCCTGAACCATGGTGGGGAACCGGAATGCCTGCTCAAGCGCCTTCCAGTGAAAATGATGATTATTATGAAGAAGTTTCAAATCAAATAAGGATAATATTATTAGGATAATTACAATGCACTTGTACAGGTCAGCTCGAGTCCCACGGTGTAAGCATTCCGTAACCCAAGCCGGTTTGTCCGTGTCCCACGACAACGAGCGCCTTCTATATGTATAACTTATGGGTCTGCGAGACATGGATAAGTTTCGTTCCTGAACGTTCAGATTAGAATTCCAATATTTTATATAGATATTTATCAATTTCGTGAAACTGCATTGTTTATCTATGTACTTAATTATTACTATATACACTATATACTGTGTAATTTTAATGAAATATTACTATATATACTACTATATACTGTGTAATTTTAATGAAATTTTATACTGTAGTTTGGATGAAATCTAATCGGTTGAACATACGATAATGAATTTGCACTCATGTAGAGTTTGGTGCACTGGTTATATAGGATAATTTTAGACTCTCCACTGGTTGAAAATGAAATAATAAAGTAGGTACATAATATAATTATATAGTTATTTATGATAGTTCTTAGTTATAAGTTATAACCAATAATTTGCTAATTAAGGCGTTCAACGTTTTACCACCTCTAGGTGTTTATGATGAATATTATTTATATATAAATATAAACGAAAGTTTGTATGTATGGATGTTTGTTACATTTTCACACAAAAACTACTGGATGGATTTTAGCGAAACTTTACAATAATATATCAGAAAACACGTAGGTTATAATTTATAAAGATATTCAGTGAATTGTCTTAAAGCTCTGCACAGATGAAGTCAACGGCACAAGCTAGTTACCAGTATCCCAAATTTATTTCTAAACATACGTAGGTACTGTAATATGTAATGCCAAATATGAGCAACAGTTAATTATTGTTGCCGAGTTGGTTTCGCCGGTTCGTATTGGACTAGTGTAGGAAACGATAGTAGAGTTTTTACTATAAAGATACCTTTTATGTAAAACATTTTTATATAATTATTATGTACATGTCCAGCCGCTTAGGGGGAGTTCAGTGACGTACTCACTGAACTCCCCCTAAGCGGCTGGACCGATCTTGATGAATTTTTTTGTGTGTGTTCAAGTGGATTCGAGAATGGTTTAGATTCACAAAAAATAAGAAAAAAATGTACCTACAGGACAACGTCTGTTGGTGCCACTAGTTGAATATATTTTCTCTGTTTTAACCATAGTTCTCTAATGTGCTTTTTTTATAAAAATAAAAACTTTTAGTAATAAAACTATTTTTTAAGAAATTAACGTTCTTGACGCGTTTATTTTTTTCAATCAGATTATCGCAATAATCACGATTCTCGACTGCCATTTAAAATAATTACGTATCTTCAACTTAATGACGATTATAATTATATATTATGATCATTTCATAGAAATACCTCTGCTAAAATATTTATTTTTACACGCTTTATATGTATTAGCTTCACCTGTATGTATGTTTGTATGTTTGTAACCGACTTCTTTGGGCGCGATTTTGACCCACTTTAAACGGCCAGATTTCGTTCGAACTTTGTAGATTTATTGAGGACCGATGACAATACAATAATTTGATAAAATTATTTCAATATCCTGATCAGGATAATCAGGATAGCACATGCTAGGAAGGCATGAGGCGCGCAAGTTACCTCCATCTCTTGTGTGGTTTTTAGTCTCTCTCTCATTCTACAGTTATTAGTTGAGTAGTGTAAATTAATAGAATCTTTAATTAAAAAAATCGACATTAAAAAGAAAAAAATAATTATTATTAAAAAAAAGTTTGCAATTAAAGCGTGTTTTTTAGTTTTTTTTTTTTTAACTTTAATTTATTTATAATTAGTTTATGAATTACCTATACGTGCCAGTAAATCTAACTAAAGTGGACGGAGCTGCGAACTAACCAGTTTTGTACATTATTTCCGTTTTCCGACTTTCGTTAAAAAACAGTCATACTTTATTGTTCGTATTTTTCCAATTTTTTATAGTATTAAAATTATATAGAACAAATGAACTTACCGTAAAAATGTTAAACTTATTTGAATATTGTTGTAATATGTACTTATATTTTGTAAATTTTTAGTTGTGTTTTATTTATATTTTATAAATTTTTAGTTGTGTTTTATTTATATCTTGTAAATTTTTGTTGTGTTTTATTTATATTTTGTAAATTTTTAGTTGTATTTTATTTATATTTTGTAAATTTTTAGTTGTATTTTATTTATATTTTGTAAATTTTTTGTTGTGTTTTATTTATATTTTGTAAATTTTTAGTTGTATTTTATTTATATTTTGTAAATTTTTAGTTGTATTTTATTTATATTTTGTAAATTTTTCGTTGAGGAAAAAAGCGACGAAGAACCTTTTTATAATGCATAAAACTTTTTTTTTAAAGTTTTATGTATTATAAAAATTATAATAATGTCCCACTGTTGGGCACGAGTCTCGAAATCAGGCGAGGAGGGTGTTGGGCCATAGTTCACCGATGCGCTGGCCTAATTCGGGTTGGTGAACGTGACACACCTTCAAAGACTTTTAGTCTCATCAGACATGCAGGTTTCCTCACGATGTTTCCTTCACCGGATATTGGGTGTCGTCAAGCTTTCCTCGGTAAAACGTATTCCCTACGTTGATATGGTGTTATGTACATGTCATATAAAATTCTAGACCATGAAACCTTATTCTGAATTTTGACATTGAGTAATTACGACATACGCTATTAAAATAATAATTGTCATCTATTTACATTAAATCAAAATCCACGCGCAATAACTCAAACTAAAAGCGTATTCCTATACAAATATTATATTTAATTTCTCACAAAACTTATTTAACACTATTATAGACACTACCGTACGTTTTATATATTTTTTCGGTTGTAATATTAATTATAATTTATTGTTACGTTAAATGTCGTGTAACTGACCTCCCGCGCGGCTGCGCAGACGCACAGGGCGAGGCACGCAACGACGCGCGCGATCATACTGCGCGCGGCCACCACACTGCCACTTCGGTCTAGACTCTAGGCGGCCTAGTGCATACACTGGGTACTAGGTATGTTACCTTCGAGATTACCCTTTACACCCGACTTGCACAAAAGGAGGGTACTGTTGAGTATATGTAACTAGTGTGTGGCAATGAAACGGCCTGATACTTGTAATATATCATTAATTTTAATTGTGGAAAATGTTTGATAAAATATTTCTACGTTACGGAAATTAATATTTTCAGGTATCTGAAAAACTGCATAAATAATGAACTAGGTTCATTATTTATGCAGTTTTTCATATGCGATAAAAAAATTGACTTACTTACAGGACATTACTTATGCCTTACATAACAACAATTTTCTTTATTAGAAAGGAGCTTTTAAACTTTTTTTAAACAAACTTTTAAAATTAGCTTTACAACATGCTTTGTGTAAGTAGCTGAAATTTCCGTAGTAAAAGAAATATACCTATACTTATAGGATAAAGCTGAAATATGGAACGAATGGGATTAACAAATTCTTTTGATTCCCCATTTTTGCAAAACCTACGTTAGGTTAGGAGGCTATTTATTCCCCACCACGGTGGCGGTGGGGCTCAGTAGCCTAGGGTGAGCCCAGCACCTTTGGCGAAGCTAATTGAGCCGAGGGGGCTCTTTGTACCCCTCTTATAAGAAGAGGGGACAAAAGAGCAGGGGGCAAGGGGTGAGTATGGGAACCTCACCCCATTGTACTGTCCCGTCGTTGAGAGGGGTTGTTCTGTGGTGCGGTGCAACCCCTCTGTGGAGGTGGCGTCGGTCCTTTGCAAGACTGACTAGTCGTCGAGGTGCCCTGTTAGCTTAATTGGCTTAATTAGCTTATTGGTGGCACTCGCCGGGTTTTAGTGGGTAGAGCTGCGTCCATTTACCATCTTTCGGGCGCAGCGAGTCCCACATACCCACCTGGGGAGACCCACTCCCCAAGCGGGATGCCTCAGAGCATTTCCCGGCGTAAAAGCAAAAAAAAAAGGAGGCTATTTATTAACCCGCCATGGTTCAAGTCTTGACGTGGCGGTGGAGCTCAGTAGTGTAAGGTGAACCGAGCACCTTGGGCGAATCAAATTGAACCGAGGGAGCTGCTCTTTGTACCCCTCTTAAGAATAAGAACGGGGTTAGAAAAAGAGTAGGGGGGGGGGGTTAATTAGCGAGGCGGGGAACCTCACCCCATTGCACTGTCCCGACGTTGGTAGGGGTTGTTCTGTGGTACGGTTAACCTCTCTGTGGAGGTGGCGTCGGTCTTGGGGGACTGACTAGCTGTCGAGGTGCCCTGTTGCTCACCAGATTTGGGGCACCTCACCAAAGGTGGCATTGGTGGCCCTCGCCGGGTTTTAGTGGGTAGAGCTGCGCCCACCTTACCATCTATCGGACGCAGCGAATCTCACATACCCACCTAGGGAGTCCCCTCTCCCCCGCGGAATGCCTAAGAGCATTTCCCGGCGGAAAAGAAAAAAGGAGGTTATTTATTGCATAGAATTGTTTTTTCCTTCTGGGACGTGAAACTGCGAGGAACAGCCAGTGTCACCATAAAATTTTGTTATGAGTCAAATATCAGAAAACAGAGATTTTAAAGTTTATGGTAAATTGGAAATAGATTTACAGCCATATTATAATGAATGGTATACCTCGTGCAGAGACCCTGACCGCAGCGCAACTAGACGGGGCGGTACCGGGCCCCCGCAGCTCCTGATAACTGTTAATATACTAGGCTCTAGCACTAGTACACGACTTCGCTCTATCTAAAAATCTTACATAGTAGCTGCATTTGGGTTAAATAATGTACCCTTAAAAATAAAGTCTTTATGTGTCCCCCTGGAGGACACGAGTCACTTAGTCGAAATCAGGCGAGCAGGGGTGATATACCCTTTTTACGCCGTGAAATCCATTATGGATGTGGCCAGGTGGGTGGTTCCTGTTGGAATAATGGTGATATTTAAATGATTTAATTGGATTAAGTAGAATAAATTTTATTGTAAAACTTGAACACGTTTAGTATCGTTACAGCACACACCATATTAGAAGAGAGAGAAAAATTACATGACACTTGACACCTAAGTTTTTTTTTTCAATATAAGTTTTGCGTTTACCTCTTATTCTAACAGTTCCTGGCCCTATGTGGGACTTACACTTGGACTGTGTATACCCAAACTAAATCCACCTGCGAGGGCCTTCAGTCGCTTTTTGAGAGTCCTGGATCTGCAGGCAAGAGGTTCCCAACCTTAAGACCGACACGAGCACAGCGGAGTTACTGGAGGCGCATTAAGTAGCACCTACGCACTACTACGCATATCTACTACTACCTACGCATATCACCACCATACCAAAACTAATCAAAAATCTATGTTTAAATAAGGTATCCAAGTAAGACACGTTGTTAAACCAGAATTATAGTAGAAGGACAATTCATATAGAATGCAATTTCCTGCAAAGAAAATATTAAAAACACCTGGCCTTTTCTCTTTTTACAAAGGCAATATTTTAACTACCACCCACGGTATTTCAGAACCGATACGACTATGGGACATTCCAGAAAAGAATGCTCTTCATATTTGAAAGACCGCTGAACTGACTGTCCATCTTCTATAAAAATAAGAACCTTAGGGCGCACGCCTACCGGTGGGAGGGAAGCGCTGTGCCGCGCTCCCGGCTGCATGGGTACCACCATCTTGCTTGTTTCTCCCGTGAAACAGCTTTGCTGCGTTTCGGAGAGAAGGGCAAGACAGGCAGTGTAATTACTGGCACCGAGACTTAACATCATATGTCTCAGGATAGGCAACACATAAATGAGTCGCCTGGGCTAGTTCCAGGTAAACTAGTTTATGTTCATGGGCGACGTCGACCACTTACCATCAGGTGGTACGTTCGCCAGTTTACCTATCCAACTAACATAAAAAAACGCCTTATCCCCATCCACGTGTCTGTTGATATACATGACACCCGAAATACTCATGTTTCTTTGTTGGAGATTCCGGTACGTGCCGAATTCCTATCAAATGTCAAAATACGGGAGAAATACGCGTGGGCGGCTGTATATACTCTGGATGAATAACTCTCAACAAAGTTTCTAGAAAGTTCTGGGATGGGATATTTATCGAGTGAATATGGAATAAATATTTAATAGTTGTCTTTGTTGATTTATTTGGTTTGGTATTTTATTTTACCCCAAAACCTCTAAAATTCAATAGCCTTTAATCATTTAGTTTCTTTAGCACAGCACTGGTTTGTAAAAACTTGTGCTATATGTAAGACACAAAATTGATATAATATCTGTCTTTAAAAAATGAATTCGTTTAAGTATTTTCTTCCAACTTTTCCAACAGCAGCCTCAACACAAATATCGATATCGCAGCTGCTTCCCATTTAGGTACAGAAGTAACTTAAAGTTGGGCCTTAAAAAAGCACAGAAAGAAGACACCTACTGCTGAGATGTGTCCACATTTATAAGTAGAGTTCTATATGATTAGAGATTGGAACCTACTTCCAATTTGTACATTTACAAAGACTAACTGGCTCTACAACACCTAATTGTAATAAGTTCGTATTTCACCAAAGGCCGCATTGGTGACACTCCCTGAGTTTTAGTGGGTAGAGCTGCGTCCACCTAAGCATCTTTCGGGCGCAGCGAGTCCTACATACCTCGAGATCGTATCAAAGGGTCATTAAGTGGTTACTGCTGTTGATCCTGGTTGCAACGAACTAGCAGCTGTGGGAACATAGAAATATTAAGAACATCTGTGGGTGGGAACGAGTGGTGGACCTAATGACACTTTCTTTCACCAACCTGAGACATTCTTTTATAGAGAATATTTCTTTTGCTGAATTTCTTAGTGATGCCGATATTGAAGGGAGTTTATGAGTTGTATTAGACATTTTATATACAAAGGGGAGCAAGATTCGGATTGCCAAAAGGTAGACGGACACAGATATGAGACAGCAACACGTTGCTGGTTTGTGAATAGTGTTCGAGAAGGATCCCAAGTACCTGGAAATACCGTGATGTCACTTGGTTGTTATAGCTGTCATGTAATGATGTGCATGATTACCTGAGAAGGTGTGCCTTCTGAAGAACTATTATATAATTTATCTTGTGATTCAGAAGCGTGAGGCTTATCATCAATGCCGTGTTGTAAAGGTTATAACTTATGGATGATGAAATAAATATTAGTCACAAAAAATATCGTCTGGTGAAGCCCTACATTAGGTGGTTGGTTCGATTCCCGGTAAGGGCAAACTTTTCGTGTGATAAATATAAAGCTAAGTATTAAGCAAATAAAAGTGTCAAGTCAACCCAAGCCAAGAACAAAGTTCAATCATTATCTCTAGGACTACAACAAAATTCCTAGAATTTTTATTTTTATTATGAAATACCGCAAACATCAGCTGCGGTGCCATAGGTTGGTTGAATAGCGGTAGGGAGTTGCAGAAGACAGAATAGGTATCGTCTATTTGTGAGCGAAGAACAAGTTCTCTCAACCTTTTTTGCTTTCCTTACGAGGTCAAAACCCACCCATTTATAATGCTTGGCCAGCTTTACCAAAAGAGCCCGTGCCCACGGCCCCATCCCCACATCGGAGCCCCGAAATAAAAATATATACTATGGTTTATTGTTCTAGTAACATATTTAATAGTACTGATATTATTAGACAAAATTTAACCCGCTAATATTTATATTATGTATCTATGTTTGAATTATAACGAATAATCGCCGAAAATGTAAGACGATTCCTTTCTTTTCTTTCCATAATGACCCAAACATTTGTTTTCTTCAAAGCCCCAGCAGGGTTTAAGACGCCCTTGGCTCTAGGTTCTTGGACTAAGTGTCCTGTGTTAGTCAGATCCGGGACACTCCCCTTCAAGTGGCTGAAGGCAACTCGCAGTGGTTTTAGTGCGGTATACCGGCGCTGGGGTGAGACCAGCCCCCGGGTGGATGCGCAAAGCATTTCCACTGCGAAAAACAGACATAAAAAGGTTCTTGGACTAAAGTAAGAAAATATGTATTTTCTCATTTTCTAAAGCTAAAGCCAAAAACACTCATAGATTACTAATCTCTCAAACTCGTTAGCATTTCGATCAGCCCTTAACTGTTATCACAGGTATCAGCTGCACTCGATTACTACCTGCCTATTACTTATTCATTAACTACCGCTAATAATGGTGTTTATTTGTTTTACCTGTATTATATGCAAGAACCTTATAATTATATTCGCCTTATATATTAGGACAATACCTAGACGATAGCGGGACACTAAGCTAAGCTTACAAGCGGTTTTGGTAACAAAATATATGTGGTGGGTTATGGCCTTACTACTAGATAATATTGCAAAAAAATCTTTTAGCAACTAGAAGTTTTAGTAAATCTATACTAATATTATAAAGCTGAAGAGTTTGTTTGTTGTTTGTTTGTTTGAACGCGCTAATCTCGGCACTAATGGTCCGATTTGAAAAATTCTTTCAGTGTTAGATAGCCCATTTATCGAGGAAGGCTATCGATAACATCACGCTGTTACTTATAGGAGTTGAGTAACGCGGGCGAAGCTGCAGGCAACAGCTAGTATGATATATAATATTATGATAATTTACAGAGTCAAGGAAATTATATGCTCTTTCCACTAGTGTGTCTTATTAGGTGACCCGCTGGACGTTTGCCTTCTCAACCTAAATAAATAATGAAAAATCTGTTTCTTATTATCTTATACATCCTAGTTACAAATGAACGGTAAATTACTAAATTACGCTATTACAACTTTGTTTCAATCAAAACAGTTTCAAATTGCAGAAAATCAAAATATCCAGACACACTGACATCATCCACGCAAACAACTTCAATTGAGTTGCCAAAAAGCTGATGCTACCTCTTCACCTCTTCGCTAGTAATACTCTTACATGTCCAATTCAATAGGTGAGCCAGCTGGTTTACCACCAAACCGATGTAGCATTAGGGCCAATAGGCCATTAGCTTAAGACATTTCAAAGAAAACATGTCCAATATAACTTTAAAAAGTAGATCAGAGATTTGATGATGTTAATGTTAGTAAGGAAAAGTCTTAAATAATAAGGGATGTAATTGGCGATCGACTGTCGATCCTTGCCAACTAGATGAGATGAAGCTGACCGGGCAGGCCGGCGTCATCTTTGGTAGTCTCCCCTTACGAGGAATAGTCTGGCCTTCGCCGGAGCGAGCCTGTCGTTGAGGTGACAGGATCTACCCGAAAATCCTGGCTACATCCATAAAGGATTTCTCTGCGATATAAAAAAAAGTGTGAGCAAATACCAATTGATTCATATAACTCTAAAATTTTATTGAAATGTTATAATCATTAACATCAGTCTCTATCCGTCCAACTGAACATAGGCCTTTTTTTCTTTTGCACCGAGAATTGCTCTCAGGCAACCCGCGGGAAATGGGGGAATTCCCCAGGCGGGTATGTGGGTCTCGCTGCGCCTAAAATATGGTAAGGCAGCTCTACTCACTAAGACCCAGCAAGTACCACCAATGCCGTCTTTGGTGAGGTGCCCCGGATCTGTTGAGCAACAGGGCACCTCGACGGCTAGTCAGTCCCCTAAAAAACTGACACCACCTCCACAGAAGAGTTGTCCCGCACCACAGAACAATCCCTCCCAACGTCTGAACAGAGCTGGTTCAATTGGCTTCACCCAAGGTGGATTCGCCTTAGGCTACTGAGCCCCACCGCCAAACTGAACATAGGCCTCCCTCAATGAACGCGACTGATCCCTTGCCACTTGCATCCAACACGGACCGGCCATCACACGGAGATCGTCTTCTCACCTGGTTAATGGCCGACCAACACTTCGTCTACCTTCGTCTTTATTTATCAATTATCATACAATAGTAGTGATGGCAGGCTGGGTGAGGACCCAGCTGAGGCCTATACAGTATATTAATTTGAAAATGGACAAAATATCTTTAAAACCTGCCCTTATCTTATTTAAAGTGGTATGTATTTGAATATAATTTCAGCCCTGCCCGTAATCCGTTTCGCCCATTAATTACTCCCATTATAGTAATCAATATTGAAATCAAACAGCGCGCGTAATTGTTTCAAGGTCTGTTAATGACAGGCGGCGCAGATAACAGAAGATAAGTACGTATACTGATTTCAGAACAGACTATGGACTTACATTTTTCAGTGGTAGGATACGCTGTGCCATGCGCCCTTATGTCTTTTACAACTCTGATGTGAAGGGCAGTGTAATTATTGTCGTCGAGACCATTTTGCGTCTAAGGATAGGGCAATGCCTGAACGTTTTTTTTTATTTAACGCAGGGTAATGCTCTGAGGCGTCCCGCATGGGACTCGCTGTGCCCGAAAGCTGGTAAGTGGACGCAGCTCTACCCACTAAAAACCAGCGAATGCCACCAATGCTGCCTTCTTCAGGTGCCCCGTATCTAGCGATCGAACAGGGCACCTCGACGGCTAGTCAGTCCCTCAGGAGACCGACGCCACCTCCACAGAGGGCTGTCCTGCATCACAGAACAGGGGTTGTTCCAACGTCGGGACAGTACAATGGGGTGAGGTTCCCGTCCTCGCCCCTTGCCCCCTGCTCTTTTGTCCCCTCTTCTTATAACAGGGGTACAAAGAGCTCCCTCGGCTCAATTAGCTTCTCCCAAGGTTACCTAGGCTACTGAGCCCCACCGCCACTACAAGGCCTGAACCATGGTGCGGGATAAATAGCCTTTGAAAACCCATTTATGTGGTTATAAATGGGTTTTAGTAGTTCACTCGTAGTTCCAGATATTTCAGCTGAACCTGAACCATGATGGGCAATGTATGAATGTTTGAGCTAGCACCAGGTAAACTCGTTTCTGTTCATGGACTTGAGAGTTCAGCGGGCACGTCAGTCAGTTTACCTATCTAACTTAAAAACTGCTTCGGCGATTGCTTCATTTCTCGCTCTATATACGATATCTACATTAAGATGTAGAGTATCCAAATAGACTAGTTACACTATTTGTGAAACTGACCCCCCTTATGTGAAAAGCTTTTATTTTTCTGGTCGCAACATGGAGCGTAAAATCGACGACCTCTGTGGCTCAATGGTTAGCGCGTTGCCGCTCAAGCCGGACGTTGCGGGTTCGAATCCCGCCAGGGAACAAAAAAGTTTTCTGTGTTCCTGGGTCATAGACGAGTATTAAATATGTGTAGTATATAATAAAAATCTTAAATATAATATGTATAATATAAAAGTATTCAATATATTTCCGTTGTCTGGTACCCGTAACACAAGTTCTTCGAGAACTTACCACGGGACGAGATTGACGTGGTGTAAAAGCGTCCATAGATATTATTATATAAAAAAAAAAGTGAGCAGACATTTCGACCCCTCTGTGGAGGTGGTGTCGGTCCCTTGAGAGTCTGACTAGCTGTCGAGGTGCCCTGTTGCACAACAGATCCGGGGCACCTCACCAAGGCGGCATTGGTGGCACTCGCCGGGTTTTAGTGGGTAGAGCTGCGTTCATTTACCATCTTTCGGGCGCAGCGAGTCCCACATACCCACCTGGGGAGACGGCGGGATGCCTCAGAGCATTTCCCGGCGTAAAATAATAAAAAAGGATGGTGGCGTGGTACAAGCGTAGTATGCTTCGCACCGGATACGTACCATTCAGTGATGATTCAGGTACGTATCTTCTTCATTACACGTTGCAGTACTAACAACAATTTATCTTTATCTAATCTGCAATAAATCGTCTCCGTAGAGCTACGTCTATTACCTGTCGATGTAATCTTCATACATTTCAAAACACTCAAAACTTAAGGAAGTCCCCTAAACACTTATATTGTATTATCTTTTAATTGTTATCTATAATAATTATTAAATTAAATCTATATTGTTTTTTGTTTCAATGCTCTAATTTACGGAAGTTCGAACTTCGAGTTGGATTTAATTTATTTGATTGTTATAGTTTTATTTCAGGGAAATGTTTCTTTTTTTAACCGACTTCAAAAAAAAAGGAGGTTCTCAATTCGTCTGTATGTTTTTTTTTTTTTTTTTTTTGTATGTATGTGACACGATATCTCCGCCGTTTGTGAATGGATTTCGATGGTTATTTTTTTGTTTGAAAGCTGGTGTTTCCAATTTGGTCCCATATTAATTTTATTAAGATCTGACAAGCCGTTTTTTAGTTATTCCCAATAATGCCTATTTGGTTGGTTTTGTTTACCTTGATGATATGATTTTTTTATTACGTGTCGATGTAACAATTGTATAGGATGCTTTGGTAGCACACCATAGTATGTCACGGTCATCGTAATCATCATCATCATCACCATCACCATCATCATCATCATCATCATCATCATCATCATCCTTTATCCATCCACTGCTGAACATGCCTCCTTCAATGAACGCCAAGACGACGAATTTCGGAATCACTATAAATTAAGAAATAAAAGCATTTTACAAAAAATTAAAACCGACTTCAAAAATACTAAACTAAAAAGTAATAAAATAACAGTTTCTTTAATGTTTGTGCTTACAACATATAATCGACTTAATCTTCTACTAATGTACAAACTTTGCGTTTACCACGTCATTATAGTTACTTTTGGAGTCGGTGTCGTATTTGTTGCTGTACATTACCTACCTACCTACCTTGGCTGACACCGACTCCAAAAGTAAATATAATGACGTGGTAAACGCAAAGTTTGTACATTAGTAGAAGATTAAGTTGATTATATGTTGTAAGCACAAACATTAAAGAAACTGTTATTTTATTACTTTTTATTAGTTTAGTATTTTTGAAGTCGGTTTTAATTTTTTTTTAATATCGTTTTATGATAAGAAATTTAAATCATTATCATACAAATAAATAAAATTTTCTGTTTGTTATTATAATTTCAAAATAAAAGAAAGTAAGTACTAATATATAGTATAGCGTACGGTACTTACTTAAAAGAAATGTTTGTCCCTTTTTCTGTCTATTTGTTTATTCCGGCTAATATCTGAAATGGCAGGGCCGATTTTGACGGGATTTTCACTGGCAGATAGCTGTTGTTATAAGAAGTAATTTAGGCTAATAAATAATCATCAATCCGGATACGGCTGTAAATCTAAGTTGACGCGGGCGAAGCTGCGGGCAACGGCTAGTAGGTATATAATATTTTATATTAACTGAGTCACATCACGTTGACCTAGTCACATGCTGAATCCACAAGGGTCATACCCAGCCCGTATAAAATCATCACCCCAATGACATAATGGTTGACTGATCCTCCGACGTTTCGAACGTAGCCTCAGTTGAGACTACTGAAGTCCAGAACTTGACGCATGGGCCGTCAGTACTTTGGTGATCGCCCCATAGTCACTTTCTATATAATCGTTTAATATATTTCATACGAATTAATAAAACACATATGTAAAACATTTCTAAGGGATTTCTGTTTCAATTTTAAGATTTCAAGTAATCTATAAAAGAAATATCAAGTGATGATAGTAGCTTCATACATCGAGAGCAAAATAAAACCGAACGCGTATATAACAAGGACCAAGTCCATCACCACTGCTAATATTTCATTGAATGCTGGACCCTCAACAAACTGAACGAGACGACACAGGATCCGATCGTACACCCTCCCGAAGTAGGAGTAGAAGTTGTCAGCTGTATTCAGTACGGTTCTGGAAAAATATAGTACCTTAGTGGCCTATAGTAACTTAGATTAGAGAAGGTTGATAGGGTTTTTAAAAATAGACGGATTATTAAAGCTGATAATGAACATAAAATGAAAAGCGCCATCTATACCAAGATATTTAATACAGATAGATGCGTTCCTTACATGTCCCTATTGCTAGCGAGTCTTCTGAAAATCAGGTTAGAAAGGCTTTAAACCATAAAGCCTATGCACTAGTTTAGTGCAAGTGGGGAACTTCACACACACTCAGAGATTTGCACGTAGGTAGATAAGTGTTTGTAAGAGACGAGGAGGCTTCCTCATGTTTTCCTTCGCCGATGAGCAAGCGATGTTGATGTTGATGTTGATGATGAAGCAAGGTGTGCATGGAAATCGTAATCATAACGATAATATTTTTAAGTTTTAAAATTAAGTAAATGTATAAAAATCTAAATCTACCGCGATAAAATCCGTATACTTCGTTTCATTTTATTAATGATAAAATAATAAGCGCCATCTACAGATATTTCTAAGTACTTAGATATAAGCTCAGCGGCATCTAGCATGACATATATTACACTTATTACAACTATACATTAATTTGTTATTCAAGTACTTTTATTGTTAAATAGATGGCAGCAGTATATTATATAAAATTGTTATACGAAATAACAATTGTAATTTGATTTTATATTAACAATATTATTCAGATTTCAGATATATTTTATAATCGAATCGAATCACTTAAGATTAATTATTATACTTTGTAGAAATTACTTCTAGTTTATATTTCAACGAGAACGTAGAAGTGATGTCTCTATTTTTTTTTCAAATGATGACATTTAATTTATAAATTTCTAAATTTACCTTAGTGGCAATGCCAAGTAGTTGCCATTAATATTGAGTAATGGCAAGACAATTGCCACGATATGCCAGAATCCTACGACCGAAGACTGTACTGTCGTCATCGACCGCTCCGTTACTGGGTGTGGGGGGTTACTGTAACATGAGAATTACAGCAATTACTGAAGAGACAATTTGATTCACGAAGACAATTTTGTAGCCTGTTAGACCAAGACGGATATTTTATTATAAATTGACAACCCATACACAAGAAGAATTGGAGAGTCTGTTTTGTAACATTAAAATAACAGCTTTTTAACTGAATATGGATGTCAACACGGTACTTACATAAGTACCTACTACAAATATACCAAAATACCAATTTTTTATCTTTTGTCTGTCTATTCCAGCTAATCTCTAAAACGGCTGGGCTGATTTTGACGAGACTTTCACTGGAACATAGCTGATGTTATAATCATCACTGCGGTTACGGCTGTAAATTTAAGTAAACGCGGGCGAAGCTGCGTGCAAAACCATGGTCATCATTGTGATCTGCAGACCACTGCCACCACTGACATAATATTTAATTTTAGTATTTGTAATGGGAAAGTTATAACTATCTTAGATATGGATGTAAATCGTCATCATCATCATCAGCCTCTATCTGTCCACTGCTGAACAAGGCCTCCCTCAAAGAACGCCAAGACGACCGATTTCTTGCCAGTTGCCACTCGCATCCAACACGAACCGGCCACTGCACGGAGAATGAATGAATTGCAGGGTATAAATAAATATACATTTTGTACAAATCCTCAATCCACTACCCAGTTACCAGGCATCGAACCCAGACCTCCTTCGATTGTCATTGTTATTTTCAAACATTTTTTCAGCCTCTACCAGTTCTAACCTGCTGGCTTGTATCTCCGCTTCAGTAGTAGATCCATGGATCCAATGATCTACATCTCTGCTAAATATACTCGCATCTTTGACGAAAGTGTTCTCAGACGATTCTTGGTCTTCAACCTAGAAGAAAAGACGATATTTTATAGCATAGTAGGGCAAACGAGCACTCGAAACCTTTTGGCGACTATCGAAGCCCATACACATCCGCATAACCAGAGATTAAGCAGATGCGTTGCCTTCCTTTACCCCATCCCCTCCAATGGGCCACCGGAAACTCACGAACCGCACAAAACAGCATAGCTGTCACTTGACGCCAGTGTTATGTGAGCGAGATGTACCACCCCGGTCGTGCCGGCCCAATTCGGCTGCAAAGCAGCATGGCACTACCTACTTTTATGATTAAAGTGTAAATGAGATATCGATAGAAATTGGCAAGAACTGTCTCAGGTAGAATGCTGTAAATAATTATTATGATTTATGAGCTAATCATCATCATCACTATCGAATATGAACCTTTCCTCGTCCTCTCCTGGGCTGCCTCTATTACTGAACGACAAGACGCATAGAAGTATATATAAGACTAATAAAAGTAAATTGAAAGCCAGCCGGCGAAACCGTGTGTAAAGGCTTGTGTGAACTACATAATAATATGCTTGTTCATGAACATCATTACCTTAGCAGGGAGACTTTTCTTCCTGTCAAAAGGGCGTCGTTCTTTTTCTATAGCGGAACCACTGAGTGAAGTCTGCAGGTAATCATTTGCTAAATCCATTTTTATAACATTTTTATAAACTCTGAAATAGTAGGTTTCATTTTGAAAAAGTTTTTAAGGTTTTTTCAGACAGAGAGCGGTCACGCGCTTAAGCGCGCTTATGAGCGGTTACGAGTCGAGTCCAAATGTGTAGAACGTTTCCTGAGTGCACATGTTGTGATATATAAGGGAGCTGAACGCTTCAACATGTAGTCTATTAGAAGATGTGACGGGGAACCCCCACCGTTACTGTAATGTGTCTTTAAGCGGTAAGAAAGAATACTACTGGCATCCAGCCTGGCCTGTATATTGCACGAAACTCGTCATCTCAACCTGATAACGCATCCTACTTAAATTGTCATCTCATGCCATCGAGCATAATATAACCTAATAGAGCGGTAATGTAATGTGATAAGTATGAAAATATATTCCGCTAAATTTGTGCAGCGACGCTGCGCCGGTTCTGCGCTCTGATTGGCCGGCTGATGGCCATTGATTGTTGATTGGCCGATCGGACGTACATACAGATCACTGGTTATAGTGAACGGATAGAGACTGATGATGATGATGATGAAAATAGAATGTACTAAAGTTAAATCCATTCTAATATTTTCAGCATGTCATTAAAATGACTGACTATTATTTTTACAATATTGACCTTTGATATAACTTAAAGGTAGTATACCAATGGTAATACGTACCCAATAATAAATAACGAACATGCGTAATAATAGGTTTTTTTTTCTACCATTTTGGTTATTTTTCTACCAGAACCTTTTACATAAATCATACATTTCGCGATTTTTTGTATGATACGTTGAAATATACTTTATTTTGATTTTTGTGTACACACAACACAACAAAATCTACTTCTCTATTTTACTTACATGTTTTTTATAACCTTTTTTATTCTAATTTAATTATTATCTAAGCTAGCATATTTATATTTTATACCTTTATAATTTATTCCCGATTTTGTATCACATGGTTTTTTGTATGATGTAGGTATATTTTATGATTTATGAAATAATTATTATTATTGAAATCTTCTGTCAAGTACTGCCTCATACTTTGGCGTCATTAAAAACGTAGCAGGTAAGAGCAAAGAGTTCATAATTCAGTTTTTTTTTTTATCCTTTTATGGCAGTGAGAATTTACTACAGTTTATTTTTAAAATTAAGAATACCTACTAGTAATTTAGCCTTTCAATAAATACAGTTGAGCATTTCACGCGTTTTGTATGCGTTTTGTTTGGAAAAGTTTGCAATGTGTTTTTGGGCTAACTTTAGCCCGGCCGCAATGCTCGTAATCTTTTAATACGTACATTATAATTTAAATAACGTACTTATAATAAAGCTAAAAAAATAATTACAATGCAATCGTAATGATTATGTTATCATTACAAGTTAATTGATATTGTTGATCAGGAAATTGCCCTCGCATTAGTAACAATGGATTCTAAAAAAAGGTTTCAAGTCAATTGACATTAAAAACATTCTGGCGGCACCCGCGAATAATAAAACGGCGGGAAGCCTACGTTCCAAATTCGAATCGGACGCGAACAATGGCATCCAACGGTTCGCGCCTTTTTACACAGACCACACAAAGAATGATATAGAGAATAGAATAAAAGCATAGACAAAAATGTATTTTTTCAATTCGTTTTCTGATACGGGCTACTGAATTAACTAATTAATTGACTGACATTATTAATTAAAATTGGCGGTCTGGTGAGAATAGCGTAACATTTTGCGAATTGCTATATTTTTATGATGTATGATTATTTGAAGATTAGAATTATTTTAATCCAGTAACCAAAGATACGGAAAATAACGCCGGCCTATTATAATATACGTCTTACTTAGTCTTTTGTATATTTTGTTAGCGTTTTTAGGTGTAAAGGTATAGTACTTATATTCTACCCGTTATTATAATTCAAACATTACAAAAAACAAATAAACTAACAAATCACATATTTTGTAATATTACCTAGCTGGATAATCCAACTCATCTTCTCAAAGTTAATACTTGACATTCATCATTTCTTTATTACCTTAATCCTTTTCCTGGTACACATTACCTGATGTATCATTTGCTCCTCGTATGATGACGATCATTGAAGTGTTGATGACTTAATCAGAACATCCTGCACTCAATGATGGCTAGGAGTCATTTCGTTTAGATACTTTATTCTTTAACGAGGTCAACGGGTAAGTTTTAAAGCTTATGCAAATATTAAACTAGTTGTTGTCAGCGACTTTGGCTAGGAAGGTTTCGAATACACAATCATTTGATAATAGACAAACCTTGACAAACATTAATGAAAATTGCCTTTTATCTGAAAGTCCTTATTATATTGTCAGTATAAGAACGACGATCTCCGTGCGGTGCCCGGTCCGTGTTAGATGCGAGTGGCAAGGGTACGGTCGATCCGTATTGGCGTTTATAGAGGGAGGCCTATCTTCAGCAGTGGACGGAGAAAGGCTGAGATGATGACGAGAAGGACGTTTTTTGCCAAAAAACAGGATTTAATTTCGACTGGTACAGTCATGGATATCATGTGCGTCTAGGCCGGTGTTCCGCAAAGTGTGTGTCCGGCCTGTGGTCGCGGCACACCCGCCTGGGGAGTGGGTCTCCCCAGGCGGGTATGTGGGACTCGCTGCGCCCGAAAGATGGTAAGTGGACGCAACTCTACCCACTAAAACCCGGCGAGTGCCACTAGTGCCGCCTTGGTGAGGTACCCCGGATCTATTAAGCTAACAGGGCACCTCGACGGCTAGTCAGTCCCGCAAGGGACTGACGCCACCTCCACAGAGGGGTTGTCCCGCACCACAGAACAACCCTTCCCGACGTCGCGACAGTACAATGGGGTGAGGTTCCCATCCCCACCCTTGCCCCCTGCTCTTTCGTCCCCTCTTCTTATAAGAGGGGTACAAAGAGCCCCCTCGGCTCAATTAGCTTCGCCCAAGGTGCTGGGCTCACCCTAGGCTACTGAGCCCCATCGCCACGTCAAGGCCTGAGCCATGGTGGGGATCTCTACTAAATCTGTTTAGTTCATTAATAAAATTTATGATGTAGGTTCCTCCTAAAATTTTCCTTTTCTCTGATGTACCTCTAACACAAAAAGTTTGCGGAACACTGCTCTAGGCGACTTGTCTATGGCTTGTCTTGTCAAGATATATTTGGCGGGTCTTATCGTTAGTAATAACTCTGACTATTCCGTATAACAAAATTGTTATTTGAAAGAAATAAGCGGGACGTTGTTAGCCTTTTCTTTTCTTTAACGCCGGGAAATGCTCTGAGGCATCACGGGGGAGTGGGTCTCCCCACGTGGGTATGTGGGACTCGCTGCGCCCGAAAGCTGGTAAGTGGACGCAGCTCTACCCACTCAAACCCGGCGAGTGCCAGCAATACCGCCTTTGGTGAGGTGCCCCGGATCTAATAACGACGACCGGCGACGCCACCTCCACAGAGGGGTTGTCCCGCACCACAGAACAACCCCTTCCAACGTCGGGACAGTACAATGGGGTGAGGTTCCCGTCCTCTCCCCTTGGCCCCTGCTCTTTTATACCCTCTTATAAGAGGGGTACAAAGAGCCCCCCTTGGCTCAATTAGCTTCGCCTAAGGTGCAGCGGCTTACCCTAGGCTACTGAGCCCCACCGCCACGTCAAGGCCTGAACCATGGTGGGGGATGTTGTTACCCTGTACCCAAAACAGTTAGAATTTAAAGGAAATTGACTATTTTTCTTATCATAATCTTCTCCATTAAAAAATAGACGACGTGCTATCTAAATAATAGTATACCTAACTATTTAAGATGCTGGCGGTTATAATAATTACCATTTACCATATCTAAATAATAGTATACCTAACTATTTAAAATGCTGGCGTTTGTAACAATTACCACTTACCATATCTAAATAATACTGCCGTCATAAGGAAAAAAGACGTTTCTGACATAATATAAAATCGGAGAAAATAAATGTTTTGTAATCCAAAATTAAAATCATTATATTTTTTATGATATTATGATGTAAAAATATGAGTGTTGTTTATGTCTTATTAATTTCAGAAATGTTTTAGGTACAAATATTATATTTTAATAATTATATCCAATTTTTCTTTTCTTTGTAGTAAAAAAAATATTGAAAAATGAATTATACTCACATGAAAAGACGCTTTTGGCTAGATACGCCTTTACAACTTAGTTATTTCAAAAACGTCTTTTCTACCTAGTACGATTACGTAAATTACTTTAACAAAAAGACTCATATATCCATATACCACCTTTTTAACTTAGTAGTATGCCTGATAAGCTGAAAAGATAAAATTCTGGATAGTAAATATGCCTACTTTGCCTGTCCATATATTCGTTATTTATTTTACTGTGATGAAAAATAAAAACAAAATGTATGGAACATATAACATTTATCATTCTTTTACAAAAATGTGCTTAGTAAAAAATTACATACTTCTCTGACAAAACATTTACATAAAAACAAAAATCACAGACTTCTCTGGCAAAAACAAAAACAACATTACCACAATGAAATATATTTCGGTATAACATACATAAAAGAACCTTATCTTTTTAAAAACTACTATTAGTAGAACAACAAGGAAACTATGTTTTATATACAACTATCAGTCATTTATTAAAACTAGAAAGTAACACTTAAATGTAAGAACAAACTAAATCACAGTAAATTCTTCTTCATAGCTTTAAGGGAGATCAACATTATTCTTATTAATTATAGGAAAGTTATTTAGAACAAACCTTATCACATCTCATTCGTCTTCATAACTTTGAGAAAGATCAACACTATTATTATTAACAGGTAAGTTATGCCAAAATGGTTTTCTATTATCTGGCATCAAAGGAGTAAGTTTTTGTATGATCGTTGTCTTACGTTCTAATGTGATGCCTCTGCATTTAGTATTCGGTTTTGGTGGTGGTATTCCGCTTTTAACATTTTTTAATCTTAAAAAGTCAAGAAAGTAGACGTCTTGACTAGTGAAGTCCGTTTTATATTGAATGAGATGGGTGCTTCTGTTAAATGTTACTTCACACATATTACTTAAGTACGCTCTAGGACTAGAATTTTGTAATTTGTAAGACGAAGAACAGTCTTCAAATTGACAAAAATCATCAAAATTCATGACTTTTGCAGTAATGTTGGTCCTAGTACTCAAAACCGCTTGATGAAAATCTTCGAAATCATAAAGATGTTTCTTTTCTTTCATCGCCAACTCTATTTGGTGATGAAACTCATCAGCAGACAGTCATATATGTATGGCCAACTTCTAAATATTTTAATTTTATAGAATGAAAATTAACCTCTGCGGAATTCACAAGATGATTCAGATACGAGTATAGCGTCCAATTGTTATTTTGTGAGGCACAATGATCTAGCCATATAACTATGTGTTTTAAATCTCTACTAGCTTGTAAAAAAGCCTTAAAACAGCTTGCTATGTCACTCATTTTACGACCTGATATGGCTTCGTACCATATAGCAGCATAGGTTTGACAAGCTGGGTTTTTCTTTTTGTCACCTATAGAGACAAAACTCTCATCAAATAATATGATCCTTGGACAAAAAGTACAATTTTAAATTCTTCCATACGTGGAAGTCCTGGTCCCCGCTTCGGTGTTCAGACGCAACTGCCGATCAGACTCATAACTGTGACCCCCTCTCCCCCCCGCACAAATATCGGTACTAAGTAGAAAAGTCGCATCTACCACATGCGCCTGACTATTTTACTGTATACTAAGATGAAAAAACGTATCTACGTAGAACCGTCTTTTTTACTTAGTAGTTTGCAGAAACGTTTTTTCATAATATGATTAAGTTAATATTTCTTAGAAGAATAAGACGCTTAAGCGTAGATGCGTTTTTACAACGTAGTAAAGACGAAAAGTGGTTTTTCATTTTAGTAATACTTTAATAATACTACAGATGAGTCTTATTTCACAGTGGTTTTAACACGGTTCTAACGGAATTTCCAAAAAATAAAAATATCAGTCGATGCGCCTTTTTTTACTGATTCCAAATATGTAAATAACTCAATTTTGAAAAAACTGTTAGATACGTCTTTTTTCCTTATGACGGCAGAACAGTATACCTAACTATTTAAGATGCTGGCGGTTATAACAATTACCACTTACCATATCTAAATAATAGTTTACTTAACTATTTAAGATGCTGGCGTTTGTAACAATTACCACTTACCATATCTAAATAATAGTATACCTAACTATTTAAGATGCTGGCGTTTGTAACAATTACCACTTACCATATCTAAATAATAGTATACTTAACTATTTAAGATGCTGGCGTTTGTAACAATTACCACTTACCATATCTAAATAATAGTATACCTAACTATTTAAGATGCTGGCGTTTGTAACAATTACCACTTACCATATCTAAATAATAGTATACTTAACTATTTAAGATGCTGGCGTTTGTAACAATTACCACTTACCATATCTAAATAATAGTATACCTAACTATTTAAGATGCTGGTGTTCGTAACAATTACCACTTACCATATCTAAATAATAGTATACCTAACTATTTAAGATGCTGAAGTTTGTAACAATTACCACTGTCTAAGCCGCTTGCTCATTCAGATATATGAACTTGTGCATTAAAAGTCCAACAGGTTAATATGCGTGAATTTATTGCGTCTAAATATTAAATTAAAATCAAACACTGACGAATGCGATCACTTTCTCAAAATTCCACTCGAAACGTCAGAATTTTTTGCGACGCGTGCAAAATCGATTTTTTTAATCAATCAAGTTTTTACAATCGAGTCGTGATCGAGTCGCGGAAGCCTCGGCGCAGCGGGACACTGCTACCGTGCCTTTGGATTGATGTAGGTCAAGGAATGCTGAAAGCCTTATTGTGAGATGATAAAAAAAATCGATTCGCGTACTCGGACGTCATGATTTTTGCAAAGGGCAAAAACTAAATGAAATTGGGAGACAAGCCTGTCTGTCATAGGTATTTTCTTGGTTTTTTTTAAATAAAAAATTCCAACAAACAATATTAGAAATTTATCATTCTATAAAAAATTCTAACGACTTGCGGACCTTCAGAAAAGAGCATAAGTACCTACTCATATTTGAAAGTCAAGCAACACACCTGCGAATCTTCTGCTGTAGCACATGTCTATGGATGTCACTGATCACTTACCACCGGGTGAACAGACTCTTCGATTACTTCTTCTTAAAAAAATTGAAATATTAAAGTGTTATATTAAAATTTATATCATCCGTACTAAAACCAGAAGCATAATATGTTATTATTATCATTAAGAAACCTAAAATTATTATAATCTCATTTTTTTTTAATAAAAGAGGGGGCAAACGGACAGTCGGTTCACCTGATGGTAAGTGAATAGCGACATCCACAGACACCCGCTATACCGGGAGATCAGCAGTTGGTATGTCATATATTATGTCAACATATCTTATTTCAACCGACGGTCCCTGAAGATAGACTTCTCAACCCATATAACAGATTACACTGAAGATTTTACCATAATCTTGAGTAAAACTAAAAAAAAATAGTAATGTTTTTGATCTCTTTCACAACTCATCTCTACCTAAATCGAATCAAAACAGTCAAATATTTGTCCAAATAAAAAACATAAAAGACCCATATGCTGGCTAATAAATTGTAGTCAACCCTTTATTTGCCGGGGTATCGTTTAGGCCCCATTATAATATTAATGCTAAACAAACAACCATGTCCAAATGACTTCATCTAACTTTCGTCCCGATCATTTTAAATCTCCAAAAATGTTGTATAATTTCGGAATTCGGTTATAAATTACAAGTTTAAATTTTTATAATTATTATGACACAATGTACTATCAAAAATAGTTAATTATTATGTAGTAAATAGGTACATTAATTTATTAAGCTTTAATGTTATTTTAAAAGTTTTTTATACGGCTTCATAAATTAACATTGTATTTTTCCCAATATCACAATATTTTTAGTGTAAAAAATATAAGCATAATATAATTAAGTAATAGAAAGAACATATCTACCACAGAATAAAATTACCTAATGTAAAAATGTAAAAATCTTTAAAGTGATTATGTAATCAAATAAAACAATAACATAATATATTTATTAAAATAAAGTTATCTATCAAATTAAATCAAAGACATCATCTGAAATACTTAATTAAAATATCAACAAACCCTTAAATTGCGTATTCAACGTAAATAACACGACCAGGTCAAAAGGACCCGATCAGCGAGATCAAAAATCCCGGTGAACTATTTATGGTCAATTTCCATAAACAAGCGCTAACTAACCATAGACGTTTAAATGGACATTTAACCCTTTCGGCACCGAGACTAAACGGCAAAGGGACAAAGTAAACATTAACTTTTTAGACTACTATCATTTTAAACGTAATTTAAGTTTACCTTAGAATGACTTAAATGGTTATAAAAAGTTTCTACAAAAAACATAACTTTTTTCGTTTGATAAACAAATAATTGACAGCATTTCTAAATTATGAGAACACCCAAATATACTGTTTCTTTATTTTTCTTTTCTGTTTTGTTAGTACAGTCCGAGAAACGGTTGCAGAAAGCTAAATTGTCCAATATATAATCTACATATATCATATAATTTCGATTTAGATAAGATTTCAGCCAATTCACGGAAGCGGTTCACTAAAATCTGAAAAAAATATGTTTTATTGCATTTGTCCTTAAAAACCCTTAATATTTGACTTAAAACCTTTGCAATAGACCGATGCAAGAAGAAGGCTATATCTACGGCCTTGTATTTGAGTGTTATTCGAATTTAGAACCGCATGCAATATTTAAAAATATCTTTAAAAATATTTGTTTCATTATGTTTATGTATGTGTAAAGTCTTTAGCACGATTACTTAGGCTTTGTCAGTTTTTACTTTTTACTTCTTGTTTACATTAAGACTTTCAGCTTTTTTTACATCTTTAACACAGTATTACCGAAGACTTGAAGAAAAACAAAGCTGATTAAGTTTCATGATGGTTTAAAATGTAAAGTAAAAGCTTTTGAATCACTAATATAAACATAATGTATTGATATAAAATTGAGCACGTATTTGAAGCTGTGACCTTCGGAGTAGCAGGCTGGGGGTTGTCGTTGGCTCATTACCCTGTAGTCCATATGCCGTATAAAAACTATCCCAATATCCTGTTCGAACTGACGAAATTTTCGAATTACCCAAATCCGCGATAAAGCCTACCCTCCTTCCTGTCAGGGTTGCCACTACTGATTTTTTCCATCGTTAATAATTATACATTAAATAAGTCTATTTAATATATAATTAATAATAAAAATCATTTACAAAAAATTAAAACCGGGAGTTGGTGTCGTATTTGTTGCTGTACACTACCTACCTGCCTACCTTGGCTAACACCGACTCCAAAAGAAACTATAATGACGTGGTAAACGCAAAGTTTGTACATTAGTAGAAGATTAAGTTGATTATAAGTTGTGAGCACAAAAATTAAAGAAACACAGTTATTTTATTACTTTTTAGTTTAGTATTTTTGAAGTCGGTTTTAATTTTTTGTAAAATGATTTCATTTCTTAATTTTTAGTGGTTCCGAAATTCGTTGTCTTGGCGTCCATTGAAGGAGGCATGTTCAGCAGTGGACGGATAAAGGACGATGATGATGATGATGATGATTACGATGACCTCGACATACTATGGTCTGCTACCAAAGCATCCTATATAATTGTTACATCGACAAGTAATAAAATGAGCACATCAGCATATCATCGAGGTAAAAGGAACCTGGTTGGTTATGGAATAGGCATTATTGGGAATAACTAAAAAACGGCTTGTCAGATCTTAATAAAATTAATATGGGACCAAATTGGAAGCACCAGCTTTCAAACAAAAAAATAACCATTGAAATCAATTCACAAACGGCGGAGTAATCGTGTCACATACATACAAAAAAAAAACATACAGACGAATTGAGAACCTTCTCTTTTTTGAAGTCGGTTAAAAATAAAGTAAACCGTTCTCATATCAGAGAATGGTTTCAATATACATTGGACAACTATGAAAAGGTAGCGGGATACTCATTTTTTATGTAGAAATACGTGATGACATTTTTTATATTAGTCAGATAGGCAAACTGGCAGACGTGTCAACTAATGGTAAATGGTCGATGTCGCCTTCTCTCCGAAACACAGCAAATATGTTTCACGGGTGGAACAAGCAAGACAACCGATTTTTCTTAGGGGTAGGCACCTAAAAAAGATTCATCATCATCATCTTCATTAGCTTTTTTCCGTCCACTGCTGAACATAGGACATTCAATGAACGCCAAGTTCGCTCGCCACTCGCATCCAACACAATCATTGAGAAAAGATTAAGAAGACTATTTAGGTATTTAAATTTTTCAAAAAGATTCCGGGACCTCTGCGTGGGGTATCGATCGAGTCATCTAACCACTACCGTAGTCAGTCTTTACCTATAACAATATTTAGTTCACCCTATTTCCCAAACGTCTATTACAGCGGCAACCCTGGCACCCTTCATGTCTTAGCGCACGCGCACAAACAATACACTTTTTTGCAATCCTACATTCAAATGATAGTACTACTGACTAATGAAACATCCATCCCTCTCCCACCTGGTCCCACCACCAGGGGAGCGAAAAGGACGGTGGCAGCGACAGTTGGCGTGGCGTCTGCCACTACCATATGTTGCCTGAGGTTTCGAGAATTGCCCTGCGATGGTCGCAAGATGGCGATACTTTAAGTCTATTCATTACTCGCACGCCCTTTTTATGAAATGTAAATTTCAAAAGTCGAACACAGGTGTTTAATGGTATCCCTGGAGGAAAAGTGAGACAATTTACCAGAACTCCCCAAGACTACGACTAGGGCCGTCCGTTGATTAACTATACATGTAGACGAGACTTGGAAGCGTGTGAATGAGGTTGTACCTAACTGTAGTCAGATTCTATGCCAGTCGTGCACAACCTTGTTATCACTTATGTTCTTAATATATAACTGTGGTAAGGATGTGTCATCTGTATGATTGAACCACAATCCTGCCTATTTCTTCATAAAACAGCTTTACTGTGTTTCTGAAAGAAGGGCCATGCGGACTGGATATAAGATAGACTATACCACGTCTCAGACGATAACTTACCATAAGGGGCTCATCTACACGTTTCTCTATTCACCTAACATAAAAACACTATTAACTATAACAGTGTTGGTCATTTTCATAAGACATATTTCGAGACATACATTTTTATCGTCAAACTTAGATTACTCTGTAGTCTGTGCAAGTCTTAGTGTTCTATGAGCAAAATATTTTTCGGGTCGAAAGATAAAAATACTACGGTCAATAAAAATATCAGGAATAGATTAGAAATAGGGCAACATTTGTCAAGTGTGACTTTTCTCCTTTAAATTTTCGGAGTTGAACTTTATTTGCTTAGTAGCAAGTTAGGTTTTAATATCATGATACAGTTAATAAAAAAGTACCAAGGGCTCACTTTACGTGTATTATCGAAGTAGTTTTTACAATTTGATGTGTATTTAAGGTGGAGGTCCCCAGGGCTAGGTCCGGGGGTGTCGGGGGTCGAAGGGATGCGCACGAGTCGGCCATATGTCGAGCCACAGGGGAAAGTGCCTGCCTTTATATTCACTACCACATGCTTGCGGCTTCAGCTATGTGGACGTGTGGTTTGTTTATGGCTTTGGCTCGCTAGTCATGCATTTCCAGCTAAAATTGAATGATAATTGCTACGATTAAATCGGGTAAGGTTGTAAGATGCTTTTCATCTGACTACGAAGTACGACAAAGCCGGAAGAGGGTTTTCATTTTAGCAGTCTAACCTAAGCTTATCCGATTGGGATGAACGATACAATACATTCTTCATCTTCTTGTAATGGCTCCCGCGAGGTTTTGCCAATGTCAGAGTTAGTCTTTGGTTTAATGTTTACTAGATGGTTTAATGCACTGAACATTCATAGTGAGGTGTCAATTAACGGCAATCGGTTCGTTATTATGGTCTGGGTGACATACGTATGTGTGTGACAGCTATGCTGTCGCGTTTTGTGTGTTTTGTGAGTTTCCGGTGGCCCATTGGGGAGAATAGGTAAAAGGTTGTACCGATTGAGCTTAAAGGCCATCAGGCCGAAAAGTCTAGCCATTCCGAAAGAAAAGGGAAAAGGAGGGCAACACATCTGCGTAATCTATGGTTGTGCAGATGTGTATGGGCGTCGATAGTCGCCAAAAAGTTTCGACTGTTCATTTGCCCTCGCTATAAGAAAAATATTAATTTTATCTTATCGCGTAAGTTATATATATATATATATATTAATATCTAAGGACGATTTTACACCACGTCAATCTGGTCCCGTGGCAAGTTATCGAAGAACTTGTGTTACGGGTAGCGTAGGGCGGGGCTAGAAGTCCGGCGGGTAAGAAGTCCCAACATACATATCACAGTATCTACTATCTAACCGCGCTAGAAACAGATTGTCTACGTAATCTGAAGCGGCATGAGGGGCGATGACGAAGCCGCGAGTCGGCAGTCGTCGCGGAGCGCATATTCGAGTAATATTGGTATCGGAATTTTTTCGCGCCCAAAAGTAAAAAAAAATGTTTGTTCTCGTTTCTTTCATAGATCCACACTGACTGTAAAGAAAAAATTAAGGTAAGTTTATATTGCAGTCTTATTATATTCGTAAGTAATGCATGGTAATAAAATTTTCTTGTTCTTAACCGTTTTTTAACCGACTTCAAAAAGGAGGAGGTTATAAATTCGTCGGAATCTTTTGTTTTTTTTTTTTATGTATGTTACCTGATTACTCGAAGATGGCTAGACCAATTTGAAAAATTTTTTTTTGTTCTAAAGGGTCTACTTCCCAAATGGTCCCATGACAAGGAATCCAGTTTCTGATGATGGCATCCCAGAGAAATCGAGGGGAACTTTTGAAAATCGTAGGGGCGACTAGTACGTTTGATATTTTTTTTATAAAGTGTTTTGAAGGACTACAATTTAATGAAGGTCTGGAGTCGATCTGATGCTGGAGCCGAAAGTCAATCGAGGGAACTCTTCAACGATTTACATCAGTAACCTTGTGTTTGGGCTTGATTAATTTGTAATGATGAGAACTTTACACCTAGATGGGTTGTGACTGTCATTAGGGGTCTGATGATGAAGACAAAGGACAGTTAAAAGAACTCCTCAACAGTTTACAGTAGCTACCTTGTGTTTGGACTTAATTAATTTAAATTGATGAGAACTTTATACCCATATGGGTTATAAGCGCCATTACAGGTGTGATGATGGAGACCACACACAGTTGAGGGGAATCCTCGACGATTTACAGCTTTTATTGGGCTTACTTCATACGGTAAATAATATTATGCCAAAATCATGTAATTTTATTACTTGTCGTTGTTAAATGAACAAAAAACAACTGTGGCTTGGAAGCGCATCATAGTTTTTCAAGGTCATCATAATATCCATTCTATATCTATATATTGGTTATGTTCTATACCTATAATAATGGAAATATTTAACGAATAGCAGCAAATCTGCCGTGATTGCTTTCAATTACATGTATATAAAGTTTTACACAATTCCATTTCGGTTTTTCTCATTTGTTATGTTATGAATTAAACCCTTTCTACGGTCATCTCATTAATACAGCGCTATTTAATCTGAGCAATATCCTATAATCCTATTTGTTGATGTACCTTCCTCCTAACCTACCTTTTTTTTTTTTTTTTTTTTGGTAATGCAGCGGAAATTTGCAGACCAAACCATAACTAGGACCGGGGTGAGTTTTAAACCTAGCCGTGAGTGGGGTTCGCACTTGGAGATGCGTTACCCACTAAAACCGCTGCAAGTGCCCTCAGCCGCCTTTTATGAGAGTCCCGGATCATGCAGGCAACGCAGGACCCTCGGCGACAGGCTGGCCCCGGCGAAAAGGCCAGACTCCTCCTCTAAAGGGGGACTGCTCGGCTGTTCGTTTGATTCGATACTTTTAGCAGTCCCCGACGACGTCGTGTCTAGCTGGACCCAGGTTAAAACCCCATCCTGGACCCGACACGAGCACAGGGGCGTTACTGAAGGCGCATTAGGTAGCGCCTCCTACGCACCCCCGTTCGTCGCCCGCGGTAGGAGGCCTCGTCGGCGGCCTCCTCTCTCACCCGCTCATCGGCCTCCTTCTGGGACATTACTGCCTCGCAGAAGGAGACCATCGCCGTCCAGGACTCGTCGTCACCGAGCATCGCGGGGATGACACTCGGCAGAGACAAGTCCCCTCCGATAACTGATGTCAGATCATGACGCAGCGCCGCCCATCTCGGGCACACCTCGAGGGTGTGCTGGGCCGAGTCCACCGCCGCGCCACAATCGTGACACACAGTTACCGGCTCCCTTTGGGCCGTCCTGCACAGATACTCACCGAAGCACCCATGCCCGGTGAGCACCTGTGTTAGACGGAAGGTGAGGGGTTTGCGTTTACGACGCATCCACCGCTCAAGGACCGGGCGCAGGGCAACCGTTAAGCCTTTGCCATACGGCTGCCGCGCCAAGTCCTCCCCCCACCTTCGCATTAGTGCCTCCTGCCCTAGTCGGCGGACCCGTAGGATCCCATCCGGCGTCACGTCCTCTCCGAGGGACCTCCTATCCGAGACATAGGAGTATACCTCGGCGAGAACTTCCGCCACGAGTTCCCACGGGGGGTCGCCGGCTAAGGCAGTAGCTGCAGCCCATGATATCGTACGATACCCCCGGACCGCTCTTACCGCGATTACCCGCTGCGCCGAGCGCAGCTGGGCCCTACTGCGCGCGGTAAGGCGATCCGTCCAAATCGGAGCACCGTACGTCGCCATACTCCGGCAGACACCGGAGTATAGCTGCCTGCAGGCGGCGCTGGGTCCTCCGAGGTTCGGGAGGAGTCTGCCCAGCGCACTCGCCGCCTTCACGACCTTCGGACCCAATTGTTCGAAATGTGGGCCGAAGGTCCATCCACCGTCAAGGATGAGCCCCAGATATTTGATGTGAGGGCTCATCCTGACCCTCACCCCTCCGATCTGGAGGGCAGCCCCCGGTGGGGGTCCTTTCCTCCCGGTCCCGCGGAAGAGGAGGGCTTCGGTCTTGTCGACTCTGACCCGAAGCCCTAACCTCTCAATGCGGCCGATCACGAGGTCGAGCCCGACCTCGGCCAGCCACGCCGCCTCCTTATAGTCTCGTCCCCGGGCGTAGACGAAGGTGTCATCAGCGTAACAGATGACACCCATCCCGGGGAGGAGACGACCTCGCAGGACCCAGTCGTACCCGATGTCCCACAGGATCGGACCAAGTACCGAACCCTGCGGGACACCGCAGCCGACTCGCCACCACTCCACGGACCCACACCGGTTCTCGCAGGCTACCCTCCTGTCGGAGAGGTACGCCTCCAACAGCCTCCTGAGATAGGGAGGCACACCAAAGTAATTGAGTGCCTCCCGTATCACACTGTGCGGGAGGCTGTTGAAGGCGTTCGCGATGTCCAGGGACACCGCGACCACCACCTCCCCTCGGCGTTCCGCCTCACCCGTCACCGCCCTCAGGCGTTTGAGGGCGTCGATGGTCGACCGGCGCGCCCGGAACCCAAATTGGGACTCTGAGAGTCCCGGTCCCGGGCCCTCCTCCAGGTGCCGAACGAGCCGGGAAGCCACGACTCTCTCCAGAGCCTTCCCAGCCTCGTTCAGCAGCACCACCGGTCGCACCGACGCGGCCGAGTCCGGGGGTCGCCCTGCCTTCGGAAGCAGGCAGAGCCGACCCTCCTTCCATGCCCTCGGGAACTGTCCGGACCGCAGGCAGCGATCGAACAGCTCCCGAAGGCTGTCGCCGAGGTGCTCGAGGGAAAGGGCCAGAACCTTCCCCGTCTGGACCCGGCGCCCTCTTCTTACTCCGGAGGCGGGTCAGAACCGCCTCCATTTCAGCCTCCGTGACGGGTGGCGGAACACCCTCCTCTTCCGACGTCTGCCGAGCCATCCTGGGGGGCGTGAAGCCCCCAGGTGTGCCGGGGAAGAGTTCCCCGACAATCCTCCTCAGTTGGCCCAGCTGGAGCGTCTCGGTGATAGGGGCCGACTGGGCGCGGAGCTTGTTCCGCGCCCATTTATACGGTCGGCCCCAGGGGTCCCTCTCGAGACCCTCAACGAGCTCCAGCCAGGCCTCCTCCTTGGCTCGGCAGATGGCCTGTTTTAGGGTCTTGACTTTGTCAATGTAGACCCTGTACAGGCCATCGTCCCGGTCGACATCCTGGGGGCGCCGCCGCCTGCTCCGGGCATATTGCCTCCTTGCCCGTTGGCAGGCGGCCCGAAGGTCGGCTAGTTCGGCCGACCACCAGTAGAGCGCCCGCCGCGGGGGCGGACGTTTCGCGCGCGGCATGGCCGCTCTGCTGACCGCGGTGAACGCGTCGCAGAGTCGGTCAGCCGCTTCGTCCATCCCAAGCTCCGACAGCGGCGGGAGGCTCCACCGGCAGACTATAGCCGCCTCCTCTGCCAGTTCCCGGTCGAGCTTCGTGAGCGCCCAACGCGGAAACTGGCTTCGCCCCCTGGATGTAGACGACGACGACGCCGGACGGACGGGAGTCGGAGACACCTCGAACCTTATGTAACGGTGGTCCGAGAGAGTCTCCACTCCCGTCTCCACCCTCCACCCCTCCACTCTGCGTGCGATGGCCGGCGTGGCGAAAGTGACGTCCACCACGGAACCTCCCGACCAACGCACGCACGTCTGGACTGCCCCTCTATTGAGCAGGGACAGTCCGGCAGCTAGCGCCCACTCCTCCACCTCCCTCCCTTTCGTGTTCGTGACCGGATTGCCCCAAGCCGTGGACTTGGCGTTGAGGTCCCCGGCCACGAACACCTGTAGGGGAGCTAGCTGCCCCACCAGCGGCCCCAGAACGTCGAGAAACCGTTCCAGGGCCGCCAAATCGCGGTTCGGAGAGAAGTATACCCCGACGAAGGCAACCTCTCCCCGAACCGCCGCCACGTACCCGCGGCCCCTCGCTATCACAGCAAGGGGAGGGCCGGCTCCAGGCCTCACCACGACCGCGACCGAACCGCCGGTGTCCCCCGCCCAGTTTGGGCTGGGAGGCACCGCGTACGGCTCGGCGACGATCGCGACGTCAATTCCCCACTCCGCCATGGACTGCAGGAAAAGGTCCTGAGCCCCGGCGGAGTGGTTCACGTTCGCCTGGAGGACGCTGAGATGCCTGGACATTACTCGGCCATCTCAGCGTCTGCCGACACCACTTTATTCCCCTTCCTTTGCGAGGGGAACACTCCGCGGGTGGATGGGGGCTTACACGCCATACCCCCCATCACGTGGCCTGCTGGTCTTCCTGCGTCGGCACAAACCGCACATCGTGCGGCGGCCGAGCAGCCAGCAGCTTTGTGCCCAGGTTGACCGCAGCGGTAGCAGAGGC
Source organism: Helleia helle (assembly GCA_963853865.1). Classification (NCBI taxonomy): domain Eukaryota; kingdom Metazoa; phylum Arthropoda; class Insecta; order Lepidoptera; family Lycaenidae; genus Helleia; species Helleia helle. Next base: position 18,964,776 of record OY971416.1, on the reverse strand, counting down.
TGCTACGGTCAACCTCGCACTGGCACGCCCCGGCGACGTGCCCCATTCCCAGGCACCGGTAGCAGTGCCTGGGGCGCGCCTGTAGGAGGTGGACACGCGCGCGGCACCAACCTACCGCGACGCTGCCACTCTCCAGCAGCTTTTTGGCCGCCGCCACCGGGATCTCCACGTGGGCTGTACCCAGGCTCATCTGTCCCGTGCGTATATTTCGCACGTGGACCTGTCCCGGGTTACAGCCCCCTTCCCGCGCTAAGGCCGTGCCGAGGCGCTCCGCGTCGACCGCGTCGCTCAGACCCGAGATTCGAAGCTCTGCCTTCTTCTCGGGCCTGAGCACTTCCACCTCCTCCGCCAAAGCCTCTTTTAGGCGGGCGGCGAGGGCATCGGCCTTCTCGCCACTGGGCACCTCTATGAGGCGCGCCCCGGTCGCCGACTGGCGGATTTTGAGTGGGCCGATGCCCAGCTCCTCCAACTTGATCTTTTGCTCGGCCTTCGTGAAGGCCGAGCCATACGTCTCCCCCCTTGCTACTGCCTCCGGCCGTAGTTTGACAATTACGGCCGAGGAGCGGGGGAGGGAGAGTTTGGGCTTTTGCGCCTCCGCCTTTTTGGCTGGCTGCGCTGAGGCCGTCGGTGTTTTCGCCGGCGGTGCCGCAGCTGCCGGTTTCTTCGCAGCCGGCTTACGGCGCACGACCTCAGTCCATGTCCCCTCTTCAGCCCTTATGGGCGCTGCCTCCTTCGAGGTGGTGGGACCGAACGCGGTCCATTCTACTCCCTTCTTCCCCTTTCCCTTGCCCTTGCCTTTTGCGGCTTGGGACAGGGCGGGGAAGTCGACCGGATCCGGTCCAACCACCTTTTCTACGATATCGGCTGCTGTTGCCGGCTTCGTCCTCGCTGCAATAGCGGCCCTTGTGGCTACCGCCAGCTCCTTTTTGTCCCCCGCTAGTGGAGGACGACAGATAGGGGCAGCCGGCAGCTGCAGGGCTGCCAGACGCCCGTCTACGATGTTACCGGCCAATTCCGCCATTTCCTTTCGGAAATCAGCCGGCAACGAGACCTCTATGGCCTTCTTGCGCGCCTCTTCGAAATCGCGACTGTATGCGCGCATTTCACCCCGCATAAGCTCCAGCTCTCGTTGGAGTCGCCGGTTGTCCGCCCGTAGTCTCTTCGCCTCCTCAGTCTCGGTGCGGACGACCAAAGACTCCAGCACCTCTCTTATCGAGCCGGCCGCCTTTTTGATTTTGGCGGCGTAGACCCCCCTTAGGTTCACTGACTTCCCAGTCAGTCCCAAAATCAGGTCCAGGTTGGACTCCGCCGCCACCATTAACTCCTCGGCCCCCATCCCCTCTTCCGGGACTATAGGAGCCTCGAGTGTCACATCCGTGCCCTCCTTCACCTTTTTATAGGCCCTCTTCTCCAGGGCCAGCTCAAAGGCATCTTCTTTGTCTCTTTCCACCCTTTCTCTCAGAGACGCCCGCGCTCGAGAAAGCGTGGGGGCTTTGCCCCGCTTCGCCACAGGCAACCTTCTGCTCTCCACCTCCGTACCAATCTCAGATTCGGAGTCTGAGCCCCCGGAGAAGAGGCGTTTCCGGCCCAACTCCGCCTCCGACATTGACGTCACATTGATGTCCTCAAGCACCTCCAAACTACCCATCGATCGACCCCCACCCATTTTTCCCCTATGCGCACTAGTCCCCCCCCCCCTAAAACTATCACCCCCCGACATGTTCCCCGGAAATCACTCCAGGGAGCAAATACCTAAACAAAACAACACTAGAAAAATGAATATATACAAAATTTTACGCCACAAAGAGTTTTAACAAATAAACATTCACGCCAAAAAAGCTCAGCAGAAAAAATAAATAAAACTTCCACTGAGCTGACAAAAACAAAAACCTACCCCAACGATCTCAAAACGCACAAAAACGATAACCCCACCCCTATCAGCCGTCCAGGCACCACGACTCCGGGACTACACAGTCAAAACCGTTGTCGGTATACTTGGACGACTTGATACTTTTTCCCATACAAAATGAAAACAACGAAATCCAAACTTAAAAGTGGGAATAACTTTGCAACCCGAAGGCGTACAACAGAAATTCTTACACTAAAAGTTTTGTCTCCACGAAAGCTATCCAACGACACCAATGACACCAATCCACCACACCTTAGCATACGCCTTAGTACTGGAAAACTTCCTCCTAACCTACCTACCTTGGCTGACACCGACTCCAAAAGTAACAATAATGACGTGGTAAACGCAAAGATTGTATATTAGTAGAAGAACAGGTGAAAAGAGCCTTCAAGAAAAGAGCATACTCATACCTGAAAGGCCGGCAACGCACCTGCTAATCCACTGGTGTAGCGGGTGTCTGTGGATGTCGCTCTTCACTTACCATCAGGTGAACCGACTATCCGTTTGCCCCCTCTTCTATAAAAAAAAAAGAACAAGTTGATTATTTGTAGGAACAAAAATTAAGGAAATTATTTTATTACTTTTTAGTTGTTTTTTTTTTTAATTTGAAGTCGGTTTTAATTTTTGTTTAATATTTTATAACCTTGCATATCACTGGACGTAGGTATGGGGCAAAAAGTACCCGCGAGAGGACTTTTTACCCCATATGTTTAATTGCAGTGATATGTTTAATAAATAGTGTGTTTTTTTCTTTTACGGGGTGCGAACAGATACAGGAGCTACACCACTACATAATATGAAATTGGCTGCGGATGAGGTCATTAAGGGTGATAAGAAACTATAATATCAAGATTACTATATCTGCAGGAATTCTCTTAAGAGGCTTATTGCACGATTGAAGAAAGACCCAGGTGACATCTGTTTTGGATACCTTCCTACACGGCAATTTTTTACTAACGACCAAGAGAAGAGCTTATGCGATTACTTGCTTGCTCATATGTTTCATGGACTGGGGCCTAAAGAGGTGCGTTGCTTAGCATACGATTGTGCTATTATATTATCAATTGCTGTACTCGATTACTGGCAAGAGAAAAAAATGGCGGGTAAAGAATTATCATGATAAATTAAAATTTAAAATGACTGCCATTACAACAAAATACTGATTTTGTGTCGGTTTATAAGCAAAGCTTTAAAATAATTCACATTTCGTTTATTTAATTATTTTTAAGCTTGAATTTTATGTCGATTATAATAAAATATTAAGATTATGTTGATTATATTGATATTTTAATAAACAGATATATTATTAAATATTGATTTTATAATAATGCATTTTGATTTACCCTATTAATTGGCCATAAATACCTAATTAGCTGGCCATTAGGACGTATGGACTTCTTACCCCAAACCGTGGACTTTTTACCCCGTGAGCGGGGTAAAAAGTACAGAATTCCATTTTGCATTTGTTGCTAAAATTTTCGGAAATCAAATTAATATTTACACTTCCGACTGTTGGAGTGTTAAGATGAATTGTGTAAGCTTTCATACAACATTTTTTGTTGACAGTAAGTGCTTGATTTTGAGACTTATGGGTCTTAGAGACAAAATTGGGACTATTAGCCCCGCCCTACCCTACCAGACAACGGAAATATATTTAATACTTTTATACTATACATATATTTTAGATTTTTATTATATAATACACATATTTAATACACACCCAGGAACACAGAAAACTTTTTAGTTCGTTGGCTGGATTTGAATCCGCAACCTCCGGCTTGAGCGCCGACGCGCTTACCACTGAGCCACAGAGGTCGTCACTAGTAAGAACCTAGTTTGTTTGTTTTTTTAAATTATACATCTTTTTACTAGAAATTATTATACCTGCCTAATTAATACATGTGGGTCATGGAATACTTTAAAATTTTCTAAAACAAATCTGAACTGAAAACTAAACTGTGACGAAATATCGCGTCACGCGTCATGATACAGTTTGTTCATTTAGTTTAAAATCTTCAAATTTCATTAATGGGTGATAGCTCTAGATATTAATCTATGAGTGAAATTAAAAATATTAAACAATATATTAGAATAAAAAAAAGAAAGATAGAAATAAAAAGATAACCGTCACCCGTGTTTACAGTAGTACATTACAAACAACAAGAGAGCCCGTCCATCATTTCAATAGACGCCCCAGTACTTACAAAAAACCACTACCATTCAAAAATGACCCAACTTATAGTGATTTAGAGTTTAAATTAAGTAGGCAACATAAATAATTTTCACGTTAAAGTAATATACAAGGTCCACCCCTTGACTCCGCTTGTTTTATGGCTTAACTTGTGCGGGCTTTTCATGGTAAAAATACTCGTTTATATTTTACACTAGCTGTTGCACGCAGCTTCGCCCGCGTTAACTTATTTAATTTAACTTCCATTATTCATAGGGTGATTTTATATAACCTATAGCCTTACTTGATAAATGGGCTATCTAACACCAAAATATTTTTTCAAACCGGACCAGTAGTTCCTGAGATTAGCGCGTTCAAACAAACAAACTCTTCAGCTTTATATTATTAGTATAGATTACTATAAAGAAATTGTTTTCGAAAACGCAGTAGTTGCGTTATAAATAAAATAATTTATTAAGACATAATAGGATCGTAGTACCTTACATAGGTTTTATTTCAAAAGAAACGAACTTATTTTTTATTATTGAAGTTTTTATCACTCCACTAGAAGCGTCCCGCGGTTTTACCCGCGTACTTCCCATTCCTGTGGGGGAACAGGGATAAATTATAGCCTATATGTTATTTAGATGTTAGGCTATGTTACTGTTAGGTTTTTGCGTGAAAGAGTAACAAACACACATCCATACATTCTCACAAACTTTCGCGTTTTAAATATTAGTAAGATAGCTGAACTTTAAAAAAAAAAAAAAACTTTCAAAATCTTGTGACCATTATGAAAGTATTTTAAAAAAAACTTAGTCATTAATTTAGTATCAATGTCAGCAAAATTTTACGAGTCTAAACTACACTAAAAAACAGGTAATTTTTTTATCATAAAATAATTTGCCCGGAGGCTTAAAACGATTTACGACAGTGGGACACCGGAACCGTTTAGAGTTTTTGTGTTAGGTTATTAAAACAAATTAACTGGCTCGATACGGTAATATTTATTAGTTACCTGGGCAATAAACATGGCTATCGCACATCTTAATGGCGCGCCAAAATCTGCGATCTCGTTTAGATATTGCAGGCTTTTTTCTATGAACAATCTTGGATGTTGGTTTATGTTGTGACGGTTTTACGGTTGCAATCTAATAGTTCTTGTAAAAAAGCGATTTTGCTGAAACAAATTTGGAAAAACGTTAGAGTAAAATTCAAGTTTGGCGGCCGGGTAGTCGAGTGATCAGGGTACTATGACACGCAGCAGTCCGGTTTGAGTTTGAGTCGGGTTTGAGTCCCGCCAAGTGTAAAAAAAAAAAAATGCCTGCCCTAGGCCACGTGCGTGTGTGAATTTATGTCTTATTTCCGTTCCTAATACCCGTAACACAAATTCTTACGAAACCAACCACGAAGCTGTTTAACGTGACGTGATTATTGCTTGGTATTTATATAAAGTAACTAGCTGTTCCCCACCATGGTTCAGGCCTTGACGTGGCGGTGGGGCTCAGTAGCCTAGGGTGTGCCCAGCACCTTGGGCGAAGCTAATTGAGCCGAGGGGGCTCTTTGTACCCCTCTTATAAGAAGAGGGGACAAAAGAGCAGGGGGCAAGGGGCGAGGACGGAAACTTCACCCCATTGTACTGTAAAGATTGACCATAACAACGTATTGATCTCATTCAAGAGCTACTTAACTTGTTTGTGTATGAAAATTAAACCCCCTTTTACGCCTATCTTTCGCGTTAATAATATTTATAGATGCGATCAATTCCAAGTATCGATCGATATCCATACATCTCTATCAATCATACACAAGTCCCAATGACAAATCTCGAATTACGTCATACGCGGTCGAACATACAAAAAGTTTCTATTTAAGACACCTCTTTTGAAAAGGAAAGTGGACAAGTAAAAAATTATTTTGCCATAAAAAAGTAAGGTACATCTTAATAGCTTCAAATAAAGATTACTGACTGTGACATCAAATAGAACGTTGGGTATCGGCGCGTGGACCCCATAAATTGTGTTTTATGGCCTATTTGGGAGCCGAGGGTGTCAATGGTCACTCAGTTAATTGGGCTACCGTCAATCACGCCTTTGAAAGAAAGTATTGACACTTTTATTTTCTTTTGACAAAATCATCGCCGTTAAATTGGAACACTTTCAAGAGATTCGTATCTGTAGTTGACACAACACTGTTCATGAATGAAAAACAAAAATATAGGCTTAGTAAAGTATTAATGTACGTTATAATTCGTCGTATTACTTTATTTCACTTCAATAGTTTATTAATTTTAATATTATAATGGATTGGTAATATTTGAATTTGGTGTTCTGTCAACCTAGGAAAATGTGAACAATAAGTTTTTGGCGATAAAAAAACCGCCGGAAATGAAAAATCCTTTTTAGCACTAATTTCAGATCGAAAAATGTATTTTTTTATAATTGTTTTAATATTTTTAATTGCGTTTTTTGACACATTTTTAAAATAAGGTTAATAAGCTGTTAGGCATAATAAATATATTTTAGGAGAAATCACTCAGACCTGATTGTAAGTCCTTGAAGAGGCCTACAAATTAACCTGGGACACCCTGGGACTAGCTCAAGCAACTTATCCACGTGTTGTCTATCCTGAGACAAAAGATAGATCTCGGTGCCAATAATTACACTGCCTGTCTCGCCCTTCTCCCTGAAAAACGGCAAAGTTATTTGACGACGGAAGATATAAGCGAATGGTGGTATTCATCACCCTACCAGAAATCATGACTGTTCACCGTCCGAGTACTCCTGTTAATATTATAACCAAACTAGGATGAGTTAAGGGGATTTGTTAAAGACGAAATAAATAGATTTAAGAGATTGGCGGGATTCGAACCCACGGCCACTGGTAATGGCACCGGTGATTGATTGACAGACTGACATAATATTGATGTTGTGAACTCACAACTCACATTCAACTGCCGCAGGCATTATGCTACCCAACAATTATCTACTTTGTTACGGGCTACGCAATTCTATTACTTTTTCTCTCTAATTACCCTAATTTCTAACGAAAATCAAATATAAACCTTAAACGTTGAAAGTAAAGCATATTTTCCAAAATTAATTTTACGAGATTTATGTCTTTTCTGGGGTGAGTTTGCGGTATTCTATAAAGGAGAAGTCATTGATTATTCTATTGATATTTCTGACGGTATATAGTTTTAATTACTGGTTCCGTATGCAACCGTTTATTAAAAGGTTGCGAATTATTTTTTTTACAAAAATTGGGCGGGTTATTTTTAAAAGTTCATTTTGGTGAGATTGGGTGGTATTTTATTTTGATATTAAGCTATAATTTAGTTTTAATTTTGCGGATGAAATTTGAAAGTATTTTAAGTGATGGCACGATATCATCATCATCAGCGCGTCAACATCTTTCGCACTTGAACATGAGCTTAATATATATTTTTATATATTAAATTAGAAAAAAAATCTGTACTCATAATATTCTGTATAAATAATATTTTTTTATTTTTTATTTGTTAGTTTTATAATTTTAATTAATACAACAACGAAACGTTTTGCAAGTGAAAGTATTAACATGTAATTGTTTTTTTTTCAAATTATGGAAAGTCTCAATAATAATTGGGAATAGAATCTGTAATAAGCTGACTCTTCTTTAACCCTGTTTAAAACATCATCGTTAGATGTCAGGGTTACAAGTTTCTTACCACAAGAAACTTGTAAGAACCATCTTACTTATAATATTTTTTTACTCATAAACTCTAAATAGTAATTAATAATAAAAACTTATAATTATCGCTTATCGCTCACAATAATGAACAAATAAATATAAACATAACACATACATATGACATATTCCACAGGCGGAATCTGTATTAGGACAACCCGTGTTACAGTATTCCAACCCCCACTCTTTATATAAAGTATTGTAAAAAATATATATTTATAATAGTTTACAAGACTATTAAGTATTGCATAAAGCATAGAATACTAGTTAAATTAAAAGAAAAGAGGAAAGGAAACTAACAGCATACAACATAACATTTATAACGGTGATAGTCATCAGTATAATATAGTCTGGGCTTGATTTGAACCCATAACCTTTTACCGCTACTGTCTAGACACCGTTCCAGATAACTTTTACAAAAGTGGGTCCAGTTGACCCCATAACTTTTTGCCACCCATCATAAACCCAACATGGCGTATGGTAGCAAAAAATCATACATTATAATATACGCCTGGGGCGTGGTCCCGTCGATTTATGACTATATCTCATGGTCATTTCGACCTTAAGTACCGATGGTCACATATATCAAAAATTCATCTTGTTTTCCAAATCCTGTCCGCCTTTTTTGATTTTCGAAGGTCAAAATGTTTAGTCCAACAGGGGTTTTTCCTAGTACCAAAAAGATAGCACTGACTACTGAGGTTGAGGGATTTATCGTAAACTAGCGGAGCTGATAAACGACGGTTTTTTTCTTTAACGCCGGGAAATGCTCTAAGGCATCCCGCGGGGGAGTGGGTCTCCCCACGCGGGTATGTGAGACTCGCTGCGCCCAAAAGGTGGTAAATGAACACAGCTCTACCCACTAAAGCCCGGCGGGTGCCACCAATGCCGCCTTTGGTGAGGTTCTAATGAACAAACTGGACACCTCGGCGACTAGTCAGTCCCTCAAAGGACCGACGCCACCTCCACATTGGGGTTGTCCCGCACCATAGAATAACCCCTCCCAACGCTGAGACAGTACAATGGGATGAGGTTCCCATCCTCGCCCCTTATCCCTCTGCTCTTTTATCCCCTCTTCTTATAAGAGGGCAAAGAGCAGCTCCTTCGGTCCAAGTTGCTTCGCTCAAGGTGCTGGGCACACCTTAGGCTACTGAGCCCCACCGCCACGACTAGGTGGGGAAAACGTCATTCTGTCCTAACATTAGCCTTTTGTAAACTCTTTATGATTGTATTCTCAAATATAAATACAAAATTTCAACCAAAACGGTTCAGCCGTTTGAGCGGAGAAGGGTGACAAAGACACGTACAGAAAGATTTTATATATATATTTTTTATAGCATATTATACTTTATGGATGTCCGTGTTGGTCCGATGTGGAGAGGTCCGGGTTTGATCCTGACCCCTGTGGTGCCTTGAAATTTTTTAAATTTCTCCGTGCACCTGAACATGAGACCATCTCTTGCTCGCTGGTGAAGGAAAACATCGTGAGGAAACCTGCATGCCCGATGAGATTAAAAGTCTTTGAAGGTGTGTGAAGTTCACCAACCCGCATTGGGCCAGCGCATCGGTGAACCATGGCCCAACACCCTCGTCGCCTGATTTCGAGAAAGAGACCCGTGCCCCAGCAGTGGGTTGATATTATTATTATTTATTATATTATAGGTAATGGTGATAAATCTTCTCGTCTAACATCTGACGATAATTAAGCAGGGTTTCTAAGTATGAACATTAGGGCTGCTCGATTGAATTAAATTATTGGCCATTACGTTGTATTAGTGAAATTGGCCTGGCAAAAAATGACACGGCATGTCATCAAGGTCCCGAATTGGCCAGGCCAATAAAAATGGATCAGGCAAAAAATGAAGCTTTGTCCTTTAGCATGTCTCTTGTGTAGTTTTTAAGTAGGGCGAAAATTCAGCCAAAATCACATTTAAAACTATATTGGAGTACCTATATTGGGCTAAGTCAGAATGTCAGCAGGTACTTACTTAAACCCCACCATGGTTCAGGCCTTGACGTAGCGGTGGGGCTCAGTAGCCTAGGGTGAGCCCAGAGCATTGGGCGAAGCTTATTGAGCCGAGGGGGCCCTTTGTACACCTGTTGAAGAGGGGACAAAAGAGCAGGGGCTCTATTGTCCCCTTTTTATAAGGGGCGAGGACGGGAACTTCAACCCATAGTACTGTCCCGACATTGGGAGGGGTTGTTCTGTGGTGCGGGACAACCCCTCTGTGGAGGTGGCGTCGGTCCCTTGGGGGTCTGACAAGCCGTCGAGGTGCCCTGTTTGCTCATTGAATCCGGGGCACCTTACCAAAGGCGGCATTGGTGGCACTCGATGGACTGGTAGAGCTGCGTCCACTTACCAGGTTTCGGGCGCAGCGAGTCCCACATACCCGCGTGGGGAGACCTACTCCCCCGCGGGATGCCTCAGAGCATTTCCCGGCGTTAAAGAAAAAAAAGTTGCCTGGGCTGGTTCCTGGTAAACTAGTTTATGTTCATGAGCCACGTCAACCACTTACCATCAGGTGGCACGTCTACCATTTTGCCTATCCAACTAATATAAAATATATAAGCTGCTGCTTATCACCACACTTGGTGGTAGCTATGCACACGTGCGTCCCTCACTCCTACATAAAATAACCGCCATTTCCACTGTCGTCAAACACTCGTATATCTCTCTCCGTCATAATATCACCTAATTGAATAAGTTGACGTTGGCGGCGGCTCCACGTTGCAAATTGCACCTTGTTAGCCCGTGGTGTCGTTAATTTGCCATAATACACGCTCCATTATGACGCACAGATTAACGTGTCGTGAGGTGTCGAAAAAATGGTCAAGTGTGAGACGGGCGATGTAGAAATATGGCCAAGCGTGAGCCGAATTCGCGTATAGAGGACCCCGTAGGTGTGGTGTAAACGATATTACTGAATAGTGTTTTTCATTATTTATAATCAAGAAGCTTTAAATAAGAAGAAAAATACAATAGGCCGGTTCCCATTTTCTGTTTATTTATGGTAAGAGGATAGGCAAGCGGGCAGACGAGCCACCTGATGGTAAGTGGTCGACGTCACCCATGAACATAAACTAGTTTACCTGAAACTATCCCAGGCAACTCATCTATGTGTTGCCTATCCTGATACATAAGATGTTAAGTTTCGGGGCCAGTAATTACACTGCCTATCCAACCCGTCTTTACAAAATACAGCAAAGCTGTTTTACTGAAGAAACAAGCAGTATGGCACATCTCTCCCACAGGTAACGTGATCGCATATCATGCAAGGCCTTTTAAAACAGTGGCAGAGTCTTGAACTGATTAAATGTTAATCTAAAATATTTGCATTGTTTTTGGGATCAGAACTACATTCTACTTTAAGACATGGAACTCCAAAAAGATGGATTGATATATAATTTAAATTGTAAAAAAGCTAATTCATATTTTACATCACATTCGATTGTAACCTTTGAATATGTTTACTGGGGTAATGAATAACAATAATATAATCGTATTATACCGACATCCCCACCATGGTTCAGGCCTTGACGTGGCGGTGGGGCTCAGTAGTCTAGGGTGAGCCCAGCGCCTTGGGCGAAGCTAATTGAGCCGAGGAGGTTTGCACCCCTCTTATAAGAAGAGGGGACAAAATAGCAGAGGGAAGGGGCGAGGACGGGAACCTCACCCCATTGTACTGTCCCGATGTTGAGAGGGGTTGTTCTATGGGGCGGGTCAACTCCCCTGTGGAGGTGGTGTCGGTCCCTTGGGGGACTGACTGGCCGTCGAGGTGCCCTGTTTGTTTATTAGATCCGGGGCACCTCACCAAAGGCGGCACTGGTGGCACTCGGCGAGTTTTAGTGGGTAGAGCTGAGTCCACTTGCCAGCTTTCGGGTGCAGCGAGTCCCACATACCCGCGTGGAGAGACCCACTCCCCGGCGTTAAAGAAGAAAAAAAAAATACCCAAATCATACAGCCAATAGATAGCTCACGGGATGACAAAGTGGTATTAGTATCTATATAAATAATATAGACCTTAGATTATGGTAACATTCCTTTTTTTACCGAATGGATACAAGTCATCGCCTGCTTTTTGCTTCTTTCCTTCCTTTTTGTATTAAAAAGATTTTAAAAAATATAAAGAAATAAGGAAGCGGAAGAAGAGGCCTGTGTTCAGCAGTGGACGGGTAGAGGCTGATGATGATGATGATGAAATAAATTAAATAAATATTTACTAAGTTAATAGTAAAATAACACTACGTTATCCGGTATTTGCACTCTGATAGACTGGTATAAAATGTATAAACATAACACGATATACTTAAATACTTACTACATAGTCTGCCTTCTGTGTGAACCAGTGTGAACTACATCACACTGGTTCACACATATCCTCAAAAATATATCCGTTATACCCTCGTATTATAGCAGTTTGCATTTTTTGTTTCAAAGAATTTCCAAAAATATTATTAAAAAGGTTCTTAAAAAGCCTAAGCCGCGGGCAAATAGTATTTCACGTAGATAGAGTCATAAATGTTTTACGGTGGTTCATAAAATTTGCTCCAAGCAATCCCTAATTCAAAATTAATGTGTTGAAATTTCTACGCTCTACAATCGGGTTATTAGATTTGTTCTGCAAAATGTATGGGGTCGTTTTTACCTGTGATAATTTTCGGGTTACGGTCAAAACGGACCCCGCGAAACGGAATGTTGTTTTTAAGTATGATTATGAAAGTTAGGCAATGGACAATGTTAGTAAATAATAAGAAAGTATAAAATAGATAGGTCTTTTTACACGCTTTATAATAGCTTCACCTATATTATGTTTGTATGTTTGTAACCGACTCCTTTCGACTTGATTTTGACTCACTTCTAACGACCAGATTTTGTTGATTTATCGAGGACCGATGACAATACAATAATTTGATAAAATTATTCCAATATCCTGATCAGGATAATCAGGATAGCACATGCTAGGAAGGCGTAAGGGGCGCAAGTTACCTACATCACTTGTGTTGTTTTTAGTCTCTCACTCATTTCTAAAGTAATTGTTAATAGTTGAGTACTTTAAATTAATTAAAATCTTTAATTAAAAAAATCGACACTAAAAAGTAAAAACTAGATTATAGTTAAAAAAACTAAAAAACACGCATTAATAGCAAACCTAACTAAAAATTTTAAAATAATTTTTAATGGATGAATTAAATGGGTTAACATAATTACTTATTGTAAAAAAGCGTGAGGTGCTCAATATTCATTATTAAAAATATTTTATCGGTATCTATTTCTTAAAAGTGAAGTTAATATAAAAACTTAGTTACATACAAGCACCACGCTTTTTTACAATAATTATTTTTGTTAACCCATTTAATTCATCCATTAAAAAATTATTTTCAAATTTTTAGTTGGGTTTGCTATTAATGCGTGTTTTTTAGTTTTTTTAAACTATAATTTATTATTATATTGTTATGTTTTCTTTTTATTTAGATACATATTAAGTATTTACAAAGACCAATGTATGCTATATATCTAGCTTCTTTCTATCTCTTCTCTATATCATCTAATTAAATTCTTTTAGCATCATATACTTGACAATTTTATTAATATTTACGTATTATTACGACGACCTCTGTGGCTCAATGGTAAGCGCGTTGGCGCTCAATACGGAGGTTGCGGGTTCGAATCCCGACAGGGAACAAAAAATATTTTCTGTGTTCCTGGGTCATGGATGTGTATTAAATATGTGTATTATATAATAAAAATCTTAAATATATGTATAGTATAAAAGTATTAAATATATTTCCGTTGTCTGGTACCCGTAACACAAGTTCTTGGAGAACTTACCACGGGACCAGATTGACGTGGTGTAAAAGCGTCCATAGATATTATTATTATTATATGACTTCTGCAGATGTTTTAATCTCGCAGAGAAAACTTATATGATTGAAAAAATAGCTTACTAGATGCAGAGCGCGAAAAATTACATTTTCTTCTCGTAACATCCAGGCGTGCATCTAAACCTAAAGAATCTGAAGACCATAGAAATTAATGTGTTTTTTTTTAAATGTACTGATCGATAAACTTATCCTTATCACTGTTTTCTATCACGTTGTAATTGACTATTGCTCGATCTTGACGTTCAGGAGTTTATCCTTCTTGCAGCAAATAGTTTTAATGGGTTAAGAAGAAAGAGAAAATTATAAAGTAACAAAAAAGTACAGTTTGTGTATTTGATCATAATCAGTAGCGACATTGCATTATATTGTTACGATGAGCATTATTTAGCTATGACTCTTGTGCGACGCCTCTTCACTATTGCCATCGACGCTACTGCTAAAACTTAAGTTCCGATACAGTCCAATTTATGAAGAGTTTAGGACGTTGCTACTGCTCAAGTGCTGTCAGTTCCAATGCAGTTGATTATGAAGAGTTAGTGACGGTACTGCCCGTGTTCCGGGACAGTCCAGTTCAGTGGCGCGTGCGAAATGTCCGCCGGTTATGTGCACATCCGCCGAGATGACGCGATTATTAATACTCTTGATACTTGCTAGTATCGGTACTGGTTGGAAACTAGTTTCGGAATACAATGAAGAAAACATGTACTTTTTAAATGACATGTTGATTTCGTGGTTATTCATGTGCTACTAAAGACTAATATAAATAAAAAAAACTAACTAAAAACCTACGAGACCACCAAAGTCTTTTTTTTCTTTTTCTTTAACGCCGGGAAATGCTCTGAGGCATCCCGCGGGGGAGTGGGTCTCCCCACGCGGGTATGTGGGACTCGCTGCGCCCGACAGCTGGTAAATGGACGCAGCTCTACCCACTAAAATCCGGCGAGTGCCAGCAATGCCGCCTTTGGTGAGGTGCCCCGGATCTAGTAAACAAACAGGGTACCTCGACGGCTAGTCAGTTTCGCAAGGGACCAACGCCACCTCCACCGAGGGGTTGTCCCGCACCACTAAACAACCCCTCCCAACGTCGGGACAGTACAATGGGATGAGGTTCGCATCCTCGCACCTTGCCCCTTGCTCTTTTGTCCCCTCTTCTTATAAGAGGGGTACAAAGAGCCCCCTTGGCTCAATTAGCTTCGCCCTAGGCTACTGAGCCCCACCGCCACGACAAGGCCTGAACCATGGTGGGGGACAACCAAAGTCTGGGATCTAAGTAGAATTTACTTTAATCGTAAATATCATATGTATGAATACAGAATAATACATTGATAAACAAAGAAAATTAGACAATGCACATTGGATTCGTTATTATCACAGTAAACATAGATGTCATTTTGTACGTCAAATTTTGTACGTCAGGGCCCATCGGTACCATTAAACAGAACGATAAATAGTGCTCATCTCACTAACGTAACTTATACGTAACGCGTGTATTCATGGCAATCCCGATTCTGCTTCCACCTATTTGCTATATTTCGGAAGAAATGACAGAGGATGCTTTCTACTCTACCAGCCGTCACTGGCAACATGAGCAACTGAGCTGGCATAACACAAGACTTCATCAAGCATTCATGTTCATGTCATTTTGTTTATATTAAAAAGTACATTAATTTAACCTTTCAAACTATCAAAAGTCTTTAGTCGTGTTCTAATTTGTCAATATCGGCTATTAAACGGAAGTGCGATATCTTACAAATTCCGCTCACTTCCGCCGTTGAAACCTTTTTAGACAATTATAGGAAGTGTCCGCTTTGTCCCTTCAAAATTGCCCTTGCCCTTCAGGGAAAACGAGTAGCCCTCAGAATCGCCGAATTAGAATTTATAAAATAAATAGCCTGGAGTGAGTCACAGGTCACTTTAGGTATAATCCAGCTTTACACATTCTTCAATTGCTGGAAGAAAATATTTATGCTGAAATCTACGATAGTTATGACAAAGAAAAAACTTATTAGTTATAATATAGTCTATACTAATATATTATAACTAATTTTTGAGTTTGTTTGTTTGTTTGAACGCGCTAATCTCAGGAACTACTGGTCCGATTTGAAAAATTCTTTCAGTGTTAGATAGCCCATTTATCGAGGAAGGATATAGGCTATATTATTATAATATCACGCTGTGATATATAGGAGTTGAGTACCGCGGGCGAAGCTGCAGGCAACAGCAAATTTTTAATAAATTTAAATCATAGAATGTAAAGAATTCAAACCAAGATAGTGCTAGTAGTATACAGCGCCGTGAGGCTCCGACTGCTCGTTTGGCCCCTGATTACATTAAAAAAAAAACCATTCTCAAATCCGCTTGAACATACACAAAAAACCATCAAGATCGGTCCAGCCGCTTAGGAGGAGTTCAGTGAAATACACACGTACAGAAGAATTAATTATATAATAAGTCTAGCTGACCTAGCCGTAGGTATAATCTAAGCGCAAAACCTTAAGATAGAAGTTTTGTGGAGGGTTTAAACTACTGAGCACCTGTGGCATCTGTCTGGGTGACACAGGTGTTAAGTAAATGTTGAACATGTATCGTATCAAACGCACCATAAAAAGTGGAAATGTGTGTTAAATTGGCGGAGCAGCTGCCCCTCGCATGCGCGGAGATGTGCCGAAGCCCTAGGACTCCAAACAGGACAACTGTCGTAACCTTTTCGATGATGAACCAGATGGCCTCAAATCTCAGCCCAATTGCGCGTTTAATTAGCTGGATAAACAGTTTTGAGGAATTTCCATTTTCGTGTGAATATTGTGTCAGATGGAGTTTCGTGATCGAATGTTTATTGGGTGTGGGAATCAGATTTAGTAATTGAGTGGGAAAAATATAGAAAATACTGGTATAGATAGAATTTAAAATATTATAATATTCCATAGGCCAAGTCTCTAATGATAAGCGGTCAACGTCACATATAACTATTTCTTTACCCGGAGCATACTCTATGTGACTCTTACCCACAAGATAGAAGCAATATCTCGATTCCTATTTTACCCTAAGCGAATAACATCGAGCTTTGTTAAATAATAAATAGAAATAGATTCGATCAACCTACTGAAATAATACCGACCGAGTCAAGAATTGTTTAGGCGTTAATTGAGACCTACTGAAATAATACCGACCGAGTCAAGAATTGTTTAGGCGTTAATTCTAGACCTACTGAAATAATACCGACCGAGTCAAGAATTGTTTAGGCGTTAATTCTAGACCTACTGAAATAATACCGACCGAGTCAAGAATTGTTTAGGCGTTAATTCTAGACCTACTGAAATAATACCGACCGTGTCAAGAATTGTTTAGGCGTTAATTCTAGTTTTTAGAGTATCAGTTTCTCCCCTAAATTTAGGGGAAAACCCCTAAGTTGGCAGCCCTGTGTCCAAGATACTAATACTCGGGATATTTACTATGTTCTTCACTTTTTCACGAAACTTGATTTCGACATTATCTACCAATATATTTTTGTTCACGAGTCTGAAATCTTATATATCTTCATACTAGCTGTTGCTCGCAGCTTCGCCTGCGTTAACTTAGATTTACAGCCGTATACGGATTGATGATGATTTTTTTATAGCCTAAGTTACTCCCTAAACATCAGCTATCAGTCAGTGAAAGTCCCGACAAAATCGGCCCAGCCGTTTCCTAGATTAGCCGGACAAAAATAATAAAAATTGCTATTTTGGTATATGTAGGTACCGTGTACATCCATATGCCTTTAGTAAAAACCGGTTATTTTTATATTACAAACAGACATTCCAATTTTTTTTATATGTATAGATGACCTGTGATATGACTTTCAAAAGGAAAAGAGCTGACGTTTTTTAACTATCGAATAGACGACAGCAGTCAAGCGTAACGTGTCCAACGAGTAAAGTCGCGAGTATCAACAGTACTATAAAACAGTAGGCCAGTGGGTGACCGCAGTCGTAGAGCTTCGCCACCAGGCGCCTCGCATTTTCCGCCTAATTAACTCCCAAACCTTTTTTACCACAATATGTACTAAGTAGGTGGCATTGATTTAGTTTAGGCTTTTCTATTATACTTTCCGGTATAAGTAATGTCCCTTTGCAGTTTAGTTTCTGGCAGATAGAACTATAGGTACCTCATTTTTGGTAATATGTATACTAAACAGGTATTTGCTTGAGTGTTACGTTTACAAATCAATAAACTGCCAATATTTTTTCCCCTTTTTTACCCCCTTAACACTTGTACCCCCATACAAAAAAATCTAAATAGCAGAGTCAGCTAAGTGCAGCTAATTCAATAAATAATGTCATAACTGAACATGGGCTTTAGTCATCAAACATTTTATCATCCACTCTGACACTGGCAATTCCATTAAGAAGAGGAAGAAGAATCATTAGTAAAGTCTTATTCAAATTTTATTATTACCTAAAATGTTTATAAAGAACATTCTGTAAGAGGTAGTGCGTGGTAGTTGCCCCAAGAGTATGTAATCACTACGTTTAGTAGTGCCATTGATGTATTGTAGCCGCATTGGGCCGGCACCACCGGCACCGGGGTGGCTCTTATCTCTTACTCAAATAATACCAGCGTAAAATGACAGATATATGCTCAGTTATCAATTTCTGCGTAGATAGGACTAATAAAAATATTGATGTATCATACAGTAGTTTCGAATAACTCTGTAACGTTAGGACGAATGACACCTCAGTTCTCCCGTGACCATGTTTGCTGTAAAGTATCCGAAACGTCGAGAATGTAAAAAACTTAATAAAACGCCATAAATTCCGTAAAAGTTGTTTCATTGCCACATTAAGAATTAAGTTTAACCGGGTACGAATGTCACCGTCAGTTATTAGATAATGTAACATAACATCCTATTAATAATATAATCGCGAAAGTTTGTAAAAATGTATGGATGTTTGTTACTCAAAACTACTGAATGGATTTTAATGAAACTTTACAATAACATAGCTACATACATCGGAATAACATATTGACGGCCTCTGTGGCTCAGTGGTAAGCGCGATGGCGCTCAAGCCGGAGGTTGCGGGTTCGAATCCCGCCAGGGAACAAAAATATTTTCTGTGTTCCTGGGTCATGGATGTGTATTAAATATGTGTATTATATAATAAAAATCTTAAATATATGTATAGTATAAAAGTATTAAATATATTTCCGTTGTCTGCTACCCGTAACACAACTTTTTCGAGAACTTACCACGGGACCAGATTGATGTGGTGTGAAAGCGTCCATAGTACATATTATTATTATTATTATATAGGCTATAATTTATCTTTGTACTTCCACGGGAATGGGAAGTACGCGGGTGAAACCGCGGGGCGCTGCTAGTATTATAAAATATAACCGGAACTACGAGTTAGCACCTAATATATAAAAAAGGCAACAAAGGTAACTCGAATAAAATAAAATGAAATTTTATTAACTCTCCAATTTTTTTAAGGAACCCTTGCTAATAAAATTGTTTCACTAGAAAGTACGTTATAAATATCACATTGAGATATTTCTGTGGTCTGTAGTGATAGTGTTGTGTTATCAATAGATCTATTGTGACTATTAATGTGTTCGGAGAACGGATGATGTAAATTCTTCATAATTTGGATACACGTGATTATCTCACGAGATCGTAAGGACGGTAGCACACATAGTGATGGACAAAGTATAGGGTTTTTGTTTTAAAGTCAACATTATTTTTACTGGTTGTGTAATCTATTTCTCATGCTAGTAGATTAAACTCACACTCCTGAATATTGCAATGCTTGTAAAAGGCGCTAAGTTATAAGTACCTATAACAATTAAGAAACTATTCTGTATGTACACTTAATTGCTATAAATATTTTGAATAAATATCGTTTCCTTTTTTAAATGATTAATTAGTATTATAAATGGATCCAACCAAGTGACGAGGCGAAGTGTTGGTCGGCCATCAACCAGGTGGGAAGACGATCTCCGTGCGGTGGCCGGTCCGTGATGGATGCGAGTGGTAAGGGATCGATCGACTTGGCGTTTATTAAGGGAGGCCTATGTTCAGCTGTGGACGGATGGAGGCTGATGATGATAATGATTATAAATACTTATAAAATAATTTTATTACACGTATTATACATTACGTGAATCTCCCAACAGAAACCGGCTATTTATTAGTTAATTACATAAAAAACTTACATATAACTAAATTGATGTTTTATAATATTTGAGAAAGTAGACAAGTGAGGTGTGCCTCAAACCTATATTGCCGGATGTGAGCGTAGGAACTCTTCCTACCTTTAATGTTCTACGCAGATCATTACACCGGTTTTTTTGTTTCCCACAGCCTTCAGGATGTGTAATTTGTATTATTTTGTCTATTGTATAGAAAAAACCGGCCACGACAAAATGGGGATCGGTATAGTAAGGTCATGGGTATCAGTTAGTGAAAAATCAGCTAAAGGATGATGGTACTTATAACATCTAGTTTTTTTCTGACGCAGGTTTATGCTTTCGCACGATGGTTTACCTCGGGTAAGGCTCCTGGGACTATATGGGAACTCACACTTGGGAATGCACTACCCTACTAAACCACCTGCGAGCGCCTGCAGTCGCTTTTTGAGGGTCCGGGATCTGCAGGCAACACGATCACCTCAGCGACAGGCACCCCGGCAAGGCCAGACTACTCCTCGTAAGGGACGCGCGCCATACAGGACCCATATTCCCAACCTGAACCCGACACAAGGTACTTATGTTTTATAGATTATCAATAAATATCAAAGAATATCGCAAAATTTATCAATCACCGCTAGCACTAGCATGGTGTTAAGAGAAGGTAACAGTATTCATCGATATGCTGACACTTAATGGTCATTATCAACCCGTATACAACTTACCCTTAACTTAAATAACTTAGTATTAAAACACCAGGATCTGCATGACAAATGGGACCCCACAGCGATGATTACAGAAGCATCCATTTTGATGAAACTCATGTAAAGTATTGAAGCTCAAGGGTTGAAGTTTAATATGCCAACAATGCGATCAGCTCAGCGGGGTAACTAATATGTTATCCGCTAAGATATTGAGATCATTAAAACTGTTCTTTGTTTCATAAGAATTTGAAAATGATTCAATTTGTAAGTTATGAAGTAAAAAAGAGTTTTTCATAACTGTGAGTGTAATATATAACAGTGTGCATTAAGGCTCGTAAATTATAAACGTATATACATGTTCACCACCGTTCTGTTTTGTATTATTTCGTTTACCAATCAACTTTTTGCTTTAAATACAGAGACTGTGATCACAGTCTTACGTATTGTAAATATCACCATAGATAATATATAATGTAAATAAACCTGTTGCCCGCAACTCAACGTAGATATACAGTCGTACCCGGACTGTGGGTCCTGAGATTACACCCCCCCCCCCCCCCCTACAACCTCACAAACTTTACCTCTTTATAATATTGTAGTGGCACCGAGAGACGTTGTCCTGTACAAAATATTTAAATATATATTTTTTTGTGAATCTAAACCATTCTCGAATCCACTTCTCCAATCAATCTAATCTGAACACACAAAAAAATTCATCAAGATCGGTCCAGCCGCTTAGGAGAGATCCGGGACCCTCAACAGCGGCTGAAGGCACTCGCAGTGGTTTTAGTTTACGGGTAGGGCACTCCCAGGTGCGAGTCCCACATAGGGTCAGGTTCTACCCAAGATCTTGGCTACATGCGTAAAGGAGTTCAGTGACATACACACGTACAAAAGAATTATGTATATATATATATATATATATATATATATATATATATATATATATATATATATATATATGTCAGTTAAATATAGTTTATATATATATAAACTATATTTAACTGACATATATTTTATGTATGAAAATAGGAAACTCGTGGAGAGACCGAATCCTGATTACCTGTGGTAGTGTTGTAGTCAATAGTTATGGGTGACGTTGACAAGTACAATTATGAAATAATGTAACCTTCGCCAATATTGTTCATAATTTCTCTAATCTCCAAACTCTGGTCCCGAAGAGTCGCATGCTCTTTTTTACCGCGAAAATTAATTTATTATACTAAACCGGATATCAAGTGTTGTATAATAAATCAAAAAATCACAATAAAATACCAGCTATCAACGTAGGTGGGAAAACAATGATCAACCCTTGATCAACCCCTATCCTCACAGCGGGTCGCTGGGTTGCCATACAAAATAATCCCTATTCCATAGAGCTAGACATAACATTTGCACAGATAATACATTTAATTGTGAGTGCCTTTGTCAAACTGGCGAAATGTGTCTATTCAATTTTTGATAGCTATTTTACGCTTTTAACAATTTTATAAGTGATTAGTTTAACAATAAAAGGCGTGTTAGATTAATTTATTGTGTTATATTTTTTTATAATTTGCGAGTGTATAATCTGGCTGTATGAATACAAAACGTTAGCTTTTATCGGTTAGATTAAAAAATTGTGTGGTTTTAATTAGATTTGCTTTAACGTTGCGATCTTGGGTTGCAATTAATAAAAAAAAAACTTTAGTTAAAGTATACTTACAATTTACTTACTTACGCTAGGTTTTCATTAAACAAAGCAAATACATATATATAAGCTACTTTTACAAACTCCACGCGGACGAAGTCGCGGGCAAAAGCTAGTAGGTATATTTACACTTGTGTCCACCAATCTCTCCAAGTGTGACTTTATTTAAGCCTTTTTTGGACGTCATCTCAATATTTCATTAAATTGTTTATAAATATGTCCTGCATCCAGCTATTACATAAAAATCAAATTTAATTTTGAATTAGAAATTCCTATGCACTTCTGTGCTATTATCAATTAAATTCAAATCTACTGTTAGGAAAGCACTTCACCTGACAGAGTATTTTCTTTAGCTACCGATGTTCCCTCACGTTTTTTCTATCTTACCACCCTCAAGGCCCTTGACAAAATTACACAAAAACTAGCGGCTTTCGTGGCTACAGGGTCACTTTATTAAACTAACATGGTTATTTATATTAAAACTTAATTAAATTAAAAACTCAGTAGTACACCGTTTCTCACAGTTGTAATAGTCGGTCAATCTGTGTTGTATCTTGTAACAGCCAGATCCCTTATAGGGATCCTGATCTAAAAAATGAATAATTAAGTGGAAAAGGAAAATTATTGACCGTGTAATCATAAAGTATACCTAGTAGTCATCATCATCAAGTCATCATCATCAACTTTTTTCCACTGGTCTCTTTAAATTAATATTAATATGAAGCAAAAGCTAAGATTTCTGTCACATCCAAATTGATCCATCAGGTAGTCTTGTTAAAAATCACAACTTTTTTAGCAGCTCCGTTCCCGCGCTGATTTCTCCTGAGTCACTATTTTTCAGTCAAGTCATCGTCGGTGTCCCATAAAGAAGTTTCCTTTCCTTCCTTAATTTTTTACATTTCAATTATAATAAAGGCATTGGTGAGATGTTGAGAGGTCGCAGGCTGGAGTTTGATTCCGAATTTGCTCGTGTATTATTTGTACTACAGTGCCATGTGTAGTAAAGGCTAAGGTCAAAACAAGGATAATAACAGGCGTAACAATCTTTACTTAGGCACCTACTGATCTAGCTTTTGTATACACTAAATTATTATACACTAAACACATAGTTGTAAGACATCTAACAATTGATGGAATACTTTTTGTAGCCTTTGTAGGATCAGCCTGTTAGCTTTTGTATACACTAAATTATAATACACTAAACACATAGGCTCTGTAGGACATCTAGCAATTGATGGAATACTTTTTGTAGCCTTTGTAGGATCAGCCTGTTAGCTTTTGTATACACTTAATTATAATACACTAAACACATAGGCTCTGTAGGACATCTAACAATTGATGCCATACTTTTTGTGGCCTTTGTAGGATCAGCCTGTACTAAGAGTAAACTATTCCCTTTAAAATAGGACTAACTGAAGCACTAAGATGTTCTACCAAGTTGAAGATCCACTAACAGTTTGCATTCCTGTTCAACTCAACTCAAAGTTCAACTCTATAAGCCTCATGATGAACAATTCTTCGTAAGAACTATCATCATCATCATCTGAAGTGCCTTTATCTGTCCAGTGCTGAGCATAGAGCCTTCCTTAATGAACGCCAAGACGGTCGATCCCTTGCCACTCACATCCAACACGGACCGGCCGAAATTTATTTTGAAAAGCAAAGTGTTCCCGAGTGATTTTCTGTGCCCTTTAACACTGTCTTCATGATTAGATATTGAAAAAAGAATTGGCCATTTTTTACAAATTTGGGTGGCCACTCTTAACACTTCTTAATTTACCCCTAAGTCATCTATCTCTTTCAATCCCTAGGATCATGAGAGAGACAACAACCTTAGAGTAAAAATATAATGATTCGGTTATAACTTAATAATTTTAAGTTATAAAAAAGAATCGATAGTATGAAGTGCTTTTATTGTACTTTTTAATTTAACGACCGTGACAAAGGTTGATGGGTATTTAGGCGCCAAAATGGGACTTTTTACCCGCTTTTGCCACCATTTTGACGTTTATTATAATTTAGATGATTAAATCTTAAAATCTGCTCGGTGGTCCGAGCTTTTTAGCGCGGGAACTTTTAGAGCTTAAAAAAGTAAAGTGTTTGGCCTAAAACAATATGTTTTTCAATTTTAATAAATGTTAGAAACAATTTTTTTAGTGTCGCTGTCGTATTTTTGCACATTATTGAATTAGTGTGAGCAGTAACAAAAATAATGTATCCAAAGTATTGTTTAGTACAAGTCTTAACCTGAAAAAATCGTTCGAGCTCTATTCTTATTCTAGAAAAAGTTAATGTATTTATAACATCAGAGATTGAAAAGTATAAAAAACAACGGATGCATCGTTCCGGAAACACAAAACTTGTTGCCATCAAAATAAATTCAAAATTAAATGAAACCCATCCCAACAATAAGAGTTAATCGGGATATACAACATAAACATATGTTAAACATCCCAAAGGGTTGAACAATTACATAAATTAATACCAACATCCCTTTTATATAACTTAAAAATATACGCGTAAAATCACTTCCTCTATCGCTCTGTTTTTTCCCGCCATATGACGGATTTTTTTTCACAAGATGGCCGCCCCATATGTCGTCTTCGTAGCACGTGTTATCATTATTTTTCTTAGTAGCTTATTATGTGTTCGAATGGCTTTGGCGACGATTATACAACCTTATTATTTTGAATTTTGTGGTTTTTCAGCGTGGTAAATATACGAAAAAAATAAAAAAGACACGGAGAGTCGGACAATAACAGAAGTGAAGTGTTTTAATTTGTATACTCGAAGTATTTTTTTTTTTCGGAGGGATCTATGCTAACGGCCCGAAGGCCCTAATGCTACATCGGATTAGTGTGAGCCCATTCGGCTCACATTTGATTTATAAAGTGGGGGGTTGCCCCCCGCCTACCGTGCAGTCTGCGACCACACGGCCTCCTGGCGTCGGTTGTGAGTATTTTAAGTAAGTAACACTAACTTATATCGATTTTTCTTAATGTTCAAAAATACACTTTAAAGTATCTATACTCAAAATTAAATTTTTGTAAACGATGTGCGAACTCCGTCTTTTAAGAGCATACCTAAACCAAATTAATATAACTAAGTAATTAGTTTTAGGTAGGACTGGAACGGCATAGGATTAACGACTCATTAGATCCGGGGAACCTCACCAAAGGCGGCATTGGTGGCACTCGCCGGGTTTTAGTGGGTAGAGTTGCGTCCACTTACCAGCTTTTGGGCGCAGCGAGTCCCACCTGGGGTGACCCACTCCTCAGCGGGATGCCTCAGCGCATTTCCCGGCGTTAAAGAAAAAAAAATAGAAAGGATTAACGACTCAAAATATTTATTAGAAGATCTGAAGTACAAGACTCAAGATTGATTTTGATAATTCTTCCAGCAGACATCATTATTTCGGTCCGTAGAGTGGTGGCGAGTCGGGTACGGTGTTCCACAGGGGTCGGTTCTTGGTCCGATCCTGTGGGACATCGGCTACGACTGGGTCTTGCGAGGCCGCCTCCTCCCCGGGATGGGTTTCATATGCTATGCTACGCCGATGACACCCTCGTGTATGCCCGGGGACGAGGCTATAAGGAGGCGGCGCGGCTGGCCGAGGTCGGGATCGACCTCGTGATCAGCATAGAGAGGTTAGGGCTTCGGGTCAGACCTGAGAAGACCGAAGTCCTTCTCTTCCGCGGGCCCGGGCGGAAAGGACCCCCACCGGGGGCTGCCCTCCAGATTGGAGGGGTGAGGGTCAGGATGAGCCCCCATATCAAATATCTGGGGCTCATCCTTGACGGAGGGTGGACCTTCGGCCCACATTTCTCCATGTTGGGACCGAAGGTCACGAAGGTGGCAAGTGCACTGGGCAGACTCCTCCCGAACCTCGGAGGACCCAGCGCCGCCTGCAGGCAGCTATACTCCGGAGTCTGCCGTAGTATGGCGACGTACGGTGCACCCATCTGGGCGGATCACCTTACCGGGAGGAATAAGGCCCGGCTGCGATCGGCGCAGCGGGTCATCGCGGTAAGAGTGATCTGGGGGTACCATACGGTTTCGTGGGCAGCAGCCACTGCCCTAGCCGGTGACCCCCCGTGGGAGCTCGTGGCGGAGGTTCTTGCCGAGATGCACCCCTATGTCTCGGATAGGAGGTGTCTGGGTGAGAGCCTTACGCTGGACGGGATCCTGCGGGTTCGCCGACTAGGGCAAGAGGCGTTAATACGGAGGCGGGGGGAGGACCTGGCGCAGCCGCCGTATGGCAAAAACCTGACGGTTGCTCTGCGTCCGGTCCATGAGCGGTGGATGCGCCGTAAGCGCAAACCCCTCACCTTCCATCTGACACAGGTGCTCACCGGGCATGGTTGCTTTGGTGAGTACCTGTGCCGGACGGCCCGCAGGCAGCCGTTGACAGTGTGTCACGATTGTGGCGCGGCGGTGGACTCGGCCCAGCACACACTCGAGGTGTGCCCGAGATGGGCGGCGCTGCGTCACAGTCTGACATCAGTCATCGGAGGAGACTTGTCTCTGCCGAGCGTCATCACTGCGATGCTCGGTGACGACGAGTCCTGGACGGCGATGGTCTCCTTCTGCGAGGCAGTAATGTCCCAGAAGGAGGCTGACGGGCGGGTGAGAGAGGAGGCCGCCGACGAGGTCTCCTCCCGCAGGCGACAAACGGGGGTGCGTAGGAGGCGCTATTTAATGCGCCTCCAGTAACGCCCATGTGTTCGTGTCGGGCCCAGGATGGGAACCTGGGTCTGTATGGCACGACGTCGTGGGGACTGCTTAGTAGCGGCGGGGCAGTGCCCCCCTACGAGGAGTAGTCTGGCCTCCGCCGGGGCCAGCCTGTCGATGAGGTGATCCTGTCCGTTGCCTGCATATCCGGGACCCTCGAAAAGCGGCTGAAGGCGCTCGCAGTGGTTTTAGTTAGGGTGGGCACTCCCAGGTGCGAGTCCCACATTGGGTCAGGATCTACCCGAAGGTCCTGGCTGCATCCATAAGGATTTCCCTGCGAAAAAAAAAAAAATAAGACATCATTATTTCGACCTACAGATATATTCAATATAAAGATTTTCATCACCAAGATGTCGTTGTCACTTTACTGTCGAATTCCTTGGAGGTGTCAATTGTCATTATTTTCATAAATATGGTTGCGGGCGTTCATGATTTCATTTAGCAAAGACAAACGCGAGGAGGCATGCGTGTAAAGACATTTTTGTAATTTTCAATAAATTATGTTAATTTTTCGGGAATGTAGCGTATTGGTGGTTTTTAACGTTTAAACTGTAATTATTGACAGCCTTTTAGTTGGGCATCAGTCACTTCTGGACGTGGCCTCTCAATAAACGACAAAATTGCTTGCCAGTATTTGGAACTCGGTGTAAAAGGAATTCGGTAAAGATTTTTATTTGACATTTGTAGATCTTAATTCGCAACTCTGATGCCTTTATGATTATATGCCTATATTTTAACATACACGTACATGTATTGTGATCTAAATTCTAAATCTAATCCTTAATTATTTAAGATGCTTAAGGATTTAGTTTTTATGTCATTTTAAATGATGACGCCATCGGTTGCCTTTATTAAATTTAAGTGACTGTTATATTTTACTTACTACAATATCAAGTATGATTTATAAAGGAATTTATTGATTATATAACCACCAAATACTCAAACGCATATCAAATTTAAGACGTACCTACTTAAACTCATAAGTTTAAGTACGTCTTAAATTTGAGATTCGTTTGAGTATTTGGGAGTAAGATTGTAGGTAGTTGTAATAGACCCTTATTAAACCTAAAGATAGATTTGTGTTTGGACAAAACCAGCAATGAAAACGGTGAGATTTAAATTTGGAAGGACACAATCCTTGCACATAGCTAGTTCTGAGTTTTTAGCTCCCTTATATTATATAATTAGTAAGAGGGGGTGCCATGCTGCTTTGCAGCCGAATTGGGCCGGCACGACCGGGGTACTTCTCGCTCACATAACACCGGTGTCAAATGACAGCTATGCTGTCGCGTTTCGTGCGGTTTGTGAGTTTCCGGTGGTCCATTGGGGTATAGGGAAAAGGAGGGCAACGCATCTGCATAACTTTTGGTTGGGCGGATGTCTATGGGCGTCGGTAGTCACTATAAGGCTCCGACTGCTTGATTGCCTCCTTCATCATCATCATCAGCCTCTATCCGTCCACTGCTGAACATAGAACTCCCTTAATGAACGCCTCCACAAAACATAAAAAATATAAAGTCTTACAGCAGTATCAACACTTCCCGGGGTAAGAAGTTCGATATACCAGGCCATAGTTCGACCGAGGTACAAACAAGATAACCAGTAGCCTTTCTCCAAAATGACCACATTACAAATAATTCTAACATATCCAAATAATGATATAATAATACTCGCTTCATACTTGTCTGGTTCATTTAAAAGTACTCGGTTAAATCTCGGAAAAATATTAAAATATGCCGGTGATGAGTGGCTGCAGCGTGTGTAATAAGTGTTTTCAGTGAGTTAAATGCTTTAACATATTGGGGGTAGATGGACGTCATCACAAGCGTCTCGACACTTCGTTCCCGGCCGATCTGTTAACCTGTGGTTATGACAGCACGCGACTTCCGCGGTAATTATACGTGTGAAGATTTGGACGGCGTTCGTAATAATTAATGTTGGAAAGCTTAGGAAATATCTTAATATGGAGAACATATATTTTCATGTTAGTTGAATAGTCAAACAGCCGGCTGGTCGTGACCACTCGGCTACTGGACAATTTACGCAGCGGGTTCGAATCCCGCAGTACAGATGGTTTGTATGATGAATATCTAAGATATCTGCACCATGTAATGGACGTGTATATATGTATTAATATAAATTTATTTCTGTGTCAAGTAACACAAGCTCCTACGAGCTTACCACGGAGCTAGGTTAACGTGGTGTGATTGTTGAATAATATTTTTTTAATATTTATTTATTTAAATAGAAGAGCCATTTAATGGTGAGTGTTAAGTCCATCAATGGAGGAAGATGCAGCCAGAATTATTCTAACGCCTGCTCCTTTTTCTTAAACACAGAAATGCTATTTCATGGAAAAAATAATAGGATGGTGGTACATATGCAGACGGGCGCGAGGCTCAGCAAAATATAAATAATGTATTTCTTTTTGTTTTACTCTTTTTTTTTTTTTTTTTTTATTGTTCAAAAAGTACAAAAAACATACACAAAAATTAGATAGATGTAAGCTTGCCACGAAAACTCACAAGAGCTTATCTGGACAAGCCGCCGCGCCGCGTACCATAAGACAAAATATTATAGCATAGTATTTATACCGTATCGCACCATATATACCAATAATTACTTAGGTTACCTACATTATCTAATTTTTAAATGCTTAAAGATTTTAATAAATGTTCTTTTAACAATCTTCTATATTTGCGTTTGTCCCGGTATAGCTCTTGTAGGTCTTCTGGAAGTTCATTAACGAATACAGGTATGATAGAACTTAACATTCTAGCTCCGTAAGTATTTCTATATTCCGGTGTAATATTGTTTTTTAAATGTTGAATTTTTCTTAAGATGTTGGGTCTACATTTTTCTATTAGTAAGGAAGGATCATTAACTTCTTAAGGCGACGCATTGGTAAACAATAATCCTAATACCGGACACGCACCAGAGGGGACTGAGCGTCCTGCGCGGTTTGAGGCTCTCCATACGCACGCGAGCTTATAACTTAATAACTTTAAACAACTAAATGGTTTTTTTTTGTTATTTTATTGCATTAATAACGATAATTGAAGAAATTCCTTCATAATTTTAAAGAACATGTATTGACTCATCTATCTAGAAGACAGTTAAGAGGCTTAAACCGCTCCCGTTTGCCCATATGATGTGAATCTCTTTTAAAAAGAGGTATGTTTGATTTTTTTTCTTTGTCACAAAAGTTACCTAATCATGTATTGAAAACTCATAAAAGAAGGTTTTTATCATGAACTATTAAGCCACCAACTTATATTTTCATTAGTTTTGGAATTACTGAAATAAGTCGGTGTAATCGGAACGTAAACCGCGATAAAATCCGTAAAAAGTAATTTAAGTTTACATTTGTTGCTTACGTGAAGGTAGCGTAGGAATTCTAGGTAATGGACACATAAAGGTGTTACTGGATAACGATAATAATACATAAAAATAAATTTATTTCTGTATCCTTTTTTTTAAGACCTTATTGTTTGGGTCTTCTTTTTAGGCAACATATGTCAGGAGTCATCACCCTTCCTTATGTTAGGAATAGTATACATTGTTCTGAATCATATCTTAAATCTTTGTGCAGTTATTATAATTCGATGATGTTTCTACAATATCTCAAGTTTCCTGACCTTAGGGTTCTTATCCCTATACACGTATTCCAAAACATTGTAGCTCGTTAGCGTGTTGACTTTGCCAAATCGGGGGTCATCAACTTAGAGCCAAGTCATTGTAATCCCAGGTATTTTCCGGGTGTAAGTTAGTTTTTTTTTTATTAGCCGAGCCGAGTTTAAGATATGGTGACGTAGATTTTTATTCACTGACATAATTTAAAATATTATAGACTAGCTGGTGTCCGCAGCTCCGCTCGGCTTAATTCACATTTACAGTCGTATCCAGAGTAGTCTGTGGTGATTATGATGATTATTTTTGTAGCCTAAGTTACTCTTTATAACATCAGCTATCTGCTGGTGAGTTCCGTGAGAATCAGCCCAGACGTTTTAGAGATTAGCGGGAACAAACAGACAGACAGACAAAAATTGTAAAAACTGTTATTTTGGTACACTTTTACATCTATATGCTTTTAGTAAAAAGCGGTTATTTTAATATTACAAACAGACACTCCATTTTTATTTATCTGTATAGAATATGAAACAGTTAAATATTATTAGGTACATATATAATTAAGGTATATTTACTTACTTTTTCAACAAAATAATTAAATTGAATAAAATATTTAATAAGTTTAAATTAATCGTTTTAAAATGAGTAATATTGTGACTCAATTCTTGACATAAATAATACTGTTGGATTTCCCTAAAATCTACACTATATTTTTAGCATCACATTTTTATACTCTTTGTTAGATATTTTAATCTGGACACTATGTGGGTCAACAAAGAACAAATGAAAATTTCGTCCAAAAATCAGGCAGCACAATAGCCGCGGAGGCTGGACAAATGTTGGTTCAGTTGATGACGAGGAGCAAACGAGATCATCCGACAACAGCGAATTCCTCTGTTTGCTCAAAACGTCCGCATCACGAGTTAAGGGGAAGCTTGAAAAAGTATTTGTATTAAAACGCAATTTTACTGCGTTCAATAAAAATCATTTACCTTTTTAGAAAATATAAACATCTTAAGGTTACACAAGTCTCTCATCATTCCATACAAACGCAGAACAGTAATTACTACAATGTTTGACGTTGACCATAAAAAACTAAGGATAATATAAATTAATCTCGTTATTATCTATGTCTGTATGTAGGTACCCAAAGTCGTTAAAAAAATACACATTAAAAAAATACAACCATCTAAACTTTCGTATTTCAACACTGATTTTAGCCGAACTTTGGACGAAAATAAATACTATACAAAGCACGAAAGCTCAAAATTAAAGCCCGTACAGACATAGTTTAGTTATTCAAAAGTTGAAATAAATTTATTTTAAAAATATACACTTAAAAGTTTTTCTATAATAACTGTTTTGCTAAAATTACATTTTCGGAATGAATCATTGTGCATTTCATTCTAGCACACATGTTCGCGCACTATGTCAGGTGAGATAGCAATCATTTTGTTAGAGTTCGGGCCATCGACTAGTTCAACCTTAAGTAAAGCTGTTGCCCCTAAATTCGCCTACGCTAACTTAGAACTACAGTCTTAGCATGTTGGACCGGCTGACCACGAGGAGAACACCGATGGGGTTTAGTGGATAGGGTCCACCTTACCATCTTTTTGGGCGCAGAGAGTCCTATATAACTACAACTATGAATTATAAAAGAATGAACTTAGTATAGATACAAATATATGTATGCATTTATGCGGAGTAGAAGTCGCGTTTAGGTAGATGAAGAGTTGTTCGGCGATTAACCAGGTGGGAAGACGATCTCCGTGCAGTGGCCGGTCCGTGTTGGATGAGAGTGACAAGGGATCGGTCGTGTTGGCGTTCATTGAGGGAGGCCTATGTTCAGCAGTTGACGGATAGAGGCGAATGATAATGATGATGAAGCGTTCATTTAGACATTGCTAATGCTAATCTTGTTTAAAATATATTGATAGGTAGATGACCTAGAGCTGAAACCCGGACAACCAACTTTTTAAGGCAGATATTTCTGATGCAACTTCCCCTTAACCGCCTGTTTATATTTTCAGAGGTGGCCCGGGGCGGTGTTTGGTCGGAGGGTGACCCGTCGGGTCAACAGCAGTCACGGATTAGCTAATCGTTTTGTATTCATTTGGCAGAAATAAGAAGGGAATGGATGTAACAGTGTAATAATTTACCTAAATAAAAAAATGAATGAATGAAGCTACCTTTTACAGATTTCATCGCGATTAGAATTTTTACATTTGATTAAGGCGACGCATTGGCAAACAATAATTCTAATACCGGACACGCGCCAGAGGGGACTTAGCGTCCTGAGCGGGTCGATTATTTATATCGCAGGTAAATCCTTATGGATTCTCCTAAGCGACTTTTTTTCTTTTACGCCGGTAAATGCTTTGAGGATACTCGCTGCGCCCGAAAGGTGGTAAGATGGACGCAGCACTACCCACTAAAACCCGGCGTGTGCCACCAATGCCGCCTTTGGTGAGGTGCCCCGGATCTCTTGAGCAAACGGGGCACCTCGACAGCTAGTCAGTCCTCAAGGGACCGACGCCACCTCCACAGAGGGGTTATCCCGCACCACAGAAAAATCCCTCCCAAAGTCGGGACAGTACTATGGGGTGAGGTTCCCATCGTCACCCCTTGTCCCCCTGCTCTATATCTCTCCACCTCTTCTTATAAGAGGGGTACAAAGAGAAGCTCTCTCGGCTCAATTTGCTTTGCCCAAGGTTACACCTTAGGCTACTGAGCTCCAACGCCACGAGAAGGCTTGAACCATAGTTGTGCTCCTAAGCGGCTGGACCGATCTTGATGTTTTTTTTCGGTGTGTGTTCAAGTGGATTCGAAAATGGTATATGGTAATATTTACAAAAAAATGTACAAGAAAACGCCTTACGTCTGTCGGTACCACTAGTTTATTATAAAAGTTAAAGTTGTGTGTGTGTGTTTGTTACCCCTTCACTCCTAAATAGCTGTATGTATTTGGATACAATTTGGTCCATATATAGATATTGAAAGTACCTTTGTTATTTACTATCTCAATAATATTATAAATGACAAAGTTTGTGTGTGTGTGTTTGTTACCTCTTGTGAGGACGGTAACCTCACCCCATTATACTGTCCCGACGTTGGGAGGAGTTGTTCTATGGTGCGGGACAACCCCTCTGTGGAGGTGGCGTCGGTCCCTTAGGAGACTGACTAGTCGTCGAGGTGCCCTGTTTGCTCATTAGATCCGGGGCACCTCACCAAAGGCGGCATTGGTGGCAGTTGCCGGGTTTTAGTGGGTAGAGCTGCGTTCACTTACCAGCTTTTGGGCGCAGCGAGTCCCACATACCCGCGTGGGGAGACCCATTCCCCCACGGGATGTTTCATTTCATGACTTGCACATTACAGACTACTGATTTTACTAATGGGATACTTATCTAAAAATATTTCAAACAATGAATTTAAATGTATTTATTTATAAACATTGCTACAAATAAATAGTACTTTATAGGTTTTGTTTTTTATGTTTTGTTTGAATGTTGAATAAGTATATCAAAAGTATTTTAAGCAATTAATACTTTTTTATATTTCACTTACTAATATACTCGTATAAAGAAAATACTGCAGTCACTCTCCTGATAATTCGATTATAACTTAAATATTTTAGTCGCCACCAGGAGTTGTAATTACTACGTAGTAATATAGGTAGTTCAAGTACGCTAGTAATATAGTTCAATGGCCGCCACACGATCGGCACGAGCGGGACGCGCGGAGAGCGCCCCGCGGATTTCCCCGCACCTCACCCCCTGTGATCGGCCCTTGCGCCTCATAAGACATTACAGAATACATAGCACATATTGTTCTATTGGCTGTGCACTAGTTTACCGTTTGTAAATTACGAGGGCAAATTAAAAAGCCATCCTCCATGGTAATGAAACATGCCGTGATGATCACAGGCCATGTGGGCCGATTAGCTCATCCCTCGCGTGACGACTATTGCCCACGTGCCATTGGGGTCCATTATTATTACTCTTCTGACTCAATAAGTAGCCATTTTGGATGTATATATAGGTCTGATATTAGCTGTCGTTGAAGGGCATTTAGATTCATCGGGATTTAATTTTGGTACAAAACATTTGTGTAGGCTTTAGTTTACAGTCGGCTGTGTAAATTAAAACTTTATTACAGATATCTATGTTCGATAAAAAAAATTGTAATTTATAAATCCCATTTATAATTTTTCAGTGAGACTAGTGATGTAAAATATTATGTCCATGATTTTCTATTTCTAACATGTTAAAATATAACAGATTTTAAAATTGGGAGAGGATACCCGTTAATAATACAAATTGGCCTTCTTAATAATATTTTTACTCAAAGCTGAAATAGGTTAGTTTCTTAACTACCAGGCGAAGTTTTTTTTTCATTTATTGCTCAATATTAGAGTTCATTGGCTAATTATTTCAGAAGAACGTTATGTTTCAGTTTTGAGGCGAGGAACACCGCGGGGATCGGCTAGTTTTCTACATTTATACAATAATGCCAGGTGCTATACCGGGCATATATCGCATCAACAAGCACATTACACATCGTCATCGTTCCTCACCCATTTTATGACCTCGTAAAAACAAAAATCAATAAGACGTCAACGTAGGGTCATCACTCAGTCATCAGTGCCGGCTCATTGGCTCCAAGTACCCCGTGTGGGGTTCGCCAGGTTATTTGTTTTACATTACCAAATAACCATTGTATGTCTAGTAATACACAATTTGAACTGGAAGTTGGTGAAAGGAAACCCGTATTTTTTATGTTCAGCAATCTTGCTAATATTATGAAGCCGAAAGTTTGTAAGTTTGCATATTTGTTGATCTTTCACGGCAAAACAGCTGAACTGATTTGGCTGAAAGTTGAAATGGTGATACTTGGATTAGGATATAAAATAATAATCATCAACCCAGATACGGTTGTAAATGTAAGTTTGCGTTAACTTAGATTTACAACCGTAAATTGGGCAGGCGAAGCTGTGGGCACCAGCTAGTTGTATTATAAAACCTTAAAAAATTGTGGTTTTTGCAAGAATTGCTCCATAAATAAAGAAAATAAAATATAAGCTTTAAATGTATATTTTGTTAAAAATTAAATATAAGTTTTCTTTTTAATTAATGTTTCCCAATCATTTAAGTTTTTTTTATTATTTCGAGGTCCTAGCTATTTTTACGTCTCGCCTTGTTGGCGAATCTTGTAGTAATAAGCCGTTTGAAATAGTTTTATTAGTGAAAAAACATGTAATTTTTAAAATTGGCTAAAACAAGAATAAAAAATTGAAGAACTTATTTTTTAGCTTTTAAAATTTAGATTAAGATGACGTACAATCTTTAATTAGTGCTTGATGCTTAATGACACAAAATCTACAGATTTTAATTGATGCTATATTGCAAGTTCTGTTTTTTTTTATAGAAGAGGGGTCAAAGGACAGTCTGCTCACCTAAAGTTGTCACCAACATCCATTGATTCCTACTACATCGTAGTGTTTGCGGATTCATTGTCAGTCATTCAAAATATGCTCTGTTCTTGAATATCGTATTGGTTTAAAAATATCGTTCTAATAAATTTGTCTTATATATTATATTCTTTAACAAACCAATAAATTTGAGTATCACTTTTATCAATAGCATCAACATTTGTTTTGTGTCACATCTATCACCTGCCACCTTTTTCACTCTATGTAAATTTTCAACACATCGGCTATTCAAAAACAACGGAATTCCTTTACAACCGTGAATTAGTTCTAAATAATTAACCTCTTAACGGCTCGTGCGCAGAACCCTCTTACAAAAAAAAACCACCCCATATTCAAATTAACAAAGCAGTACAGAGTATTCGAAAACAATTATTTTCAAAAGACACCCCATTTTTGTATCGAAATGCTGACGTTTTGAAATTTATTAGTAAGGGTTAGGGTGTATATTTGGTCGGTTGGAGCGGTTGTATGTTTAATGGAGGAAAAAAGGTGGCACGCGCCCTGTACGCGCAAGTATCTTCCCTTGCCATCGTGGGGTTACGTAGGGATGCGCTGCCATCGATATTGAATAGATATGATTATAAAAGATTGGATAAGTGACAAATATGGCTCATATTATGATTAAGTAGGTATACGAAAATAGTATAGTATTATAATGTAAATATGCTAAATAAATTAAAGTAATTACTGTTAAGAATTTATTAAATAAAAGCATATTGGCTATAAACTATAAAGAACATAAAACTAAAAACCTTAAAAAATATAATATAATAACATAAAAAGGGGGAGTCCCCCTTTAGGCAAGGTCCCGAAGATACTGGCAGCGTTCCCCCTTTGAATTGCTAGACTAATTCTTTATCCGAGGTAGCTGCCATCTCTTCGGTCTCCTGTGATGTCGACTAACCTTTTTGTTATTTCCTTAAAAAGCCTTAAAGCGCTAGGACCCCACGGACCAAGGCCAGTAAACTTATACATCTTGAAAAATGTCTGTTAAGATAACAAATATATGACAAATTTGACAAATTTACTTCGGTAAGAATTAATAAAGTTCGTTAGTAAAATGAACAAACGTTTTACTGATTACTAGTATAAATAATTTAAGTACAAAACTATAAGCACCTTAAACAGCAGATAATATAACAATCAACAAGTTAAACGCTCAATTAAAAGAAAGCAAAAGAAATAGAAGTTAAGAAGAATATTTCAAAATAATTTAAATCAGTTTTTTTTTATATTTCAATGATCGACTGATTTATTTGCGGTATTTATCAATGTTAAGTAATTTATTATGTTGATGCGACGAGCGACGGTCTCCATGCAGCGGCCGGTTTTAGTCCGATGCAAGTGAGTTCGGCCGTTTAGGCGTTCTTTGGAAGTGGTCTATAGCAGTGGAGGAGAAAAGAATATATTGATGAGGGAGTAATCTTTAAATTTTATAATTTTATATAATATCTGTATATCGATGTGACGGCGTGTCCCTAGGCGTGTGCGGGGCGGCGGCGCGTGCGCAGGTGCGTGTTCCGCTCCGCTCGCCGCCCGCTTATCGCTTATCGCCCACTGGAGACACCTGGGAGATGTGCGATTAGGTTTTACACTAATCGCGCCCTCGATGAATCCTGATGCGTATTCCGTATATAAAAGCGAAAGTAACTGTCTGTTTATCTTTTCATGCGTAAGACGCTTTGGTAAAATTAGGCCATTATAAGGAGATACATTTTTTTTAAAACGACATAGCCTTTCGAAATAAACGTTATCAGCCTGGATATGGTTGTAATGTAAGTTAACGCGGGTGACGCTGCATGCTACATCTTTATATATATAATTCTTCTGTGCGTGTGTATGTCACTGAACTCCTCCTAAGTGGCTGGACCGATCTTGATGATTTTTTTTGTGTGTGTTCAAGTGGATTCGAGAATGGTTTAGATTCACAAAAAAAAATTGTACAGGACAACGTCTGTCGGGGCCACTAGTGTAATTATAAAACGAAAGTAACTGTCTGTTTGTTACTTTTCCTGTTTTAGGACATAGGCTTAATAACATTACGAACTTATTTAGTAACCCGACACCAGGAGGCCGTGGGGTCACAGACTTCACGGATTTACCATAGATCATTCCGAAAAAAAAAGAACTTGTTTAGACAGATCTGATTGTATAATATGGAAAAGTTGAATGTCAACGCTGATGTCCTGCGCAATCCATAGTTGGAGGGAATGTTATACTTAAATGTAGTATTTTGGTGTTCATGTATCATGAAAATGCTTAATAAAATGCTCGTGAGTGTGAATTTCTACGTTTAGAAGAAAGCGAAAGAAAATATTCAAGGACAAAAAGTGCTACGTACCAAACTATTCTGCGTTTGCATGAGAACAAGTTACCACCGTGCTTATTTCTTTCACGAAACAAAACGATAAAAGAATTTGTAAGCGATGGGGATGATAAAATACTATTAAATGAAATCACCGGCTATTGATATAAAATCATCGAACTCTATTAAAGCTATTAGAATATTTTAACTTTCTAACGAAAAGTTTAAATTTAATAATAATAGGTATTAAAATTTTCGATTCTAATATTTTTTCATATCAATCAAAAGGTACCAACTTTTTGATATGGTTCGAGATTCCACTTAATAGCCGAATAAAAGAAAAGCTTTGTGCACAACTTTTAAAGTACTGTTTTAATCTCCACTAATCGGCAGAGCTTTTATTGTAAGCTCACTTGTTAAGTAGCGTATAATTTTAGCTCATTCTTAACCGCGATGGGTGAACGGACCAATTAGCTTATTCTTTATGCCGGATGTATATTGTACCATCTTCTGGACCTCAGTAGCTTTTAACGAGCTTTTCGAGAACTTTTTGGAAGGCAAATTTCAACTTTTATCAGTTAAATACATCGAACAATGGTGAATTGCGGTAATTATGTAAGTACTAAGTATGTTACTCAGTACGTTTCTCGAAGCTCGTAAAAGCCTCTGTAATGCACGAATTTGCGATTAAGAAATCTATTTTGGGGCTTTCCTTTAACACCATGTATCACCAGTAAATTGCGGTCTTGTCGCGTTTTTTTAGGACTGGTTATGTTACAAGTAAAATGATAAGATAATCCTTTTTTTCCGCCGGGAAATGCTCTTAGGCATCCAGCGGCGGGGGAAGGGACTCCCCAGACGGGTACGTGGCACTCGTTGCGTCCGAAAGATGGTAAGGTGAACGCAGCTCTACCTACTAAAACCCGGCGGCCACCAATGCCGACTTTGGTGAAATGCCCCGGATCTGATAAGCAATAAGGCACAGAGGGGTTGCCCCGTACCACAGAACAACCCCTCCTAATGTCGGGATAGTGCAATGGGGTGAGGTTCCCATCCTCGCCCCTTGTCTTCTCCTACTCTTTTGTCCCATCTTCTGATAAGAGGGGTACAAAGAGCAGCCCCTTCGGTTCACTTGGCTTGGCCCAAGGTGCTGTGTTCACCTTAGGCTACTTAGCCCCACCGTCACGACAAGGTTTGAACCGTGGTGGGGATCATCCTATTGATATTATAAATATAAACATTTCATTATTATTTGTTACTTGACCATAAGTAACTGATTTTCCCGAGACCGTGCGCATCGGTAGATTAAGAATTCTGAACTAAGGTTCCTATAGTAATAATAATAATAATATATTTATATATTTAATAATAATAATAATACAATGTGTAAATATACATATAAATAAAATTAGAGTGTCTGTTTGTAATATTAAAAGAACCGCGAAATGTATAATATGGATGTATAAACGGTACATAATATACCAATATATATATATATATATATATATAAATATATATATCTATATATATATATATATATATATATATATATCTCCAGTGCGCTGTTTTAAAGTTTGGCAAAGGACTGATAGAATACACTTTACGGACTATTACCGATAATAAGTTTTTCCAATCTTCAAATCCAATTCAAATCAAATTCCAATTTCCAATTTCTATGTTTGTTCTGAAAACAAATTGAAATAGAATCGTGTATAATTATAGGCCGTTATTTGAATTTCTTCCCCCAGATGTTCCTTTACTTTGTGTACCATAATCGTTCGCTAATACGCGTATTACTGTCACGGAAGATGCGGTTTCGGCGGTTTTCTTTAATATATGAATGATATTTAAAATCATGTGTAATAACTCGTATTGTCATGACATGGTTATGACGGAAGAGGTCCCTGACAAGAAGATGGTGCTAGGGCCAGGGATTATTTTTGTTAAATGATAAAAAAGGCTTTTTTATATTAGTTGGAAAGGTAAATGGACAGCCGACAACCACTTGGCAGCCCATAGTAAGTGATCGGCGTTGCCTATGCATGTCAAATAGCTCACCCAGGACTGTCCTAGGCAATTCATACGTGCGTTACCTATCCCGAGGCGGAAGATGATAAGTCCCGGTGCCAGTAAATACAATGCCTATCGTGTCTCACTTCTCGAAGCACAGCAAAGCTGCTTTACGGAAGAATAAAGCAGAATAGAGGTCCCCACCATGGTTCAGGCCTTGTCGTAGCGGTGGGGCTCAGTTGCCTAGGGTGAGCCGCTGCACCTTGGGCGAAGCGAATTGAGCCGAAGGGGCTCTTTGCAACCCTTTCATAAGAAGAGCAGGGGGCAAGGGGCGAGGACGGGAACGTTGCGAGGGGTTGTTCTGTGGTGCGGGTCAACCCCTCTGTGGAGGTGGCGTCAGTCCCCTGAGGGACTGACTAGCCGTCGAGTTGTCCTGTTTGCTCAACAGAACCGGGGCACCTCACCAAAGGCGGCATTGGTGGCAATCGCCGGGTTTTAGTGGGTAGAACTGCGTCCACTTACCAGCTTTCGGATGCAGCGAGTCCCGCATACCCGCCTGGGGAGACCCCCTCCCCCGCGGGATGCCTCCAATCCTCCTCCAGGTACCAATGTTAACCGAGGCAGCGAGCGGCATAGCCGCCTCTCCCACTGGTTAATTATTCCTAATTAAAAATTTTCGTGTGGTCCTGGACACGAGCCTTTACAATACAGATGAGTACCACGTGCCTAAATCAATTTGTCACTAAGAAATAAGTAGTTTCAACTCACTAAGCATAAGTAGGTTATTTTTTACATCTCAAAGCATTGTTACGTTACCATTATCATTCCACTTACATCTAATTTAACTAGCTTCGAATCGTCATCTCACGAAAGCTTCCCCATATGACGTTTCTTATTTATTACTGAATATATTATAACACGATATAACCTGACCAGAAAAATAAAAACTCTCGCCATATTGCGGAAAATTTAGGAACTCATTTCTGTATATAGTCCATACAGAAATGAGTTCCGAAATTTTCCGCACTTGTGTTGTGTTACAACTTGTGTTACCTTATAAAAGTTACAGTGGCGAAACCACGCAGAGTTTATATTTTTCTGGTCAGGCTATAATTTTTAGACATTTAGCTGTTACTTGCCTCAATGTTTTTTTATATATATATTTAATGTAATGTTTTCGGTGCTCGTTTGTCAATATTTAAGTGAGTTTCGTTTAGCGCAGCTCCATGGCAGCTCCTGATGCGAGGCACTAGCCCGTGGCTACGTTTAGCCAACTAAAGCGTGCCGATTGTCAGTTTAGTGGCCACAGGTTAAAGCTACAAAGAGGCTAATAAAAATAAATCATTACTATACTATAATAGATAAAAGTTCCGCAAAATCTTTTTTAAGGTAAAGGAATGACACATTTGCAAATTGTAAAACTTTATGTAGGTACATTGTATAAAATAATATGATTAGTAAAAATTAAATGCTAATTGTAAGAAATAAAGTTATTAGATAATGGAAATATATCCTTGGTAGGTAGTAGCATGAAGGAGATAGTAGAAAGAAGTAGGTTTGCCTCGTTTCCTATTTTCTCTTCTCCTGTTACAGTGTAAACCGATGCAAAATTTTCGTCCCCCTTCAAACTAAATTGTGTATTGGTAAATGTCTATTGTTCGAAACTAGTGTCGCTAATAACTTAGTCATCTAATGAAGACTGGACAAACACTCGAGTTCGTAAGGATGTGGTCATCAGTGGAATACAGTTAAGTTCATTAATTACAAACGTTGTATAGTCATGATACATAAACACTCAGCACACAAAGAATAAGCTCGTTGAAGTGGCAGTGGGCTGGTCAGTGGTCACACACTCAGGAGAACGGATGGCCGATGGGGCAATAAGGTTCAA
This sequence comes from Helleia helle, assembly GCA_963853865.1. Taxonomy (NCBI): domain Eukaryota; kingdom Metazoa; phylum Arthropoda; class Insecta; order Lepidoptera; family Lycaenidae; genus Helleia; species Helleia helle. The sequence continues at coordinate 18,922,468 of OY971416.1, read as the reverse complement.
GAGCGGATGCCCAGTTTAGGTAGACGAAGTGTTGGTCGTCCATCCCTCTGTGCGGTGGCCAGTCCCTGTTGGATGCGAGTGGCAAGTGATCGGCCGTCTTGGCGTTCATTGAGGGAGGTCTAGGTTCAGTGGACGGATAGAGTACTCATGGCTGTGATGGATGTAAAGTGTAGGTACATAGCGTCGGGAATATCAAAATGTTGATAAACTACGATAAAATCTACAATTCGTGTTAATGTAAATACGAACAATTATACATTACTCTGTACCTATATATCTCCTATATTGTTTTTAACATGTTAATACCACCAATTCTACGAATCACTTTCACGCTATACGTTCAATACAAACAACGTATATTTCATTTGGTCTGATTATAATTTATTATAACAACGAATTCGGCACCTTTCATGTAGAAGCTTTTATTGGAATCGTGCTCTTGTTAGAGAAAATTAGCCACTTTACACTAAATAGATCAAATTTCGCGTGGAATGACCACTTAATGTTAATCGGTTCGTGTAATCGTTTTGATCATACTATCGATGGATCGTTTTTATTGGATTGTGTGATATTATGATCATTTGCTACTATTTTGTATTCGGGAAGGAAGGCTAGTCAAATTTTCGACACTAGGACCTGTCGTCTTATGTTCTAGGATAAACAATGATATTTTCTCCAGTTTCTTCCTAGCAAAATAAAATCAAATATGGCTTGACATGTCTTCTAGATCGTGATTAAAACTAACATGGAAAAAATATTTTGGCCTATCTTGAATATCCAGAGTTCCAGCGATCGAAATTCGATCTCAATTCAAAAAATCAATCAACTTCAAATACAGTTTGACAGTACCCAAAAATTAACTTTAAAACTTTTGTAAAATAAAACTTTACTTACGCCATCTATTGTTAGACATTGTCGTCATCAATTTTGAATATGTGGGTATCGAGTGTGTGTTACATTTTATTTATTTAATTAAATTAATTTATAATTCATATTACACAAAAATAATAGCTTTCTCAACTCCTTCTCGACTTAATCTTTAACTATACCTAAAAAACCTTCATTTGCGCAATCCTAAAAGGGATACAAAGGTTTTTGCTTCACATAATATGTTATAAGCAACGTATTTTATGCAATAATCCATATTATTAAGCTATTGCATAGCTTTTATCGCGGGCCTTGAGCGCGGCGACCGAATCAAGAAATTCCGTAACGAAAAAAACCTAACACCCGACGAGAGACGAGCTGCTCCGAAATCGGACGAATAAGTAAGCAGCTGTTTATGAGAAAGTGGGAAAGAAAGTTAGGTGTGGGACAATAGTAGTCTTTAGGTGTGGGATACGGTAAGTTCTCCTCTTAAATTAAAGAACGCATTTAAATAAATGTTTCGAATCGACAACATATATCCACAATATTCGGATAATGGCGTAAGTAGTTTAGATAAAAAAATGTAAATAATGAAAAAGAATTGACATATTTTAAGTACAATAGTTGTCAAATTTTTATTTTATTTATAATTCGTAATTGCCCATACAGCCGCAACATGTTAAAGTTGAAAAAATCTTTTTCCAGTATAAAAAAGTGAATATTTCTTTGACTAACATAAAAGTGAAATGTATTTTATCATAACCTATGTATATAAATGTTTATCAATCAATACCCGCTTCCAAGCCACAATGTAGGCTAAGTGACATCACAATGGGAATAAATGAGGCCCGGCCGGAGACTTCTCACGTTCATCCGGAAGCCCAATTTGTCGGAGGCTTACGCCCATCTATCAGGCGACTTCCGTTCTCGACGCTATAAAGCTCATATAGCCTTCGCTGCGTCCGGTACAGGGTCGTCGTTATTGTATGTCTGCATATGATAACTATTTTGTATATAATATATACGCACGTAAAAAATATAAAGTCTTAAGCCAAAGTAATAGCGTCTAAAGTCTTATTAAAACATATTTTATTTAACATTCAGAAACTATTCAGGCGATGATTTTTATTCAAAGTTAGTATTCGGCTGATATAATATATCAAATATTATTTGACGTAAGATTCTGTGATATAAAAAAATACTTTAGTTTTTTGTTGTAATGCAGCATTGAAAAATATGGATGCGCGAATATTTTTTATTAAAAAATTAATAACCTATATTAATAGTATATGTTATTAATTAATAATAAAAAATTACAATAAAAAATTAATAATAAAAATTAATAACTAGCCTAGCTACTATAAGAAAAAAAATATTTTTGTGCTTTTCAAGCGAAATAAACGATAGGTACGTCTAAAGAAGCACGATTTTATATTTTTATTATTAAAGACCACTTGGTGCTAAAAAGGATTTAAAAGCTTAATGCCGATTTAATGACAAAAAAATATCCTAAATACGTAATTTATTGCATTTTAAGTTTGTAAAAAAGTTTAAAGGCCTACCGAATAAGCTCTTAAAAGGGACTTAAGTTATTTCGTGTTAACAGCCTTACATTTGTCAGCCATAACTAAAGGTATATGGACGACATAATTATGTTAATATTGTGTAACACAATATTATAATGTTTCATTGATAAATTTCTGTCATATTTAATCGATTTTCATTAGACATCGATTTTAGAAAAAGCTTTTTTAATTGATTTTTATCGATTGTCCTCAATTAATGTCTTCTACTTTCAAGGAATTTTCTTATCACTGTTTTTATTTTATTTTAACGGCTTCTGTTGCGTTTTGCTTATGCCCTGAAAGATATTTCGAATTTCATCGTAGTCAGGAATTTCATTTCTATTTAAAAAATGAATAATTTACGCTTTTGTGACCTCGCGACATCTGCGTAAGTCCTGATCCTGCATATGTTTTTATCTGATCTAAGAAGGCAGCGTAGCCCATAAACCAGGATACCTAGAACTACCCCAGGAAAGTCATGTGTTACCTATCTTGAGACATACCTAATATGCTAAGTCTCTATGCCAGTGTCAGTCAGTCAGTATTTATCGGTGCGGTATTTACCGGTACCAACTTTGCGTTTACCACGTCATTATAGTTACTTTTGGAGTCGGTGCCAGCCAAGGTCATACAGCAACAAATGCGACACCGACTCCAAGAATGACGTGGTAAACGCAAATATTGTACATTAGTTGATTATTAGTTGTAAGCACAAAAAATAAAGAAACAATAATTATTTTATAACTTTTTTGTTTTTGAAGTCGGTTTAATTTTTTTTATATCTCTGTCAGGATTGATTATGTTTTTTTGTATGCTACTCCAAGTTGACTAGCATTTTAGCAACGTGATATGAATTGATTAATATCAAATTAATATAGCTGTGAAATATAATGAATTATGTATAATATTCGGGTTCGTGTGAACAAAACAAAAGGTTATCAAGACGTCACTGGTTAGATTTATACCGCGGGCTGAGTGTCGAGCTGAGGCCCTTAATCATTCAACATTGATAGAGAGAACAGCTTAGGTCAGATACGACAGGTTGTTACAACTGTACCTAATATTTTATTTATCGACGTTTAATGTAGTGATAACGTAAAGATATTAATTTTATAAATAACTTAATATGGACACAGTGCCGCCTATTGTTAGTTAGACACTGTTAAATAACTTTTTAAATAATACCTACCTTATAAGATTATTTTTTATGTTATTAACGAAACAATTGTGAAATATATGTTATGTGCCGGACAGATTATTTGACTTGAAATAAGTGCACTCATGTTAAATTATTAACCTGTGTGCGATATAAATAATAACAAATCAATTTCAGTTTAAAGAAAATTACTTCTTTTCATATCAAAAGTGGCGCACTCTCTCACACGTCTCATAACTCTTCGGTTATGAGACGTGAAATATGCATAGGTTAACTGACTGGTATTTGAATAGCATTGTAAGTAAGACTTCACTCCTAATTATTTCAATTTAATCATTTAGTTTATGGAAGTAAATCAAAATAGTACCTACACGATTTTTATACCATGTTAAGAGCATGTTTAAATTACAAAGCCAGTACCATAGAGTAAAAAAAATGTTTGGTTTCAAATCCATATCACATAAACAGAACAATAATAAATTTGCTCCCGTTTGGCGCATCTACCTGAAGTTCTGTGATCGATCTCGCGCTCTATCGCCACCATATTATTTTCATATAAATCATACCGTTTTTGTACCAGCCTCGTCGACGACAAATATAAAACTGTCAACCGTTGCCGCAGAATAAAAGATGTCCATATTTAAAAAGCCGTTTGAATCATTTCGAATAAAATATACTTCGGTTTTCAAATTCGGAATAAATTTCGTGTCACCTGCGCCGGCGCAACCGGAAGAAGTGCGCTGTTCTGTCTTTGTCATCTGTAGCGCTCCGTCCCTTTCCCTCTGGGAGTTTCTTATGTTTTATTGTTTGCCTCACTCGGACTCCCGATGGAGATTTGTATCGAGATAATTTTTATGCTCGTTTTAAATACAATAAATTATCGAATACTAAGTTTTCATAGATCCTCGTCGGTGATATAGGGCAATTTGTATATTGCAACGTTGACAGGTGATCCTGTGGGACACTGCTATAGTTTTCCCAATTCGCCCCTTGTTTTGACGTGCAAGGCACCTGGCTAATATTCAAAATTAGAAACCATTTTTATTTTAATTTGTTTATTATTTATACTATTTATACTTAAGAATATCCAGATGTTTAAACCCACTAAAAATCTTAATACAAGTAGTATTTAGATTTTTAGTGATTCGGTCAAAAGACCGAAAAACCGTACACGGCTTAAACCGTATTTCAGGTGGCCTTTGATATCACCCCGTCTTATGAAAGACTTGACTCAACTCACCTAGCGTCAACATTATAAATATAGGTAGGTACATACATACCCCTCTATAGGTAGACAAGCCTCCATGGGATTAGGTAGTGGTTGCTTTTGGTTAGGAGGTCATAGCCCCCGCGCCCTGGCTACTGTTGGCGAACTTCACACAACTTTATATTAGAATTTCTAGAATAAATAAAAGTAAATATTTTCGTTTATAGTTTTATACTTTAACCGCGTTCTCGCATTTCGCAGGTTCAAATCATGTTATCGCATTAAGTTTTTGTTTCAATATTCTTTAACGAAAATACATGTTTGTCGTAGCAAAGTTAGCCTTTGGGTAACGCAGTTATCCACATAGATTATTTTTAGAAAAAAAAACCCTCGCCCACTTCATTATAAAATATGGCAACATAAATAAAACAACAAATTTAAAACAATTGTATTAAGGAAGCTATTCTTCAATCTAATTGAGTGGTTATCTATCTTCTTAATTAAACATACTTTTTACGAATTTGTACAAAAAAATTTGTTTCTTTTAATGAATAAAACCACGCCCCACCATCCGTTTGGCTAATTTTTAACTAAGTTATCATAACTCATACCACTGAATGGGTGTTCCTTGATATCATCATTTTTTTATTGATTAAAAAACGTTTGACTTGTTTTTTCGCATTAGGTAGATATTTCTACGTAAACAAATATGGCGAGTCTTCCAGTGTGGAATGTCCTTTACTATGTTAAAGACAAAGGTCGACCCTAGATTTTTGCCAAACCCAAAAATCCTTTGTACACATTTTTGTATCTTTAATATGCCTTTGAAGACAGCTTACACCGGCAACTATTTACACGTTATTGGATTGTTGATACGCTGATTGTTGGAGCTTCATTTGAATATGAACGAATTGAACTATTGCTGTAAGGCAATTCGAGCACAAACTAAGATATAACTACTTACGTGAATTGCCTAGTCTTATGCTACTCGCAGAGAAGATTTATCTCCCTACCACCTCAATTCATGCAAGTAGGTGCCTACAATCTTTGATTAAAAAAAAAACAAAATTAGAATTGGCTGTATCCACCAAGATTCCATTGTCTTGGAACCAACATAAAAAAGTTTTAATTGCCTAATAAAAAAGTTTCGAACAATACATCTAATTTGAACTTTTACTTGCAAGTTTAGCCGACAGCGTAATTGCGACACATCCTGTCCGTACGTTTGTAAACCCGTGAACCCGATTTAAGATTAACGTTAATTCCCGACCTTCAAAACGTAATTATTCCGCCATCGTGGATTTTAAATTGAACGGATTTCGACTTGCTAATTCACACATTTTAGTTTTCTGATTATGCGCCGAATTATTATTAAGGAAAAAGAGTTTTGTATCTAGTAATCACGAGCATGATTGGTTCTTATGCGCATGTTAGCTGTAATTTAATAAACTGGAAGAAATTATTCATTGCCACTTTTCATTAATTGCCTCTTTTCATTCCTTGCATCTTTTCATTAATTGCCCCTTTTCATTCCTTGCATCTTTTCATTCATTGCCTCTTTTCTTTCTTTAGGTACTTCTTTTCATTTCTTGCATCTTTTCATCTCGTGAACTTAAAATATAAATAACGATACAAAATAGAGGTAGTATTTATTTTCTTTATTGTAAAATAATTGCAAGTCAAATTCCCGGCTTAAGTACTCCAATTAAGTGCTCCAGGTTTTAAATTAAAAAAATATGATGCTCAGTTATTTTATGCTTATTTTTGACCCTATTAACGTATAGCTATGAGAAATTAGTGTTGCAATTTTGCAAATTTGACAAAAATAAAATAAGATTCGTTTTAAAAAACATATTCGTTAAAGAAACATACGTAGGTACATTTTATATTATATATTTCGCTTTTAAAAACTCAAATATCAACTAAACCAAAATATTATTATCATGTTATCACACTTCCGCCCTTGTAGGACATTGAACTACGAATTAAAATAACAAATTTTGATCAGAATAATTAACCTAATTATAAATTTAAACCCTTTTCAAACATGACAAGTTATAAGTCAATTATAAAAATTATAAACGGGATTTATTTAATGTGATTATTAAGTCAAAACACATTTATAAAAAAGTTTGTGGTGTTAACATGGAATTAAAGAAAAAAACTTACTTAACATGTATTTTCGTTGAAATTTTTATCAATAATTATAAGATGACTTTTTATATTTTGGAGCTTATAATAGCTTATAAGATAAAGAAGTAAGTAGATGGTTTAGCCACTAGACCATCTAGTTCGGCATGCGGCCCGCGGGCCGCTGGTTGCCGATACCTGGTCTCGTGGATAAGGGCTCTTGAGTGAGAGGTCTGAGTTCATTTCCGATCAGGAGCACCTAATATAGAGTTTTCCCGTGCACCTGAACATGAGACCATCTCTTGCTCGCTGGTGAAGGAAACATCGTGAGGAAACCTGCATGCCTGATGAGATTAAAAGTCTTGAAGGTGTGTGAAGTTCAACAACCCGCATTGGGCAAGCGTAGGTGATCTATGGCCCAACACCAACCTCGCCTGATTTCGAGGAGACCCGTGCCCAGCAGTGGGACGTATAAGGATCGATGATGATTAAGTAGAAGCGCACGGGGCTTATATTTATGTATAAAATGTGTTACCTACAACGAAATAAGAAAGCCTAGAGAAGAACATTGTTGGTAACGTATAAACGACATACATAACTTCAAATAAGTAGGTACATATTTTTATAATATATTAAGATTTATCATAGATGAATATTGAGCTAAAGTTTTTTCACAAATGAACGCCTTCAGTGAAAGGAACATTCAACGGGATTAAAAACGGAAATAAAAATAAATTTATATGAATATTAAATACATACACATACATGACCCGATATTTATCATACAAAATACAAATTATCTGCGTAAAGTGTCCAGTAGCTTAACCACGCGACTAGCCGAATTCAGAGGTCTAGTTTTATTGTGTACCTACACACACGACTAGCTTATACGTAAGTATTCCAAAGGTCTTACTTATCTTTACGACATTTTGAATGGCCAAAGAATACATATGGTGACAATAATCTTAAACGCCTCATCAATTGTGTGCGTTACTGTTACCTATGTAAATTATTGTAAAGGGGAAGCGTGCGCTATGCTGCGGCGCCTGATTGGGCCCGCGTCCACCAATCCTGGATCATAGAAATTACGCATGCGTTAACAAATGCTTTTTACCGGTAATGGAGCTTAGGGTTCATTGAATAAGATGCATAGTTCGTTATGTACTTAGTTGTGTATGAATCTAACGTTTTCTTAGTGAAAATTTAACAGTATTTGTTTTGTATATTTTTTTTAAATAATTAGCTTTAATATTATACAATAATAATAGTATTAACACCTTGTTAACATTAAGAAATATCGTCTTTATTATAATCGACCTATTTCCGTTGAAATGTTTTTCTTCCCGAAATATTTCCTTATAAAAGCGAAAACTGAGTCAATTTTTTTTAGAAATAACAGATATACAATGGATTTAGTTTTTAAGAGATGTCTTTCGTGTATACTGGATTATCTCGTATCTAAATTACGTTCTTCATTTAAATACATTTTTAAGCTACCTTGTTGGTCAGAAATCCACTCTAGCGGTGCGCTGCTAACGAGCTCGCTAACAGTTCTCACACGAAAAACAAATGAGTCACGCAAAAAATTCACAATTGTATTAAACATTTTAACAATACAAAGACACCCCTAATAATAACTTATCACGTATCCGAACGGAGAATCGCGTATGACTCGACGGATTTGACAGCTGTCAAAAATGACAGCTCGCGGTGTTAAGATGTTAGCGGAGGTGTCAAAAGTGTACGGAACCCCCTGATTATGTTCGCGGGTCTTGCGTTGTAATTACACACCAAAATGGGGATGATAGGGTGGTATATTAAATGGTCCAAAACCTTTTAGAAGTTGCTATAAGAATGTTTCAACTTAAAAAAGCCTTTAATTTTGGTTTTAATTTGAAAGTATAAAGGCGATTAAAGTCTAATGTGTATAAAGGTATATATTAAGAGGATACAACATTATCATCTTAATCCTTTAATAAGATAGATAAGGTATCATCATCATCAGCCTTTATCCGTCCACTGCTACTTTATCTCATACCAACACGGACCGGCCACTGCACGGAGATCGTCTTCCCACCAGGTTAATGGCCGACCAACACTTCGTCTACCTAAACGTGGCCTCCACTCTAGAACCTTATTGCCCCATCGGCCATCCGTTCTCCTGAGTGTGTGACCAGCCCACTGCCACTTCAACGAGCTTATTCCTTATATCGGTATCTCGGTAACCTTATTGAATATATTTACATATTATAATACATGCAAATAAATTGTCGTTGTTATATCATCCGACTAGCTGTTCCCCGCAGCTTCGCCCGCGCTAACTTCGATTTACAGCCGTTGACGGATTGATGAGGATTATTTTTATAGCCTAAGTTACTCCTTAAAACATCAGCTATCTGTCAGTGAAAGTCCCGTCAAAATTGGCCCTGCCGTTTCCAAGATTAGCCGGAACAAACAGACAAAAATTGTAAAAAATGCTATTTTGGTATGTGTACCGTGTATACATATGCATTCAATAAAAAGCGGTTATTTTAATGTTACAAACAGACACTCCAATTTTATTTATCTGTATAGATGTATAGATGTTGATACAACTCTAACTAACTTATAATGCATTAATTTCGACCAAATTAGTTACCATACAAACGGTTCTTGTGAGTTAATCTTAAAAGATAGACAGATAGTTACTGTCGCGGATTTTTTTTTGGATCATTTAAAGAGAAATAATTCTTTCACACTTATTTTTTGTGTATCTTGAACCTTTTCGCAGCGCACGCAACGGAAGATGAATAATTTTTTCCGTTTTTTACACATTTTTCGCTGTTTCTTCGCTCATATTAGTTGCAGCGTGATATTATATAGCCTAAAGCCTTCTTCGATAAATGCTCTATCCAACACAAAAAGAATTTTTCAATTCGAACCAGTAGTTCCTGAGATTAGCGCGTTCAAACAAACAAACAAACTCTTCAGCTTTATAATATTAGTATAGATTACCTCTTGACACACCTAGGTACCTACAACGTTGAAAAATATTTTTAATGTCTGATACAAAATTTGTTTTATATAGGTAGGTATAGGTACCATCCTATATAATAAACGTTTCATAATAGAGAAACAAATTGGAACATAAGTTGACAGTTAAACTGTATTTTCTACAGTTCGGAAGGCATCAAGTTTAATTTTAAAGAATATGTTTATGAGATATCTATTTCGGACAATGTATATTTATTAGTTTTTATCTCGTTGTGTCGAATACCTTTTTTTTCTTTCTTTAACGCTGGGAAATGCTCTGAGGTATGTGGGACTCGCTGCGCCGAAAGCTGGTAAGTGGACGCAGCTCTACCCACTAAAACCCGGCGAGTGCCACCAATGCCGCCTTTGGTGGGGTGCCCCGGATCTAATGAGCAAACAGGGCACCTCGATGGCTAGTCAGTCCCCCCAGGGACCGACGCTTCCACAAAGGGGTTGTTCCGCATCACAGAACAACCCCTCCCAACGTCAGGACAGTACAATGGGGTGAGGTTCCCGACCTCGCCCCTGCTCTTTTGTACCCTCTTCTTATAAGAGGGGTACAAAGAGCGCCCTTCGCTATTGAGCCGATAATTGTAGCTTCGCCCAAGGTGCTGGGCTCACCCTAGGCTGCTGAGCCCCACCGCCACGTCAAAACCTGAACCATGGTGGGAAGTACCCTACCTACCTACCTTGGCTGACACCGACTCCAAAAGAAACTATAATGACGTGGTAAACGCAAAGTTTGTACATTAGTGGAAGATTAAGTTGATTATAAGTTGTAAGCACAAAAATTAAAGAAACACAGTTATTTTATTACTTTGTAGTATTGTATATTTGAAGACGGTTTTAATTTTTTGTTACAAAAAATTATATAAGCATTAAGTGCTATGTGTGTACACTTGAAATAGTATCGTATCATTTTACTTATAATCTTAAATCGAGGTTTCGTTCTAACCCCTGTCTGTCTGTCCGTGTGTTTGTGGTGGACATGTGCAAAATTACCATACCTCAGGCTGATTGTTCTGTCCCTTTTGATCGACGATATTAACTTGACTCGTTGTTACGTTTATTATTTAGCTTTGAAATTAGATTTATAATTTTTTTTATTAAAAATTAGACTTTTTCTAACGAAATGTAAGAAAATTATCTTCGAGGGCTGTTTTGTAGCAACACTTATAGATACCTAGTAGATTTTTATTAATAAAAATCTAATAGGTATCTTTTGAGCATAAGAATAAAATTTGTCAAATACAAATCTTTTAATTTCGTTTACTTACTGTATAAAATGCAGTTTGCAATTTAAAAACCTAGGGAGTGTTTTAGGTACTTTGCCGGGATTCAAACCCACTATAAGCCCTATATTGGTAGGTTCTCTTACTTTCTTGGCTTTACTCCCTCTTCACAAGAGAAACAACTTTCTTTTTAAATGGGGAACATGTTTTATATAATAAAATTTTCAAATATATAATTAAAATCTACCAATAAGCTCTACACCAATTTTATATACCTATACGAACGATCCCAGCATGTTCAGCTAATCCTGTGGTATGAGAGAACTTGTTACGTGTGTTAAAGACGTTAATATATTTGAGAAATACCTATTGATGCTGGCCGCGTCATTAGATTACAGAATCACACGCAGTGGTTGCAGCTTTTTAGTCTCTGTATTCACATAATACGTATGTGTATTTATATAAAATTCCTACGAACTTACCACGGGGCAAAGTTATAATGGATTTGTAGACGAAGTGTTGGTCGACCATTAACCAGATGAGAAGTCGATCTCCGTGCAGTGGGCAGTCCGTATAGGATGCGAGTGGCAAGAGATCGGTCGTCTTGGCGTTCATTGAAGGAGGCCTATGTTCAGTAGTGGATGGATAGAGGCTGATGATGATGATGAAGAATGGATACTAGTCGGTTCATATCTGGGTCACTGGCCTACGAGGTTGGCTAAATTTCAAAATTTATTTCTTTTTCAACTGTAACAATGATCCCATTTTAAGGACAGCCTTTTTTATATTTTTATTTTAACGCCCGTAAATGCTGTGAGGCTTCCCGCGGGGGAGTGGGTCTCCCCAGGCGGGTATATGGGACTCGCTGCGCCTGAAAAGTGGTAAGGTGGATGCAGCTGCTCTACCCACAAAACCCGGCGAGTGCCACCAATGCCATTTTTGCCACCCACCTAATAAATTATAAAAAATTACCAATGCCAATTGAGCAAACAGGGTACACCACCTAGTTCAGGTAGGTGCGTTATATCTAGAAACTATCGAGCATCTACTCACCATGGCCATCTAGAGAAAATTCATTTTTACTCTTTGCAAAATTTTGTGTAGCGCGCGATACATATATCTGGCTCTGCTTACTCACTTCACTTGCTTTCATGTGTTGCAGCTAGTACGTAGGTATACTACTAAACTAACCTTATGTTTTAAGGTTATTATATATAACTAGCAGTGTCTCACGGTTTCACCCGCGTACTTTCCGTCCCCGTAAGAGTACAGGGATCAATTATAACCTATATGTTATTTTGATTGTAAAGTTTCATCGAAATCCATTCAGTAGTTTTTGCGTGAAAGAGCAACAAACATACATCCATACATTCTTACAAACTTTCTCGTTTATATTATTAGTAGGATGGATTTTCGCAAAGCTGATTACTACCTATTTACCAGAACTGTATAGAGGAGCTATAGGTATAACCTATCTACCAAGTAGTCCCTGCGACAGTGGCTACTTACTATCAGATGGATTATATGCTCGACTATACATTATTTGTATGGTATAAAAAACTAGCTAGTGCCCATGATTTCGTATCTACAAGATTAGTTTTTATATAATAATTCACACAATATATTTTTAAATTGTAATCATTGTGTTATTCTGATGTATAAGCTATATTATTGTATAGTTTCATTTAAATCCATTCAATGGTTTTTGTGTCAAAAAGTAACAAACATCCATACATACAAACTTTCTCGTTTATAATATTATTAGGATATATTTGGTAAAACTTATAATTTTTAAATTAAAGCATAGCTTTATGTTAAGATATGAAAGAAAGAGATAGATTACATATTATTTATTATTATCAAGTAGTTATTTTTCGAAGTAATGTATCTGTAACTCATATATACCTATATGTACCTATATGTTATAATGTATATGTGTCATTCATTAATAATAACAAAAAATATGTATGAGAAATCATTTCTTTAGGTGCTTTTCATAGTATAATTTAAAAACAAATATATCTTAATTTATCTTTTCACAAGAAAATATTTTAGAAAATTTATTAAATATAAAATTGATATTATTTTTACATAAATATTATTTAAAATTCTATATATGTAAATACACATAAACGAAGATAATACTTGGGAATAAAATAAAAAATATATTTTTCAAACAAAATTATTTTATTTACAAAACATACAATAAATTTCTACATAACTCTACTTATATTTTACAATAATTTATTTTTAGCAACATGTAATACTTTATCGGCAAGATGCTGGCAAAATAAAACTTAAGAAAATACTTAATTTTGCTAAAATCTATGTTAAATTGATAAACATCACTGGTTTCTATTATTATGTATTTCAATTCCTATTTGGATGTTTCTATAAGCTGTATGCTTATTAAGAAAAAAAATCTATTCCTATTATTTTAATTAGAAAATTAATTTATTCACAATTTAATTTTCAAATCAATCTTTTTTAATAATTAACTAAATTATATCTAATAATAAATAAATTTATCGGCAGGACGGATTACATTTCTAAGCGCGTTCTAATTACTAATTAAGCGTTTTATACACAATTTTAGCACTTTATGATTTTCAAAAATCAGTAGGTAACGTGAGTATTATGGTACTTATGTCTACAGATAATAAATATCCCTGTAATTTACTAGACACTACAAATAAAAATTTGGCAATTTAAAATTTGTTAAGTTTCGCTAGTCTACCTAATTAACATTTTTGAACGTACCATTCTCACTGAAGTAGTTCGTATAGCGCTGCGATGTATGTTTGAGCCATCTGGAGGGTCTCATACTTGGAGAGCTGGCGGTCAGCTCCCAAAGACGGGAGATGTCCTCGGAGTCGGTCGAACGCCTTGTTCAGGTTCTGCATTCTTCGTCTCTCCCTCGCGTTCGCTGCCAGGCGCCGTCTCTTCAACACGGCCGCACTGGTGGCTCGCCCTCGTCTCTTTCCGGAAGCTTCCAGATCCGCGTCCTCAGCACTGTCCTCCAGGATGAGACTGTCCGACAATCCTCTGTAGGCTATGTGGGTGGATTCTTGGTTTCCATCAATGGATGAGGTGGGTTCCAGGCTGGATCGTCCGGAGTCGGGGGACCTCGGCCACGCGAGGTAACACTCTTCCGTGGTGTACTCCAGCATGACGTCATTGGGGAAGATATCCTTCTCGTTGTACAGAAAGCGATGTCCGTAAGTGTCAGTGGCCATGGTTCGCGAATTCACTACAGGTGCGATCGGTACGGAATCCCGCAGGGGTCTGTGGTCCCTCGTACCTGTGTTCCTTATATATTTTCCCTGTTTGATGGAAAGGGTGGGCTTGTTTTTTTCGGGCGGGTGCGAGCGGGACGGGCGCAGGTCTGAGAGGGTAATTTGAGGCCAATCACCATTAATTATTCCTTCCCCATGGCGCTGCGTGTGCCAACTTACGGTATTGTTTGCTACGTATAGACTCGCCACGCTAACCCATATTATTTTCGCTTTTGTCATACTTTGTAAAATAATGACTTTAATGAAGCTGTACTACATTAGCTGACCAGGAATATGGTTTTCCTTTTTATTGAATGGAACCTATTATTGGCAAAAAAGACTTCCGATATAATAAAATGATCGATAAAAATTAATAAAATTTACAAGTAAGTATTAGTAAAAACTATTTATTTATGTTTCAAATAAAATAAAATAGGTACATACTTTATTTACAAATATGACTGTGCGTATTTAAAAATATTGTTTATAAATATATTTTTAAGAATTTCGAAAAATGGAAATAATTTAATATAATATTATGAGTACCTACGAACAGGTAGTACCTGCTTAAAATAATGACCCGCAAATAAACAATTCTTAAAGAATTTCGTGCCTTATTATAAAAACTTATTTAATGTATTAGACGCCCGTCCGTCGTGTAGTGATCAGGTACGCAAGGCTCGCGGGTTCGAATCCCACCAGAGGCACACATACAGATATGTATCTTTTGTGCATGTCAAACAAGCCTGACACCACCTGCCACATGACAAAATTAATCTAGTTTTATTGATTATTAATATTTCTTACTATTATAGTAAAAAATATATATTATATAGGTTAGCTATAGTCTAATTAGTGGCTGGTTCGTATTGTATGCGAGCAGCATGGGATCGAGTTTTGGAGTTCATTGAAGGAGGTCTACGTTTAGCAGTGGACGGATAGAGGCTGATGATGTATCATCATCACCAGATGATCAGATGATGATGATGTATTTTGATATAAGATCAGCACTTTCGACATTAAAGCACACAAAAACGAAATATAAAACTCGGCGAAATAAAAGGTAAAACATATTATTTTGAGCTTGAATTATAGCACAGATGGAAACGTCATAGAAATACTCCTTCAGTACGGATCCATAATAACTAGAATTAGAAATTATTCTACTCTGTCTAATCCAAAATAAAAATATACATGAATGAAGGAACCTCTTTACCCAATATCTCAAATTTCTTTAAAAAATACATGCAAAAAAAATATTTTCCCATGAAGTGCCTTAAAATTTATAAAAAAATGTAAATCTCACAGTATTGAAAGTGTCGTCAATTGTCCAGAAACCAGTCCGCACACGACACCGTCTGACCCGGGAATCGAATCGTATAGTTTTCGCTAGCTGGTGAAACTCTACACTGACTGTAGGTGGCCCGCCGTCGACCAGAGAAGAGTGGACGAGATGAAATATTATCCATAACTAATTAATATTTTTGTAAATTTTTGTTGTAGGTAATATTTAAGCAAATTATGGTTTATTATAACAATACAAGAAAATAAATTCTCAGGTGCAAGAATATAATAAAAAGTTAATAATATTCCTTATACATATAAATTGTAAAATTATAGTGCAAAATTATACATATTTTAATATATTTTCTTTTATTTTGTACATATTTTTATTTAAAATTTTATTAGCATATCAAAAGCTTATAAAATTATCACAACACAAAAACAGCAAACGTTTAATTCTTGACGAAAGTCTTTGTGTTCAAAAAAATCGCCAGATAACGAAACATCTATGATTTTATTTCACATTTCTTTATCTTCCAGTAGATATTACTCACATATTATATAAATTAATTGCTGTTACAGTTGAAGAATCCGCACTAAAATATGTATGACCTGAGAGGAAACTTGTTAAATAGCGTCAAGGACATTTGTTATTGTTCAAATAAACAAATGTTATTAAATTAATGATTAATTAGAATTCAAACCTTCCTTCCCTTTTTTAATGATATCCATAGTTATAGAATAATACAGTATATAATTAAATTGAGCGTAAAATCGTTTCTCACGAAATGCCGCATCCATCGTTTTCCTCCATTCGCTTCGTGTAGAGCATCTTCCTTTCCCAGGTGGTCCTTACGTTTTTCAGAATTTCGTTCACATGTACTCAAACTCCATTCAACGTAACACTCATTAGATTACACCTCGGCGGGGAAGACCTCTAATGACCTCTGACCTCTTATATACACAAGCCAAGTTAAATCAATAGTCTAAGAGAAATAGCAGATTATAACTATCGAATCTACTATCAAGACTCTAGACTAGTCTTGATAGTAGATTCGAAAGATCCATAAATACTAGTAATTTTAGGAATGTATGTGGTTTCAGTACTTGTTACATTGCTTGCCTCTTTCTTTACGATGGAAGGCAGGATTGACGAGCAATGATTAGACAACTATTTATACGTATGTATGTATGTATAAATAAATATATTTACCCAGTGGTAAATTTAATGGCGTAAAAAAACTCAGTGTTTATCAGATTGTTATGTAATGGATGAATAGATAAATGAATCAGACATATTTTTTTTTAATTAAATTTATTTCAATATTTTACAGTCAAACGTTTAGTGGACCTATTTGAAGCAAAGCTGTTTTTTTTACAGGCTCAAAACCCAGTTAATGAAAAACATGACATACAATTTTTTTCATACAATTTTGAACCAATAAATATTTTGTTTTGATGGACTTTAAGGAGGCGTAAGGGTCAGTAGGGGTTGGTATTTTACGAGGTAGCTGGTTTGAATTAAAAAAAATCGATTATTTTCACTGTCTTAATTTTATAACAAATATAAATAGAATACTAATGTTAAAAGTTATTTTTGCATTATAATTAGTGAAATTCGCGTTCATACTTAATACTTGTTGTAGGGGCATGCAAAAATTAAAAAAAAAGTAGTCTGCTTGTTTTTAATTATTTATTTTGTCCGTCCAAGGGCAAGGGAATACAATTTTTGATACCTATGTCAGCATCCTCGGATCAATGTGCTTTTGACGGGGATAGTAAATATCTCAGATTATAAAACGAAATGTTTTGTTTTATAATGAGGTAAATATGAATTACTATCACTAAACAAACGTCCTAATATTACGATCGGCCCGTCAGTTTGTTGTTAACATCGCTTCACAGCCCACTACACCGTCCCAGCCGAGATTGAGTTACGATAAAAAAGCAAAGTCCTACTTAAGTGTTACCGTTTCTGAAGTAACGTTGATGTAGGCCTTATTCTCGAATGAGATGGTATTGGTATGGTATGGGACCTATGCTTGACTTTTGGTATTTCCACCAATACAGAATTGCTTATCACTTAACAATGTATGACTTCTTTAATTTACTATTATTTTACGAAGATCGTTCTACATCATCATATTTTTCATCCTGATCACATTATTTGAGGTTGGCGCAGTGTGTTGCCTTCTCCCATTCTCACGGACTCTCTGTCCATCATAGATCATTCTCCTAGACTCTCTGTCTGTCATTGATCATTCTCACGGACTATTTGTCCGTCAATGATCATTCTCCCTGACTCCCTGTCCGTCATTGATTATTCTCACATAATCTCTGACCGTCATTGATTATTCTCACATAATCTCTGACCGTCATTGATTATTCTCACATAATCTCTGACCGTCATTGATTATTCTCACATAATCTCTGACCGTCATTGATTATTCTTCCGGACTCTCGGTCCGTCATTGATCATTCTCTCAGACTCTCTGCCCTTCATTGATCATTCTCACATACTCTCTGTCCGTCATTGATCATTCTCACATACTCTCTGTCCTTCATTGATCATTCTCACGGACTCTCTGTCCGTCATTGATCATTCTCACGGACTCATCCATAATCATTCTTATCTACCTTTTTCCGTTCCTTGCTAAGCATAGGTCTCTTTCGATGCATGCTATGACTGACGATCCTTCGCTACTGCTCCTTTACTACAATTATAAAATTGATGATTTTATGTATTAATTTTTCGTGAATATTCTATAGATACATAACCCTAATTTGAAAAATTAATCACAGTTGAACAACAGTTGAACCCAAAATAAACTTGTCACATTCCTTCATAATGTACTAATATTATAAACGCAAAGCTTGTATGTATGCTTGTAACTCTTTTCCACAAAAACTAGCGAATGGATATTAATGTAACCTTATTAATATAGCTATGTCTTCAAAACATAGGTTATAATTTATAAAGATTGATGTGTGAATTGTCCAAAATCTAATCCTGTACAGATGAAGTCGCGGGTATCAGTTAGTATAAATTGATCAGTAAAATAAAACTAACGTTTGAACCCGCTACTCTTAGAAACTATACTATCCGCATGGGATAAATACTTCATGAACCAATTATAGAGAAAGGCTAGTCTTTATGGAGAAAAAAAGCATTTATACTGCAATATAGCACCTATATATCAACCAAACTTCCCACGTATGTACGATTATTATAGATACACCGAATAAAAAAAACTTTGAACAGGTTAATGTTTTATTTATAAAAGGGATTGACAGTCGGAAGTAACCCCGGAACGAATGGCGGATAACGGACCAACCCTTGCCCGAGTGTACTGTTACAGACCCTATGGTTTGGGCACAAATTAACACACTCCACTTGAGCCGATCCCGTTACCGAACTAACGTTTTGTAGATTCGAGGGTTTTTAGTATCAATGAATAAACCACGGTAACATTGTCTTGTGGTGTGTTTATAAACCACGGTAACATTGTCTTGTGGTGTCTATATAAGAACTTGTGGGTGCGAGTGTAAGTGGGTGGGTTAAAACACTTAAGAGGTATGTAAGGCCAGTAAGGCTCCTAGAAATATTTTTTAAAGGACTACTGAAAGTATTTTCTTTACACAAAACAAATGCACCCGTTATTTGCACAAAACGTATAGAGACAATTGGCACAACATTGAATTGGTCTGGAAAAAGATGACAGAACTACCACCTATGGTTGTCTTCTCTCAGTGACAAATATATTTATAATAAAAAAATAAAAATTAAATATATTTCGAAGTATAACAGCTGAAATTAGACCTCTGTGTCACTAAGGCTACTACTAGTAACCACAATACTTCAGGTATATACAATACACATACTAGGGTGGATAGACTTGTGTGAATAATTACTATCTACTAGCGGCGCCCCACGGTTTCAGCCGCGTTCTTCCCATTCCCTTGGAAGTACAGGGATAAATTATAGCATATATGTTATTCTGATGTATAAGCTATGTTATTGTAAAGTTTCATTAAAATTCCTTCAGTAGTTTTTGGCTGAAAAAGTAACAAACATACATCCATACATTCTTACAAACTTTGGCGTTTTTAATATTATGAGGATCATCTGTGAAGGAGTAGTATTTAAGACTTATATTTGGCTTAGTTTTTGGATCGATCTCGCTTAAAGTAGACGTATACTTTTAAATATAGACCCATAAACTATTTACGAATCACAAGGCCATATTTTTTGCAAGTTTAAAAAAACATAAATTCTATTTGTCAAATAACACAATATCCTGATAAGTCACCGGAACAAAATGGCCGTATATCTATAATTTGGTACCGTAAGCCACCCACGGTGTCTATAAACGGCGTCAAATCTAACAGCTACTGTCAGCCGCCCTGTAATTTCGCTAAACGATATGCTATCTGTGGTTTGACAGAAATTTCATCTGTAATTTAAAAAGTATTATCTGTAGCAGAATAGCACTTAAGAATTTTTTGGCGCCAACAGTCTTTTATATGGGTGCTTACTAGCATAATTAGTAAATTTTATTTTATTAAGTATAACATTATCTGCGAATGTCTTGTTCAGTAGACTGATTAGATATAGAGATATTATAGAGATATTAGATATAGAGATTCGTAGATTTTCGTAATGTCGAAATACCGAGCTCCGCGAAATAAAACTGAAAAACATGGTAAATATCCCGTTTTAAATAATTTTAGTAATAAAAATAACCTTGTTAACTTAAAATCATATATTACGTGCTAACTTAATTATCTCTCTCTTCATGCCTTGCTAGTCGGTGGTAATCTTCAATCCTTCTCTCTGCCAATTCCTTCTCCTCCTGATACGATACAACCTGTACCTTCTTGATCTACTCTATATAAGTTCTGTCCTTTTCCTTGCCTCTACCTTTTCTCTCTTTCCCTCAATCCTTCCTTCTATGATATTTCTTAAAAACGAATCATGTCGTATCAGGTGACCAAACAATTTTATGATAAATAGCCCAATGTGAAAATTACTTATAAAATTCAACATAATATAATATTTATTCGATTCATATTACTGGATAGTTGAACGCTACGTTAAAAAATGGAACGCCTCAGAGCGAGGTAACACCGCATACGTCATGTTTTTTTGTTCTTGCAGCCGGCTCCATCGAATTATAAGACGTTGTCACGTCAATATATTTTAAAAAATCGGTTGTCTGTAAAGTCGGTTTACTGAAGATAGTTGAACGTGACAACGTCATAAGAAACTGGAACGCCTCAGAGCGAGGTAACGCCGCATACGTCATGTTTTTT
Source organism: Helleia helle (assembly GCA_963853865.1). Taxonomy (NCBI): domain Eukaryota; kingdom Metazoa; phylum Arthropoda; class Insecta; order Lepidoptera; family Lycaenidae; genus Helleia; species Helleia helle. Next base: position 18,901,427 of record OY971416.1, on the reverse strand, counting down.
CGTTCTTGCAGCCGGCTCCATCGAATTATAAGACGTTGTCACGTCAATATATTTAAAAAAATCGGTTGTCTGTAAAGTCGGTTTACTGACGATAGTTGAACGTGACAACGTCATAAGAAAGTGGAACGCCTCAGAGCGAGGTAACGCCGCATACGTCATGTTTTTTCGTTCTTGCAGCCGGCTCCATCAAATTATAAGACGTTGTCTAAAAGCTATAAAAAATATACAGAATATTTAGTTCATTCATTCAAAAAATCACATGAAAACTCAAATTAAAGAGATATTTGTTTTTACGCCGCTGAAAAAATTATATAATTGTAGTTTGGCTTGCAACAAATGTTTTATTGACTATGTAAATATACCTAATATTAAAACACAAAAAGCTTCGCTGTTTTAATACATCTTTGAGAATTATGAAAATTCGAAATAGCCGGGTATTATACAAAAACATGGAAATCCGGTCAATTCCGCCGTAATCTCAACTTACAAGCTTAACATACTCGAAGATCCGCTTGTCGGTGTGTGGCCCATAATGACTGTTATGTCAAATTAACATAATATCATAAGCTTGTTTGATAACATAATAAAGGAGGATTTTGTATGGCGGCTCTCAAACTATGAATCGATAGTGTGAAAGATAGTGGAAAAGTTGTATTTTTATCTGCAAACCACCTACCATTTTGCAAAGTTTTCTTCCAAGCAGCTTTGTAATATACCGTCTACCATCCGAATATGGATCTGGCACTATAGCGGGCAGTCTCGGGAACATGTAAGAGGTAGTGCCATGCTGCTTTGCAGCCGAATTGGGCCGGCAGGACCGGGGTTTTTCCTCTCGCTCACATAACACCGGCGTCAAGTGATAGCTATGTTGTCGCGTTTTGTGCGGTTTGTAAGTTTCCGGTGGCCCATTGGGTAAAAGAGGGCAACGCATCTGCATAACCTCTAGTTGCGTCTATGAGCGTCAGTAGACACTATAAGTCTCCGACTGCTCGGTTACCTCCTGGCATAAAAAAAAACAAGTTTGGGTTTAATTTATACCGGTGTGGGAGGGTTGCGCTGAGTCCCGGCTGCACGGGTACCACCATCTTGCTTGTTTCTCTCGTGAAATAGCTTTGCTGTGTTTTTACAGGCCTAATTAACTTTCACAGAGTATAACATAGAGAATGAGTTACCTGGGCTAGTCTCAGGTTAACTTATTTATGTTCATGAACAACGCTCACCACTTACCATCCTGTGGCTGGTCTGCCTATTTGCTACAACTAACATAAAAAATCATGTAACTACCCGCTCGTTGCAAACAATAGTAGTTCTTCCCCGTTGAACTCATTTATACGTCAAGTATTGGCGGTTTATACCAGCAAGAACTGAGAAACGGGTCTACAAAAAACTGTGCTCTTCATCTTTATATATAAAAATCAATGCCACTTTTAGTTGTAATTTTATAACTCAAGAACGGGCTCACCAATCCCAACCAAATGTTTAGGCTTTGTTCGGACTATTTAGTAGATGGTTTATGTGAAGTTTGAACAAAATCGGTCGAGCGGTTCTTCATTTATCACATTTTTTTATTTCAATAAATTAATGGAGACTTTGCTGTCAAATTGAAACTTTTCAGTTGGGGTCATATTGAAACTTTTTTCAGAGTTGACAGTACAACATTAATTTTTAAAATAGCTAGCAATTAATAATTTATTTTTTTGTTTGAATAAATTAATTTGATGTTCCAATTTTTTTTTATTTCACTTTATACGTAGCGAAGCACGTACCGGGCCGCTAGTTAAAATATAATCTTCTCTATTTTTACAGTAAATTAAATAGACATTTCGTAATATAACTTGTTTTTTTTTAATTTTGATATATTTTAAGAACGTAAATTATTATCGGGAAGATTATAGAGCCGCCACAACTTCGTCTTTTATATATTAGATAATTAGACCGAGGATTGTCCGCCACACAGCAAACTTCTTTTTATATTATAATGAAACACTTTTTTACGGATTATATCGCGGTTTATTAAGAGTCCTCCCGTGACCATGGTTGCTGTAAAGTATCCGAAACGTCGGGCTTGTAAAAATCTTAATAAACCGCTATATAATCCGTAAAAAAGTGTCTCATTATAATGAGTGAAATTCGCGTAAACATTAGAAAACAATTCTTTTTATATTCTTTTATTCAGACTAAAGTTTGAGAAGCCCTTTCATAGGATATGAATATGGATGAGTGAGCTATTGTTTTCGAGAATGTTAATAATTTTCTTGCTAACAAATTGAATGAAGCCATCAAATGGTAATGGGGTCATTTTATCGACGTATTGTCTAAAAGTGGACAAACAGACTACCTGTTTGTTGTGTTGAAACTATGTCGTTATACTGGTGAGAGGAATCGGTTTGGTAGCTATATAGAAATGGGATAAGAGTATTGGGATACCCTCCCAATACTAAATAAAGCATAGCGTAATTTTACTCACATGACGAATTTGCGTACGATCACGGCTTCAAATAGTACGGACAATTTATTTATCTTCCATAATGGAGGCATATGAGCTATGTCTGATATACGAGGGTCAGAGGGTCGGCCGTCTTGGCGTTCATGTGAAGAAGCTAATAGTATTGAACGGGAAAAGGATAAAGATAATGGTTATAGTAACTATACCACAGACCACAAAAATGCTCCGTGAGCTATACTCACCCTTCTACAAAGGTTTGCAGTATTACTGTTACCACCCTTTACCTTTTCATAATATCAATTCATATAAAAATGTTTTAATGAATCTTGTGCTCAGCAGGGCAATGAAAACCAAATTCCTCTCATTTTGATAATCTATACTAATAATATAAAGCTGAAGAGTTTGTTTGTTTATTTGAACGCGCCAATCTCTGGAACTACTGGTCCGATTTGAAAAATTATTTTAGTGTTAGATAGCCCATTTATCGAGGAAGGCTATAGGCTATATAACATCACGCTGTGACTAACAGTAATTAAGTTGAGTAAGTTAACGCGGGCAAAGCTGCGGGCAACAGCTAGTACTAAAATACATAAGTTCCTGCGAAATCCTCCGGGATTGTCATCGGACAATGAACAATCAAGAACTATGAAACTTATCAGTGTAAAGGAATGCCCACGATTGTTGTCACGCGTAAACGGGGTACCGTTATAAAGAGCAATTTCCTGATGTAATCAAGAGGACATATTTGTAGAAAATTGTCCAGCGCACGCCAAGTCTAACTGACCGTGACACTGGAGTGGTACTTAAGGGCTACACTGGCTTAGGCACTACGTTAGGTTTTATGTTAGGTTAGGGCAAACCAAAGATGAGCCACATGACGCTAGAGTGGTCAACGTCGACCATAAATATAAACAAGTAAACTTGATACTAGGCTAGACAACTCATTCATTTTGGTTTTTTTTTTCTTTTACGTCGGGAAATGCTCGGAGGCATCCCGCGTGGGAGTGTGTCTCCCCACGGGGTATGTGGGACTCGCTGCGCCCGAAAGGTGGTAAGATGGACGCAGCTGATGGCCTTTGGTGCCGGATCTGTTAAGCTAACAGGGCACCTCGATGGCTAGTCAGTCCCGCAGACGCCACCTCCACAGAGGGGTTGTCCTGCTCCACAGAACAACCCCTCCCAACGTCGGGACAGTACAGTGGGGTGAGATTCCCATCCTCGCCGCCGCCTCTTTTGTGTCTTCTTCATATAAGAGGGGTACAAAGAGCCCCCTCGGCTCAATTAACTTCGCCCAGGGTGCTGGGTTTACCTTAGGCTACTGAGCCCCACCGCCGGCCGCGACAAAGCTTGAACCATGGTGGGGACCTGTGGCCTATTCTAAGATGTAAAATAGTATGTTTCAGTGCCAGTAATTACACGAGCTGGCTACTTTTTTCCGAAAAAAAAAACATTTTTTTCTCGGAGATAATATGCAGGATGGTGGTACACATGCAGACGGTAGTGCATGCCTTTCACGCACGAGCATTCCTTGCACCCATCGTATGGTTTCAGAGTTATCTATACTAATATTATAAAGCTGAAGAGTTTGTTTGTTTGAACGCGCTAATCTCAGGAACTACTGGTCCGATTTGAAAAATTCCTTCAGTGATAGATAGCCCATTTATAGAGGAAGGCTATATAACATCACGCTGTGACTAACAGTAATTAAGTTGAGTAAGTTAACGCGGGCGAAGGTGCGGGCAACAGCTAGTAAGTTTTAAAATGGCTTTTTTATCGCAGGGAAATCCTTATGGATGCAGCCAGGATCTTCAGGTAGATCCTGACCCAATGTGGGACTCGCACCTGGGAGTGCCCACCCTAACTAAAACCACTGCGAGCGCCTTCAGCCGCTTTTTGAGGGTCCCGGATATGCAGGCAACACACGGGATCACATCAGCGACAGGCTGGCCCCGGCGAAGACCAGACTACTCCTCATAATGGGGGACTGCCCGGCCGCTACTTAGCAGTCCCGACGACGTCGTGCCATAAGTTATAAAATGGCTATCTCACTAACTACTATACATACTTTTCATACATTTGAACTTTGTACAATATTATATGCACCTGAGAACCATTCTGGAGACATTTTGTAAAAACTTGTGTTTTGGAAATAAATAACTTAAACACTCTACACGTGGTTAGTCTGTGCATCAACAACTTACACAGAAAAAACATTAAAAACAAAGAAATTGATTTCAACTAGTAAATCGTAGCCTTAAGTAATTTCTGTCATTTAACGATTTGATAAGTGATTGATTGATGAAATAAATGTTTTTGTGTATTTTTAACATAATATATTCTTATTTTATACGTTTACTGTAACAGATGTATTAAAATTACATAAAATTACAATTTTCAATATATAGTAGAAAACGTGGATAAAATTATGTGCCTGAGAATGTTTAAATAAGAGGCATAATACTAAAATAAAATTTATATATTTACTTTCTGTTTTGGTTTTGAGGTTCATTATGTAGCTAAATCTGTAAAATATGAGTAATGTGTAAAACATGATTATAATGTTGCTTCAATAACTAAGATTTAATGTAATTTAATGTAAGAGAGGTTTAATGTAATTAGCTTCATAAATCATTTTGAGTTTGCTATATTATAGCATCAAAATCCTAAACCATCATTAAAAGTACTACGACTACGACAATCAAATAATTTGCGATACTAGATCCTAGATCAGATATTTGGTATTGAAGCTAAATTATATTACCTATAAACAATGTAATTTACTGAATTATTCTGTATTTTGAATTATTTTACATTAATTAAAACACAAAATTAAGAAAATTAGGATAAAATTATTACCCACCATGGTTCATGCCTCGTCGTGGCGGTGGGGCTCAGTAGCATAAGGTGAACCCAGCACCTTGGGCGAAGCCAATTGAAACGAATAAGCTGGTCTTTGTACCCCTCTTATATATATCCCCCTATACCCTATACCCTCGTATATAAGAAGGTACAAAAGAGCAGGGTTACAAGGGGCGAGGATGGGAACCTCACCCCATTGCACTGTCCCGACTTTGGGAGTAATTGTTCTATGGTGCGAGACAACCCCTCTGTGGAGGTTGCGTCAGTCCTTTAGGGGACTGACTAGCTGTCGAGGTGCCCTGTTGCTTAACAGCTCAGGGGCACCTCACCAAAGGCGGCTTTAGTGACACTCGCCGGGTTTTAGTGGGTAGAGCTGCGTCCACCTTACCATCTTTCGGGCGCAACGAGTCCCACATACCCGCCTGGGGAGTCCCCCAGGATACCTAAGAGCATTTCCCGGCGCAAAGAAGAAAGATAAAATTATTATTAACAACTTTATCGACCTTATCAACTATAAAGTAGATATACGTTCTTGACAAAGTAAACTATAAAGCGAAGCTACTCTGTGTTAACTAAACAATAAAATAACAACGTCTTGTTGAACAAATAAAACAAATATGTACCAAACGCTATCAATTATCAATTATAATAATAATAGAAAATTGAGTGTTGATTTCATCAGATCAACGAAATTGTGTTGATTTTACCCTCCGGCCATTCACACATTAGAATAAAAATATATTTAAATCATGACCAAATGCTAACAAAAAAAAAAAGGTTATTGAATATATGAAAATTGGAGCACCGGTCTTACCCGCATCATCCTTATGTTATGATGAGTGAGAAATAAATCAATCTTTATACTAATTTAATAGTATCGTATTTTCAATACAATCCCATAATCTATATCTATTCTATACATATAAATAAAATTGGTGTGTCTGTTTGTAATATTAAAATAACCGCGTTTCATTCAATGTTTATGGATGTATACACGGTACATATACATAGCATTTTTTTATAATTTTTGTCTCTCTGTAATGGCTGGGCCGATTTTGATGGGACTTTTACTGGCAGATAGCTGATAGTAACTTAAGCTACAAGAATGATCATCATCAATCCGGGTGCGGCTGTAAATCTAAGTTAACGCGAGCGAAGCTGCGGGCAACAGCTAGTCGTAAATATTACGTTTATTGAGTTTCAACCAGATGATGATGGTCGGACATTGAAATGGTGCAAGCTGGCCCACATATTATCTGGAACATCGTGAATAGAGAATTCTGTTGACCTTACGTAAACGGTACACGTATTATTCATAATGAAAAGATCCACTTACTCCGCTCACAGCCAAGGATACAAAGATCACGCGATGCGAGAAGAAAGAGGCTGCGGAGAAGTTTTTGTATTAATTTTGTACACAAGGCCAAAAATAATGTCGGGAAAGGGACTTGTGAAATTGTTTTTTTTTTGTTTTTTTTACACTAAACGTTTTTAATACACATGTACATCTATAGATAACTAATATTATGACGAACAGTTGTAAGGTAAAGTTTTCACGCTATCCGCGCAATAGCTTTATGTTTTATTTTTTACTAAACTTTTGTTTAAATAAAGGACTTTATATTTTGTATATAAACGCTAGCGTTTAGTTCTAGTTTTTTCTAATTTTAAATTCTAGTTTTGGTAAAGAAATGTTGTGTTGTAGGGAAAATTTTAGGTTTAGAAATAGATTCTTTCAAATGAGCAAGCAGACGTCGAATTCTTCCTCTTTAATACCTGTTCCTGCTAATTTTAGTTGATAAAGTTCCTGCAGATCGAATTATAATCGAAGTATAATGGAATTATAAGTAAGAGGTGGTGCCAAGCTGCTATGCAGCTCACTTGGACCGGCACGACCGAGGTGGTACCTCTCGCTCACATAATACCGGCGTCAAATGACAGCTATGCTGTTACGTTTCGTGCGGTATGTGAGTTTCCCTATCCCCCCAATGAGTGGCCCATTGGGGGGATAGGGAACAGGACGGCAGCACATCTGCATAATCCCTGGTTGTGCTGATGTGTATGGGGCGTCGGTAGTCTAAAGCTTCTACTGCTCGTTTGCACTCCTATGCTATAAAAAAAAATTAATTATAAAAAATGAAAGACAGGTACACAAGTAACAGGCTATTTTGAGATGATTTATAATCTTTTTTTATTTGGTTATCATAATACACTATTACACTAAGTCCAAACTAACACGCTTGTATACCCTACGTTTGTTTTTAAGTCCACGCGACCAAACCGCATAAAAAAATTAACAACAAGAAAAGTTGAAGAATTAACCATTCTAATATCGTAATTATTTTCGCTCCAAATAAACTGTCAAAAACATCATCAATAATTACCATCCGGTATTTTTTGCTATTTGCATCTCACCAGCGGTCGCGTTTGACAAATTGCGGAAACTAGACCCGCAAGTCAGCGGAGAGGCGCCGGTCACAAAAAACGACAAAAGAAAAACAAATAGGTGTCTTTGTCGCAAACCGCAAAAAGATTTGCGCACAATAACAAAATAACGCGCCCATATCCATGTAACGCTTATTGTATGGCAACAAAATGCAAATTCGCAAAACAAATTTTTTTTGCAGACATTTTTATTTTTGCTAACCTTACCTACATGGATACTGTAGCAGTAGTATATTAAGCTTTATGACAACGTATTAAAGTTTATTTATTTTTTTACTTCCTTTTTGGTTAATTTTAGCACACTTCATTACACAAATACTGTTTTGTCATACTGGAGAAAAAATTATTAGTTTTAGAAATAATAACAGGTATGATTGCTTATTAAATAATTTTATATTTGTTTTGTATGTTTCTTATAATAATTGCTGTTGAAAAAAGGTTGCTTTTTGGTTTGTATATGAACACAACTATTTCAACTTACGAATGAATTCTGACTTATATCTTACTTTTTGAACTTCTCTAGTTAATTTACTTTTGTTTTCATTATCTTAATAATATGTAGTAAGAAAAATACATCAAAATTAATAAAAAAGCTAAAATGTTTTTTTTGTTTGAACGTGCTAATCTCAGAAACAAGAAAAATTCAGAATAAATGGTCAGATTTAGAAAATTACTTTTGCATTTATCACCATGGGGTGGCATCTTCATATTGAAGTTTGGAGATCAGCTTTCGATAATCCGCCCGATCGTAGGATATTCCCTTCATCTGGTGGTAGATAATCCAATTAATGTGGAAAGGTAAATTATTATAGAGAAGAACCCTGGAGAAAAGTTCTGAATTTTTGTGTAGGAAATCGGGAATAGCATTTAGTAACAAATAAAATTACAACTTGCTCTAACTTGCTATACTTTTTTTTTCCGAAAGCCCGAAAGCTGGAAAGTGGACGCAGCTCTACCCACTAAAACCCGGCGAGTGCCACCAATGCCGCCTTTCGTGAGGTACTCCGGATCTAATAACAGGCAAACAGGGCACCTCGACGGCTAGTCAGTCCCCCCAAGGGACCGACGCCACCTCCACAGAGGTGTTGTCCCGTACCACAGAACAACCCCTCCCAACGTACAAAGGGGACAGTACAAAGGGGTGAGGTTCCCATTCTCGTTCCATGCCCCCTGTTCTTTTGTCCTCTCTTATTATAAGAGGGCTACAAAGAGCCCCCTCGGCTCAATTAGCTTCGCCCAAGGTGCAGCGGCTCACCTTAGTCTACTGAGCGTCTGAGCCCCACCGCCACGTCAAGGCCTGAACCATGGTGGTGATAACTTGCTATACTCAATTGTTACAGGCTAACCCGCATTTCGCCATGTTTAATTTTATATATCTACTAGCTGTCGCCCGCAGCTTTGCCCGCGTTAACTTTTAAAATTTGAGGGGCTGAGTACCCTTATCACTTAATAATCACAAAAAATTATATGAAAAATAGATAGTAGCCGATTCTCAGACCTACTGAATACGCATATAAAATTTGGTAAAAATCGGTAAAGCCGTTTCGGAGGAGTACGGTAACTAACATTGTGACGTGGAAATAAATATATATCTTAGGTATATCTTTGGACGCTTTTACACCACGTCAATCTGGTCCCGTGGTAAGTTCTCGAAGAACTTGTGTTACAGGTACGAGACAACGGAAATATATTTAATACTTTTATACTATACATATATTTAAGATTTTTTTGACGTTTGACGTGATAGAGTAACAAACATACATCCATACATTCTAATACAAACATTCGCGTTTATATTAGTAAGATTATTTTAAAATAATAGAATACGTATATTATTCCACGTTACAAATTGTGAAACATTTTATTTCAAAACCTACCCTTGTATCTAATACGAGTAAGTCTAATCCTTACCAACTATGTTTTTTTTTTATATTTGATATAAGTCCAATTCCTTTTATATTTGGACATTTTGAAAAAAATCTTACATAATTCCAATTATTGTCCATATTTGGACATTAAAAAAATCACAATGAGGTAAGCACGATAGTTAAATATTTTGATCTACGGTCCGAACGAGGTGATTAAGTCTGATTACTGGGTGCGATGGGCGCGCGTTCGAATCCCGATTATAGCCATCAACGTACAATTTGGTGTTCGATCGATTTTCGGCGTGTTAATAATGAATTATACCTGTTGTTGTTTGTTTTAGACATAATTTTAATATTTGGGCGTTATATTTTTAAATTGCTTTTGGTGCAAAGTAAAGAGCAAGACAGACATTTTGTTTATCATATTATATTGTGCGTTTCTTGTATTTTTTCATTTCCAGGTTCTTAAAGCATGTTTTAAATGTTTAATGTTATCATAGAAAATAATGTGTCAAGTAACAATGTGTGTTTTAATCATAGTCGATAAAACAAATCATTTTTTTTAAATTCAAAATAGTACCATCAATACAGTATCTTTTTGAACGTCAATTGAATCTACCACCGGTTCCAAGGTAAGCCCACTGAGAAGAACCGGCGAAACAAAATCAGTGGAACTAATCTTTTCAAATAATATGTATTCTGTAACAATTTTTACATCTTATCCTGAAATGTCTGGGAGAAACACCTTATTCCCCGGGTGTGGTATCTTCCATGAAATCTTTTACTTAATATATAGATAAGCCTAGTTTGGTAATGCATTCCCAAGTGCGAGTCCACACATCCCACCCACAGTCCAGAAGCCTTACCCGAGGTAAACATAAGTTTTTTTTTTATGTTACTTGGATAAGCAAACTGGCAAACGTGCGACCTGATGGTAAGTGGTCGACGTCGCCCATGAACACAAACTAGTTTACCTGGAACGAGCCCAGGCAACTCATCTATGTGTTGCCTATCCTGAGACATAAGATGTTAAGTCTCGGTGCCAGTAATTACACTGCCTGTCTTGCCCTTCTCTCCGAAACACAGCAAAGCTGTTTCACGGGAGAAACAAGCAAGATGGTGGTACCCATGCAGCCGGGAGCGCGGCACAGCGCTTCCCTCCCACCGGTAAGTCATGCGAATCAATTAACCTGCGTCATCAAAAAGAAATCTGTTTTAAATAATGACTGATGGTTGACTTTTACAGATTCAAAATGCGCCACTGAGATACACTATTGTGATATATCATAACTTTATAGGCGAAACTTTTAATTAGAAAGGAGCTGGTAATAATACAATACGTAACCATTATCCTGTTCTACTATTTAAATAATTTTAAAATGAGATTGTAGTATTTTTTGTATGTTTTCTATATGAAACAATTAGTTGGTGCCCGTGACTTCGTCTGCGCAGGATAAGATTTTAGTTTTTTTTTATAAAAAGTATCCTATGTTACTTCTAATACCTCCAAGAATATGAGTACAAAGTTTCATGATGATCGGTTAAGTAGTTTTCGCGTGAAAGCGTAACAAACAAACATACTATCACATTTATAATATTAAGTAGGATTTATAAAAGGAATGAAATATATTAATATACATACTATAAATAAGTAGCTCAGAGTAGCATTATTGTAAATCAAAGAGATCAAAATTTCGCCTTTCCTCACCTCCTCAGCTATATGGGAAGGAATTCGATAAAAATGCAATCTGTTTTTAAGTTGTTTGTATAATCTATAAAGTGCTTTTTTAGTAAGCTTCTTAACTACCGAAGCTTCTGATCGCCCTCCGCCCCCTATAGCCCTAACTATATTGCTCAATCCTGTTCATCCCCAAAAAACTTTATTGTGGTCCAAATTTTGGTCCAATTTAACGATTACTAGAAATATCGATTTTACAAACCAATTATCAAAACGGTTGTTTCTATGATTTCGATTGTTAATTCGTAGTTGGTCAAATATAAATTGGTTAAGAGGGGAAAAATGAGTTCGGTTTTTGAACAATTTGGGAACACTCAAGTGATATGTAAGTATTATAGTATTAATGTATTTTTATAGTAGTACATACTGATTAACAAATAATATAGGTTTTGTGTATTATCTAGATGCTAACTTAAAGACGATGCTAAGCTATCACGCTAATGCTAAGATAATATTAATAAGATAAGATTGTATAGCGTGACCAGAAAAATAAAAACCCTCGCCATATTGCGGAAAATTTCGGAACTAATTTCTGTATGGACGGTATAGTATGTGTTGTCGTAAAAAGATATAGGGCGACACCACGCAGGGTTTATATATTTCTGGTCAGGCTATACATCCGTATATATGTAAGTAGTTATTGCTTGTTGCGATATATTACAGAAGACTATGTACTTTATATAATATAGCCTTACGGATTAAATTAAGCTTCACTGTTATCCTAAATTCTTTTTACATTTATGGTAAAAAGCTTGTGATGATGAACTACAAAGACTTAAAATATTGTCGAAGTGTTGGTCAGCCTTTAACCAGGTGGATGTGAGTGGCGAGGGATTAGTCGTCTTGGTATTCTTTGAGGGAGGCCTATGTTCAGACTTCAGCAGTGGACGGATGGAGGCTGATGATAATGATGATATCTTTGTCAAAATAAAATTCATTGTTATAATGCCCATTTCAAACTTTTTTTTTATCAAACGTATTTACGTAAAACACAAATTTTATTATGCTTAGTGAACATCTCCAAAATTTCTAATCTCGATAAAAAATATCTAAAACACGACTATTTGAAGAGGTGCTCGAAATAAAATCATTATAGTAATAAAAGGAACTGAGATTATAGCGTTACGAGCCAGTCAATAAGGCACGCTGGTTGATTGGATTGCCGAAAAGAGCAGAGATGCACAGCTTCTGTCTCACAGAGCAGGTACAGGTAGACACGATAGTTCATACAAAGAATAAAACGTAACTAAAGACCTACACTGCATTACATATAATTTGAAATAAAACCGAAGTTTCTTGTAACAAACTTCTGTTATTTTAATATTTGACGTGACGTCTAATAAATCGATGAACGCCGGCTGCATGCCCGAAAATGTCCCGTCACGCTAGTCCTGTTACGCGTATTGTACGCTTGCGTTTTGTTATGACGTTGTCACGTTAAACTATCGTCCGTAAACCAACTTTACTTTTTTAATGTTAAAGGTGTTAATTTAAACTTTACTTGTTATTTATGCGAGATGTAGATTATTTTTTAGAATATTATACGGTATTTATATGTAAATTAAATCGTTAAAGCAGTTACCTAAAGTACCATTTCTTAAAGTATTGTTCGTGTTTTATATTCTTAAAAGGCGTGTGAAATTCGTTAGCACAACGATCAGCGTATGGCTTAAACCCCTAAATAGTGCTATTTTGAAAATACATTTGCTACTCAAAATCGAAATTGGTCTTGATTTGATAAAACCTAATCGAATCAAATTCGTTTCGGGTTGTAAAAATGCCCTTACCGAATATATGGCATTGTAACGTATACTCGCTTATGCTGGCCATACTCTGCGTAGGCATACAACCCAGCCTGTCGCATCTGCAAATTGCTCTCAGCCGACCCATCACCCAATCATTGATGGATGATTTATGGCGAGACGTTACTCCGGATGTTTGTTTAATCATCATCATTTGATCACGCCATTACGACGGTAGCCTTCAGTTCACGGCCTGGGCGCCTGATCGCTTTGTTATAGTGCGAAACATAATGTCTTCTTTTTGGTGAGGGTCAGCGGGTCATTTAAGTAGTGTTATGCAAATTATGGACTGTAGGTTTTTGTGCAGTATATTTAGGGTTAGATTTGGGATCTTAATCTTTTTTTTATATTAGTTGGATAGGCAAACTGGCAAAGGTGCTTACCTGATGGTAAGTGGTTGACGTCGCCCATGAACATAAACTAGTTTACCTGAAACGAGCCCAGGCAACTCATCTATGTGTTGCCTATCCTGAGACATAAGATGTGTTAAGTCTCGGTGCCAGTAATTACACTGCCTGTCTTGCCCTTCTCTCCGAAACACAGCAAAGCTGTTTCATGGGAGAAACAAGCAAGATGGTGGCACCCATGCAGCCGGGAGCGTGGCACAGCGCTTCCCTCCCACCGGTACACAGCGCTTTCCTCCCACCGGTTTCATATGTTACCAGTATTTGAGATTAATCGTAAAAACTATAAGATTTTTTATAGGCATTTTATAGGCAGGAGTGTTCTGAGGAATTGTTCGGACTAATACCTGCAGCAGAATTCCACCACCGGACATCGCGTAAAAATTCCAAATTTCACCCTCACCATCTCGATGTCCGGAAATCCACAACAACTCGATTTTTACGGCATTTCCTGCCTCGCACGACTAATATATGGAATCAGCTGCCATCTACGGTCTTTCCGAACTGTTACGACTTAGGGACCTTCAAGAAAAGGGCATATTCATCTGAAAGGCCAGCCACGCACCTGCTAATCCACTGGTGTAGCGGGTGTCTGTGGATGTCGCTCTTCACTTACCATCAGGTGAACCGACTATCCGTTTGCCCTCTCTTCTATAAAAAAATAATCTTCAGGCTCATCAATTTTCCTACAAAATTGGTGATGGTGAAATAGATTTAAGATGAGTTATTTGGCGCCTTTGCGAGTCAGTTGAACACATTTTCTTGTCAAAATACTACACTGTAAAAGTATATCATGGTTCATGATCCAACCCGACGCCAGGAGGCCGTGTGGTCGCAGACTGCACGCTTGGCGGGGGGCAACCCCCCACTTTAACAAACCAATAGTGAGCCAAATGGGCTCACACTAATCCGACGAAGCATTAGGGCCTTCGGGCCATTAGCATAGATCCAATCGAAAAAGAAAAATGTTTCATGATTACCTGATGACGTGTAATTGAAGTCCTCTGACATACAAAATAAGAGTCATATGATAAGATGTTCGTTGAACCAGTTACAAGCTTCCGAATTATCCTCATTTAGACAAGTCAAACGCGATGATGATTATTATATATTCTAACATATAATTAGCATAATGTACGTGGAGTTATAAGGGTTGGCAAGTCAGGGGTCAACTGGTCACGGTGAGCGAGCGTGCCTTATGGCGCTGTGAGAAAAGATGGTACCAGCAGGTGGTGCCATTCCCACGATACACCCAATTACATAACTTTGAAATGACTTTAAGGGGGCAAGATCTTTATGAAAAATATTTCACACATAATTAAATAAAACTATAAACAGTTTATTATTAAGGATTTTATCGCGGTTTATTAAGGATCCCGATCATTCAGATAATTTAAAGCAATTTCATTTATAAAAGTTATCTCCAACTAGCTGGTGCCCAATTCCCACAGCTTCGCCTGCGTTAACTTAGATTTACAACCATAGCCGGATTGATGATGATTATTTTTATAGCCTAACTCCTAATCCAAGGTATAAGCCATCTCCATTTCAAATTTCAGCCAAATCAGTTCAGCCGTTTTGTCGTGAAAGATCAACAAACATTCAAACTTACAAACTTTCAACTTTATAATATTAGTATATGTAAGATAATGCAAGTAAAATTCGTGAAACATTTGTACATAATTATCATTATCATATTATCATATATTTAACTTTGTTCAGATTAAAAAAAACATTTTTGATGTTTCATTAGGGTTCCGTAGCCAAATTCTGTAAACTGCATTAAGATTTTTACAAAAAAGTAGAAAAAAATCAATAAATTTTGGGGGTCCCCATACTTAGAACTGAAACTCAAAAAAAAATTTTTTTCACCAAACCCATACGTGTGGCATCTATGGATAGGTCTTCAAAAATGATATTGAGGTTTCTAATACCATTTTTTTCTAAACTGAATAGTTTGCGCGAGAGATACTTCCAAAGTGCTAAAATGTGTGTCCCCCACCCCGTAACTTCTAAAATAAGAGAATAATAAAACTAAAAAAAATATATGATGTACCACGTAAACTTCCACCGAAAATTGGTTTGAACAAGATCTAGTAAGTAGTTTTTTTATACGTCATAAATCGTAAACCGCAATTTACCTTTCATGTAATTAACTCAAATATATTAAAATAATAATAATTCATAAACATAAACCTTATTTTTTGTTAAAGTGTCTAATGTTGTATATTGTGTAATGGTACGGAACCCTTTGTGCGCGAGTCTGACTAGCACTTGGCCGGTTTTATTTTATTTAAGTTAAACCATATTAGATATTACCAATATTTTTTTAAATTTCATAGGAAAACATTTACCGAATTAATTTGGTTACATGTAGGACGGATACTCAATCCAAGATCTGTTGAAGATCTATAAAATAACTGTCCTAAACTACTTCTACTAATGGACGTACAATCAGTAACCATTACAGCTAATTTAAAGTAGTAATACTAGTTAAAAAATCCGTCAACGAGGTACTACAATTAAAATGTATTTAGGTACCTATTACCTATATACACTTTAAAAAGATAACCCTCCTTCTAGCGCAGTCGTGTAAAAATAGTAAATGGTATTTTATCAGGTTATGACGTATAAATATAATCTAAGGGTTATGCTTGATAAATAAAAAACCCCAAAAAATAAAGAGGCAAGTAACTTGGCAAGGTTTTGGCGTGAGGGGGGAAGTTCACGCGTCGTACTTCTCAAGTAAAATAAACCAGAAATACTACTATTAAATGGCTCCTAAAGGCTGAACCTATTTTGATAAAACATTACGACCTCTATAAGACGAGCTTTCACCAAAAAACCACATCCAAAACGGTTCACCTGTCTAAGAGCTACCTACAGTGTCACAGACACACAGACAACATATTATAGCGCTCCAATTTATAACAACCTTTTGCGTTAAGGGCTAAAAAAAAAAAAAGATTCACCAAACTTATAATTATATTATTATTATATATGTATAGTATAAAAGTATTAAATATATTTCCGTTGTCTGGTACCCGTAACACAAGTTATTATATTATTGTAATAAAAGTAGTAATGTTATATGTAATGTACGATCGTTTATATGGTAATGAGGATGGTCAGCGAGCGTGAATGGTGCGTTACCGTTACTAGATACCATCAAGAGACAGATGGTACCATCAACCACCAACCGACTAATAACCTTACACAATATGGATTAAACCAAAATTAAAAAAACCATAAAATATTATGTGAAAAGTCTAATTGTTACGAAATAGTTAATTGTTACGAAATAGTATGTACTACTACTTTATTACAACTTTAGATTTAGGTTTTATAGTAAGGAAATTTGTCACAATAAAAAAATATTTTTTGTGACATTTTGAGAGATTATTGCTATTATATTTATTATTATTATATATAACTATGTTACTACACATAGTTTTATTATTTTGAAATATTTAATTATCGGCTAAGCTTTGGGCAACAAAGGTTTTCCCACTTAGATTAGACGATCTAGAATAGGGCGATCATAAGTTGTATAAAATTTAAATACAATATATATGAAAGAATTTGAATAAGATTTTCAAAGAATACATTTGATTATACATAATAATAATAATAATAATCATTTATTTGCTAGAATGTAGTACAATATAGTTGTTTACATTAGTGTAGGTTCTCTTACATTCTACTTCCTAGAAGTGTGCAAATATTACATTTTAGTTTTAGGTTTACAAAATATACATATACCAATGATTTAGTAACAAGTCTATTCATTTTTCATCATAATAATAAAATCAAATATCAATACACAATATAAATTAATAAAATCTAGTTTGAGCCCAATGCCCAATTTCATACACTTCAATTATATTATTTGATTATCATTTAAGAATTCATTTACACTATAATAGCATTTTTTGATAAGCAGATTAAATTTTTTTCTTTTAAATACGATAAAATTTTCATCTTTGTACTGTTGTGATAATTTTTTAAACAATGTAATAGCCATACAAAATGCACTGTAATAAATGACGTTTATACAAAATACAGCCTGATATAATCCGTATATTTCCTCAATTGGGATCCGGTGCCATATGGGCGGTCGGTTGGCACGGGCGTGCCACCTGAGCGTGCACGTGCTTTTCATTCTGTTTTTTTTTTATTCTAGAATATACTATCAATGTTGATAATGATAGTACATGACAGAGCAACATTTGATTTTAGAACGTTTTGTCTTTTTTTTTTGCATGAAAACGTAATAGCAGTTTATTTTTTATAGTAGCATTACTTAAGTAGTGTTATACCTACATTTTTCCTCTATTCGTTATTAACATATTGTGACTGAAAGAAATATTTTTACGATTTTATACTTATAATAATATCTGTGGACACTTTAATTTAATACACATCTAAGACCCATCTATTACCTATATCTATTTTTAAGATGTTTTGCTTAGTTATTGAAAATGCTTGGCTTTGTATTGGGTTTAAAAAGTGACGTTTCCTTAGATTCTTATTTTGTTAGACTATGTAATAATATTTTCTTTAGTATAACACAATGCTTTAGCCGAATAGATATCTAGACTTGTTTAGCTACTAGTGGAGGCAAAATTTGTAGACTCGAGTTGAACTTAAACAGCGTTACGTCTGTATAAGAAAAATAAGTGAAGATTTTTACGGCATTTTCTGCCTCGCACCACAAATATATGGAATCAGCTGCCACCTAAGGTGTTTCCGAACCGATACGACTTAGGGACCTTCAAGAAAAGAGCATACTCACATCTTAAAGGCCGGCAACGCACCTGCTGTTCCTCTGGTGTAGGGGGTGTCTGTGGATGTCGCTTTTCACTTACCATCAGGTGAACCGACTGTTTTGTCCCCTCTTCTATGAAAAAAAAAAAAATAAATAAGTGAAGGCGGCCTTATCTTTAAGATCTATATTTACGAACCATCCTTTTTACTCGTGACTAATGCTGACACAAGCATAGAGTTCTAGAGGAGAGTGTATGAGAGGAATCTGGAAGTTACGAAAAAAATATTATGAATAAGGTTTCGTATTGTAATCCAGCTTATACTCTAGATTACAGTCCCACCGATCTATTCTATATTTTACGAATTCTTTCGTTGACTCTACTCATCAGTCATTTATAATACCAGTAAGTCACTTATTACACATACACAATTACTATTACCGGAGGGTGTACGGCTAATTAAATACCCATAGGTGGACGGTTAAACGTCAAGGTCAGGCCCTACTCGCCCCTAAGGGGTGGCGATGGGGTGAAATACACCGACATGTCACCGACCATACACCACGTGCATCACTTTTATATACGATTAATTAGCTATTAACCGCAGATTGCGTGGGTCAAAAACGTTATTTATTATTAGGTATAGTTCTGCTTGACAAATATTAAGAATCGTATATGTAAAGTTATTGAAACATTAAGGATCATTACTATGCCTTATCGAGCTTAAAACCGGATAGAGTATTAATGTGACCCATAAAAATCCGAAACTGGTCAGTGATTTGTCACTGACGTAATAGAAATTCGACCTACAGTTATCTGTGTGTACGACCAATCGGTCAATTATCCGTCAATGGCTATCGCCAATCAGAGCGCAGAACCGGCACAAAACATACAACATTACCGCTCTATTACAGTTACATGCTTGACGTATGCCTAAGATATATAACTATACTTAGCAAAAGTTTCTACTCTACTGTTTCTACTACATGCGAAACACGGAAAGTCTTGGAACGAAAAGATGTCTACCTGATTATGTATAGAGTACTATAGAGCATTACCTAGTACTTAACAATATATTGTTTTCAATGTTTACATTACCAATACCATTCAATGTTTACGCGAATTTCACTTATTATAAAGAAACTACTTATACATTACCGACGTTTCGGACACTTTTCGGAAACCATGGTAACGTGACTGAATCCTCCCTTGTTTCATTAAAGTAAGTACGTAATAATTATCCCTTTCTATTCTATTTTATTATAATATATTATAATATAACTCCTTTTATTATACCCTTATTATTATATTATAGAATAGAAAGCTTGTGATCAATACGCTCAATGGGGCATTATATGGGGCTATTGTTGACAGTTTTTGATGGTATAAATAATCATTATAATATGTTGTGCTAAAATTAGGCACATGAGCCATGTGACGCCGAGCCTGAAATCCGAAGAGGGACTGAAAGAAATCTAAACTGAAATTTCACCTGAAGTAGAATTTATGTTTGGATCAAGTTTTATTAACGTGAGCGAAGATGGCCTAGTGGTTATGGGCTCGGCCTCTTGAGCGAGAGTCGTGAGGTCCGGGTTCGATCCTGACCCCCCTGTGATGCCTAGATATTTGTTTTTCTTTTAAACGTCCACCTGAACATGAGACAATCGCTTACTCACCGCTGAAGGAAACACCGTGAGGAAACCTGCACGCTTGATGAGATTAAAAGTCTTTGAAGGTATGTTAAGGTCACCAACCAGCATTGGGCCAGCGTATCGGTGTACTGTGGCCCAAAACTATATGGGACATATTATAAAGGTTGATATCATTATTATTATAACTTATACCAGACATAAATGGTCAATACATAATAACAATCAAGAAAAAAATAAAACAAGCGATAAATATAAAGTATTTACTCATAACTCAATGCAAACAACTTTATAATATTTGCGTTATTCATTTAATTATAAAAGTAGCTAGTATGAGATTATCCCACAGGAACTATTTTGTTCGCCAACTCATAAAAACCCCAAAACAAAACCCTCGGGGTTCAATTTCTGTCGCCTCGAATCAAAAGTCGGGGGTAATAATAAAAACTCTCTACCTGGCTCGCGATACATTTTTTAACTAATAATTTAGCATTTTTTACGGAGCCGCTATTATTTTGTCATAAAACGTTTATCTGGATACCGACATGGGATTTTATTTACCGTCTGGGAAAATAGTAGAATGAGTTAGACACTAGACATTCAGATAGAGAAGGTAGGTTTGTAGTTGTAAATTACATACCATAATAACCTGTCGACACTTGCGCTATTTTTATTAATAAGTTCGTAAAAACGTGTCATGGCATAACGGAAAACATTTAAAAGATTATATAAGTAATATAAAATACATATTAAAATTGAAAATTTGTGTGATAAAGAGTGCCTTGGGAATAAGACTTTCTGTACAAGGCGATAATTTTAGTATCAATTATATTCAAAAATAAGAGAGGAATGCACTGTGCCGCACTCCCGGTTGCGTGGGTACCAGTATCTTGAGAAGGGCAAGACTGGCAATTCTGCCAGTTTCATATCCAACTAATATAAAAAAAGTTTGTTTCGCCTGTTCTTCTCAGTGGGCTAGCTATGGAACTGAATCTGAATTTACTAAGAGGTAGTGCCACGCTGCTTTGAAGGCGAATTGGGCCGGCACGACCGGGGTGGTACCTCTCGCTCACATAACACAGGCGTCAAGTGATAGCTATGCTGTCGCGTTTCGTGCGGTTTGTGAGTTTCCAGTGGCCCATTGAGGGGAATAGTGGAAAGGAGGGCAACGCATCTGCATAATCTCTGGTTGTGCAGATGTCTCTGAGCGTCGATAGTCACCATGGCTCCGTCTCTACCTAGGTTGCCTCCTTATGACATAAAAAAACAGACTGAAACTCAATTTATCGAACCAGCGAACCTTGCTACAACTTTACTACTACACATTACACTTAAAACTCCCTTGTCAGTAGAGGTTTGTCCCTGTATTAGTAGAGCACATAGACCGATGAATCTCGTAGGAAATGGTAACCCCGCTAAAAATGACCATCAAGAACTAGAACAGAAGAATACGAGGGTTGGATACAGAAGGAGGTTCACAATGTGTCAAACATTGTTAAAAAATCAAGTAACATTGATACATCAGCGGGATTAACGAAAAAATTAAAACTGGATTTTTTTTATTGTATCGATTAACCTAACGGTTTTTGGAATGTGATTTCCAAATGGAGTTTTGTGACCTATAGGAACGACATTACCCCTAACGGGTATATAATCACTAGTCACCCTTAAACCCTTTGGCGCCCAACGGGTGAAGGATTGTCACCTTGTTAAAGTCAAAATGACACCCTAAAAAATGTGTCATAAATTTTTAATCCAGTTATAATTTGAAGATGACTCTTTGAAAGTAGGTTATTTTTTATCTTGTAATATGTCAGGATTTTTTGTATTCATTACGATCAGACTGTTACTGTCCACTCCTGTACGTGGCCGTAAGAGGTAGGGCCATGCTGCTTTGCAGCCGAATTGGACTGGCACGACTAGAGTGGTACCTCTCGCGCCGAACACCGGCTTCAAGTGACAGCCATGCTGTCGCGTTTCGTGCGGTTTGTCCGTGGCGTCCAAAAAAGGTTTTTACTACACCTTACTTATTCATCGCAAAAGGGAAAAGACTTGCTTACATATGAAGACAGGCTAGAATATTTTGGGATGAATAGTTTATCGGATCGTAGATTATTGTTAGACAATTTATTCCTCCATAAGCTCGCGAATGGAACCTTGGATACTCCGGATCTACTGGCTTCACTTAATTTTACCGTCCCGTATAAATTTCCTCGATTATCGCGGTTTAATGTTTTCCGAAGCAATGTTGCTAGAACGAATCTTGGCCTTAATGCTCCAATAAACAGATTAACTCGCCAGTATAACATATTGGCTAAAAATAAGGAAGCCGATATCTTCTCTGGAGCCACTCACGAGTTTAAAAAGTGCCTTTTAGCCAAATGTTTGTATTGATAAATTATTATTGTGTTCATGTTATCTGTATGTACTCAAAGACTTAAATATATTTTGTAGTCAATCAACATTATTATAATTGTAATACTAGTTTATTCTTAATTTATATAAATGTTTTTGTTAATATTTAACTTCATTTAATTTTCACTTAACTATCATGGATATTTTTAATGTATTTTTCTATTTTTGATTTGTTATTTTTATTGTAATTTATTGTCTATTTTTGTTACCAGCATGCTGTCTGTCATCTTTAATTAAAACAACACTTTGTTTATTACTCCTGTATATGAACCATGTACCTATGCTTGTCTTAGTGTGTGTTTTGTTGATGACCCATTACAAATAAATAAATAAATTGTGAGTTTCCGGAGGCCCATTGGGGGGAATAGGTAAAAGGAGAGGAACGCATCTGCATAAGTTGGTTCTGCGGATGCTTATGGACGTCGGTAGTCACTGTAAGGCTCCGACTGCTCGGTTGCTTCCTTGTGGCATAAAAAAATGTTCTCTCCATAAACGTCATAATGATATTTATCTATCGCATACATGATATATGTAGGAATAGATCGAACGAATATTTGGTGGACATGACATTTATTAACTCTTCAATGTTACCGACATCATGCAGTATTAGGTAGGTACCTCAATCTCCCCTTTGCATGCATAATAATATGACATACATCTTATTTGATATCACTAATATACTAGCGGACCCGACAGACGTCCTGACTCCTGACAAATCATTTTGTAGTGGACTGAATTGTAAATCTAAACCGTTCTCAAATTGCAAATAAAAATTACTTACCTACATCAAAATCGGTCCAGCAGTTTAGAAGGAATTGTGACATGCACAAAAGAATTATACGACCTCTGTAGCTCAATGGTTAGCGCGTTGGCACTCACGCCGGAGGTAGCAGATTCGAATCCCGCCAGGGTACAAAAAGTTTTCCGTGTTCCTGTGTCATGGTTGTGTATTAAATATAGGTATTTTAAAATAAAAATCTTAAATACATATGTATGTAGTATAAAAGTATTAAATTTATTTCCGTTGTCTGGAAGATACCCGTAACACAAATTCTTCGAGAACTTACCACGGGACCAGATTAACGTGGTGTAAAAGCTGGTCCATAGATATTATTATTATTATATTATGTAAAGATTTACTGATGGGATGGAGGATAAACAATATCTTGCTTATTTCTTCAGTGAAACAGCTTTGTTGAGTTTCGAAAAAAAGGCAGGATAAGCTGTAAAATAGTACCCTTCTTTACTTTAAAAAATAGTGGTTATGTGTTCTAACATATAAACTTTTTTTGTTATAAAATTTATAATTTATATTTAAAGTTCTTCCTTTTCAGTTTCGGACATGTAGACTGGACATCAAAGAGTATTATAATCTTAGATTATAATATTATAGCTAGACACAGATTCGGAGTAAAATGTTAGAAGTGTTGGAGATCAAGCCCTCTATACAAAGTGTACAAAAACTTTTCGAATACGTACTATTATTCAATTGATGGGAGTTCCTGTATTTCCTCACAGATGGCGCATAATTAAATCAAGGGAATTTTAGTTTTACTGTGCATTTGATGTATTTTTTCTTATATTTCTATTTATAAATATATTATTATCTCACTCGAAATTTAAATGAAACATAATGAATAATTACGAAATTCATTACAACTACATGGCAAAGACTTCTTTGGTTCTGTATTATTTATAGGTCTGCTATATTGTACTTGTATAGCGCCATCTACAATCATATTTAATTATGAAAAAAAAAATCGTACACCTCTTACATAATATCAAAGATGTCGCTAAGTTTCTTCGAATATAAAATATTTTCAATTAACCACTTAGGAATAAATTATAAGAAAATAATTAGAATTCAGTCTTAATGAGATTATATTTATTATAAAATTATACACTAATATATCTAATAAGTAAGACCTTTTCTTTCCATTTTTTCTCGCACTGTTTCTGGATTCGGCCAAAATATTATAAGTAGCGTGGTTCCTGAAAAATAACAATATTTTTATATCACATTCTCAAGTTGTCTGTTATCAATGAAAAAAATATGTTATTTTAGCCTGCGAGTAACCAACTAAAGTAGGTATGGTAGCTGGTTCAGCGAATAGATACAGGGGTTTTATTCTTACAATAGATGGAATAAGAACTAGGTAGTAAGCTCGTAGTGACGAGCGTATAAAAAAACCATAAAGAGCCCGCATTACTGAAGCGGTAACCCGCCGCCACATTATAGCGCCATGTCAATAAGCAGTACCATAACCATAACATACCATCCATCTATAGGTATCTATAATTTTAATGTTATAATAATATAGATAGATATACATAATATATTATAAGTACAATTATTCGTATTTGATTTCTCAAGGTTTGAAAAGAATATATTTTTTTAATTTTCGCATTTATGCGTTGGGTTTTTTTTTTTATTTTAATTTTAATTTTTTAAACTTATGTTTGTTACATTGTGCGTAAATCCTAGCCTGCATACCAAATTTCAGATTTTTAGGACCGCGGAAAGTTGTAGTGGTTGAAAGTAGTTGGGAGTTGTAGTTGAAAACACCGAACTGCACCCCCTCTAGGCAGGTTAGGGGGTGAAGATTAATAGCGTCTTATTTTTTGTCGTTTGTGTGTAAACCCTAGCCTTCATACCAAATTTGTTTAAAATTTTAAGGTTACACTGTACGTTTCCAAATAAAGTTTTGCCACCCATTATGCGTCGTCTAAGATTCCTACCGCAGCTAGCAATATAGCTGCTAGCTTTGAAACGACTGAACTGATTTGAAACATGTTGTCTAAGAACCATCGCTGGTAAACTTGCTTTCAAATAAAAAACCGCATGCAAATCAGTTCGACCGTTTTGAGAGCTATGGTGCATGGCACAGCATGGCACCATATATATCAGTGACACATCCAGGTTTCACGATATTTACCACAGATTACAGGTGCATTGTGGACATAGGTGAACTATGACTCAAATTACCTCTCTCGCTGTATCGAGGTGGCCCGTGCCCAGCAGTGGGACATATCTGTTTTGATGATGATGACGATGATAATGATGAACATGATCCCTGAAGTTACCAACCTGCAGTGAACGCGCCGAAGAACGTGAAGGCCATCTGGCAGTGCATGTTGAGTGTGGCGCCCAGCACATTGGTACCCACCACCGCGCCCGTCCGCCCCACCATGTACATCACACACATCGCCATCGCCCTGTGACATTAACCCGTGTGAAAGTGATGTCTGCTTATTTAACATTGAGAAAGAAGAATAAAATACAAAATATCCATTGCTTTTTATTAAAATTTGAATACACCTTACGCTACGATGTTGTTTTTGTTGCAATATTCCGCAAACCAACATAATATTCTAACGACAGATTTTTATAAACGTATGTGTACGTTTTAAATGTACCTACGACAGTACTCCCGAGACCATGATTGAAAAGTTTGCGAAACAAACGGTTATAAAATTCATAAAAAATGTTGCATTACTAGTGAAAATTTAACATTGGAAAACATTAAACGCACTGCGAAACTGATTCCATTCCTATCTCTTTAAAATATGTCATATTTAGGATATACGTATAGAAGTTACCGTAAGCACGTGGGGAAGACGTCAACAGCGATGGCAGCGAGGATGGAGGCAGCGCAGCCGGAGCACAGCGCCAGTATCATCAGCGCGGTGGCCGCCATCCCCTCCGGGATGAACGCCGCGCACACCGTCGCGACGCCGCACACCACCATTATACTTGCTGGAAGAAAGTCATGTTCCTTCTGCTGGTTATTTTTGAAACAATTCACAAAGACATCGCCATAGGCCTTCAAAGAACGCCCGCATGCAACCTGAGCTGGCTACTGCATGGAGATTCCCGTCTGGCTGGAGTTGGACCTTCGTCCTTCTCTGCGTCTTCCTACGTGGCCTCCACTGCAGAACTTGTTAGCCCACCGGCTATTGGTTCTGCGACGTAAGTGACCAACCAGCCCACAAAAGACATGTTGTTCAAAATTTAACCTGTTTGTACTAATTGAGTCCGAACAAATTAATAAAGACATCCGCCAGACAACTAAGGTAACAGATATCACGTAAAGAATAATCTCGTTGAAGTGGCAGTGGGCTGGTCACACACTCAGGAGAACGGATGGCCGATGGGGCAATCCGTGTTGGTTGCGAGAAGCAAGGGATCGGCCGTCTTGGCGTTCGTTGAGGAAGGACTAAGTTCAGCAGTGGACAGATTGATGGATTCAGAACAGACAGACAGACATGCTGATGATGATGATGAGGAAATTAATAAATTAGTGTAAGTGTAAAAATATCTGATGCTTAACACGGATAGTGGCCGCGCGTCGAGCGGCCTGAACGTCCGTATAGAAGCTTTTCTTTGATAAATATAATTATACCTATTCTCGTAAGTCAAGAAAACATATTATTATGTCTGTATTGAGTAAAGTAAAACTAAAACGGTTCGAAATAAGTATGAAAGATACGACTTTGACGATAAACTTGGTGTATCGGGTATAACCTAACTGTTCATTCCAACAGTAAGGTTATAGGTACCCGTATTTACCCGTTATTAACGTGCAACTTACAGTATAAGGTTTTCCTGCCAATCTTGCTAATGAACACTCCAATCGCCAGGTATGTGATGGCGAAAACTGCTCCCATCCCCATGGATATAGAGAACACGCTCACTGAAACGTCGGACTGACAGACTTCATTGAGGGGGCTCACCTGAAATCATTATCGTTATTATATCATTATCAGAGAATCAATTTTCTTCCTCGGTTCTCCTTCATTGGGCTTAGTTTTACATCTTTCTATACAGATAAATAAAATTGGAGTGTCTGTTTGGAATATTAAAATAACCACTTTTTACTAAATGCCACTTTTTTTTGTAAGTATAAACCAAAATAATATTTTTACAATTATTGTCTGTCTGTCTGTATGTTTGTCTCTTTGTTCCGGCTAATCTCTAAAACAGCTGGGCCACTTTTGACGGGACCTTCACTGGCAGATAGCTCATGTTATAAGGGGTAACTTAAGCTACAAAAAATATCAACATATCCGGATACGGCTGTAAATCTAAGTTAACGCGGGCGAAGCTGCAGGCAAAAGCTAGTTATATTGACTGACATGTTTGTTTATTAAACCTTTGGAGGCACTGGATGGTGCTCAAGGTCCCTCATTTGTTCATCGTAGATAGCAGTAAGAGCCATGCTGCATTACAGCCGAACTGGGCCGGCACGACCTGGGTCCGGGGGGACCTCTCGCTTAACACCGCATAACACCGGCGTCAAGTGACAGCTATATTGTCGCGTTTCATGCGGTTTGTGAGTTTCCGGTGGCCCTTTGGGGGGATAGGGAAAAGGAGGGCTGCGCATCTGTGTGGCCTTGGTTGTGCGGATGTGTATGGGCGCCGTTAGGCTCCGACTGCTCGTTTGCACCCTGATCACATAAAAAGCTTCTCGTGAATCTAGGAAACTCTTAGTATATAACAGGTTTTCTGATAGAAATCAGATTCCTAACGTACCCTTCATTCCGAAACACAGGAAAATCTTCATCAAGACTTTATGGTTTTTATACTTGTAACTTACAATACTTTAAAGTTTGAAGTGGAACTTCTTTGCGCGCATGAAGGTAATTTTTTTACGGATGAAACGTCACGAAAATGTGCAAGGTTTTTGTGCAAGAAGAGGGAAAGAGCGATTGAGACCGATTGAGAGAGAGTGAGAAAGGGCGAACGTAGCATGAAGCACATAGCCATGGAGTGAGAGTAGAGCAAGCGAGTGAGAAAGATCGAGAGAGAGGGAGAGTGAGATAGAGCGAACGTCGCATCACAAGTCTGGGAAATTTAAAGCTTTAGATTAGTATAAATATAAATGAGATTTAAATATTAGTTTGTCAAATAAGTTTTACTTCTGACATGAGTATGCACACATTTTTTTTATAATAAGAACATTGAAACTGTATGTGCGTTTTTAAAATGTGCTTAAACAATTTCAACCTCGCGTTTTTTGAATGCGCGTATAAGTTTACACTTACACTTAGCGTGAGATTTTTTTCCGCACGGAATTTGTTCTGGAAAATTTGGCAGATGGTGATGCTCTCGTTGCTGGTGCTGTGTAGGATATTGTTCAGGATGTCCGGCACCCACATGTATAAGCCACTCGACCTGAACATAAAGGTTTATGCATACATATTGAGTTTTAGGCAGATATGATTCGCAACGCAGCAAAAGACGAAAGTAGTCGAATCCATGCCAAGGATTTGATGGAGGATAGCTGGTGATCTAAAAAGGTTTAAGAGTGAAGGTACCGAGGACAGATGGTTGTGTGTCTACTCGATAAAATATTGATAATCGGCTATCTATGTTTTTGTGGGCAAATCAGCGGGCTACAGATGTACATAATATGAAAGAGTGCATACAATGTTTACAAAATTAGCTCATACTTTTTTATGCATTGAAGAGCTGCGTGATTTCACGACAGTTTCAAATCTGAATAAATATGGAATCAAGGATGTTTCGTGTGAACTTCTAACTTCTTTGACAAATGAACCTTTATTTTTCAAAGAATTTCGAAAGAAAGAGAAGAAGGATATAGTACAAAATATTAATTGCTGGCACCAATCACAGTCTTATAAAAATTACGCAAGAATACGACATATTGTGATGTAACATATTATGTTTTTGTCTGACCTGACGCTTGACTCCACACTTATCTTATGTGGGTTAATAAGTCAACTTTGTATGTAAATTGCTCTTGACTTTGAAGTATAACAGAATTTATATGTTATATAACTACCATCATCGTCATCATGATCATCATCCTTTATCCGTCCGCTGTTAACATAGGCCTCCCTCAATGAACGCCAAGACGACCGATTCCTCGCCATTCGCATTCAACACGGACCAGCTATAGATATATATATATAGCTATATAATATGTAGCAGGTATATAATAATAATAATAATGTGTTGGGACAAATCACACACGCCCATCTGATCCCAAACTAGGCAGAGCCTTTTTTTTTTAATGCCGGGAAATGCTCTAAGGCATCCCGCCCGGGGAGTGGGTCTCCCCAGGTGGGTATGTGGGACTCGCTGCGCCCGTAAGTGCGCTGTGCCGCGCTCCCGGCTGCATGGGTACCACCGGTGGGAGGGAAGCGCTGTGCCGCGCTTCTGGCTTCATGGGTACCACCATCTTGCTTGTTTCACCCGTGAAACAGCTTTGCTGTGTTTCGGAGAGAAGGGCAAGACAGGCAGTGTAATTACTGGCACAGAGACTTAACATCTTATGTCTCAGGATAGGCAACACATAAATGAGTTGCCTGGGCTCGTTCCAGGTAAACTAGTTTATGTTCATGGGCGACGTCGACCACTTACCATCAGGTGGCACGTTTGCCAGTTTGCCTTTCCAACTAACATAAAAAAACATCCCTTTAAATATATACTAACAATTACATATGTCGCCTAAATAGTAATAAATCGCTTTCATTGATACATCCTTATTTCTATCAATAATAATTAACCTTCGATAAATCCGTCTTGGTAACACCACGGGTAGCAGAATGTTATAAAAATTACATCTAAAGTAAGGTCAGATATTTTTAGACTTTTAAACCCCAGGGGGTTTTGAACCGGTAAAACTTGCGGTGATGTATCCGCTAAAGTTCTTTATTTAACGAAATCTACTTTTTATATAGTCTGTTAACTTGATAAAACCTGATCATAATTTCGAATGCTACGTCTATTAGCTTGATAAACTGACCAAATGGACGTGGCCACCATTAGCTGGCATTAGCCAGGCACGGGTTCGGATCCCGTCAGAAGCAACTGTATCATGAACGGCGTCATTATAACACGTTTCATCAATTCCATCTTCTGGAGCATCTCAGAAGATCAGTAAAAAAGCAAACTTTTATAACAATATGAAGAAAAGAGTACCAATTACCTAACGATTTTTATTTTTTTCAAAATATGTATTTAAAAAAAATACATTATTATTTTTTCAAAATATTATTGTTAACAATCCTTGTTCAGTGTGCAAAGTTTTAATTTAATTCAACTTTTTGAATTGGGTGAAAATCATGTACTAAGATTGGGAGGTTGCACTGTGCTGCGCTCTCGGTTGCTTGGGTACCACCATCTTGCTTGTTTCTTGTGTGAAACAGCTTTGGTGTGTTCCGGAGAGAAGGGCAAGACAGGCAGTGTAATTACTGGCACCGAGACTTAACATCTTATGTCTCAGGATAGGCAACACATAGATGAGTTGTCTGGGCTCGTTCCGGGTGGGCTGGTTTATGTTCATGGGCGACGTCGACTACTTACCATCATATGACTCGCCTGCCCGTTTGCCTACCCAACTATCTTACAACTTGTGTATCTAAAAATGATAATAAGGTGACTTACAACATGAACACAGCAAACATGAGAGTGTGTGAGATGATGACACATCTCAGCAGCGGAGGGCGGAACAGGAGGGAGATATTCTTCACCGCACCCACGAACCCACCGGACTTGGTTATTTCTGACGATATGATCTTCTCTACCTGAAGTAAAAGTGGTTGTTTATGAACAAGACAGGCAGACTGACATGTGTCCTGTGTTAGTCAGAAGCAGGACACTCCCTTCAATCGGCTGAAGACAACTGTTGTTTTAGTTTACCGGCGCCGGGGTAATGGGGACCGTCAGGAGTCCCAAGATGCGCAAAGCATTTCCACTGCGACAAGAAATAGAAAAGGCAGACTGACATTCCACTATATGGCTAGCAACATGAATCTTCGAGGCATATCACTAGTTGCTACCAGTTACCACTGGTGTCTAATAACCTTTTATTTGTTATTATAGAACAAATTCTTCTTTTACTGATTCAATCTCGGTTTATCAAGTTTTCATGCCCGACTTTTCGCATACTTAAAAGAACCATGAATACTGAAGGACCGATATATCAGATATTTATATTTAGTAGTGTTTAATTATTTGGTATACTTATAAATGATTTCGCTAATTGTGTATTTAAACAACACGTGTGTTGGACTCAGCCAGGCAGCCACGTCCAACGTAAGGTACAGTTTCCCGGCTATCTACATCGAATCTCTTTCTGACGACGGCGACGTCATAGTTTCAATGGCTGACCTCAATTCGGGAATGCATCGCGTGATAGTTTTAATAATGAATAGCCTGCCACATGGTTATTAATTAAAGAGTATGAAGCTTTTAGTAATTCGAAGTAATTGTTTGTATCCTTTTTTTTTATCTCAGGGAAATGCTTTTTACGCATGTAGCCAGGATCTTGGGTAGATCCTGACCCTATGTGGGACTCGCACCTGGGAGTGCCCTACCCGTAAACTAAAACCACTGCGAGCGCCTTCAGCCGCTTTAATTTGAGGGTCCCGGATAATTGTTTGTATCTCTAGCTTCATACATGTTATAATAATAATGATAATAATATCAGCCCTTATACCGGGTATATTTGGAACGCTTGCGAAGATTAAACCCTAATAATATCTTATATCTTTAAATGAGCAATTCTTGTATATATATATATATATATATATATATATATATATATATATATATATAATTGGAATCTCGGAATCGGCTCCAACGATTTTCATGAAATTTAGTATATAGGGGGTTTCGGGGGCGATAAATCGATCTAGCTAGGAATCATTTTTAGAAAATGTCATTTTATTAAAAAAAAAAAAAAACCGAGCAAAGCTCGGTCATCTAGGTCCTACTATATAATGCATATAACCATTTATCTCAGTAACGTTTTTTAAAGAAATTTTTTGGACTTATGTATTTTGCAAACCCGCAATGTATGTATACACACTATGCACTCATGCTAACCGCGACTAGCGGGCACACTGAAGACGCGCGCGGTGCGGGAGTTCGTTCACCTCGTGCATGCAGCGAACTCTATCAGCTGATTCAGTCTGCTAGCCGTCGTGAAACATAAAAAAAACATTATTTTAAAACATTATCATCAAATTCCTGTAACATTATGTTTACTAAACTGGATTATACAATAAAAATAAATAAAAAAGGCAACCAAAAAAAAATAATACGCGTTTTTTTTACTTGTATCATGTCAGGCTATGCCAACACTATCATACCTCTTCGTTTTCGCAAGCGTTCCAAATACACCCGGTATGTACCACTGCTGAGCACGGGTCTCCTCGTCGAAATCAGGTGAGGAGGGTGTTGGACCATACTTCACCGATACGTTGTCCCAACGTGAGTTGGTGAACTTCACACACCTTCAAATACTTTTAATCTCTTTTTTTTTTTTTTTTTTTAATAACTCTGCAGACCATTGGTCCAAACCATTGTTCGATTAAAGTACTAAAGTAATGATTGTTATTTGCTCCGCTTGTTTTAGTTTTGTTGCTTTTAATCTCTTCAGGCATGTAAGTTTCGTCACGATGTTTCTTTCACCGGTGAGCAAGTGATGGTCCCATGTTTATGTGCACGTAAAAAAATTATAAAAACTAATTTCAAGGCATCACAGGGGACAGGATCGAACCCGGACCTCTCACTCAAGAGAGCCCATACCCACTAGTGACTAGACCATCGTCGCTCATACATGTTTTATGAACCGACTTCAACAAAAAGGAGGAGGTTCTCAACTCGGCCGGTTCTTTTTCATGTATGTACACCGATTTCTCCGTCAATTGTGGATCAATTTTCAAAATTCTTTTTTTGTTTGAAAGGGTATACTTGCCAAATGGTCCCATGATAAGGAAACCAGGATCTGATGATGGCATCCCAGAGAAATCGAGGTAAACTTTCGAAATTAGTAGGAACGACTAGTGCGTTTAATATTTTTTTAAATAAGCATTTCAAGCACTACAATTTAATGAAGGTGTAGAGTCGGTCTGATGCTGGACCTGGAAGACAGTCGAGGGAACTCCTCGACGATTTACTTCAGTAACCTTGTGTTTGAGCTTGATTAATTTGTATTGATGAGAACTTTACACTTAGATGGGTTGTAACTGTGATTGGGGGTCTGATGATGAAGAAGAAGCTCAGTTAAGGGAATTCATAAATAGTTTAAAGTAGCTACCTTGTGATTTGACTTAATTAATTTATACTGATGAGAACTTTGCACCCTTATGGGTGATACGTGCCATTACAGATCTGATGATGGAGACCATAGACAGTCGAGGGAACTCCTCGACTATTTACAGGTTTTGTTGGGCTAACTTCATACGGTTAAATATGCCGAAATGTCTATCTCTGTATGTCTTTCTTTAATGAATTACTAAAAAGTAAGAAATAAAAACTTTTAAACAAAAATTATAACCGACTTCAAAAAATAAAATTACTAAAAAGTAATAAAATAACCGCGTTTCTTTAATTTTTTTGTATACAACTAATAATCATCTTGTACCTCTACTAATGTAATTTTTTGCGTTTACCACGTCATTATTGTTACTTTTGGAGTCGGTGTCAGCTAAGTTAAATAGGTACAGCAACAAATACGTCACCGTCGTCCGTCACCGGTGTCGTATTTGTTGCTGTAGGTACCTAGTACCTTAGCTGACACCGACTCCAAAAGTAACAATAATGACGTGGTAAACGCAAAAATCGTACATTATTAGAGGTACAAGATGATTATTAGTTGTATACAAAAAAATTAAAGAAACGCGGTTATTTTATTACATTTTAGTAATTTTATTTTTTGAAGTCGGTTATAATTTTTGTTTAATTTTTTTTAATAAACAATGTTTATGTTATAGCCTCACGATACGAACAGACTGACACAAATTGTATTTGAGTATACTTCCAATAATTGGTAGTATATTAAACATCATCAACAAATCATCATTATTCTCATATTCATCTACTTTTTTCCGACCGTTGAATAAAGATACTGATGGAATACAATTTTCAATTAGTAAATAATATATTAAATATGAATAAAATAAAATGAAACTAAATTTGAGTTCTTAGTAAAAGAATAAAGTTATAATTAGACGAAAAACTTATATCATTGTAAAAAAATGCGTGGGGTGCTTGACATATTATTATGTTGGTAATGTTCCGTGCGGTTTCTATATTAGAGTAAACGCTTTTTTCCAAAAAAAAAAAAAACGTTTTTTATTTTAAACAAGCTGTTGCCTGCAGCTTCGCCCGCGTTACTCAACTCCTATAAGTCACAGCGTGATTTTATATAGCCTTCCTCGATAAATAAGTTGTCTAAAACTGAAAGAATTTTTTAAAACGGACCAGTAGTTCCTGAGATTAGCGCGTTCAAACAAACAAACAAACTCTTCAGCTTTATAATATTAGTATTATTAGTAACATCACGCTGTGACATATAGGAGTTGAGTAACGCGGGCGAAGCTGCAGGCAATAGCTAGTGATAACATACTTATTAATTACTACTATTTTGTATTAGCCTAAGACTCTAGACAAATTTATTACAATTTATAATAATCATCTATTTTTACCAGTCTTCAAAAAAAGAGGAGGCTCTTAATTCGTCTATATTTTTTTTATTGTGAGTTGAGACGCGATTACTCCGCCAATTGTGAATAGCTTTCGATGATTATTTTTAATTATAAAGCTGATGTTTCCAATTTGGTTCCATATTAATTTGATCAAGATTTGACCAGCCGTTTTGGAGTTATTCTCAATAATGTTTATTTGTTTGACTTAGTTTATATCGATGATGTGCTCATTTTATTACTTGTCGATCAAAAAGCAACTGTACAATAACAAAAAGCATGCTTTGAAAACGCATGATAGTATTTCGAGGTCATTCGTAATATCCATTCTAATTTGGTGATATTCTGATGAAGATCTTTGGTATCACACCTTTAAAACGGAATAAACAGCTTCCAATTACATGTATAATATGAATTATTTACACAATTCCAAATTGTTTTTAGGGTTCCTTACCTCAAAAAATAAAAAAGGAACCGTTATAAGACCACTCACTTGTCCGTCGACCGTCTGTCCGATTTTTATTAGTAGAGTATTGATTTAAAACCTTTCTTCGTTCGTCTCATTAAAACGGGGCTGTCTAATATGATGAGCAACGCGTTTAATAGTTCTATCCATAATATTTCAGACATATCGAACAGTTACTTATCGAATTTTGGAATCACAAAAAATAAGAAATAAATAAATAAAAAAATGGGTTATAAATACCAACAAATAAGACACCGCATTCAAAAGTAACAATAATGACGTGAAACGCAAATAATGCACGTTAGTAGAAGAATGAGTTGTAATCTGACATACAGCTTGGCAAAAAAGAGTTTGGAAAAAATGAGGGCGCCACTTTCACGTAGGTCTCATCATAATATGGAAAATCAGCAACATAATTTAATCAAATCGTTAAAAAATAAATGTGAAACACTAAGCTTTATTCAAAATCTAGTATTTGTCGGCCAAGTATTGTCAACATCATAGGTTTCCATTTATTAAAATATTTAGTTCCAGCTGTCACCACGTCAAAATCTTTTTTGCCAAGCTGTACTATAAATCTCAACACACTAGATAAAAAAGAGGATCATCTCTTAATCTAAAAAGCAAATAAAAAAGTGAAAAATGCAACCTAGTCATTAATCACTTACCACTACGTCATCTGTATTATAAATATAAGGTACCCATCTATTATTAGATGTAGGTGTTTTGGTCCTACTTTCTTTAAACTGGAGTCAGCTCTCCTCCGGGTACATTTATCAAAACAAAATTTTAAAGAACATCAAAGGTATAATCATCACTATCAACTCTGTAATATCTTTATAATCAACACCAAAACGATCTCGCGCTTCTCACACATAAAAATATGAAGTAGGTAGGCAGGTACCTTAATTAACTGTAATAGAAATAACTAAATACTTACAGGAAACTTGTCCATTTTGCTCTTGTGGTTGCAAGCGTACATCCTCGCCAACACCGGCAGGGCCTTCTCAGCTCCATACGAGGCCAGCAGGTACCTAGGACTCTCCGGCAGCCACAGCAGCGCGACGGCGCCTATGAGGCCCGGAGCGCACCAGGACCATATGAACACGCGCCATGGCACCACCTTGAAGCCCAACATGGTCCACGACCATGTTCCCGGGATTATTGCCCATGCGAGACCTGGGTAAAGTTAAGTTCAGTTAATAATCTTTTATTAAGATTACGATGTTATGATGATGTACGGGAAGAGGGGGGGTCTGGGAGGGTCGTAACTTGATATAAATATGATCTTTTGGTTTCTTGGCGTTTAATGAAGGAGGCCTGTGGTTAACTGATGCGAGATAAAGAAAACGCATACTAATGTTTTTTTAACTAAGTAGATCTCTGATTAAATAAATTTATGAAGGCTTCTGTGTGTTATAATAAAAAAAGCTTATGAGCTGTTATAAAAAAATACTCATATTGGAATAAGAAATACGTAAGAATATTGTAAATGTAAATGTTTGTTTGTTTGTTACTCGATCACGTGTTAGCGGCTGAATGTCAAGTCGCAAGTCGCAGTTTGTGCAAGTTAGAAGTCATCTAACTTGCACAAAACTAAATCAGAACTGAACCCGAATTTAAGATATGTATACAGTATAAAATATTTTAATACCTATCGATTTTAGTTAAATACTTTTTTATGTCATAAGGAGGCAACCGAGCAGTCGGAGCCTGATGGTAACTACCGACGCCCATAGACAACCGCACAACCAAAAGTTATGCAGATAAGTTGCCCTCCTCTTCCTTATCCCCCATAGCTCCCATAGCTATCACTTGACACCGGTGTTATGGGAGCTTGAGGTACCACCCCGGTCGTGCCGGCTCAATTCAGCTGCAAAGCAGCATGGCACTAGCTCTTACAAAAAATTAAAATACTATACATTTATTATTATTTACTTGTTATTTTGGGATAATTTAAAATTCTCTCAAGTTTTTTTGAATAAGACAAAATGATTGTACAAACGATTTTATCAAGTACACGCGGGATATATTGCTAGTATTAGATAAAATAATCTATTTTTCTACATAAACATGTTTATGGCTTAAAATAAACTCCATCGTTCACATAAAATTATGTCACTTTTAACGCGACAGAGATGACGCTCTACAAAAACCTATGTTGCTTTTTCTAATTCCCGATGTGTATGTTAATACTATGTATAATAATAAATAATAATAATAATAATAATAATAAACCTTTATTTCGGGCTGCATAGGCCCATAGATAAATACCTTAACCTAAACATACATAATTATAAAACAAGGTTGTTAGTAAATAAGACTTAAAACTATGTTAGTAACACTTCACTTTTGCACTTAAGTCATTGCGCGTTCTGGTGGAACTAGTCCGCGGAAGCGGCGGAACACCACGCCCTGTGGCCAGAAGTCCTCCTGCATGACGAGGTGCAGAAAACATGTCAGCACTCCGCACCACGAACGCCTTGAAGTTGACGTTGCGGCGCGACTCCAGAAGCTGCACTCTCGCTGTGTATTTGGTCTTTTGGCGCACGTACTCCACGATGTCCTTCGCCTCAGTGGTGTAGTGTAGGCGAGAGATATACACCGGGGTGTTCGGTCCTGCAGCACGTATACTGTTGGGCTCTTTGGGAGCCGTGCCACAGCGGTTCTTGCTAGTCTTCTGACGGCGCTTCCTCCTTTGCACCGTCACAAAACCATGATCATCATCATTCCGCTTCGATGCCTTCTCTGGCAAGGGCTTCGTAGATTGAGTACCGCTCACGAGGGTCCTGCTGGCGACATTTTCATTAGTCGCAGACACAGGCAGCGGGTCAGATGGCCTGGCATTTCGTGCAGCGATACGAGGAGGAGGAGCAGTGCGCGCTCAGCAAACTCGATGTTCGGTGACGGCGAAGACAAAAGCGCTGACGCGAAGCTGACGCCCGATAGGCACGCTCCACGACGCGTGTTTACTTTCGATGCATAAAATGGTGACCCAGTTACTGCTACCGATTTACGCAACTCTGTGAGTTCATTGCGCAAATCAGCAACAATATTCTGGGATGCATCGAGTTTCTTCTGCATGTCCACAAGGCTAGCCTTCAGAAAGACAATGTCCTTCAGGAGGCTCGTGACGTCGACGTGGTCGAAGGTGACAGGAGGTAGTTTTCCCAAGTCCTTTGCCACAAACGTCGGCACGTCGTCGGGGTCGGTCTCCTTAAGCAGCGTGATGATGTCCTGCACGCTCTTCTTTGTCCCGTCACGGCGGCGGGACACCATCTGGTCTCTTGTTTAGTGACCTGTACAGCAACAGCTTGGCAGCGGCGATGTCATCTTCGCTGAAGTTTGTTGAGCAGATCTGAACAGCGGACAGCTCGTCCATCACGTCCAGCTTCTGCTGCAGGAACGCCAGCAATTCGTTCGCCACGAGTTGTTGGCTCATGGCGAAATATAATCACGAGCGACGGCTTGCGCCGCGCTACACGTATACTTTATTTAAGTAATAATAAAGTATCCGACATCGCAATGTAACCACGTGACCCAAATTAAGGTGAACGACCGGTGATATCTAACACCTGTAAACAAGTACTGTAGTGAGATTAAGTCATTAGCATTGTTTACTATAAACTAGTTTTACATGTAAACATTAAACTAATGAGTTGTTTACTTTACAGTAGGTTTTAATGATAAGGAAAACTAAACCTTTATATAAATTCAACACATTACTTCTGTATAGGGGCGCACTCTGCCATAGTATGACCGCTCTCAAACTCTACGATTTAAAATTTAAATATCTGTTTGCAGTCATTATATTTATATATGATTTGAACAACCAGGAAGGGTGAGTTGAATGCTGTGCAGCACAAAGGGCTTCTTCATCGACAGGTTCATATTAATAAAATATTCGGGATAGTGAGAGGTGGATCAATCACTAAATAGTTCGATATTCGTATAAAGATCAAGTTGTATCCATGATCTAGTGATGATACAATATATAGCCTGACCAGAATAAAAACCCTCACCATATTGCGAATTTCGAATCTAATTTCTGTAAGACGTAAATAAGGTACAGTGGCGACACCACGTATATTTCTGGTCAGGGCCTGTAGACAAAGTGACATCGCTTTGTAGCCGAAATTCGTTATCGTCTTTGAGATAACGATAATAATTTTCTAGCCAATGATCAATCATAGATCGTGACAGTGCAACGACAACAACTGTCAAATGTCAACAAAGTTCGACAAGAAGTGTCAAATCGGACCAAAAAATTAAAATTAATATCTATGTAAGTAGACCTCATACACACTATACACACTCATAAAAATTGTGAAAATGTTGCCCTCCATGGCCCACGCCCACGGATAACGAATCAATAGCAATAATAAAATAACATAAGTTTGACATAAGTGTTCGATAACCAATTGACAGTTTATGATTTTGTTACGAATTTTAACATTGTCTACCAACTTGCGATAACGATAACGAGTAATATAATTGACGACGGCTTATGTCAATCCCATACATTTTATTATTTTCGAACTTCGTTATCGTTTTTTTAATGTTACTTTGTCTAAGGCCTCTGGCTATACATATCAAGAGTAATAAATGTATGACATTATGACATACATCTGTTTCACGGTTACATTGTTATTAGTGAATATAGGCCGAACTGCACTTGTTTTGATATAAAACTTTACATAACATGCTAATTAATACTGTTATAATATCAACATCATTATCAACAAGCGATCGTTCATTCATGGTCATTTCAAAAATGATTATAATGGAGATCGAATTGAATCGATACCAGATATAGATGGAGCAGTTCTCGAGGGATCGTCCGGAAAGATGAAGGGCAGTTGAGGCGGGAAGAGGACAATATGCAGGGGACGGAAATAGCCCGCCCGAGGTGCTGGGCATACCCTAGGCTACTGAGCCCCACCGCCACGATAAGGCCTGAACCATGGTGGGTACCGAGTTTTATAATATCCGACCTAGAGTCGAGCGTAAAGAAATATATAATAATAATAATAACTTTAACATATTAATCTTAGTATTTTCATGACTATTTACGTTTGCGAGACCCCCCCCCCCCCATGTGCCCCCGTGAGATAATGTCGAGATATCGAGCTCCGATTGTCCGAGATTTACGAAAAGAAAGTGAAATACATGGTGATTCCCGTCTTAAATAGTTTTAGAAGTGAAAATAACTATGTTAATTTGAATTCTTATTTTTCTTTTTTTTATGTTAGTTGGATCGGCAAACTGGCAAACGTGCCACCTGATGGTAAGTGGTCAACGTCGCCCATGAACATAAACTAGTTTACCTGGAACGAGCCCAGGCAACTCATCTATGTGTTGCCTATCCTGAGACATAAGATGTTTAGTCTCGGTGGCAGTAATTACACTGCCTGTCTTGCCCTTTTCTCCGAAACGCAGCAAAGCTTGTTTCGCGGGAGAAACAAGCAAGATGGTGGAACCCATGCAGCCGGGAGCGCGGCACAGCGCTTCCCTCCCACCGGTAAATCATTTTCTCTCATTTCACCGCGGTTTAAGATACTACATATTATATTCGCGTAAACTGAGTTTAGTAGTAATAAGGAAATGTTCGCGCTGAAATCCTTTGATTCGTGTCACAAAAACTGACAACAAACGGATTTGTGGAGGATGTATCAGCCGACGTTGAAAACCTACGATAGACGAGCAAAATATTATCCCATCTACACGTCAGCGAACGCGTCTGGCGACGCATCTTTTTTTTTCGGAAGAGCTAGACTTTTCGGCCGGCCTTTAAGCTCAATCGGTACAACAAATCGGTAAAACTAAGGTCCGGTTG
The DNA here is from genome assembly GCA_963853865.1 of Helleia helle. Classification (NCBI taxonomy): domain Eukaryota; kingdom Metazoa; phylum Arthropoda; class Insecta; order Lepidoptera; family Lycaenidae; genus Helleia; species Helleia helle. The sequence continues at coordinate 18,860,274 of OY971416.1, read as the reverse complement.
CACGATATTGTTGGTTAAAGTAATAGTCAAAGTTAAATTTGACACTAACAATAACGTTAACTTTTACGGTTTAGACAATTGGGTGGCACCGACATAAAAAATCTGATTGTTAAAGTTACCAGGGTTGCATGTCTAATGATGCCTAATTTGATCCTAATTCCTTAAGGGAAATATTTTAAAATATAGTAATACGTACGTAATGAATGGTTTGACGTTTAAAACTTACTCGGCGCCACCTTCAAATTGTATTATTTCATACATATTATAATTTGAAGGAATTATATAGTCATAGTTATTCTGAAATTTCCGAGATTGAGTAAATAATGAAACATATTTTGCAAATATTCCAACCAAATATAACTAAGGTAACTAACTGCGTGTTATTTATTACACAAAAAAAATATATGTCGCAATCGGACCATTTGACAGCGTTTGACGTCAATCATTCGTCGGCTGGGCGACGTGCTCCACAGTCCACACAACTCGGGCAGCGGTCAACCAGTCCGGTCGAGTATTGAAACTGTCGCGCGTTCCAATAAAAAAGAGTTACTGTTATTGCGATCCCTTGTAATCCGTATTGTTAAGACATTGGACATTATAATTTGATTAAGTGAACTACTGTGTTTCTTTGCTCCAACATTACCCATCGAGTATCGACGCCCACAGCCAGGAGACAATTAATGATGGACCCTACTGATGACGGCGACGGCCTTCCTCCGTCATCAGAAGTGGGATCACGGTTGGTGCAACATGCGAAGAACGAAGCAGATGTCTGGCGTGCTATGTTTGAACGGCAAAATGAGAATATGCAAGTGCTGATCAAAGCCCTGCAACCGAACTACTGTGACAGCCTACCTACGTTCGACCCTGAAAAACAAGATACCGACGCTAGAACGTGGTGCGCAACAGTCGATTTGTGTGACATCCACCCTGTGGTGGTATACTTGTACTAGCCGTCAGCAAGGCACTCAAAGGTGAAGCATCTACGTGGTTGTCTCAGATTGCATACGAAGGGATTACATGGCGAGAATTTAAGGTACTTTTTACCTCGAGGTTTATTTCGACTGAAACGTTAGCGGGGAACCTTATAACAATAAATGGAGAAAAACCCAGCGACAAGGAATCATTACCTGCCTATGCAAGTCGCTTAATATCATCATTAACAAATCGTTGGAAGAAGGTCAGCAAGGAGGAGATCGCCGTGGCTACGGTACTGGCTCACCTATCACAGTTTGACCCGCGACTTCAACGGTTGGCATTTACAACGAGTATCACTTCTAGAAAAAAACTTCAACAAGAATTGAATGCGTTCTCGCAGTTGAAACGTAATATAAATACCGCCGGTGAAACCTCAAGTGTTCCCGATTACAAACAACCGAGGCTAACCGCAATAAAATGTTTCAATTGCGGAAAGACGGGTCATAAGCGAGCGGATTGTAGAATTAAGGTGACGCCTCGGTAAACAATAATTTTAAAACCGGGCAGGCGCGCCCCGCACCCGCACACAGCACACCCCGATAAGTAACGTAAAATTCACAAAATAAATAGAGAATACTACGTATTCAGACGCACCACTCACCAACAACGATCGCAGATATCCCGCTGACAGGCAAACTAGAGTTTGAAGTTTATTTATAGTTCCTTCTTCTTCTTTTGGAACAGGCTAAGACCAGAGGCCATGCTGCCTGTTATTTTTTTTCCGAAATTGCTCTTTAATATTGATTATTTTATATTAATTTAGGATAGAGAATCGGGGCAAAAAAACATTTATTTTTTTAGGAACTTATTATTTATTTTTAATTAAATAAGTAAATTAATTTTCACAAACTAGTTTCTTCCCAATTTTCATGTTTCTTTATCTTCTTTATACTTTCCTCGTCCTACTAGCCTATTGATCTTTTTTTTGTAACTGCCAACCATCTGAAACAGAAAAAAGAATATTCAAAACATATCTACATATAAAAATAACTGGCCCTTTTTTTTCTTTAACGCCGGGAAACGCTCTGAGGCATCCCGCCTGAGGAGTGGGTCTCCACAGGCGGGTATGTGGGACTCGCTGCGCCCGAAAGATGGTACGTGGACGCAGCTCTACCCACTAAAACCCGGGAGTGCCACCAGTGCCGCCTTGGTGAGGTTCCCCCGGATTTAAGCTAACAGGGCACTTCGACGGCTAGTCAGTCCCGCAAGTGACCGTCGCCACCTCCACAGAGGGGTTGTCCCGCACCACAGAACAACCCCTCCCAACCTCAGGACAGTACAATGGGGTGAGGTTTCCATCCTCGCCCCTTGCTCTTATGTCCCCTCTTCTTATAATAGGGGTACAAAGAGCCCCCTCTGCTCAATTAGCTTCGCTCAAGGTGCTGGGCTCACCCGAGGCTATTGAGCCCCACCGCCACGTCAAGGCCTGAATCATGGTGGGGGAAATGACTGGCCTGTTGGTCTAGTGGTTAGTGACCCTGACTGCTTAACCAGAAGGTTGTGGTTTCAATTATAGAAGAGGGGGCAAACGGATAGTCGGTTCACCTGATGGTAAGTGAAGAGCGACATCCACAGACACCCGCTACCCCAGTGGATTAGCAGGTGCGTTGCCGGCCTTTCAGATATGAGTATGCTCTTTTCTTGAAGGCCCCTAAGTCGTATCGGTTCGGAAACACCGTAGGAGGCAGCTGATTCCATATAATAGTCGTGCGAGGCAGGAAATGCCGAACAATTCCTCAGAGCACTCCCCGTGGTAGATGCGGTAGAAGATGCAGAGCGATCCGACATCTCTACGCAGCGCCAAAGAATCAAGCCGATTGGAGATAACATTGTCGTCGACGATTCGAGCCACCCGGCGTTGAATGCGGTCAAATGGAAGGAGCTGATATTGGGGCGCTCCAGCCCAGAGGTGAGAGCAGTATTCCATGTGAGGCCGGATCTGCGCCTTGTATAATTGAAGGCGGTGTGAAGGCATGAAATACTGCTTCGCCCTATTGAGCACGCCGAGTTTCTTCGAGGCTAGTTTAGCCTTTCCCTCCAAATGACGACGAAATTGCACATCTCTCGGTATATCGACGCCAAGTATCCCAATGCTGGCTGAGGCGATTAGGGAAGTGCCTTCGAATTGTAGAGGAACGACGAAGGGTGATTTTTTTGCGGTAAACGCGCAAACTTGTGTCTTGTTGGGGTTAAATTGGACTAGGTTAAGTCGCTTTCATTCCGAAACTCTGGCCAGCAGAGACTCGATTTCAGACACAAGTTTGTTCCGACACTCATCGACTTGTTAAAAGCATCTCCAGTGCTGTCATCCGCATAGCAATGAATGCCGCTGGTTTTCAGCATGTCATTGATATGCAGAAGAAACAGGGTTGGAGATAGTATACAGCCTTGGGGAACACCAGCATTTACAGACATGAGGTCCGAGCATGCACCGTCGATAACGACCTTCATGCTCCTGTCTGTCAAAAAACTGGTGATCCACATACATAATTTCTCGGGAAGCCCATAAGATGGTAGCTTTGCAAGAAGTGCTTTATGCCACACCCGATCAAAGGCCTTCGCTATGTCCAAACTAACCGCCAGCGCCTCCCCCTTGCTCTCAACTGCTTCCGCCCATCGTTGCGTTAGGAATATAAGAAGATCACCAGCTGAGCGATTCCGTTGAAAGCCATATTGGCGGTCGCTAATCAGCTGGTGCTCCTCCAAATATCGCCGGAGCTGGCAGTTGATTATGGATTCCATAATCTTTGAGAACAAGGTAGTTATGGCTATTGGTCTGTAGTTGGACGGGTCTGAGCGGTCCCCTTTCTTAGGGATCGGGTGTACCAAAGCTGTCTTCCACGAGCATGGGACGACGCCTAATGAGTAAGAGTGCCGGAAAAGACGCGTAAGGACGGGTGCCAACTCAGGAGCACAAGTTCGTAGCACTAATGGAGGGATGCCGTCAGGCCCACTCGACTTATGTATGTCCAGCGAAAAGAGTGCTTTGCGTACGGAGCTCTGTCGGAAAATTATTTCCGGCATTGAAGTATCACATCGAGGGATCGTCGGTGGTATTTTTCCCTGGTCATCCAAAGTCGAGTTGGAAGCAAAAAGAGTGCCTAGAAGATCGGCCTTCTCATTCGCGGTGTGGGCCAACGAGTCATTCCTCATGTGCAGGGATGGTAGGGATGGCTTACAAAAATTCCCTTGAACAGCCTTGGCAAGAGACCAGAATGCACGAGTTCCCGAAGGAAGTCGAACCAATCTCTCGCCAATTCTGTTCACGTACTCCGCTTTGAGCATGATCATTTGTTCTGTGTCTAGATGTAGTTTATCTAAAATACGTATGTATTTAGAAATATATAAGTATGTATCAGTTGTCTGGTTACCATAAGAACAGGCTCTGCCTAGTTTGGGATGAGATGGCCCAACATATTTAAAAAAAAAATTAAATTATTGAAAATTTTTCATAGATACTGGACTCTATGTAAAAATATCATATTTGTATTAATAATATTATTCTAGTGCAGTGGACTACACTATGTTAGATAAAAAATCTCATTCACTTTCTAAATACAAATTCAGTAGAATTAGAAACCGTTGTATTGAAGCATTCACATATGAAAATGTGGTTTCAATTTCAGATCAATTTTTCAGTTACATTTACGTTGGGGGCCATATACTGAACTATAACTTATTTAAAATTTATAAAGTAGCATTCTATACAGAGAAAATAAATTATTATAAATATTCACTTAAATCCATTAATAACTTACCAATAAGACTGACACACTAAATTGTTTTTCCTCTGAGCATCTTTAATTTGTCTGTCTCAACATTAGATATTCAATATTTTAAGCATCAGGCGGTCGTTATATTATTAACAAAATGTTCTCCACTGTAACGGCAACTGAAACAATGATTGTACTCACAATTTATTCCAACACTAGTTTCGTGCCTCGTTGCACCAACTAATAAATAAGAGATCAAATATAATTTAGATAAATATAAATACCAATTTAATTAAATTCTAACAAAAACTAGGTAAATATTTTTCATATATTATGTGAACGGAGATCCCTAAACGCATAAGAGAAGCAAAAAGGAAAAAGCTACAAATGATTTTCCAATGTTATGGAAGTAATAACACTACTAGTAGACGTCTGGCTACTAACAAACATTGGATATTAATAAATAATAAGGATTCCTTTTTAAATTTGCCAGTCAGAAAATAAATATATTATTAAAGTTAGTAAATTCTATAATGGATTCTCATAATAAATTAAAATTTTTGAAAAAGTTATGAAACCATCATTTTTCCTTTAATTTTATTGTACTATATAAATACTTATTATTATATTCATACAGGATCAGTTAAATAGTTAAGAACTGTAGATACAACTTGGTCAAGCATTTGCTCCATCTGTTTGTGACAGCCTTCTCCAGCTGATAATTTATTATATTACATGTAGGATCCAACAATTTGCAATGATCATAGTACATAAGTTCTTAATTCTCTTGCAATTTAAACATAATCAAAGAGTGGCACAGATTCTGTAACATGAAAATATATTTTTGGGTACATTAATATGTATGGAAAGTTTATGGATTATTAGTAGATTATATAGTGACTGTATGATAAGCGTAAAAAATTGGGGGTTATATTGACATCAAAAATTTTCGTAAATTTTCTAAGTCACCGCCCATAGCGCCCCTAAGGCTACACCTCAACCGATTATTGGTTCGTAATATAAAAATATAAGATTCATAACGAAAACAAGTTCATATTCACTCACCTTGGAGACTGGAGTCCCGGTATTTCTGATTGCAGGAACAAAGTGGGACAACCAGAACTCATAATACGTGTCTTTCCTGTGTTTGTGGTATAAACTCAGCCATTTCTCACTCTTTCTCACAATTGGGCATTTTGTGTAAGAAAATCCCCCCGCTTACTAAGACATTAGGTTTACAACTCAAAAGTTTTAGTTTTTTGTGATATATGGACCGAAAATGTATGGAAATCACTTTCACATGTAAGTTCAACACAAAAATAGTAAACACAAACAAGTTTACTAAATACAAATATAACATTATTGTAATTTTGTAATACGACGTAATACTAAGACTAAAATATGGCGGCTATTTTTGACATAATATACTAATTGAAATTTAGTTCCATAAATATTTAATAGACGGCGCTTCAATTTAGCTCTCAGCCGCCATTCCTGCGGGAAGTCTACTTGTCAATGTTAGGTAGTTTGTAGTTTGTACCCCGTGGTAATATTGCAATTTGCGAGCTATCGCGCGCCATGTGTAACATCGTAGACGTCTTGGAGTTGTCATTTTATGATATATTTTTAATTTTGTTTTTTTGTCATATAAACGTCATTTTGTATTTCGATAAATATATTTCATTTTATACTTTCACTAGCTGTTGCACGCAGCTTCGCCCGCGTTAACTTTTAAAATTTGAGGGGTTGACCTTATCACTTAGGGGTATGAAAAATAAATAGTAGCCGATTCTCAGACCTACTGAATACGCATATAAAATTTGGTAAAAATCGGTAAAGCCGTTTCGGAGGAGTACGGTAACTAACATTGTGACATGGAAATTTTATATATTAGATAATATACGATGATTCTAGTTCTTTATCATTTACTTTTACATTTAACATATTTTCATTTTACATTGATGTTATGATGTACAATGTACAGTAAAACACTTTATATAATTATTATTAAGTTTATATTGTTTAATATTATACAATTACTTACATAAATTACTTGCATTTGCAGCTGAATGGGCGCTTATAAGTGCTTCGCTCTTACATAAACCCGACGTCGAATGACGACGGTGTACGGTACCGGTCGCGAAAGCACCGGAGAATCCCTCTCTAGGCTTCCGGGTTCAGGACAGGTACTTGAACCCGGAAACCTGGGCAGCTCCGCGAATTCTTGGGGAATCTGTGCTCAAGACAAAAACTGCCCGGGTCAAACGGAGCAGTCGACAGAAGTTCCCTACCACAATGACCGTGGATTTCTGTAACCTCAGTTGACTTCTTAACATCGTCCACTACCACCTCCAAATGGCGAAGCTGGCCCTCCTATTTTTGTCCGAGACTCAGCTATCCTCTCCAGCTGATACTTCTTATCTCTCCTGTTCGGGGTACAAATGAGAACACTTTTTTGTATCACGGGCTGGAGTTTGCGCGTACGTCAGAGAGGATGTCTGCTCTCATCGCCTTGGTAGTCTTGAAAGTCTTGAAGGGACCTCTCCATCCTCTGGTTGTGCATCGTGCATGACCATCCCCGCGTCTATACCTCCCTATATAGGTCCCACAGCGGTAATGATAAAACCGATCGATTAATGGAGTACATCCAAATGGCTACAGATTCCGTGCTACAACAGATCCCATCCATAGAGATCATGATACTTGGTGATTTCAACGTCCATCACACCAAGTGGCTCGACTTGACTTGGCTCGTTGGACCATTGTCTGATCCGAAGTTCTGTGCCAGTTGCAAGCCCATCACGGCCTCGTTTTCGGGCTGCCGCTGTGTTTGGCACTATAGGTCAGCTGATTGGAATGGGATGCGATCCTTTTCTGCATCCTACCCATGGGGGCGAATTTGCTTCTCGCTGGAAGACCCAGACATCGTTGCCGATTTTGTTGCCGAGATGGCGCTATAAGCCATGGAGCTTTTCATTTCAAGCTCTGCAGTGCCTATAGGCGGCAAATCCCAGCGCTGGTTTGGTCAACTGTGTAAGATTGCTACACGCCATTAGCGGGTAAGCTACCAAGCGTGGGCCAATGGATCGATGTTCCAGGATGTAAAGACCAGCGCATTAAAAAAGGAGTATAACTTTGCCTCTAGGTCCTTCAAAAGGGCTATTGCTGAGGCAAAAGCGGAGCATGTAAACAGAATTGGTGAGACATTGGTTCGACTTCCTTCGGGAGCTCGTGCATTTTGATCGCTCGCCAAGGCTGTTCAAGGGAATTTTTGTAAGCCATCCCCACCATCATATCACATGACTTGTTGGCCCACAACTTTATGGAGATATCCGATCTTCTGGGCTCCCTTTTTGCTTCCAACTCGACTTTGAATGACCAGGAAAAAATACCACCGACGGTCCCTCGGTGACTGGTACCACACCTCAATGTCGGAAATAATTTTCAGGCCGATCTCCGTGCGCAAAGCTCTCTTTTCGGTGGAAATTTATAAGTCGAGTGGGCCTGACGGCATCCCTCGGCTAGTGCTACAAACTTGTGCTTCTGAGTTGGCACCCGTCCTTACCCGTCTTTTCCGATACTCTTATTCATTAGGCGTCGTCTGATGCTCGTAGAAGACCGCTTTGATCCACCCGATCCCTAAGAAAGGGGACCGCTCTGACCCGTTCAACTACAGACCAATAGCTATAGCTTCCTTGTTCTCAAAGATTATGGAAACCATAATTAACTGCCAGCTCCGGCGATATTTGGAGGAGCACCAGCTGACTAGCGATCGCTAATATGGCTTTCAACGGAATCGTTTAGCTGGTGATCTTCTAATATTCCTAACGCGTTGTGGAAGCGTTGGCGGTTAGTTTAGACATAGTGAAGGCTTCCCGAGAAATTATGTAAGTGGATCACCAGTTTTTGGGCATACAGGAACATCAAGGTCGTTGTCGACGGTGCATGCTCGGATCTCAAGTCTGTTAATTCTGGTGTTCCGAAGGGCTGTGTACTATTTTCAACCTTGTTTCTTCTGCATATCAATGATATGCTGCAAACTAGCGGCATTCAGTGTTATGCAGACGACGGCACTGGAGATGCCCTATACACTTGGCCGCTCTAATTTTTCTCGGTAACAAGTCGATGAGTGTCGCAAGAAACTTGTGTTTGAAATCGAGTCTCTGTTGGCCAAAGTTCTTATAAAAAACTAGGCGTGCGGATAGGGCGAAGCAGTAGTTCATGCCTTTACACCGCCCACAATTATACAAGGCGCAGATCCGGCCTCACATGGAATACTGCTCTCACCTCTAGGCTGGACCGCCCCAATATCAGTTTCTTCCATTTGACTGCGTTCAACGCCGTGCGGCTCGAATCGTCGCCGATAGTAAGGTTCAATTAACTTGATTATTTAGCGCTGCGTAGAGATGTTGGATCGCTCTGCATTTTATCGAACACCGACTATCTGGTTGCCCCCTTTTCTATAAAAAAATCTACCGCATCTACCACGGGGAGTTTTATGAGGAATTGTTCGGACTAATACCTGGAGCTGAATTCCTCCACCGGATATTTACCAAATTTCACCCACACCATCTCGATGTTCGAAAACCCACAACAACTCGATTTTACGGCATTTCCTGACTCGCACGACGATTAAATGGAATCCGCTGCCACCTACGTATTTCTGAACCGATACGAAAGGCCGGCAACGCACCTGCTAATCATCTGGTATAGCGGGTGTCTGTGGATATCGCTTTTCACTTACCACTAGGTGAACTTATAAATGAATTTATAAATACATAGTAACAAAAACTTATGCGGGCAAGACATTGAGTAACTCTGCGTAATTCGGTAAGGTGTCTTGATTTCTAGAAGATACAAAATAAATTAGTGTTTCGGTGATATAAAAAATATAACGTCCAGAAAGTTCAACAGATTTAATTAAAGCTATGATGCTGATTGTAAATGGACAAAAAAAAAGGAATTTTTCACCAACCCGACGCCAGCAGACTGCACGGTTGGCGGGGGGCAACCCCCAACTTTTACAAAGCAAAAGTGAGCCAAATGGGCTCACACTAATCCGATGTAGCATTAGGGCCTTCGGGCCCGTTAGCATAGATCCATCCGAAAAAAAAAAAAGATTTTTTCATACGTGCCTTTTTAAAAAGCTAGCCGACATTCCTTTATTTCTATTGCAATCAGATGACGACTCCATTGTTTTATTCTCCTAACATTGTTCCAACCATTGTTTCCTAAAATATAATAAATATTTAAAATAATACCAATTAATACTTATCAGAATAATATATTTTGACACAAGAACACAGAAAGTGAAGTTAAAATTATCTACCTATATTTATAAATTACAAATAAATATTATCATGTAAACTTTAAACCTCTTTTGTGTCATATTTTGACATTTTGCTAACAAACAATTTAGACATTTAATAAAACCATTAAATAAATTCGTGAAATGAACTAGCGAGGAACTGGCACAGACCCGTCGCTGACAATAGTCACGAGGGGACTTGACTGTATTGCGATCCCTTGTAATATTTATTGTTAAGACATTGGACATTATAATTTGATTAAGTGAACTACTGTGTTTCGTTGCTCCAACATTACCCATCGAGTATCGACGCCCACAGCCAAAGAGACAATTAATGATGGACCCTACTGATGACGGCGACGGCCTTCCTCCGTCATAAATAATATGCCTATATTTTCTTCTCGTTTTCTACTTCGTTACTAACTGGTATTAAGTACTAGTCACATATAACATTCATCATCATCATATCATCAATTACATAATACATTTTTATAACCATTTTTACGCATACAATATACGCATTTTGTACATGTACAGTACATACCTTCATATTTTGGTTTCTTTTTTTTAGACTTACTTTATTTCACCATCAACATTTTTATTCTTATTAGTCCTTTTTTTATTCTCCGTTTATTCCTACTTTCGTTTCATATTCCATGGGTTTCACATATACCCTAACTTTATTTATTTCATCATCATCATCATCATTCTCATTAATACTTTATTTATTCTCCATCATTGGGTTTCACATATACCCTTTTCACATAATTCTCATATATTATTTACAATTTTTAACATACTTTGTGGTTCTCATTTAAGTCTTTTTCGACTCCAACATATCTCACGGAGGAAAGCTCGTTCTCACCATGATCGAATGGAAGGATTTTAACACACAATTAGGACAGTCTATTAACTGTCTCCTTATTATTTCTTTTATATTCTCTTTTTTATTTCTTTTATACTCCGTACGAGCTCTAGTTTTAAAATAATCCTCAAACTTTCACGAAAACGTCTCGCGTTTAACATGATCAAGCATTTGGACTATACGTCATAATTATTTGGTTTTTAAGTATTTCCACTCGACGGACGGGTGATCAGACCGTTCATCGAAGGAAGTGTTTTTTTTTTTTACAAAGAATTGTCCATATTTTTGTCAATCCTTATAGAGAGTCATAACCTTCATATTTTATCGATATAATGCGTTTGCAGCCACATTATTCGTAAATCTAAGAACTCTGTTTTTATCATACCTTCCTACTTTTCCTTCATCGTGTCAATCCGGTTGTACATAGTCAATATACGCAATTTTTATCAATAAAGTAATAAGTGTTAAGCTGAACCTAACTGTACCTAAGCTCATGATTTATTTTTACCAATTAATGTGACCTAATGACATTTAATTTAATTAATTTCTAAAATTTTAAAGAACATTCTTATCAATACGAGAAAAATATAAAATATCTACTTATTTTATATCAATGCCTAACAAAGTGCATTAACACAAAAATGTATAACGTTACATTAATAATTATAGTTCATATTACCGATAAAATATACAGGAGCTTTAGAACATTATGATGTGAATATAAAATAACAAATTTTTTATTAATGACAAATAATTATTCTAACCATACTCCAAAAATAAATAACAAAATGTAGGTAAAAATAATTTTAAAATAACATATCAGAATCAGAATATGCCTGAAATATTTTTACATATTTATCTTATAATTTTAAAAATTAATTTATAAATTTATTTTTAAAACCATTTAAATATTAAAACTTTTTCTGACATAGAAAATTTTAATATTAGCTAAATAATTAAAAAAAAATACCTATTATTTGATTAACTCAATAACTTTTTCTGTTAGGCAGCTTACGTTTTCTCCGATATCTCCCGGCACCTTTCTTCTTAACCTCTTCAACTCCAACACCACCATTCCAAGGACACCAACATCTCCCGGCGCCTTTCCTCTGGATCCCTTGGACACCAACAACTCCCGGCGCCAATTTTATTTCTTCTAAATATCATCATTTTTTTTTCTTCTGTTCATGTCTTTATTTAAATTGATGTAACTTTAAAATATGTCTTCTTTATTCTTCAAGTGAGGCCTTTTTATTTAAACATTACTTTTATTTCAATATTATTTTCTTCTGATCATCCTTATTTTATTTTACATTATTTTAATTGTATTTTTATTTTAATTGTCATCTATATTTTTCTTGCTTCAATTTTATTTCTTATTTTTGTTTTAATATTCTTGATTCTTCGTCATTTGTCATTGCTATTTTTATTTAATTTAATTTATATTTTCATAATAATATATATTTTTATTCTATTGATTATTTATTTAATCTTCGGCTCAGCGCTGCCGCGAGGCAGCACTGGCAGGGTCGCCATGTAATATAGGGATGCGTGCGGAAGACTCGGGTGCCGAGATGATTCTCTTTATTAATATAAACGTTAACTTATATACTAATACATACATATAAGGGCACTACACACCCTTAAGAAATATTCGAAAGAGGGACGCGCCCCGCAGGTGGCGCGGTTCATCGCGCGCGCTGCTCGGGAGAGCAGAATTTGGACTAGTCAAATCCGATACGGTCGACGAATCTTTTACGGTTGAAATTAACCCTTCATCGGGAGGGCCAGCCCCTAAATGCCGGCGATGCATCTGTCTACGTGTATGGCTATGAGATGTAAGAAGTGTGTTTCCGTAAAAGAACGTTGTCTGATGTTTTCTAACATCAGACAACGTTCTTTTATTTTATAAGATAGACGACACAATATGCAGATCGCATTCCTCCGAGCTAAATAAAATATTGTAAAATTTCTAAATTAAAATTTATTAACTGTGACAATCGCAGTTGAAAGTTAAGCTAATTTAGTCGTGGGTAATTATTTAGCACCGGATTGTCTTATCGGTTTCCTCGGTTTTGGCCTTGTTAAGCCACGATTTGTGTTATCTTGTTGTTGAACATGTTTGTTGATAATATTAATAGTACACTAATTATTATTATTTAATAATAACATTTGCTAGGGGTCTAGGATGAAGGTTAGCTTCAAAGATGAAATAATATTATCTTTTACGTATGAAATACATGTCTCTTTTTTACTTTCTTTCTTAGCAGATACAATGAGTAAGTTGTAAGTTGCCTACCGCCTACTTATTTGGATAGTTACTGGTAGCTAATATAGGTATAATAAATAAATAACTTTATTTGTAAATACTTCATTTGTAAAAGAGGTTTAGTTTTCTATTTGCGTCTTTTGATGTATTAGTTTAAAAACGTATGCGCTTTAAAGAAGCTGTAGGTATGTGTTAAAGTATCGTAGCTACTCTTTATCTAGAATACTTTTGGTATTCCAATCCGACGCCAGTAGGCCGTGTGGTCGATGACTACACGGTGGCCGGGGGGCAACCCCACTTTTACTAACCATAAGTGAGCCAAATCAGCTCACACTAATCCGATGTGGCATTAGGGCCGTTAGCATCATAGATCATTCCGAAAAGAAAACTTTTGGTATTTTGCAAAGAAGACAGAACATGTATACTGAATATACTGCGTTTTTTCTTGTAATTTCTAGCACTGTGAGTTACGAACTTGCGTCTTAATCTTATAGAGCGCATGAACGAGATACCCGAATAAGTAAGACTAGATTCAAAACAGTTATGGGCGAATTTCACCACTTACAATGATCCTACGTATCGGTTTGACTATCGCTACTGCGAAAATTAAAATCTATGTAGGTAATCCTTTAAAATCCCTTGTAAAATTAAAATTTTCGGCGTGCATATCCTACGAGCTATCCCACGAGTACTACTACACTACGTACCTGGCAGGATGATGAAGGAGAAGGATATGAAGACGGAGCCCCAGGCGATGGCGGCAGCTCTCTTGGTGGCGGTGTGCATCTCTCCCAGGTACGCGTACACCGTCGCACTGGAAGCTGACACCCTAAAAACAGAACATTCTTTTATATGTTTTATGTCATTCTTATATCCAACTGATAGACAAACTGACAGACGTGCCACCTGATGGTAAGTGTTCGACGTCGTCCATGAACAAAAACTAGTTTACCTGGAACTAGCCCAGGCAAATTATTTGTGTCTATCCTAAGATATAAGATGTTAAGTGCCTGTGCCAGTAATTACATTACCTGTCTTGCCTTTCTCTCCGAAACACAGCAAAGCTGTCTCACAAGAGAAACAGCCCCTGCAGCCGGGAGCGGCCCATCCCTCAAACCGGTTTTATGATTGTTTTGATAATAACACCAGTTTTAGTGTAGTGTTTTCAACTGTGTATCTGTGCTATCATCATCATCATCAGCATTTATCCGTCACTGCTGAACATAGGACTCCCTCAAAGAACTCGCCACTCGCATCCAACACAGTGGAGGCCGTATTTCGGTAGACAAAGTGTTAGTCAGCCATTAACCATCCCCACCCCCCCGTGGGAAGACGATCCCCACCATGGTTCAGGCCTTGACGTGGCGGTAGGGCTCAGTAGCCTAGGGTGAGCCGCTGCGCCTTGGGCGAAGCTAATTGAGCCAAGGGGGCTCTTTGTACTCCTCTTATAAGAAGAGGGGATAAAAGAGCAGGGGGCAAGGGGCGAGGGCGGGAACCTCACCCCGGGACGTTGGGAGGGATTGTTCTGTGGTGCGTGACAAACCCTCTGTGGAGGTGGCGTCGGTCCCTTGGGGACTGACTAGCCATCGAGGTGCCCTGTTTGCTCATTAGATCCGAGGCACCTCACCAAAGGCGGCATTGGTGGCACTCGCCGGGTTTTAGTGGGTAGAGCTGCGCAGCGAGTCGCATATATAGCAGGGAAATCACAGTATCACAAACCCGAATAACGTAACCGATAACGTCTTCTTACGACGATAACGATAGTTGGAATCGTTTTAGAGGTGTTATTGAATAAATCAAACAAAATTTTCTGGTAAAAGGTTAAAGTTGTAGAGATAATGATCTGGAATAACTTTGGTTATCATAATGATAATTAACAGTCCGTATGTGACGTTAGCTCGGTCGGGTAACATTGTAAAATAAATGCGAATGTTTGTGCCTAAAAACTTATTATACCTACGTTAATTAATATGCACATATTCATTCATAACAAAAAAGTCATGGTGGAATTCAAACATATTTTCTTTGGAGGCTGTAGACTTACATGCATCCCGTGAGGAACCTGAGGACGGCCAACATCCAGACGTTGGTGGAGAAAGATGAGGCGAAGGAGAAGCCGGCAGATGCTACCATGGCAGGCAGCATCACCGCCCGCCGCCCGTACTTGTCGCCCAGGTAGCCCCACAGGAATGACGTGCTCACTATGCCTAAAATAAATAATATATTAATACAAGCTGTTGCCCGCAGCTTCGCCCGCGTTAGCTTAGATTTACAGCCATATTGTTATCGTAAAAACATAAAAACATATTTTTATCTAAAATATATAAAAAATATGGAGTGGACCACCCTCAACATTTAGGGGTATGAAACTATTTTTCATGTTGACCGATTCTCAGACCTACCCGATATGCACACAAAATTTCATGAGAATCGGTCGAGCCATTTCGGAGGAGTTTGGTAATAAACACCGCGACACGACAATTTTGTGTTTTCTCGCAGACGTACCTTATTTTATTATTGAAATAGATCTTCTTCGAGATAAAATTTGACTTCTTGCCACTTATGACGTGAAAAGGTAACAAAAAACAGAGGCTTTCTATGTTAACTGAGGCAACTAATTCATGCTTTGTCTTTCTTTAGCGTAGGATTCATATATCCCCACCATGGTTTTAGCCTTAACGTGGCGGTGGGGCTCAGTAGCCTAGGGTGTGGCCAGCACCTTGGACGAAGCAAATTGACCCGAGGGAGGTGCTCTTTTTTTATATCTATGGACGCTTTCACACCACGTCAATCTGGTCCCGTGGTAAGTTCTCGAAGAACTTGTGTTACGGGTACCAGACAACGGAAATATATTTAATAATTTTATACTATACATATATTTAAGATTTTTATTATATAATACACATATTTAATACACATCCATGACCCAGGAACACAGAAAATATTTTTGTTCCCTGGCGGGATTCGAACCCGCAACCTCCGGCTTGAACGCCAACGCGCTTATCATTGAGCCACAGAGGTCGTCTTTGCACCCCTCCTATAAGAAGAGGGGACAAAAGAGTACCGGGACAAGGGCGAGGATAGGAACCTCATCCCATTGTACTGTTCCGACGTTGGGAGAGTTGTTTTGTGACTGACTAGCCTTAGAGGTGGCCTGTTTGCTCATTAGATCCGGGGCACCTCACCAAAGGCGGCATTGGTAGCACTCGCCAGGTTTTTGTGGGTAGAGCTGCGTCCACCTTACCTCCTTTCGGGCGCAGCGAGTCCCGCATACCTGGGGAGACCCACTTCCCAGCGGGATGCCTCAGAGCATTTCCCGGCGCAAAAAAAGGGTTCATATATCCGCAATGGACTAGCCATAATGAACTATAGAACTATACATCTCAACGGATACGTTCCTAGTATGATCGGCCATTGTTTCACAGATATTAAGTCGTATTTGTGTATTATACTATATTTATCATATTTATTTATTGTTCTATTTGTTTGGTTTTATCTATCGCTATAAAAAGGGAAATGCTCGTGATAAAGCGGTTGAAAGTGCTTTGACATACCATTTGTAATGTCACTCTTATTATTTATTTTATTTATTTGTCTACAGTATAACTATATAATAATGTATATAGGTGATTTATAAATGTGATTGTTTGTCTTCATTTTACGCCGCAACTGCCAAACGAGCAGATATTATGCTTGGAAGATATTTAGTGGATACAAATCATATTTCCGAGGAAAAGTTAAATGTTCAAAGTTCCAGGGGCAAATACGATCCCCATCAGTGTTCAAGCCTTATCGTGGCGATGGGACTCAGTAGCCTAAGGTAAACCCAGCACCTTGGCCAAAGCAAATTGAGCCGAGGCAGCTGATCTTTGTACCCCTCTTATAAGAAGAGGGGACAAAAGAGCAGGGGGACAAGGGGCGAGGATGGGAACCTCATCCCTTGGCAATGTCCCGACGTTGAGAGGGGTTATTCTGTGGTGGGGGACGACCCCTCTGTGGAGTTGGTGTCGTCCCTTGAGGTTTGGTCATTAGACCCGGGGCACCTCACCAAAGGCGGCATTGGCGGCACTCGCCGGGTTTTAGTGGGTAGAGCTGCGTCCATCTTACCACTTTTCGGGCGCAACGAGTCCGACATACCCGCCTGGGGAGACCCACTCCCCTGCGTAATGTCTCAGAGCATTTCCCGGCGTAAAAGAAATAAAGGTAAGTGTGCACAGGCCGTCGAGCATATAACCGGAATAGAGCGGTTATGTTCGGTGGAATTTATTTTCATTGTGCTGCGACGCTGCACCGGTTCTGCGCTCTGATCTACCATCTGGTCAACCATATATCAATGGCCAACTGATGCCCTTTAATAGATGGTTGGCCAAGGGGACTTACAGATCACTGGTTGATTGAATTTCTATTACGTCAGTGACAAACCACTGACCAGTTTCGGAATATTATGGCCCACATTACTACTGTATCCGGTTATAATATACCTACTCAATAGCACAGGCTGATCAATTATTTTAATAGTTCATTAATTGTATACGAGTGAACGAGGAGCACCCTTGAAATTGCCGTTTTGTATGAAAAAATTTAAACTATTTTTTTTTATGTAATCAATGCATCTTTGCCAACGCAGTGGCAGGTTATTGTTGCCCTTCTTAAAGAAATCAGCTGGATGGGAGGCAACAAATTCTTCAAAGGCATTTTGTACTGCCTCTCAGGTATTAAATTTTTTTCATAGGTGCTGAACCAGGATCCAACCAACTTGCTGAGCGTTTGGGTTATCAAACAGAATCCATTTTTCATCAAATCAATGTTCAAAATTCCTTAATTTGTTTGTCTGTTGAGCAGTGCAAGGCACGTCTGGATGCGTACTTCGCGCTGGCGATCATTGAGTTCTTGGGGCACCCATTTGTCAAGCTTTTTTACCTTGCCAATTTGACGCAAATGGACCAATATTGTTTTGACGATAACGTCGCAAGCTGCTGCTAATTCAGCCGTAGATTGTGTATCATCATCATCAGCTTCCACAATCGCCTTTATTCGTCATTGTCGACCACAGTCTTCGGACGACCGCGAGGTTCATTTTTCAGGCCGAAATTTCCAGAACGGAAGCGAGCAAACCAATAACAGGTGGTGCGTTGGTTTGTAGTGTTAGCTCCGTAAACGTCGTTAATGTTGCGTGCCGCTTGTGCCACGCTGCTGCCACGACGGTTTTCTTTTTTTTTTGTCAGTGTCAGTGGATAGGCAAACTGGTAAACGACCCACCTGATGGTAAGTGGTCGACGTAGCCCATGAACATAAACTAGTTTATCTGGAACGAGCCCATGCAACTCATCTATGTGTTGCCTATCCTGCGACTGCGAAAGTATTAAGTCTCGGTGCCAGTAATTACACTGCCTGTCTTACCCTTCTCTCCGAAACACAGCAAAGCTGTTTCACGGGAGAAACAAGCAAGATGGTGGTACCCATGCAGCCGGGAGCGCGGCACAGCGCTTCCCTCCCACCGGTAACTTATATTCCATAATTACTCGAATTTTTAACGTATCCATGATGACGAAAAAGATTGAAATGCGATGAAAATGTAACACTAATCAATAAACAAATGACTACTTTTGTAAAAAGAATTCCATATTATTAAAATAAAATAAATTTGAAATTAGAATTCTTAGCCAAACAAAAATTATTTTGATTTGAAATTCATAGGTAAACCCTATTATTATTAAACATTTTTTATTACCTTAGGCAACCATTTTCACTAACAAGATCGTGAGTGGTCAGCGTCACCCATGTAGATAGTTCACGTTGCCTATCCCGAGACAAGATGGTAATTCGACACCGATCGCTAATTATGCTGCATGCCTTGCCCATTTTTGCCGCAAAACTGTTTCGTGGAAGAAAATACGTTATCATGATGATACCTGTGACTGCAGCCGCGGTAACGAGCCCCTTGTCTTGGTTAGACAGCCGCAGCTCGCACTCGGCGGCGGTGATGACGTACGACATGCCCACCGACTCCATGGACACGTTGAGGAGGATCATGCCGCAGGTCAGCAGCACCAGGTGGTTGAACATGCCATGACCTGTAAGTATTACTTGTATAAGTTCCATGGAGGACGTTGGAAGCGTATTACATGCCGAAATCAATAGATGTTTTTGATACGAAGGGTATTTAAGGGTGCGTAAAATTCGCCCACCTACGTTCAGTAAAAAGTGAACCGGTGTTGTTTACCGGTGGAAGAGTTGCGCTGTGCCGCACTCCCTACCACGACCCTGCTTGTTTCTTCATCAAATAGTTCTTTTAGGACAGGCAGTGTAATTGCTGTCACTGTGACATCTTATGTGTCAGGATAAGCAACACATCAATGAGTTACCTTGTTTTTTTTTCCTTTGTTTGTGGGACTCGCTGCGTCCGAAAGCTGGTAAGTGTACCCACTAAAACCTGGCGATTGCCACCAATGCCACCTTTGGTGAGGTGCCCCGGATCTAATAAACAAACAGAGCATCTCGACGGCTAGTCAGTCCCCTATGGGACCGACGCCACCTCCACAGAGGGGTTGCCCGCACCACAGAATAACCCCTCCTAACGTCGGGACATTACAATGGGATGAGGTACCCATCCTCACCCCTTGCCCTCTGCTCTTTTGTCCCCTCTTCTTATAAGAGGGCTACAAAGAGCCCCCTCGGCTCAATTAGCTTCGCCCAAGGTGCTGGGCTCACCCTAGGCTACTAAGCCCCACCGCCACGCCAAGGCCTGAACCATGGTGGGGATCAATGGAGTTGCCTGAGCTCGTTCCAGGTAAACTGGTTTATGCTCATGGGCGACGTCGACCACTCACCATCAGGTGGCACGTCTACCAGTTTGCCTATGCAACTAACATTAAAAGGTACAATGCTTGGGGAAGCGGTACATAATGGCATATAATATGTCAAACATGTGGATAATCCAGATTACAGTGGTGTATGGGTTTTGTTCAATATGTTTCTTGATACGTGTACGCATCACTTCTTTTATAACAACCTAAAAAAAACGAGGTATTCAATTTGACTGTATTTTTTTTTCTGTTACCATATTTTTTTTATCTGCGCCGATTTTGTTGATTTTTTTTTCGGAATGATTTATGCCAACGACCCAAAGGCCCTAATGGTACATCAAATTAGCGTGAGCCGATTTGGCTCACTTTTCTTTGTTAAAGTGGGGGGTTTCCCGCCGCCAACCGTGTAGTCTGCGACCGTACGGCCTCCTGGCGTCGGGTTGAGATTTTGATGATTATTGCTTCTCAAGTACCCATTCAAATTTGACTAATGGGTTTTGAGTCATTAACAATGAGTATTTATTTGACTGAGATCACATTGTCGATTTTCTCATTTCATTAATTGTCGTTAATGTCGATTCCATTCATTCAATTTTAATTCACATCAAGAAAGTGTTTCCTTTTCTTTTCGGAATGATCTATGCTTACGGCCCAGAGGCCTTAATGCTACATCGGATTAGTGTGAGCCGATTTGGCTCAATTTGGTTTGATAAAGGGACCCCCCTTTAACAAACCAACCCTCCGCCAACCGTGTAGTCTGCGACCGCACGGCCTCCTGGCGTCGAGTTTGATCAAGAAAATGTTATCATACTTAAAGTTATACTAAACTAAAGTATCACATAAATTATTATTACAAGTCGTTGAAACAGGTTAAATTATTTTTTGTAGCACAGGAGGGCAAACGAGCAGTCGAAGCCGTTTGGCGACTATCGATACACATCCGCACAACCAGAGATTATCCAGATTTGTTGCCCTCCTTTTCCCTATCCCCCCAATGGGCCACCGGAAATTCACAAACCGTACGAAACGTGACAGCATAGCTGTCACTGGTCTCCGGCATTGTTAATTTATTCGTGCATAGGTATAACTTACAATGACAAAAAAGGTTATATTGCCGTGGTGTAGCATGCAGTCTATCAATAAATCAATTTAAAGAATGAATAAGTTAATAAAGCAATAATTATAATTGACAACAATACACCGCGTTAACCTAGTAACGTGATTGATTTGAACAATGTTGCCAAGAAGAAGAAGATTGACGCTTTGACGTTTTGTAAGTTAATATATTTTATTTTATCGTTGATCAGCTTTCTTGGCGAAAGTAAGAGAAGGAAGAGTTGAATTATTGGAGAAAGAATATTTTTTTATGTTAGTTGGATAGGCAAACTGGCAAACGTGCCACCTGATGGTAAGTGGTGGACGTCGCCCATGAACATAAACTAGTTTACTTGGATCGAGTCAGTTCAATTATTTGAGACGTGAGATGTCGTTTCAAATAGACAAATCTAAGTTATATCAAAAATTGTTCGAAAATTATCGTAATATTATAGACTAGCTGTTGGACGCAGCTTCGCCCGCGCTAACTTACTTAACTATTAATCACAGCGTCATGTTGCCTTCCTCGATAAATGGGCTATCTAACACTGAAATATTTTTTCAAATCGGACCAGTAGTTCCTGAGATTAGCGCGTTCAAACAAACAAACTCTTCAGCTTTATAATAATAGTAAGTAAAGATTATAATAATTGTACAACAGATTTGTACCTTATAATTGAGGTATGCTACGTACCAGCTCCCCACCATGGTTCAAGCTTTGTCGTGGCGGTGGGGCTCAGTAGCCTAAGGTGAATCCAGCATCTTGGGCGAAGCAAATTGAGCCGAGGGAGCTGTTCTTTGTACCCCTCTTAAAAGAAGAGGGGACAAAAGAGCAGGGGAACAGGCCATATACCCTAATATTAAACACGATTATAAGCTGTTATACGTATTGAAAAGCCTAAATTTAGTTCGCCAGGTGTGACCTCATAAAGTACTTTTATATCCTTACTTCCGTACTAATATTATAAATGTGAAAGCGTGGATGTTTGTTACGCTTTCACGCGAAAACTACTAACCGATCATCATGAAACTTTGTACACATATTCTTGGAGGTATTAGAAGTAACATAGGATACTTTTTATAAAAAAAAACTAAAATCTTAACCTGCGCAGACGAAGTTGCGGTCACCAACTAGTAAAAGATAAATATAATTAAACAACTTTTACGGATTTTATCGCGGTATAATAATATGTTTACATTCCCGACGTTTCAGATACTTTACAGCAACCAAGCGTGATGGCTATCACAAACTGAAAAACTAGAGCAGGGTTCCCCACCTTTTTTCTTTTGTCGAGGTTTCTCTAGGAATTAAATTTACATTAATTACAAAAGTAATGAATTGATCAAGACTGAATGATTGTTGATAATTAGCGCTAGCATGATAATTAAGCCATGATAACAATTAAGTTTTTAAAACGTGTCTCTATTTCATGTTTAAAAAATTCCCCTTCGAAAATGCGGAGATAAAGCAAAGATGTTATCTTTACTCCGGTAGTTTTTACTATAATTAGTCAAGAGCATAACCTCCCAAATCATTTAATTAAAGGAGCCTCAAAAAACTTTTGCAGGTCCATTAAAAATCTACTAATTCTACCAAAGATTTATAAAGTCTGATTGCTATACAATTGGTTGCTTTTAAGATACCAGGAGGTGGTCATGCTGAAGATTACACGCTTATTTGTCAGTTGATTAAAAATACTATGCTTACCCCTTTTTTTCTTTTGTACCGGGAAATGCTATTAGGCATCCCGCGAGGGAAGGTGTACTCCCCAGACAGGTATGTGGGACTCGCTGCACCCGAAAGATGGCAAGGTGGACGCAGCTCAACCCACTAAAACCCAGCGAGTGCCACCAATGCCGCCAAGGGCATCTCGATGCCAAGTCAGTCCCTCAAGGAACCGACGCCACCTCCACAGAACAACCCCTCCCAACCTCGGGACAGCGTGGGTGAGGTTCCCATCCTCGCTCTCTGTTATCCTCGCTCCTCCTACTTTTTTGTCCCCTCTTCTTATAAGAAGGGTACAAAGAGCACCCCTTCGGTTCACTTGGCTTCGCCCAAGGTACTGGGTTCACCTTAGGCTAGTGAGCCCCATGGCCACGACAAGGCTTGAACCGTGGTGGGGCGGGTACCACCATCCTGCTTATCTCTCATGTGTAACAGCTGTGCTGTGTTTCAGAGAGAAGGCCGAGACAGGCAGTATAATTACTAGTACCAAGACTTAGCATCTTACATTTCAGGATAGGCAACACATAAAAGAGTTGCCTTTTTTTGATACCGCAGGGAAAACCATTATGAATGTAGCCAGGATCTTCGGATAGATCCTGACTCTATGTGGGACTCGCACCTGCGACAGGGTAGGACACTGCCAGCAGTGTCCTACCCTTAAACTAAAACCACTGCGAGCGCCTTCAGCCGCTTTTTGACGGTTCCAGATCTGCAGACATCAGGATTACCTCAGCGACAGGCTGGCCCGGGCGAAGGCCAGACTACTCCTTGTAAAGGGGACTGCCCAGCCGCTACTAAGCAGTCCCCACAACGTCGTGTTATTTGGCGCTTCCGACGCACTCGCGTTCGTCGCCCGTGAGGACATAAATCAGTTGCCCGGGCTAGTTCCAGGTAAACCAGTTTATGTTCATGGGCAACGTCGATCACTTACCATCAGGTGGCACGTCTCCCAGTTTCCTATCCAACTAACATAAAAAACTATCATTTATTGTATTTTATTTCTGCGATATGCAGTGTTTGTACACCTTTACATTTTTATGAATTAGTAGCTAACCGCGACTAAAGTGTGATAAAATCCGTAAAAATGTGAAACCATAAGGAAAGTTAACGATCCATAAACATAATGGTTGGTACTGGACCCTCAGCTCCACCATAATTGCTTAGTGATGTGAATTTCGCCTGTTTCCTCAGTATTAACATTACACCTTGACATCCTTTGAGAGGCTTCGTGTTCTCAAATGTCATACTGTAGTCAATAGCGCGTTAGTGTTACAAATTAACGTCTTATACCATTACTAAAATATTTAGGACGTGTTTAATACCACTTATACAGAGGCGTTGTAAGCTTAAGTTAGTTGTTTTTATATTTTTGACGTGACAACGTCTTAAATTAGGTTGCGGCTGGGAGTCACTTATGAAAAAGTGTAACGCTTGGTAACGTTACGATGAGTCACCGAAACGATGTCACGTAAAATCTTCGCCCGTAAAACCGACTTTACAGGCAACCATTTTTTACAAACAATATATTCAAATTCATATTATTTCCGAAGCATGTTACAATTTTAGATGTTTGACCGCATGCATTACCGTTTCAGTAGCGTGCAAATACATAAATATAAAATACATAAAGTTATATTATTATTAATAAAACTTTATGTAGGCTATTTAATTACTACCTACCTACGTACTTTATATTTTACTTACAAATTATTTCATTTATAATTTTAAAAATCAATATCAAGATTATATAGGTACAATTAATTTTAACAAATTGATGTTCATATAATGTTATATTAGTAATTCATTTATTCTGCCTTATGTCATAAATAATAAAAAAATAGATTCATTAATTTACGATTCGTTTACATTGTCAAGTACATACTCGTAACATTATAAAACTTGTCAATAGAATAATAATCTATGGACGCTTTCACACCACGACAATCTGGTCCCGTGGTAAGTTCTCGAAGAACTTGTGTTACGGGATAATTACCAGATAACGGAAATATATTTAATACTTTTATACTGTACAAATATATCATATTTAATACACATCCATGACCCAGGAACACAGAAAATATTTTTGTTCCCTGGCGGGATTCGAACCCGCAACCACCGGCTTGAGCGCCAACGGGCTTACCACTGAGCCACAGAGGTCGTGTGAATAAATACAGCCTTCTATTCTTAATTTCTTACAGCCATTCTGCAGTAAGTATATAAGTAATAATAGGTACCTTCCCAATACTGTGGATTCCCCAAGATATGCATCAAAATCCCTTCTATAGTAGGTATATTATTTTTTATGGCCATAATATTAGTAAGTAATAAAAGTTAATAAGGATATATTTCTGATATAAATCCGCAAGTGATGGATTTTTCGTTAATTTTTTTGGAAATTAAAAATTTAAAGGCCATCATCAAAAAATCTATTGATCGATAATGGCTTAAAAACAACCTATCAAATTATCTAGATCTAGAGATTATAATAATGTTGATATAATCCCTATTGTGTCACCAAACGAGTGTGACAGTCCTCACATGAAGACTACGAAAAGTTCTACCTAAAAGACTTCTTTCACCAAAAAAGATGAGAAAGTACTACCATCTTTATTTTGACGATTATTTATCAAACCAAGTACTTCTGGGAACCCAAATGTTATCGAGTAATCTGATATAACTCTTGTAGAATAATACTTTAGTCCCTCGCGGGCACTGCTGACGTAAGCAACATGTGAGAATTCCAGTAAATATATTACTCAATCCGTTGAGCTTGAATTATTTCTTATTTTATAATGCCTGAAAAATATTTATTTATTTTGGAAAAACAGCAGTTGCTATATCATTACAATTTTCACATCAAAACTTAACTAAAATGAGCTTAAATTCACAGCAATGTCACAACGCATTGTTACGATTTATGTGGTATTAAAAAAACTACTCACTAGATCTCGTTCAAACCAATTTTCGGTGGAAGTTTAAATGGTAATGTACATTATATATTTTTTTAGTTTTATCATTCTCTTATTTTAGAAGTTATAGGGGGGGGGACATATTTTACCACTTTGGAGGTGTTAATGAATATGTCTAATATTGAAATCCCTTAACCACGACATAATATTTCGTTCTATCGGATAAACAAGGTTGTAACCAAAATTATTTAAAACGGGATATTTACCATGTTTTTCACTTTTATTTCGCGGAGCTCGATATTTAGAATAGAATAGAATAGACATTATCTACGAATATATTATGTAATGTGAAATCTACATGGTAAATATCCCGTTTTAAATAATTTTGGTAATGAAAATAACCACGTTAACTTAAAATCATATAGAGATTGTAACCATTTTAGTAAAGTACCGCAAATACAATATAATTTTAATTTTGTCAGCAATACTTAGTGACAAACTCTGTTGAACGTTTTGGCAAAGTCCATGCAGACAGCATTTATTTGGATGTCTTTATCAACTACGCTAATATATCATCTTCAAAACCATTTTTATTAACAAGAATTACTTTTGCATTTTTCCGAACGTGAAGAATAAGGATTTCTCAATAATAGGAAACAAATGTAAGCTTAAAGATACTTCTTGAAATAAAAAATGACAGGAATCCATCTGTTCCTGCACCTTTGTGCAGGTTTTCAAATATTTCATACGCTATTTTGTGTAATATGAATTTTCCCAATACTGTTAGAATCACTAATGTCTTTGACATAGATTATTAATCAACATAACATATCAACATAATTCATCAATTGAATAGAAACAGACAATGTTGATTTAAAAACAAGGATATTTATGACGAATTTATGACAATATTCTTGGGGCATTTTATTGACCACTTAAAGTAGGTTTAACTTAAAATTAAGCAGAACAATGTTTTCTTTTATTTACACGAAAACATTATATACATGTACTTCTTTTACGTGGAAAAAATCTATATGCACTAGAGTCGAATTCTAAATCCAAATTGGAAAACCTAAACCATGATTAAAAAAGTAGTTTGATGACAATAAGTGTGATCATTATAGCACAAAAAATAATAAGAGTATCACGCGTAAATAAAAAGAAACAACAAAACAAAGCTGCTCTATATTGTGTCATAACCAGTTTGAGGGTCTACGGGCTCTCTAAAAAACATCGCATATAAAATGACGTCACGCGATCGCATTAAGCACGCCATCGTCGTCGTGATTGGTCACTTTTGGATGTGTGACGTCACTTTATGATGCTACGATGTCATTGACTTTTTAATTTCATGCCTAGGACCTAAGTAGAGTTGTATAATTAATATTTGTTCAGATGATGATGATTTATTAACATTAACAATGTAATTGAAGTTTTTTGGAAGGATGCTGTATACAGCATCCTCCCAGAGCTCATTACTTATGATTTTATTTTTTATTTTTATAAGAGGGGCCAAACGGACAGTCGGTTTACCTGATAGTAAGTGAAAGCGACATCCACTGCTTCCCGCTACACCAGAGGGTTAGCAGGTGCGTTGCCGGCTTTTCAAATAGGAGTATGCTCTTTTCTTGAAGGTCCCTAAGTCGTATCGGTTCGGAAACACCGTAGCTGCTGATTTCATATATTTTGTCGTGCGAGGCAGGAAATGCCGTAAAAATCTAGTTGTTATTGATTTCCGAACATCAAGATGGTGAAGGTTAAATTTGTAGCTTTTACGCGATGTCCGGTGGTGGAATTCTGCTGCAGGTATTAGTCCGAACAATTGCTCAGAACACTCCCCATGGTAGATGCGGTAGAAGATGCAGAGCATCTTATATTATTACATCTTATCTTATTTTTTTAGATGAATTATATATAAATTGAGATGCTTAAGGCAAAGTGAGCAAACTGTAAGGCTGACCGGGAATAAAGCACTCCTCCTTTCCCATTGTAAGGCGTGCAATATGTCCTAAATATTTATTATAATATGTACACTTATCAAATATTTAAAATATATGTATAAATAAAGGCCAAAGGCTTTTTAAAGGCCAACAATTCTAAGTGGTCGCAAGTATATTTAGAACTAATACTTAGACACAAACACTAAGAAAATTCTTGGAATCTCGACCGCATACCGTTATTTGACCACAATGTGAAACCTGGGCCCTATGTCCATCATGAATATTTAAAAGAAATTGGAGTCGGCAACAAACCGGCTTGTTCTCTACATGTTACATATTACAATAAAATGAATGAAATTTTAATATTCATTATTAACCAGCCTAAATGAAAATAGGAAAGAAATACCTGTCAATTTAAATGCATCTTCAAATGCGATTTCGTTTTGCTTTTCCGAATTTTCCACGTCGAATTTCTGTGTCTCTGTAAATTTTTCTCCATTCCTTTTCGCTGAAATAAACGATCTTACTTCGTTCAGTCTTTCACTACTTCCAAAATCATTACCGTTATCATCGTTGTCGGACAACATGTTTGCTATTCACTTAGATATAATTAATATTAATTTAAAATATCATTATTATTACACAATAACAGGTCTATATAGATATATTTTAATAATTCGCGTATTGTAACGTGGTTCGGTCGCGCCACATGGCGTGTGCGCACCGCTAGAGTCTTGAACTGACTAAAAATATATACTGGAAAGCGGGATCTATAAAGAGCTGTGTGAATGAAGAATTCATTCATATAATGTTGGAAATAGAACATGGTTTAGTAATGTTAATAGAAGTGTAGTTTCAATTAGTGCAAGTGTAAGATGTTTAAATATTGGTTAATTTAACAAGGATTTTATTTAGAGTTTAGACAATTTTATTAAAATCGCATATTGTTTTTTTTTTTAAATATTTTGTAATGAACTTTTACAGAATTTATGGTAATTTGTTAGGATTTTAGGCGTCCTAATCTCCCTTGATGCCGCACACCGCAGTAACCATGTATTGTAATGTAGCTGAAACATCGGGCGTGTAAAATTAATAAACCATTGTTTGTAGAGTTGTTTCAAATTGAAAATTA
This sequence comes from Helleia helle, assembly GCA_963853865.1. Taxonomy (NCBI): domain Eukaryota; kingdom Metazoa; phylum Arthropoda; class Insecta; order Lepidoptera; family Lycaenidae; genus Helleia; species Helleia helle. The sequence continues at coordinate 18,831,533 of OY971416.1, read as the reverse complement.
TTTTATAATCGAAAACACCATGATACACTGTATTAAAATTCTCTGAATGTAAATATAAATTTATAACGTATTTTGGCCGTCTTGATGTTCATTGAAAGAGACCTATGACATCCAGCAGTGACTTGAGACTTATTTTCGGATGTGGTCCATTTGGAACGGTTATGTTACGTATTGATTTTGCACCAAATATGTACTTATGTTCTTTAAAAAGGCTTGAGATATTTATATCAATTTTTAATTTTCTTATTTTCAAGTAAACAAAACATTCGCAATAAATATTTTTCAAATAAAAATTAACCTTAAAATTAGACACTTTTTAAGTTGTAGCAACTCTGTAGGTGTACGTTTACGCGTTATATGACCTTTTCTAGTGTATTTAGGTTACTATCACAGCGGCTAAGACTGTGATTATACTTAGGTTTCATTTATCACGCCCTTATCTATACCTACATTAAACGTTGTGCTTATAAACTGGTAAATGAAAGATTGATGTACGAATTTTCGTTTTAAGGAAAAATCACACCGAAGCGATGTCTATCATGATTTTTTTTATAACATAGGAGGCCAAAGGAGCAGTCGAAGCCTTTTGGTGACTATCGACCCCACATCCGCACATCCGGAGATATACATGCGTTGCCCTCCTATTCAAACCCCCCCCAATGGTCCACCGGAAACTCATTAACCGCACGAAACGCGACGGCATAGTTGTCACTTTACGCCGAAATTATGTGAGCGAGAGGTACCTTGGTCGTGCCGTGGCCGGCCTAATTCGATTGCAAAGCAGCATGGCACTACCTTTTATATAAAACTAGAAAAGATACTCAAGGCAACTATAACTTTGAATACATTTTGCAAGCCATATATCTGTATGGGTAGCTTCTTTTTTTTAAATCGCAGGGAAACCCTTATGGATGCAGCCAGGATCTTCGGGTAGATTCTGACCTAATGTGGTACGAGGCCTGAGAGTGCCCATCCTAACTTAAACCACTACGAGCGCCTTCAGGAGCTTTTAAGTGTCCGGATATGCAGAGGCTGGCCCCAGCGTAGGGCAGTCTATGCATGGGTAGTTCCTAACATATGCTGCGGTTGACAGTTTTATCTTAAAATAGGACAGACGCCATGGTCACTTGCACCGTACTAAATAAGTTGGTCCAGTGATCTTAAGTCACTGGGTAGACATTGCAGTCAAAAGAAATTCTGAAGAAATGTGCAGCCTGCTCATTATACATTTCTTCAGATAAACGCTGGGAAGACACCGCCTCATGAGTCGCCAGATTGGATGTTGGCTCCCACGCATATACGCGGTACAAAACTCATCCTATGGGTAAATGCTTTGGTACCTACAAATATATAGGACTAGCATCGCCCAACGGTTTCGCTCGCGCACTCCCCATTCCTGTGGGATTACGGGGATAAATTACAGCCTATATGTTATTCTGATGTATAAGCTATATAATTGTAAAGTTTCATTAAAATCCATCCAGTAGTTTTTGCGTTGAAAGAGTAACAAACATCCATACAAACTTTCGGGTTCAATATTAGTAGGATGGTGGCCCGTGCGGAAAACTGGGATGAGTTCGATAATATGGTTTCGAACCCAATACATCCGCGTCGGCACGTCAAAGGCAATTAGTGCCAACAATTCGAAACGGAAGCCTGCGGTAGACCACTGGTACTCTCACTTAAGTCATTAGCCTATTAAACAAGGAAGTTATCGTTATAGGTTGACCTATAAAATAAAAAGATTATCTTGAAACTTGAATCAACTTCTTCGGATGCTTTACAGTTTACATGTACTAGGCATTGTTGCTGTAAAGTACGTCGGCTACGACAGGTCCGGCGTAGCGGCTTCCTCCCCTAGATGGATGGCTCTGCAGATGATACTCTCACTTTATCCCTGGGACGGACATGACAGAGAGGCTGCGCGGCTGAGCGCCGGGAGTCCCACATATCCCCGGGTGGATGCGAGCACGTCGAGCATGTAAACGACTTAATAGACGGCGGTAAAACCCGTATAAGTTGTTTTGTTTAGGAGTAAGAATGATTATTAAACTTTTTTTGGACCAATAAACGAAAGGAACAGGTACCTACTACATGCTTTTTTGTTACCTCTACGTAACAAAATATCTTACGAGCGGATCTCTTGACTAAAATAACTTACTTTAAAAAAAAAAAATTAAAATAAAATTACAATTTTTTTTTTAATTTTTTTTTATTTCACCCACTAAAACCCGGCGAGTGCCACCAATGCCGCCTTGGTGAGGTGCCCCGGATCTGTTAAGCTAACAGGGCACCTCGACGGCTAGTCAGTCCCGCAAGGAACCGACGCCACCTCCACAGAGGGGTTGTTCCGCACCACAGAACAACCCCTCCCAACGTCGGGACAGTACAATGGGGTGAGGTTCCCATCCTCACCCCTTGCCCTCTGCTCTTTTGTCCCCTCTTCTTATAAGAGGAGTACAAAGAGCCCCCTCGGCTCAATTAGCTTCGCCCAAGGTGTTGGACTCACCCTAGGCTACTGAGCCCCACCGCCACGTCAAGGCCTGAACCATGGTGGGGAGAGGGCACAGATCCTAGATCGGAAGGATCTTGGAGGGATCTTAGCGTGTCCAACTCACTTCCATACCTCCGTCACAGCCTCCGTCCTTCGTAAAACTGTTATTGTACCGTAAAAATCATATCCCATGTATAAACTCTATCCTTCATAAATGAAAAAGGTGGGTGGGCTTTTAACTTTTAATTGTGAGGGAGTGTGTAGGCGCAACTTAAAAATCACGTACCAACACGTGAGCCGCTTGCTCTTAAACATTATTTTTCGCAAAAAATGCTATTTTTAAGGTACCTATTAGAAACTCACAATGGCAACTCAAGTTGGCGCTCAAGCCGGAGGTAGCAGGTTCGAATCCCGCCAGGGAACAAAAAGTTTTCTGTTTTCCTGGGTCATGGATGTGTATTAAATATGTGTATTATACATTTAAAAATCTTAAATATATGTATCGTACCTATAAAAGTATTAAATATATTTCCGTTGTCTGGTACCCGTAACACAAGTTCTTCGAGATCTTACCACGGGACCAGATTGACGTGGTGTAATACGTTCATAGAAAAAAAAACCATATTATGATACACTTAGAAGTGTGCAGTAAACAGTGAAGGATAACAACCTGTAGCGTATTAGATACTTACCAGAATCATCGATCTCACAGTAGATTGTAGATAATATGTTGATTATACTGTGTACCTAGTACCTAGTGGAATTAAGTTAAATGGAACTGTTTTTTTAAGATTGTCTTAAAAATCGGAATTATTGTGCGAAGATGCATGATTTAATTTTTTTTGTCTTTCATTCGTTTGATTTCAGATGCTTACTTTTATAAATAAGTTTCATTTTATATAAATTAATAATTATGATAGTCCTATTGCCACATGAGGTGCTCGATATTCATTGTTAAAAATATTTCATCGGTATCTATTTCTAAAAGTGAAGTTAGTATAAAACAGTACAAAACACCACAAGCTTTTTTTACAATAAGTTTTATATATTTTTTGCTATCCATTTAATTTTTGTATTAAAAATTAGTTTCAAATTTTTCGTTCGGTTTGCTAATAAAGCGTGTTTTTTAGTTTTTTTAACTATAATATTTTTTTACTTTTTAGTATCGATTTTTTTATTAATTTACACTATGGCAATCACTTTAGAATGAGTGAGAGAATAAAAACGACACAAGGTAACATGCGGGGCGATGTTGGAACAAACCTATAAAATTATTGTATTGTCAATTGTCATCGGTCCTTAAAAAGTGTGCATGCATGCTTGCATGAATCAAATTGAAACGCAATTTGATCTGACGTCATAAAGTCAAAATCAAGTCCAAAGGAGTTGGTTACAAACAAACATACACATAAAAAAAACACAGGTGAAGCTAATATAAAGCCTGTAAAAAGTGATTAAAGAAGATCACACTTCAATAACTTCTGATTTATTTTTATAACAACATATTATAGCTCTTGGTTTTCAATATTATACTAAAAGGTTATTTGAAAAACAGAATAGAAATAGTAACTGAACTGGTTTGTGTACAGCTTTAATGTATTTTTTATAAGATTATATGGCCCGGTTACGAGACCTATAAGCCAATGCTTTTATGTAAAGTATTCGAAAATAATATGTAAGAAAACAACAAAATTATAATCGCTATCTGGCTCCTTTAAGATTTCATCGCCGGCCGGCAGCTATTAAAATTTTCGAACGAAAAAGTATTTGAATTTAGAACAACGAGTCAACGTTCGAATTATTATTCGTCTTTATGTGTTTTTAGCTATTTCCTAGGAACAAGTATCAACTGGAATTGACATTCGCGTATATCCGAAAGGGACAGGCATATTTTACATGGATTCGACATTCATAATAACAAGTCTACTTATAACTTTTTTTCTTGAAACAAGTGTATTTAAAATAATAATAAAAACTAGTAAAGGTTGATAGATAACTATAAGCATTAGCCCTGCCCAAACATGCTGCTGCATTTTTCCGGATTATCGAAAATATGTAATGACTAATAACAAACCGCTAAAACATAAATAATAAAAAAGAAGTCTATAAACGTCCTCTTAATATGTATGATCTATAGTACTTAGCCTTTTAGGATAGCAATAAACATAATATTTGTTTTTATTGTGTTTATTTCGAAGATTCCAGTCACCCTTTATCTATAATACCACATTCTTGGGTAATATAGCCTATAACAAAACTGGTATCACCATATTTTATAAACCGACCAAATTAAAAAGTAGTACAAAATGGCGGACATATTTGACAAACTGTTCGCGAGTGAGAATGTTTACATGGCATTAAAATTTAGTCGAAAATTTTTTTTTGGGCACATCATTGTTGGGCCCAACAAACAAAGAGTGATATTCTGACAAAGACAAAAGAAAGTGTCTATGTCTCTGTCACTCTTGGAGTTTTCCGTATGTTTTTATCTCGTTCCAATACGGTATTATTATTATCTTGTCAAATCTATTGATGCTTGATCTTAGGCTATTTCAGTTTGCGCACTATTTTATTAATAATGCAGAATTTTCTCAATTTTATGTTTTTATATACACAACGCACATAATATCAATGAATATCTTATTTTCATATTTTATTTGTGAGTACATGAAAGCAATGATCATACTTATATCTCTCTATATCTTTTAAAAGTAAAAACCTTTTGTACTTGATCTGAATCTGATTTAAATAAATAAAATAGGTATATCTAAGGCTCAGATTAATAAACATTGTTAACAATTATTGGTTTATTAATCTGAGATCTAAGTTATTATGTACTTAATGGGAACAATATCTAAATTAATTCATAGAAAGTGCCTAATATATGGGCACGAAGAACGTTTTATGGAGTTAGTTTTCTCCCATTATAGGAGTTCACTGGCTAGTTTTTAATAAGAAGCTATAAATGATAAGGTTAGTACAATTTTTATTTAATTTTAACATATTTTGTATTTTTCAAAATAAGAGCAAAATATATTTTTACATTATTGCTATTATAAACACCTAGGCGCTAACACAATTTTAAGTACCTACTACAAAATACAAATGATTAACGCAATGTAATCGGAGTTGATGAATAACACAATTTTAAGTACCTACTACAAAATACAAATGATTAACGCAATGTAATCGGAGTTGATGAATAACACAATTTTAAGTACCTACTACAAAATACAAATGATTAACGCAATGTAATCGGAGTTGATGAATAACACAATTTTAAGTACCTACTACAAAATACAAATGATTAACGCAATGTAATCAGAGTTGATGAATAACACAATTTTAAGTACCTACTACAAAATACAAATGATTAACGCAATGTAATCAGAGTTGATGAATAACACAATTTTAAGTACCTACTACAAAATACAAATGATTAACGCAATGTAATCGGAGTTGATGAATAACACAATTTTTCGTTAAGTGGAAAAGCTAGGTTAGAAACTGGCAGACAAGCCTGATGATAATAAGTTTTCAACGTCGCCTATAAACACAAACATGTTCACCCGTGACTAGATCAAGCAACTCATTCATGCGTTGCCTCTCCTGAAACCTAAGGTGTTAAAATCTTATATAAAAATCTTACAAACTTTCATGTTTATATTATGAGAACAAGTGTTTTAAATCTAAATCAAGTGTGACTTGATGAAAACCAAATGCTATTATGTAATACTAGCTGCTGTTCACACCTCACCATGGTTCAGGCCTTGACTTGGCGGTGGGGCTCAGTAGCCTAGGGTTAGCCCAGCATCTTGGACGAAGCTAATTGAGCCGAGGGGGCTCTTTGTAACCCTCTTATAAGAAGAGAGGACAAAAGAGCAGGGGGCAAGTGGCGAGGACGGGAACCTCATCCCATTGTACTGACCCGACGATGGGAGGGGTTATTCTGTGGTGCGGTACAACCCCTCTGTGGAGGTCGCGTTGGTCCCTTGAGGGACTGACTAGCCGACGAGGTGCCCTGTTTCCTCATTAAATCTAAATCTAAAAGGCGGCATTGGTGGCACTCGCCGGGTTTTAGTGGTTAGAGCTGCGTCTACCTTACCACCATTCGGGCGCAGTGAGTCCCACATTCCCGCCTGCGGGGGACCCACCGACAGACCGAGAAATGCTTTGAGACATGCCCCCGCGGGATACATTGACAAAAAAAATTAAAAAAGAACTGTTTTCCGCAGCTTCACCCGCGCTAACTTACTTAACTATTAGTCACAGCGTCATGTTACCTTCCTCGATAAATGGGCTATCTAACACTGATATAATTTTTCAAATCGGACCAGTAGTTCCTGAGATTAGCGCGTTCAAACAAACAAACTCTTCAGCTTTATATTATTTATTATATTCTATAACATTTGGTTTTCACATTTCATTGTCTCACATTTTCTATAAACCCTTTTTGACTGATTCGTTTATGACTTATAAACGATTATTGTGGTTAGCCACAATAATCGTTTATAAGTCATCCAATCTTATTAATAATAAGATGTGGTTCTTGTTATCTCGTTAGTCTCGGTTTTCCTTGAATATATCTTTGGAATATGGAAAGTGTTTACTAAACTCAGTATTCTTGTCACAATGGATATCGTACACAATGCTAATTTTACGTACTCATGAATATCTGCCCTTTTTTTAAATCGCAGAGAAATGCTTTTTGTGATTATCTCCAGGATGTGGGACTCCCGGGTCCACTAATCTACCAAATTATCTCAGATATAACACTAAGAACAGTTTTAAAAAAGAAAAACCTTCAAATCTTCCTTCATTAGGATTCCTGGCACCGAAACCTCTGTAGTAAAAAGTTAGACAACGCTTCGATATGGATTAGATATCAAAATCTACAATACATTTCCAAATAATATAAAAGAACTAGATTTGTTACAATTAGGAAGAAAACTTTTTAAATTTCTAATGGAACAATGTTTTTATTCTATACAAGAGTTCTTTAATTATAAGTATATTGTAATGACTAATTTAAAATAAAAAATAAAATATTTATTTGGACGTCGGTAACGACAGAATATGTGATACCACTGAACATGTAAGACCTAAATTGTACCATATTTTGCCCAAATAAAATAATAATTATTAATTATGTCAGCACAGAACAGTAAACACGACATCGATATATGTAAGCGTTTTATTGAAGATCACAAGACGTCCGTATTAACAATGTCTGCGGCTGTTCGCAGGCATTGTTATTACGGACGTCTTGTGACTATTCACAAGTTCTCTAATGAAAATCTACTCTGCTCTTTATTTTTATGAGCAAACGTCAGTTTCGTCGTCATCATAGCATTTTGTACGTATTTGGCAATATGCCATTGCGAAGCATTAGCAAGATCTTTGTATTGTACATTGCTATTTTATTAAGAATGAGATAAAACCAAATAAACGTATAGCCGCAATGGATAAATAATTTATGGGGTCGATATTCAAATTTAATGAATGTATGATTTGCTTGTAGAAATTTCTTTGAATATTGTATATTAGGACGTACACTAGTCGGAGAAATCGCGTCTGTAAAGGCGTTTCTAATCAATATGAAAGATCATAAAGATTGAAGACGATTAAGGTTATTACTTTAGTAAATGTTAAAGCTGCATGAAAATAATATATCTATCGATATCTATCTATCCATCGACGCTTATACACTTTTTTTATTACTAGCTGTTGCCCGCAGCTTCTCCCGCGTTAACTTGCTTAACTTCACTCTAACTACTAAAACTAACACTACAAGAATATTTCAAATCGGACCAGTAGTTCCTGAGATTAGCGTGTTTAAACAAACAAAATCTTCAGCTTTATATTATTAGTATAGATAAGGTTCTACTTATTATAATTCATAGCACACTTGAACTTTTTTTAGATTTTCATTTTTCGATGCGAGAGAAGATGGAAAGAGAAAAAAAAATGATAGTTCATTTTGAAGAAAAGGTGTGTGTTTGCCCTTCCATATAGAAGGGCAAACTTTGTTGTAGTGTGATTGACCTTACAAAAATGTGAGGATATTTAAAAAAAAATAGTATGTTTAGATATTTTAATAATTGCTTCATTCATGTTTAAAACTGTAGCAATTAACATACACTACAATTTTACCCATTTTCGTGGGAAACTAGTAAGAATTTGCGCTATGGGTAACATTCAAATGGAGTTTTTTGAATATTTATTATAGAGCTCTGCCGATTGATTTAAAATAAAGGAAGCATACACTCGTTACTTTCTCATTTTTTCCCGTAACCAACAATCCTTACGCAGGCAGTTTAAAAAATATTTTCCAGTTCAATCATAACAAAAGCACAGCGTTTTTTTCATTCAGTGTGCGAAAGTCCCATAGTGACTTTGAAATAATTTCAGCGACTCAGTTGTGTTTCAGACGATCTCGGAGCGGACGCGCCATGTCCGCCGCTGGCAAACCTGACAACATTCCAACACCCTTCGAGGATGCCTTGGAGAGAACCGGTACCTTCAGCATTTCATATTTATTACACCCGTGTCCTGTAATAGTGCTTAACGTTCCATCGAGCTTTTGTTGATTATTTTGTTCCGCATTCGATTGTGTGTGGAAAATTTCGGTGTTTCTCTAATTGAGTTATTAGCAATTGTTTTCGTGCATTAATTACGTCTACTCTAAATCTGTACTATTTATCCGTGAGACAATATCCGAAGCTTCAATTTGTTGTTTATTATCTAGTGCTCAGAACATTGTTTAGCTTATCTCAAATAATTGGTAAGGATTGAAGCTCGTAATAATATGTAAAAAGGTAAGGTGCTTAATAATAAAGCTTTATGGTTGTAGTTGTCAACCACATCCATATCTTTCTAGATCTGTTCAACGTAAAAAAATGAATTACTTCATGGTACCTAATACCGAGCTTAAAGTTTAACATGATTTTTAAATGAAAAGAGTTTTAAAACCTTCAGTCCAAGTAATGTTAAAGTGACAACTTTTTAAATGTCTAAGCACCCAATCGTTGTACAAATGAAAATTTTTAACAAATTAAATAAACATCATATGCACCAGAAGTCATGTCTTTCGTAGCAACAAAGAATAAATCATCACAAATCATTATGACCTACAATTCAAATTGAACTTACTGAAAGGTTCCATAACGTCATCTTTCGCTTGTTACTAACCGAAAACTCCCTCGGATGCAGGCGTCAGACAGACTGTCGCTTGTAGAACATTGCCAAACATTATGATAATGAAAAAACGTTTTGGTATTTCTGTTAAATATTAAGTGATATAAATATACCACATAATCTTGGTGTTTAAGATGATACTATGTTTTACTATTGACTAGCTTGAACGCATTAACACGGAAGATTGATGAATTTGGATACGATGGGATACGCATCGGACGAACATGTCATTCGCTTGTTGCAGGCTCTGGAATTAATGTTCCAATATTATTTTATGTATCCTAATCCTATCTATCCTAGATTTTTTTTATCTTTAACGCCAGGAAGTGCTCTGAGGCTGGTATGTGGCACTCGCTGCACACGAAAGATGGTAAGTGGAAGCAGCTCTACCCACTAAAACCCGGCGAGTGCCACCAATGCCGCCTTTGGTGAGATGCCCCGGATCTGTTAAGCTAACAGGGCACCTCGACGGCTAGTCAGTCCCGCAAGGGGCCGACGCCACCTCCACAGAGGGGTTGTCCCGCACCACAGAACTACTCTTCCCAACGGCGGGACAGTATAATGGGGTCAGTTATCTCTCGAGCCTATGCTTATCCTGTATTTCTTGTCGAAGATTCTCTCCTTCTTTATCAAATCATTGTTTGATAAAATCATTCATAGATTTCCTTCGTACTGTTTTGCTATCTCGGCGTGACCTTTGTCATAGTGCCCTCCCTTCCATAATTTGTTGCTCTTGAGCTTGAACCATTGTTCAGTCGCTTTCTTCTTGATCGTGAGATCATCTGGGTTGAGGCGAGTATCATCTCTAGAGCCGCCGTTGGTGTTGTTTTCATGGCGCTCGATATCATGATGCTGGCTAGTCTCTGTACTTTTGTGAATTCTTTCCTGTTCGTTCCTAATTGTGCCTTGTGCCACCACACTAAGGCTCCATGTAGAATAAAATCTACACCCATACACACCCGCACAACCAGAGGTAATGTTGCGTTGCTCTCCTTTTCCCCATCCCCCAATGGGCCACCGGAAACTCACAAAATGCACGAAACGCGACAGCATAGCTATCACTTGACGCCGGTGTTATGTGAGCGAGAGGTACCACCCCGGTCGTGCCAGCCCAATTCGGCTGCATAGCAGCGTGGCCCTACCTCTTACTAAATTTCCGTATGATCTTATATATAGCTATGAAATCTTTTCTTATGAATTATACTTTAGTTATCCGTCTTTACTCAGTGGGAAACAGGGTTCCCGGTATTATTAGTAGGTAATAATATTAAAGTGATGTTACCCGATTAATAATTAAAACCGCTGTTAAAATGGAACAAAATGTTGAAGTGACAGTTGCTCGATCTTGATAATTAACCGGCTCCGCCTTAAAAAGCACAGATGTTGGAAAATAAGCAGCATAGTGGTCCCGTGTATACACCTCCAACCAATTGTATTCTAATACAAGCTAGCTTTTTGAGACGGGTCAGTAAGGGCAGGTACCTTAACCGATATAGTTACAGGAAAACGTTCCTACGAGATCATCCATATTTTTTTAAGATATTTTGAACTGCATTCAGATTTTTATAAAATTTACAGTCAGCGAAAAAATGCTAAAATCGAAAATAAAGTTATTTTATCCATATCGATCCTACTTCGTATGGGGATCAAAATACTCTATGGGACCATTTAAGGTAAGAGTACTAGAAATATCAGAAATCGCCAAAAACATTTTCCATACTCTTGTTCTTCGAATTAATTCATCTATTGTAGTTTCAATTAATACAAGTATTGTTAATATTGTTTTAATAATCTCACCCATATTATGTTACGTAAACAAAACTAAACCGCAGTCGCGGGAAGCCACCTGGAGGGGTGAATAATATGCTATTATTAAAATACAGAATAAAATCCATCACGAAAAGGGGAATAAAATAAAGAGGTATAGTAAAAGCATAGACTTAATAATTAGTATATGTACATATCGCGCGTTAAGAGTCATGACAGCGTCATGAAGTTCGTTGTCGTCACGGCGTTTGAGTCAATTTTACTGTAAAGATGCGCCAATACAACATGTATTGGCGCATCTTTACAGTAAACTTCATATATAAAAATAGTATATTATTCTTCCACAGGTAACGGGCTGTATAACTTTCTATTGGTGATAACATGTGGCCTTATACTGCTGGCGCTTGGAATGGACCTCTTCGGCTTCGGCCTGGTGGTGGTCGCCGCTTGCGACCTCAACCTCACAGTCGCACAGAAGGGGATACTCACATCACTGCCGTATATAGGTAATTGTGATTTTAATATTACCGATAACTAGTACAAAAAAATGACAATAGAGTCGATTTTTTTAAAATGTTATTTTACATAAAAAGAGCGAAAAATTTATCAGACATAATACACACGTTCTTGAATTGTTTTAAAGGCCAGCAAAGCACCTGCAGACTTTCCGGTGTAGTGAGTGCCTATAGAAGTCGGTGACCACTGGATGAACCGACAGTCAAATCGGCCTCTCTTTCATATAAAACTTGTTTCAACTATCGGAAATATATTATTATGCATATTATTGAAGAGTTTTCTAAAGTAGCATATTTTCCAGGTATTCTACTGGTGTCGTACTTTTGGGGCTACATATCTGACACTCGGGGCAGACGGTTCTCGCTGATTGTGTCCGTGCTCACCGCATTCGTGCTGTCCAGCCTGGCCAGTCTGTCTCCCAACTGGCTCATCCTCGCCCTCATGAAGTTCCTATCAGTTTGTTTGTACGTAAGTTATTTTTTTACTTTGACTGAGTTTCACCTGAGAATATATCTAACTACACACCTTTCACCATTCTTTTAACTAAAATTCTTCTTAGGTACGTTGCCTAGATCGAATTAGATCACTTGATTCTAGACACAAATCCATCCATGTTACTATTCTTAAATTAAAGATCTTCGTATTTTATAATGGTGTATCTTTATTTTATATTACATCAACAATCGCATGTTTACATCTTTGTAATTAAGCAATTGTAATTTAAGAACAGGGAAATACAACGCAATTAGCGTCGGCATTTATTAATATGACCCGCGCTATTTAACTTATGGTGTCACCAAAGGAGCCATGATTGGGCCGTGTTTATTTTCAAGGTTCATAAGTGGCAGAATTTTATACATTAAAATTAAAACCAATTAAATGAGCGAGTAATCCTATATTCGAATATAATATTTATTAACTTTTAATTTAAAAAATGTAAATGTGCTTAAATACAGTTTCAATATAAAAAGTATTGTTAATTTTTATTTGTAAAAAAAAATGATATTGTGTCGACTCTAAAATTTGTTAAGGAATAATGTTTTGCGGTAGATACAATGTTGGCTTCTACTTAATATAAAACAGCTTTCTTAACAATTTCAGCTCGTGCGCTGCAAATTCAGCGACTTACACTCTTGTTGGAGAGTCCTGTATTCAGCGTGTTAGAAGCAAATATATGCTGCTTATGACCTGCCTGATTATATTATCACCAGCTGTTGCAGCAGGTATTCTTTATTTAACGGCTTTGCATATAATATTGCTATATTATGTTATATCAATAATCAGAACAAAGAGTTCAATCTCTAAACTATTTTGATAGCACCGTAATTGCGTTTTGTCGTCATCCACATATCAGATAAATTTTGATGCATCATTATCATCATCATCAGCCAGCTTTGATACATCATCATCATTATCATCAGCCTCTATCCGTCCACCTTTAGCAAAGGCCTTTCTCAATGAACGCAAAGACGGAAAGCTTTGATGCATATTCCTTCATATGTGTCTGAAATCGAGTCTCTGCTGGCCAGAGTCTCGGAATGGGGGCGATTTAACCTAGTCCAATTTAACCCCAACAAGACACAAGTTTGCGCGTTTACCGCTAAAAAATCGCCCTTCGTCGTTCCTCTACAATTCGAAGGCACTTCCCTAACCGCCTCAGCCAGCATTGGGATACTTGGCGTCGATATATCGAGAGATGTGCAGTTTCGTGGTCATTTGGAAGGAAAGGCTAAACTAGCCTCGAAGAAACGCGGCGTGCTCAATAGGGCGAAGCACTATTTCATGCCTTCACACCGCCTTCAATTATACATGGCGCAGATCCGGCCTCACAGGGAATACTGCTCTCACCTCTGGGCTGGAGCGCCCCAGTATCAGCTCCTTCCATTTGACCGCATTCAACGCCGGGTGGCTCGAATCGTCAACGACAATGTTATCTCCAATCGGCTTGATTCTTTGGCGCTGCGTAGAGAGAGATGTCGGATCGCTCTGCATCTTCTACTGCATCTACCACGGGGAGTGCTCTGAGGAATTGTTCGGACTAATACCTGCAGCAGAATTCCACCACCGGACATCGCGGAAAAACTCCAAATTTCACCCACACCATCTCGATGTCCGGAAATCCACAACAACTCGATTTTTACGGCATTTCCTGCCTCGCACGACTAATATATGGAATCAGCTATATGGTGTTTCCGAACCGATACGGATTAGGGACCTTCAAGAAAAGAGCATACTCATACCTGAAAGGCCGGCAACGCACCTGCTAATCCACTGGTGTAGCGGGTGTCTGTGAATGTCGCTCTTCACTTACCATCAGATGAACCGACTATCCGTTTGCCCCCTCTACTGTATAATATATATATATATATATATATGCAACGTATTGTTTGACGTATGTATGTGCAACGTATTGATGAATTTTCCTCAAACAATACGTTAGGTATATGATATAGTTTGGGACTTTCCTCATAGAATACACATTTCCCCAAACTATACAAAATCTTAAGGCGGTATATTGGCAAATACACAGTGAGAAGCGCTTGGCAAAAAAAATTAGGAAAATTATTCCCGCGTAATTTATCAGCCTGGAAAAAAGATATGTTATATTCAAGGATATTACCTAGAATCCTTGTAAGTTCATTACACGATTAGATTAACTTGACTCGATAAAAAATCCCAAACATAGCATAAATTTAAGCAAAGCCTGTACACATTTGTAGGAAAAAATATTTCTTTTAAATTTGAAATTTATATCATAATTTTCTTCATTTCAACCTACGTAACCTATGTTTATTCAAATTTAATTTATTTTACTTTTTCGGTACCAAAACTTAAAAAAACCATAAAAACAACAACTGTTTCGGGCGGGCCGATGCAATACCGTGCCGCCCGCGTCCCCGCAGTCGCGGTTTAGCCGCTGTCACGGTCGGATCTGTGTCAAATTTTTCTTTACGCGTTTTAAACGAAAATGGCAAACAAAAACAATAAAACGAAGAGTAAGATCTCAATTTCAACATCGAGAAGGAGATCAGTCAAAAAGAGATTTATGAAAAAGTATTTTATTATATATATACTCGTATATTATATTAAAGTTAACTGTTTTTTTATATAACATACCATAACACGGAATCAGGATGTATATGAAGCAGTTAATTTTGATACCGGTAACCGATATTTTTTGAATTTATATTTTTGCTACTATTAGGTAATCAAACAGATTCCTTTTTAACCGACTGTGCCAAAAGAAAGGAGGGTAATGTTATTCGGGTGAATTTGTGTAGGTAAGTACGTTTATAGCCCCTCCTGCTGACTGAACGGCTTTAGTGATTTTCGTAAATGAGGTGTCGTTTATGAGGATTCTATTGAACGGAAACAGACATACAATCAAAATTTTACATTTACAATAAGTGTTGTTGGGAAAATACTCCCTATATTTTAAAATAAAATTAGCAACTGGCATTCCTATTTCAGCTTGAAGTTTAACACTTCAGATGAAATACCGCATTCAGAAAATTCACTTTGGTACAATGGAAAACAAACTGAAGTACCTTGAATTTCGAGACTGCTGACTCTAATTGTAACAGCTTGAAGCTCCTAATCAGTGACACCTTAGTGAATATACAGAAGAATAGGAATGATATACCTGATCTCAGACTAAACCTTGTAACTGAAGCGTAGACGAACGGAATTAAAAGTCAAAGGACTAAAAGATTCAGAGGTAGGCAAAGAGTATGAAAAGTGTTATGCCAAACCATTGCTAAATGGTTCAGAATTGATAAAGACAAATATACAGTAAGTACTTGCTCAGAAATTGAAAAACACTTCTTAAAGTACCAAATTGCAGACCTATTTAGGAAAGTTTGTTTACTTACTAAAGAATTTAAGCCTAAAACACGGCTAATAACATTAATGGTCTCTTCATCTATAAGAATAAATCGCTGAAAGAAGCTATTGTGAAGAGTTGTACAAAAGCAATACGATGGTTGACGTAGTGTACCCTATGTATGTGATTGGGATAATTTAGAACTGCTGGAGTCTAAAACTCTGCGATCCAATGTATATGCTGCTCTCAACTCCCTTAAAATGAGGAAAACATCAGATTCTGATGCAATAACGGCAAAGTTTTCAAATTTCTAGGTGAATCTGGCATAGATGGACTCCACGTAATTTGTAGCAAAGATGGCCTGTTAGTCCTGTTAGTGATCCTGACTGCTAAACCAGAAGGTCGTGGATTCGATCCCCACACCGGACAAATGTTTGTGTAATGAACATGATAATTTGTTCTGTGTCTGGGTGTAATTTATCTATAATATGTATTTAAAAATATATCAGTATTTATCATTTGTTCAACATTTTTTCATTGTATCATCAAGGCAGATCTAGTTTGGGATCAGATGGGCGTGTGTGAGTTGTCCCAGCATTTTTATTATTATTACGGGCTACTGGAAAATGGCAAAAGGACTGGACAGACTCTATTTTACGACATCTACACAAAAAGGGTTTCACAAATCAATGTGTTCCATCGCCACACAGCCACGTTATCCAAGAGTGTGACAATAAAGATGATGATGCAAACTTAATGGCATACGTACACGAAGGTGAAACTAAATTATTGACATCAAATAGGTTTTACAAAAACGTTCCACCAACTATTACATATTCATAAGTACCTTGTTTTTTAGTTTCATTTTCGTATCGTTTTCAGGAGCTGCCAATGAAACGAAAACTATTAAGTACTACTAACAAGTAAAAAAGTGATATTAAAAGCAAATGAGGCTGACGTTGCTTTTAATAAATTAAAACAAATAACGTTGTGTTTTAACAATAATATACTTTTTAATAGCTTAGAGACTGAGTGGTTTAAGTATGAAAGCTATACACAATTAGAAAGTTCTTAAAATTATGGAATCAAAGCTAACCCTGAATTAATGTCTTGTTTCTACGCCTGTTGTTTTAAGATATTCAACATATTTTTAGTGGTAACAAAAGGGCGTACAGAAATTATATTAGATTTTAATAAAATAATTACAGCTCTGGAGTAAGTGTCTTAATGTTTGTAAAATAGTTATAAATTGAATACAAGTACTTTAATAAGAAATTACTTATTCATCACAATAAAACAATATTCTCTTTTGTACGCCCCAAAATTAGTATCAATTTTTTTACTATATAGTAGATGTTGCCAAAATTGCGTTGAAAGAAAGAGGCGTACTTACCGTTTATCAAAAACTATGCGTGCTATAATCTGAAAAGTCTTACCAGACGGTAAGTTATGTCGAAAAAGAATGCCAAATATCAGCCTTATACAATCAACTAGTTTTGTTTTATTCATTATTTTGTCTTTCCTGTAAAACTGTACTTTTGTATACGCTCCTTTGTTATGAAGCCCTTGATATATATCCATTCAATAAAAAGCGGTTATTTTAATATTACAATCAGGCACTCCAATTTTTATCTGTATAGATAAATACCAAAATCGGTATAAAATTAAATGATAGTAAGTATGAACAGCTCTATATAGTTCCGGCGAGTGACATACGTAATAAAATTCAAAATTCCCGCATTGTCATAATGCCGTAAAGTCTCGCGTCCACCACATACGCGGCGCCCCACACCTCATCACCCAGAGGGGTAACTAGTGGTCTGCATCCTCGCCTTAACGAAAAAGTCGTCAAACAATACGTTGCACATATATATATATATATATATATATATATATATATATATATATATATATATATATATCTTCCTATCATATAAAATGAACTGAACGATGAGATACATTTTGTGCGGCGTGTCTGTTTTTATAGATACCGTCGCGCTATCATTTTTTTCTGTCAAGCCATTTTTCCATCTCTACATACAAATAAAACCGTTATCACTTTAATTTCCCCCTTCCCCTTTTGCCAGATACAAAAAAAACGAGTTTTGTTTATCACTCACCATACGACAATTAATACTTAAGAGTAAAGCTATATAATTGGATGTCGTTTTGTAAATCAAAATCTATTTCTTTTGCAGTTGTCACGTATCCTACTCTATTGTTAAGCTTCCAAGTATACATTCCTGGTCTGGGCGTCACATTTAGAGCCTGGCGACTACTAATGATAGTATTAGCGTTTCCGTCATTCATAGGTGGAGTCGCTATATGCTTCTTCCATGAATCACCCAAATTCCTAGCCAATTCTGGTAAAAACGAAGATGCATTGGAGGTTTTGAAATCAATTTATGCAATTAATCATAGGTGTCCGAAAGATGAATTAGAGGTAAGTAATGCGAACTAAGTTACAATATCTATAATATTTAGATAAGCGGCATTTTTAGCTAGGTAAATATGCCAAGAAACTGATAAACACTATCTCTACCTAATAGATCTTTCACTCAAATACTTTAGAGCTTAGACTATCCTTAACTGTCCCTGTCTGCACGATATAATGGATTCATTTGAACTTCTGTAACCATCTTGAGATAATAAGTACGCATCTTTTATATAATAGTTTTATCCAAGTACGACTATGTATAAAGCTGTTTAAAATTGATCTACTTAATTTGAAAGAGGCCTTCTAAATATAGATTAATGTTGTAATGCATTATTATAACAATTACAGATAGCATCCGTAGTATTAGAAGACGCGACAGCTCAGAAGAAAATGACATTGATAAGGGCATTATATGAACAAAGCGCTCCTCTGTTCCGGCCGCCACTGCTGTGGAGGACGGTACAACTATACTTCATTGTCTTTGTTGTCTATATAACGTAAGTAGTTTTACTTTTTATGTAATTTGAATAGGCAACTGGATTGTAGTACCCGAGCCTCTCACACGCCTCCAACATGGCGACCCTGCCAGGATATGATACTCTTTTTATTTAATATAAACATTAACTTAAATACTAAATACATATAAGGGCACTACAGGATAGACGAGCAAGGAGCAACCTCAGTAAGTGGTACATAAATAAGTAATCATAAACGAGTTCATCTGGACTTAGAGGCAGCAGCATTTATATGTTGCTTATTATGAGTCATGAGTAAGTCTCTGTAAGTTTTATACTGCCTGTCTTGTCTTCTTTCCAAAACAGCAAGGCTGTAATGGAAGATAATATAAGCGGAATGATGGTACCCAAGCAGACGAGTGCACAGCACAAGCGCATATCTCCCACGGGTAAATCTTTAAGCAGTAAAGTTAATAGTAGAGAGGGCAAACGTACAGTCGTTTCACCTGGTGCTAAGTGATAAGTGTCCATAGATTCATTTATGACTACAGAACATCTAGAAAACGTCGGGCGTAAAATCTTAGACCTAGTTTTATTATTATGCGTCAAAATTGCGTAAACATATAAACTCTATTTTTACTTCCAGAAACAACAGCTTCCTTACATGGCTTCCATATATTTTAAATCTAGTCAGACTTGCATTGAACAACGACTCCTCGTCCTCCGGTAATATATGTACATTGATAACGCACGAAGATAAACCACATCAAACTCTCAGTTCAAATACCACTAAAATTGTAAGTATTTTTTTATTAATTAATTCGATGGTTAGTTCTATCTATGAATATTATAAGTAAACTAAGACACTCTACAACTCCTTTTTTGGACTCGGACGGATTAAAGCAGCAAATGAAATCTTTTTTATATAGAAAATTATATACAATAATTTGGAAACATCCTAAGCCTTGCCTTGCCTCTCGCGTCCTGAATTGCTCTTCTCTTGTGACCTGTAGCAAATGCTTAAGCATATGAACAAATGTTATAAGAAAAAGTGTATCAGATTTCTTATAAATGCACCTCATTAAAAAATAGTTATTTTGATATTCCTTACATTATTTTTCCCACTACACTAGCAACTCCAATTTTAGCTTTTTTCTACATTTTGAATTCCAGACGCCAGATATATGTGTTGGATACATCGAGGACAACGTCATTATTACATTGGTGATGTCTCAGTGCATATTTTCGTTCCTGAACTTCGTGATATCCTACTTGATGAGGTGGAGACGGATAGTTCTACTGACAATACTAAGCCTGTCGACCCTGAGCGGTCTGATCCTGAACCTGATGCCCGAGCCAATCTCCAGCGTCTTCCTCTTCATAGTGTTCACGTGCACTTGTCTCGGGATGGGCATTCTCGCGAGCTACTTTGTGGATTTGTATCCAACGTCTTGCAGGTGAGTTGAATGAATCTGTTTATATGTTTTTATATGCAGTTCATAAAAAATCGTAATAAATTAAGGTTGAAAACAATACACACTTGTTGGAAAATGAAGAACTGATGATAAAATCAAGAGAGCTCTGGAGAATGCGAAGATCGTATACCAACTAGATGGGACGATGTCAGACAATTTCCTTGCAGTGACGGACCTATTTTTATGCATCTGACAGGGGATCTAAAAAGGGCGCTAAATAACTGTTATAATTTGTTTGGTTTGAAAATATTGTTCTTCGATTATTCGACGTTATATTAGAGTATATACTTCGTGAAGCTCGATGTAGAATCCAAGACCAGATCGTTAATCTGTATTTTCTCTTTATAAGAGGTAGAGCCATGCTGCTTTACAGCTGAATTGGAGTGGCACGAGAGGGGTGGTACCTACCTCTCGCTCAAGTAACACCATCGTCAAGTGACAGATATATCAACACGTTTCGTGCGATTTGTAAGCACTATTGGGGCCCTTTATAGGGAAAAGGAGGGTAACGCATCTGCATAACTTTTTGTTATCCGGATGTCTATGGGCGTCGGTAGTCACCGTAAGGCTTCGACTGCTCGGTTGCCTCCTTTATGATATAAAAATAATAATAATAGAGCTATCAAAATAATTTGTTCTTGTAATTTATCTTGTTAATGGGAGTCACCGAGACTAGCGGGGTAGCGAGCGTCGCGGGGCGGCGCGGCGTCTTATGGAAATGGTAGATAGCATTCAAGTTTTGGGATAAATTTTAATATAAAATAAGGGCTTGAGATTAAAAAATAGCACGTTCTCGATGTGCAAACTTACATATTTTGTTACTTAATAATTATTCGTTTTAGTTTTTATTTTAGCATGTTTAGAGGACTTTTTATGATCGAGTAAAGTACATCTTATCGTGTAACCTATTTGTATAATTAGCACATCCTTTAGACAATATATTATAAGGTGTATCTGATATTTTGTGGGACCGTTATTTAATAGGAAGTATCTCAAAAATTTGATTTGGCAAACCCTTTTTCCCGTTTCGCCTGCGGTGACTCGCCTTAAGTTTTATCGTCTTAAATACTTTTAGAGTTTTACCCATATTATAGAGGTGGTGGTGGTAGCATTATACAATATATTACTGTATTTCCAGAGGTATGGTAGCCTGCCTTAGTATTATGGTGGGAAGGACCAGCACATTCATCGGTATAAACGTGGTGGGCAACCTCATATTCTACCACTGTCAAGTTACATTTTGTTGTTGGGCCTTGCTTGTTTTTTGTAAGTATAAGTACCTACTTAACCTAATTTATGAATAATCTAAAAAGTGAGATCGGTATGGGTTGGGTTTGCTAATATTATGCCAGTAGAAGTTTTAAATCTATGAAAAATTCTTATAATGTGGCCACTGCTAAAAATATCATAATATCAAAATGCGATTATATAAGTAAAAATTGTTATCAGGAGACACGTTAGTGTCTAGCGCCAAGAACACATCCAGGTATTTTGGCGTGAGGCACTGTGTATATATTCTCGAGACATATGTAAACATAACCTCCTCATATTTTTGGGTTCTTATTTTTTCTGGCCTGTCTGTTCAACGGACTAGTTAGCAATGGCGTCAAAATTATGGGAAACCATCCAAAATTTTGTGTTAAAAATACACAAGGTTGAAAAACATGCGGCTCTCAAAGTGGTAAGTAATTACCGCCGCCCACAAACGGCCACAACTATGAAATCTGTGAGAGCAGTCGCTTTTTTCATGCAGGAAAAGTAAAAAGGAAATGAAGGATGAGAAAATCACTCCAGAAGAGAGGGGTGTCAAAATAATCGGGAGAGCCTAATCTACAGCTTAGTTCCAAGGGAATTTAGAACTTCCCTCGCGTTATACCGCCAAAGTACCTCCCCCTGGTCCCGAAAAAACTAAAGGCATCACAAGGGAGACTATGTCACGGCAATTTCAAGTAGGATGAAGGCAGCCAGGACAGTTGCAGGTGACCAGTTTAAAAGTGATGCCTTGTCCCAAAAATCTCCGTTTCTGACAAATCACGTGGTTCCTATATAGTAGACAAATTTAAATTCACTGGATGCTGATAACAATGATCATGGTGATCGATGAGTTTACGATACTCGAAGACTGGCAATATTCGTCTATAATGTACATGTTATTGTTAAAGGCAAAGGACTTGTATCCAGCTCTTAATAAATTTTTAAAAAATGTACATGTTATTGTTTGCAGGTAGCGTGGTTGTCGCATGGTTCCTCCCACCAGACAAGCTGAAGGAATAGATTAAGGTTAGCTTTTAGGGAATTTATCTGTGATTTTAGTCATTACTGCAAACGCTAAAAGTGTTTTACGTGGCATGATATTAAGCTCATTTTTGTATATAAATAAAATACAAAAATATGTAAAGGTAAAAAAATGAATTATTTACAAAAATAGAAAGAAATAAAACACTACTTTCTTGATATTATCAATGTTATAAAAGCTTTAATAGTTGTTGTAAAATGTGAATTTCGGATATTTAATACATTTTATAATGTAAATAAAGGATTATGAATGTTTTTATTTTTTTATTACACAACTTTCAACTTGGCCCCATAATAAAATCGCGAAGCGTTAGAAGTACAAAAAAGGTCTTATTTTATCAATCTACACAAGCCTATGTAAATATAAATAATTCACAGTCCCAATATACAATATTCATCGTACAAATATTATCTGCTTTGACTGAATACGAAACTGCCAAATTCGTACTGTGATGGGAGCGATTGACTTTTTTTGTAAAATCGTTACAGTACAACAGTAAAGTTGTTACTGGACCTTATAAGTATAAGACTTTAATTCATTATAACTGTGATTAAAACATACTTAAATGATTATTCTAAGAGTTCCTAATAAAAACTTATAAGATTAATAAATGTGTTTATTATAATATAAGTTTTCCGTAGTAGGCTCTCATAGTCTCCTTACCCTGCGCTCCCTTATGTCATGAAATAATATCTTCGTCGATGCCTCGACAAGACATTGCACATTCAAACTCTGCAATAAAGGGTTTATTAAAAAGTATTGTTTATAAAATATATTATAAAGCTATATTTTATTTATACTTCGTAAATATCGTGTACAAATGATTTTTAAATATTCTAAAAACTAAGCTATTCACAGTAAACCTAATAAAAGGAAATATATTATAACGAGATCGTCCGTCCGGGGAAACAGTACAAATGTTTTAATTATTTATAATTACAATACATTTATTAATTATTATATTATATTCCTAACAATACGTTCATTAATTAATTACAATATTAATTTTAATATTTTCTTATCAATAATTAATTCTAAAATTTTTAACATATTAAAATCAATATCCTATTAGTACTTAACAATTTATGATTGTATGTATTATATAATATTCTGACAATATTGATCAATGTGTATATACAAATATTTGCATGTACATTTTTAGCATAAAAGCACATTTCTGACGTAGCAGGAACCAAATTGTTTAATCAAAAAAGCTCTGCCGCGGTTCACACTAATATATATCACATCATCATCATCATCATTCTGAACTTTTAATCCTCCGTCTTTCAATTTAGATGGGCTTAGAGCTATTTCTCTCAAAAGATTCTATTTCTCACCACAACTTAAGACTATATACTTGTTACTGTTATTAGGGAGTAAATTAACATGTCATATTATTAACAAACACCACAATGGCACATTAATAGTATTTAATTTACTTTAATAGGAAAATAAGTAATTATTATAATTGTAATATGAGATAGATATTTCAATTAAGTCTAGTAACAATGAAACAAATATTCGTAGGTACCAAACTAAAAGCAACCGCACACACAAATCACTTAGATGTCAAAACATCCATTTTATAACTCAGCCATAATAATATGTAAAATTTCTATAACGTAAGTATTAATTTTAGCTCTGTGTGAGGTATGATACTGCCCGTTTGGTTCTTTTTCTTACCTATCATTATCATTAGCCTCTATCCGTCCACTGTTAACATAGGCCTCCAATGAACGCCAAAACTGCCGATCTCTTACCACTACCATCTAACACGGATCGTCCACTGGCCACTGCACGAAGGTGGCCACCTGTTTAATGTTTCTTACCTCTAAATAACATAAATCTTAACAAATTCACCACAATCTACGAATATGACAATAGTTTCTATGAACATAATATAATGAATAGTATAGACTCATATAGAAATAAAATATGATATAAATGTCTCTGTATCAGTCACTTCAAGCTTTTTTAGCTTTAAGTTCTCTTTATTTTGAAATACGCGATTAGAATATTATGTAGTCTTCTTTAAGGCACTTATCTTAAATATATTACCGTAGCGATGACGTCATCAAACAATAGTTGTTTCCAAAAAGTTCACATATGCGTAGAGATGTACCGATCTAAGCCTGACGCCTTTTCTTGACTTCTTTCTGGTTGTTCCACTTCTGTCTTCTCACCTTCCACACTTTTGACTTCTTCAAATTTAATCATGATGATCGCAATTATGGACACTGTAAAAAGAAAATATTTTTTTCGTTATTAATTATTATTTCTCTTTCACTACTTCTTCGAGGTTATCTAAAAGTATGAATCTGCAATAACAATAGTTTCCTATGTAGAAATTATTAAAACTTCACAAACACTGGTTCCAAATTTACGGAATTTTAGCATTATGAAAAATATACACTACAAAGTAAATTGCACACCGTCTGACATTTTATTAGTCTTCTTTCAACACCATAATAAAAAAGAAAGGGCGCCATCTTTATTTTTTCAAATAATCGCAAAGCGGTAGAATATGCTAAAAATGGATAGTAAATACATAATTGTAGTTACAGCAGTATAAAACTTACAAGCCAGGAGAGCCGCTACGGATATGAAGGGTGCGGAGCAGGAATAGTCGAGTAATACTCCTACTGCCAGGTTGGATGCTACTCCACCAGCCCGACCCCACCAGGCACCCCAGCAGACACCCAGACCACTGGAAGCAGACAATAACATGAATAAATACATACCTTACTTTACGTACAAGGTATTCAAGGCTCTATGTTACTGGGTAAAGAAAATGAATTCAGGTTTATAACATAGAAATATTAAGAACAGGAGAAGTGGTACAAGGTACGCGTGTCCGCGTAGATGCTACTTGAGCAAACCGGGCACATATTTAAAACAATACCGCTAGCGCATGAAATGGATTCGAGAATACTTTAGATTCATAATACGGTTCCCCATAAAATGTTTTGTACAAAATCGCTAGTAGATGTATAAATAACTTAATTGAATCCTTAAGCATAATATATTTAATCATATTAGTTATACCTAAATTTAGATATTTTTGCTAGATTAGATACCTTAATCAACCTTGAGACGTCTTCCAGTGTAAAGTATGAATATTTAAATTCGGAAGCAGTTAGCACAATAGTTGTAATTTTACGAAAATTGTGAATGTCTTGAACTGTAAGCGAAGTGTTAAACATACCTGAGCTTAGCGGGCAACGCATGAAGGAGCAGCCGTATAAGCAGCACGTTGCCGTTGAGCGAAGCAGCGTTGAGCACGGCCGCAGCGGCGACCGCGAGTGGCGCGCGCGCGCACGCACACGCGCTCGCGGCCAGGCACACGCACGCAAGCGCGCACGCGAGCGCGCAGAGCACCGCCGCGCGCCGCACACCCCGTGCGCCGCCCCGCGCACACACCGCGCACATCATGTTGCCTACCACGCAGCACGCGCCCACTATCAGCCCTGAGGTGAACACCTGTTGTAAAATGTACACACTACACACACGCACAATACTCAAACGTTACAACCATGCCACAAGCCACTAAAATGTAATTTTACATAATATTCCTGAGTGTTGTACGCCTAATCATAGATTTAGGATGTACAAGATACACAATGACGGCTCGGAAACGTGACCAAAAAATGTTTATGCATGTGTGAGTGTAGTGTATCTTTTTGGGTAATACCATCTTGCTTGTTTCTCCTGTGACACAGCTTTCCTGTGTTTCGGAGAGAAGGGCAAGACAGGCAGTGTAATTACTGGCACCGAGACTTAACATCTTATGTCTCAGGATATGCAACACATAAATGAGTTGCCTGGGCTCGTTCCAGGTAAACTGGTTTATGTTCATGGGCGACGTCAACCACTTACCATCAGGTGTCACGTTTGCCAGTTTGTCTATCCAACTAACATAAAAAAAAAAAAAAAAAAAAAAACGTCTTGTAAAGTCACATTCACTCGCAGAACATGACACCACAGTTGCACATTTAATATTATCAATTTTTATTGTACGAATAATACAAAAATCACAAAATACAGTTCGACCTAATACAGACTGGGACGCTATGGCCTCTTATTTACTCGCAAAAACATTGACACATCGGTGCTTTATTCACTGTCTCTTTTTCTCTCGTGTGGTTTGAATTTCACGCTTCGTGCATCTTTTTGCATAGAAAAAAATTCTAAATCTATGCGACTAACTAACATCGCACACGCCACACGGGTGAAGTAAAACGTGACACTTAAGATATTAAAGTCTTTGAAGGTGTGTCAAATTTGCTAACGTACGTGTGGATCAGCACGCGTATTGTGTTTGACGTCAAGGAATAGACTCATGTGTAACGTATATAAAGTCTATAAGACATGCACATATTAAGATGGACGCCACCATAACTCTTAAAAAGCAATCACATTGACATTTTTGGAAAGTTCTGGAAGCATCCTATTCTCCCCGCAATTGTAAGTGCGGCTCTATAATCTCCCCGAGACAGTTCGAAGCAGGGCGAGCGAGAGTGTAGATGGTAGCGCTCGCCAGCCTCGACCTGTTATTTATAAATAGGCAGACCGAGAGGCCTCGGGCGAGACATAGCGAGTGCTCTCGACCGAGAGTGTAGGCCCCAATAAGACGTGATAGATTAGAGTTTATTTAAAGTCACACTTACCGAAACGTCAATATTTTCATTACACGGCACATCTCTCCCGTCACTGTGCGCCTCTATGGTCTCATTGTACCTGACCACATCGGGACTGTACACGTCATACGGCTTGGGAGTGTCCCTCCATGCGTGACTAGAGTTGTACAGCATCGCTCGCTCCGGCCGTGCCACACCACACGCCTTGTCTTGCATGCGCAGGAGAAGTTCAGGAATCCAGAGATTAAGGCCAAAGCCACTGGAAAGTGGAGACGAATTTTGTAGTACCAATACACAAGCAAAGGACATCTTTGCAGTTTTATGTTTTGCTGTGTTGCAGTCTATAGGACAGGATAAGAGTGTTCGGAAGAACCATCGCCGTCAATAGCCAATGTACACACGCGTAAATGTCTATTACATGTACCGGGATCTAAGAGATACCACTTTCAAATCCGACGCCAGGAGGCCGTGTGGTCGCAGACTGCACGGTTGGAGGGGGGGCAACCCCCCACTTTAACAAACCAATAGTGAGCGAAATGGGCTCACACTAATCCGACGAAGCATTATGGCCTTTGGTCATTAGCATAGATCCCTCCGAAGAAAAAGATACCACTTACTCTTCAATCTCAAAATTTTTATATTTTTTGCAATCTGCTGCCCGTAATACAAGATCTTACCATACCACGGGTTTGAGATTCATATTTCCGGACATTAAATATATCAATAGTATAACCTAGATAATATAATATTTGTAAATTAGGTGATGCCGAAAAAATACTTACGCGGCCATGTTAGCGAAGAACACGAATAATATCAAACTGGATTTGGCTGCGTAGGCTTTGGACACAAACAGTTTCAGGTCTTTCAGCACCGATATGAACAGCACCTTGGTTCTGTTCTCCTCCCCGTGTAAGGTCTTGGACACGAATATGTTGTCTTGTATTATCTTTTTTATCTGTAAACCAGAATAAGTAAGTAAATTCATTATGTAACTCAGTACAATAAGAAGTCTGTACAAAATGGTCAATACTCAAAGTAAGGTACCTTTGTAAAAGGTCTGTTTTATACATATCTTTTTTATGTTCAATAGAAAAACTGGTAGACGAGCCACCTGGTTGTGAGTGGCGAACATTACCCAAAAGATAAACTAGTATGGGCGGGACTATTTCTTCATCATTATCATTATCATCAGCCTCTATCCGTCCACTGCTGAACATAGGCCTACTTCTATTCTTTTCTGTTACAAATCTTGACAAGCATGATGGTTATTCTCATTACCAGTAATTATTATTTTTCCTGTCCTGCCCCACTACTCATAACACAGCATGTTCAATGGATGGTGGTACCCGATGACGCTTGGCAGAAACGCATCCCTCCCACATGTATATCTGAATACATGGCTTGCTAGGCTTTGTTAAAGACAGATGAATAAAAATCCTTACCTTTTGTATGTATTTACCTAACCCGATATAAGTGTTATATCGTGTTATCGGTATAGTATTTTTATTCTGTTCATTAAGATATAGAAATCTTCTCTCTAATATATAAAATTTCCATGTCACAATGTTAGTTACCGTACTCCTCCGAAACGGCTTTACCGACTTTTAGCAAATTTTATATGCGTATTCAGTAGGTCTGAGAATCGGCTACTATCTATTTTTCATACCCCTAAGTGATAAGGGTGGTCAACCCCTCAAATTTTAAAAGTTAACGCGGGCGAAGCTGCGGGCAACAGCTAGTAATATATAAAGTTAATTACCTTGTAGCCTGTTGTATCTCCATTATTGGATTTATATATCCCTGTCATTATCTTCAAGGCCTTATCCCCTCTATTTGTATCAGAGAGTAGCCTAGGGCTTTCCGGTAAGGACAACACCCACATGCCGGCTATGAACCCTGGGATGCTGCCCAGAGCCAGGTAAAGTCTCCACGAGTAAATCGGCAATAATGTAGCGTAGCTTATTTTGAAAGGTATTATCAACCACGCGATTGCTAAAAACATTAAAATTAATTCTAATCGACTTTGTTACTGTTTTTTAAATAATAAGTTAAATGTTATATTAATTATAGGTTATTATACTAATAAATACATATTTTCATTATCGTGGCAATTATTCCCCTTAAGACGTATTTGCTCCGATCCCAGATCCCTTACTTACACCGAATATGTACTTCAAGTCACTAGAAAGTCGAATCCATTCACTGAATTTGCGCCTGTCAGACTAAAGGCGCATATAAAACAAATGGGACAGACCCATTATTTAACTTCTTGCCATGTATTACCATGAAACTTTTTACAAGCATAAACTAAAGATCTCTATTACTGTCATAGGATTTCTACCTTCCCAATCTACTATTATTAGACTTTCGATATTTCAGCCTAACAACTTTCAAAGACTTTATATTTTCCATATGATACAGGGACGACGCACGGCCTCCGTGCAGTAGCCAATCTTAATTGGATGCGAATGGCAGAGGATCGGACATCTTGACGTTCATTGAAATTGACCTAAGACTATTAGATATAAAGGGTTAATAATGATGATGATGATGGTAATTTTCTCCAAGACCACCAGGTATTATGGTCATTAGGTTCACAAAGCGCATCTCTCGCCGAAGCACAGACAAAAGTCTTGACCTACTCATATTTCTTATTGAAGTAAGATAGAGAAATTACTTTCATATTTTATCAATCAAAGTATGAATAGAACATATAAATGCTTCAGCTTTCATTCATCAAAGCGTATGTATTATGCAAAGTGAAACACCGTAATTAAATGCATTCATAAAATTGACAAGGAAGCCCTTTCATGCATCTTATAGAGAAACAGCAAAACATATTTTATTAAACTGCTGCCTTGCCCACAAGATCGCGCGGTCATCGAGCATAACCGGAATAGAACGGTAATGATATGTGTTTCGTATGAAAACAAATTCCGCCAAATTTGTGCTGCGACGCTGCGCCAGTTCTGCGCTCTGATTGGCCGACTGATGGTCATTGCTATTACTTCAGTGACAAATCACTGACCAGTTTCAGAATCTTCATATTATGCTCGATGAGTGCGGCTTACAATCTATTTTTAAAGCAATATGTTGAATTACGGGTGTTGAAGACATCTTGGCATTCATTCAAAATGGCCTATGTACTGCAGCAGACGGAAAAAGATTTAAAATTATGAAAACTGACTTCCCGGGTTTAATTAGAGTAAAAGCATGGAATTTTTATTTTTTTTGAAACTATTCAATAATAAAGTAGTTAGATATTATAAATAAGAATAAGAATTCAACAAAATGGAATTTCTCATAATTCAGAAATTCCACTCGTCCGTTGGTTGATTTGTTAACTTTTTACCTGGAAGTATGAGCCACGCTGCAACGAAACTCATGCCGGTCAGGTCCAAATAGAACTGACGCTTCTTGACGCCAACCAAATCTGACAGATACGAGAAGACCAAAGTAGACGGTGCACCTGGATTATTTTTATATGATTAGTAATATAAATAATTGACACAAATTCCTAAATATACATGCAGAAGTTCAAATCAAATCAAATCGAATGAAAATATCTATTTCGTAGGTAACAACTTGTACAATCGAAATACGGTAATGTATGTTACTGTATATTTTGATGTAAGACATCCATTGATGCGTCTAGGCAGTAAAATTGACTTGAGTGACGGCAAATAAGCGTGGCGCTGTGCCTCGAAAATAAATCGTAGCTCGATGGGCGTGACTTAGTCGCCTTAGTTAAAAATGAGTAAACTTAGCAACAATTAGTTAAAAATATAACTTACCAATAAGAAATCCATTAAGTGATCGAGCGGCTAGCAGGAGTCTGTAGTCAGTCACCGTGCTCTGAGCTAGGAGGATAGTCGAGTCGACCAGCAACGTGAGGCCCAGGATATTCTTCCTGCCGAAAACATCCCCGACTATAGCCCAGAAAAATGCACTGGCTACACCACCTGAAAAGAATTATCCTAGATCTTATAAGATTTTTATAGAAGAAGATCTTTTATAAAAGGCCCTATAGTCTATTCGAAATGACAAGGAGAAACTCTTGACTGTCTTGGATATAAATTGGTTCCAAGTCCTATATATAACTTGTTAGCACTCCTTTTTGCTTATGGTGTAGTTAAAACTATATCTTCTTCTGACTTCTAAACTGTCATTATGGGAAAATTGTTATATAAAATAATGTTGACTATAGCTAACTTCAGGGTGTCGGTTTTTTCGTGACGGTGTGCGCGCGCAACGTTTAAATTTAGACTCATCATTTTTCCCTAACGCACCAAAAGAACTTCTACAAAAAATGTTATATTGTAGCTGTAAATGCCAGAGCTACGTCATAATGTTAAAAGTGAAAGCTATCTGTACAATGTCCTCAACAAGAGTAATATCAGTGACTAAGTCAAAAACAGGTAGAAAAGGTATATTTGCTTACTCATAATATAAAGGTTTTCCTGCTTTTTATATTGTGAGCAACGATGGTCTAGAGGATATACCTTCGGCGTCGACTCGAGAAGTCAGGGTTTGAGAATGACCGATGTACCTAAAATTGGTTTTTTGCCGAAATAACGTCTTATAAATCAATGAGGCTGCACGCACAAAAAGTGTCATGTTCCGCCTAATCCAAGCGTGCGAGCGAGAGCGCGGATCAAGCGACAGAGAGGAATAATCGGCCTGAACGTTCGGCTTGCGACGCATTATGACGTTATGACGTAAAATTATCGTCCGTAAACCAACTTCACAGAGTTGTTTTAAGATTTCGCTGTGAACCGACCAATTGAATATCGTTTGCTTATTCGGTAATGAAAATATCGTGATAAAATCTACATGCCATATAAGATTTTAAAGTATTTGAAGGTATGTGAGATTGACCACCACGTATGGGGCCAGCGCATAGTTGAATTAAGGCCTAAAATCATCCTTGCTGGATTTCCAGGAAGAGACCGTGCCTTAGAGTATACATAATATATATGGTACATAATGGTATATTATGTATACTCTATACAAAAATACAGTTTTTGTGATGTTTTGTAATAAATTAGAACAATCGCATGTTCTTGTTGTGTTTTAGATCACGACTATGGGTCCTGCGAGTCAGACAGGAATAATTACACTCCTAGGGTCTTCACAGACTGGTAAAATACTGTCAAATGTTGCTTTAAAATACTGTCACGTAAAATTTCCGATGTATAAAAGTCAAGCTGTTGCCCGCAGCTTCGTCCGCGTTAACTTACTCAACTGAATTACTGTTAGTCACAGCGTGATTTTATATAGCCTATAGCCTTTCTCGATAAATGGGCTATCTAACGCTGAAATAATTTTTCAAATCGGACCAGTAGTTCCGGAGATTAGCGGGTTCAAGCAAACAAACTCTTTAGCTTTATAATATTAAGTATAGATAAACATTCAACCAGTCTGCTCTATCAATTAAGAAGTATGTGGGTGCGACTTTAAATCGATGGTAAAACAATTGCCTGTAATGGCTACGTGCTAATCAATTAATTGCATCCTAAGACGTCAATAAGACGATACGATCATCATCAGATCTACCGCCTGTTAAGATTTGAGAATACCAAAGTTTTTGGTGACGAAGGAGACTCACCGTCGGTGATATTTGCGGGTGATACTACGCTACATAGTGGAGACCTTATACTACTACTTCATCATCATCATCATAAGCCCTATCCGTCCACTGCTGAACATAGGATCCCTCAAAGAACGCCAAGACGACCGATCACTCGCCACTCGCATCCAACACAGACCGGCTGTACGGAGATCGTCTTCCCACCTGGTCATATCCCCTCAAATTAATTACAGGCATAAAAATACTACTTAGCACTTTATAAATAAGTATAACATTTTAAGTTAACATGGTTATTTTGATTACTAAAATTATTAAAAACGGGATATTTACGGGAATTTCATGAACTAGACATGTAGATAATGTCAAAATATTGAGCTCTGTGAAATAAAAGTGAAAAACATGTTTTCTTTTTTTTTTCTTTTGATCATAATTGCCAACATTTTTGCGTTCAATGTTGGTTAGGTCTCTTTCAAAGAAGGCCAAGACGAACCCCCGCCAGTTGCATCCAACTAATTCACACTTCATTACTTCTTCATATACGCGTGCATTTTTGTTGTAGTTTCTTTCAGCAGGATACCAAGATATTCACATTTATCGTATAGCTCTCTAAAGATTCCAATCCTTATTCGAACATGTTAAGTACATCTCAAAATAAGGTAAAGACACCTAATTCCGCGGTATTTTCACCATAACTTAAAAGAACATAAAAAATAAGGATTCTTTTTTATATTTTTCTGTGGAATTGGCTCTTTATATCACAAGTGTTATTCATCTTATTTTTAATACTAGCTGTAGCCCGCAGCTTCGCCCGCGTCTACTACCAGCAAAAAAACTACGAAAAAGTTATATTTTTTATTCATATATTTTATTATTGTTCCTAGCATTGTTTATAAATAGTACTTTGTCATTTATTGCAATTTTAAATTATTAAATAATTAAATAAAAACATATTGGATATAAATAACAAAGAACCTAAAACTAAAAACCTTAAAAAATATAATATAATAACTTAAGTATATTAATAAAAAGGAGTCCCTTTAGGCAAGGTTCCGAAGATTTTCACAACGTTCCCCCTTTGAATTGCTAGACTAATTCTTTGTCCGAGGTAGCTGCCAGCTCTTCGGTCTCCTGTGATGTCGACTAACCTTTTTGTTATTTCCTTAAAGAGCCTTAAAGCGCTAGGACCCCACGGACCAAGGGTCTCGACGCCGAATGGGACAAAATCATATCCCTGTATTTGCATATTTTAGCTTTTTTATCCGCTTCATTATTATATATAAGTATATTTCTTTTTTATAATATAATGAATTCTATTATGTAATAAATTATTTTTGGATAAATTACTAATATATGAATACTTCATTAAAAACGCGTGAAATACAAATGTGCGATTCTCATAAGGATTCGCATTTTGTAATGGATAGCGTGATCTACATTATGTGTTAACGCCATCTATTGACACATCTAAAAAACTTCTTGTTACACTAATTATACATCTTATATCTTACCTAGGGTCTCAAACTATCTCCATATCAAATTTCACTCAAATCGGTTTAGTGGTTTAACAAATACACAGTTCCGGCGTTTTAGTTGCACAACTCCCGTTCCCGTGGGATTTTCAGGATAGCAACTATTTTAAGTCCTACGTTAAGTTCCAAAGTATCTTCATACCAAATCTCACCCAAATCTGTTTCGTGGTTTAGAAGATAGACAGTCCCGGGGTCTTACGCGCATAGTTCCCATTCCCGTGGGATTTTCAGGATAAGATTTATTTTAAGTCCTACGTTAAGTTTCGAAGTACCTTCATATTAAATTTCACCCAAATCTGTTCCGTGGTTTAGAAGATTGTCTGTGCGGGTAATACCCCGAGTATTCCGTTCCCGTGGAATTTTCAGGATAGAAACTTTTTAATGTCCTATGTTAATTTTCAAAGTATCTTCATATCAAATTTCACCCAAATCTGTTCCGACGAAAAAATCCTAATTCCCATGCATTTGCTACAAAATATAACGAAAGGAAGTGGGGGAAA
Source organism: Helleia helle (assembly GCA_963853865.1). Taxonomy (NCBI): domain Eukaryota; kingdom Metazoa; phylum Arthropoda; class Insecta; order Lepidoptera; family Lycaenidae; genus Helleia; species Helleia helle. The sequence continues at coordinate 18,796,817 of OY971416.1, read as the reverse complement.
AGATACATGCTGTTCAGAAATATATTATTGATTAAATGGTACCAGTACATATATGTAACAATAACAGTCCCTATTGTTTTTCTGTCTAGTATATAAGTTCATTATTTTTTTACCTCATTTGTCCCGCAATGTCGTTTTTGGATATTTTTTTTTCTTTGCCTTCTTTACCCTAAAATCATGAGTAAAGTTAAGTGATAGGCCTTATGGATTTTTGACGTGACAATATCTTATAATTCGATGCAGCCGGCTGCTCGAACGAAAAAATGCATGCTGCATGACGCATGCGGCGTTACCTCGCTCTGCGGCGTTCGATTTTCTTATGACGTTGTCACGTTCAACTATCGTCAGTAAACCGCCTTACAGTCAACCGATTTTTATTAAAAAAAACATGTATATTATAAGTATATCTAAGTGAGAATAATTCGCCTGTTTCCCCATTCAGGTGTGCCTATATCATAAAAAAAATGCTTAACTGAACTCTGTATTTGACCTGTGTGACGGAGTTAGGTGCACATATAACTGTATTCCGACTTAATTACATCGAAATAGCGTTTTATTAAACTAAATCATAGGGATTAGGAAAAAGAGGTCAAGGTTATGCATCTGCATAAACTCTGGTAGTGTCTAATGTCTATGGTCGTCGATAGTCACCAAAAGGCTTCGACTGCTCGTTTATATGCTCTAAAAAATACATCGGAACTAGGTACCTTTACCTTTATAGTTAGTCAAGAGTCAAAAATTTAATTAAATATACAACTTTACAAAGTATCTTATTGAACGTAAAATTTAATATTCTACGAATTCTAAAGATCACTGAGAAGAACCTAAGCGATGATGAAGATATTCACACCCATCGCACCATTTGTTTTTCGCGTATACTTGTATAAATATACGCGAAAAACAAATGGTGCGTATGCTTATAGTCAAAATTATAAATTATGCACTTATTCATAATTTATAATTTTGACTATAAGCATACGCACCATTTGTTTTGACGCTTGTTACGTTGTGATAATTGTAACCCATAACCGTTCAGGTGTTATGTTATAACACCACTTCCAGGAAGGCTATATAAGGTATAAAAATGAGTTCATTGCTTAATTGTATTTCGTATAATCGTGAAAACGGATAAATATTTGTAGTTTTCATCTTTCAGAGTTTTCAGACGTCACTGTGTCAAAATTTTCAATGAATGACGATTATGTGATTATTTTTGTGCCAGTCTTATATAATACGTATGATCATGACCTACCTACACGCACCACGTGTAGAACAGACCTGCCTACATAATTATAGGATAAGGGTCTTCTTTTTTTTTTCCTTTTAAGCTGGGAAATGCTCTGAGGCATCCCGCCTGGGGAGTGGGTCTCCCCAGGTGGGTATGTGGGACTCGTTGCGCCCGAAAGATGGTAAATGGACGCAGTTCTCCCCACTAAAACCCGGCGAGTGCCACCAGTGCCGCCTTGGTGAGGTGCCCCGGATCTTTTAAGCTAACAGGGCACCTCGACGGCTAGTCAGTCCGCAAGGGACCGAGGCCACCTCCACAGAGGGGTTGCCCCGCACCACAGAACAACCCCTCCCAACGTCGGGACAGTACAATGAGGTGAGGTTCCAATCCTCACCCCTTGCCCCTTGAGCCCCCTCGGCTCAATTAGCTTCGCCCAAGGTGCTGGGCTCACCCTAGGCTACTGAGCCCCACCGCCACGACAAGGCTTGAACCGTGGTGGGGAGAATAAGGGTCTACGATAAGTAGTATATATATATAGTAGTATAGTAGTAGTATTTGATAAACAAAGTTTCATCTATCTCATAAGATAGATGAAACTTTGTTTATCAAATACTACTACTAACAAAGAAGCAATAGTTGCTATTCCTTTCTAGTTTCCAGAGCTCGATCAATGAACCTAAGATCAGCAATGAAGCCTTAATTACTGATCTTATTGAGTTGTGCGTAGAAGTTATGCATTTTTAACAAACTTTCCCTAAAAGAAACACGACGAGGCCTGGAAAAAAATTATGAAAACTAAGTATATTACAAGATTATTCCTTTGTAAGAATTTTCATTTTAGTAAAAACTTATGTAATATGGTTTTCAATATTATTGAAGAGAATCAAACGTACCACTCATGAAGGCCATGTTGATGAGGCCGGCCTGGTAGGTGGTGAGGGCGAGCTCGCAGCGCGCCGCCGGCAGCGCGTACGACATGACGCAGTTCTGCACGCCCGTCGTGAAGAACGCGCACATGCACGCACCCGCCACGCTGCGGCTGAAGCGCCCGTAGCCTGGAAAAGGGTTTTTATTTGAGACAAACTGACACACGCAACAACTGATAAGAAGCAATCAACCGCTTTTTATGTGAAATATTGGCGCGACAGGCGTCGTTCAGACATGGCGACAACCACGCGGTTTCAGAACTCTACGCGTGTCTTAACAAGCCCAAAATAATTACATAATATCTACATAATATAATTCTTAATAAGTCCTCTATACTCTAATAAGTTGTGTATACCAATGGACGGGGAAAAGGTAAAGGACGAAAATGATAGTGATGATTTCATAAAGTTATTATAAACCTATTGTCATCTGTTAACTACATATTAATTAGGAAGTATACTACTAAAACTGAAGTGTTAAATCAATAAAAATTAAAAACTATAAAAATTATAATCGGTCCGTTTACGATACAATGTTTGATGTTCACGTGAAGAGTTGCTAAGTTGGCCATATTAGGTACATCAAAATTGCTGGAACCTACTGATAAAGTCAAATTCCGAAGAATTACCTCATCTGATGTAACTGAAGGAGGTTCAAGTCTCCCAGGCAACTCATTCATGCGTTGCCTACCTTGAAACGCTAGACTCTCTATGGAAGTAGTTGCACTCACTGTTCTGCACAACAAATCTGTTTGATGGAAGAAGTAAGCTGGATGGTGGTGCCCATGTAGATGGATGCGAGACACAAGTCCTGCCGGAGTTACCACATTATTATTTCATAATTTGGCATCGAGCATATAATCCGAATGGGGCGGTAATGTGATGTATTTTGTATGAAAACAAATTCTGGCAAATTTGTGCTGCGACGCTGCACCGATTCTGCGCTCTGATTGGCCGACTGATGACATTGATGATTGGCCGATGAGATCACTGGTTGACTGAATTCCATTACATCAGAGACAAATCACTGACCAGTTTCGGAATTTTATCTCACATTACTACTGTATCCACGTTTATATGCTCGATGTGATTCGGTAATAACGAGAACTGGTAAGTAAAAATATCAAATAGTTTTTGTGTTTACTCACTAACATGTGTGTAAGACTATCTGAATGTTTCAATATTGTTAATATATCCCATTATGATATTGAACAATACTTCTGCTAATTGTATGTATACAATTTCAATTGAAATATAACAATAGACAAATTACGAATAAAAGTGAGTAATGCTTATGAGATAACAAATGTCATAAATAAAGTGTATATTATATCCTACTTATTAGAAACTAGCTGTTACCCGTAACTTCGCCCGTCTTAATGATTTTCAGCCATATATGTAGAATGACTCTTTATGAAGATTACCTCCTACAATCTACATCCAAACTCACAAGCAGTACCTCTTTATAATATAAGTATAGATATCCTTTTGGTGAGGTGCCCCGGATCCGTTGAACAACAGAGCACTCCACAGAGGAATTGTCCCGCACCACAGAACAAGCCCTACTAACGTTTCGTTGTAGGGTATTATTCATTATGAATTGTTTTATTAACTAAGAAGAATCACATTTTTCGTCCCGTGACGCCCAAATGGTGTTTAGCCGAGTGAAATAGCGGGAAACTGCCAGTACAAAAGATCATGACTGAAAAACCTTGGGCTAGGTCAATAGGAGATTTAGCCGACGTTTGTTAAAACGGTGTACATGCTTTCGAAGTTGTACCGTTAGTTATCGGTATGGAACAATAACATGCCCGAGCTGTGCTTACATCAACGCATTGTGTTGGCTTGTCTTGTTCAACATCACTATCAAATTAATAATAAAATCACTATCAAATTATGTTCTCTAGCTTTCTCTGTTATTTAAAGCACGTTTTGAAAATGTTCCTCATATATCCCACTGTTGGGCACGAGCTATTCCAAAATAGGGATTTAATATTAATAGGGTATTTGAGCAAGTTTTACATATGGGAGTTGATGCATACCAAATACATACATGTTTCTTGACATTGTTTTCTTTCAACAGTTATCTTTGTGTTTTAGTAAATTAAAACCTATTGTTAAAAAGGTGTTGACTGTAATAAAAATGACAATAATAGTATCAACCCTTATATGTCCCACTGCTGGGCATGGGTCTCCTCGAAATCAGGCGAGGAGAGTTTTGGGCCATAGTTCACTGATGTGCTGGCCCAATGCGGGTTAGTAAACTTCACACACCCTTAAAGACTTTTAATCTCATCGGGCATGCAGGTTCTTCACGATGTTTCCTTCACCGGTGAGCAAGCGATGGTCTCATGTTCAAGTGCACATAGAAATTTAGAAAAACTAAATTCTAGGCATCACAGGAGGAGGGTGTCAGGATCGAACCCGGGCCTTAAAGATGACTGTAAATTTTATTTAAATTTACACGAAAGCAAAATATTTCTGCCTCATTTTGATCGAGATAAAACTAACCGCCACGGTGGAATTTACAAAAATTGAACTGCATCATAGTATTGATAACGGAGTGACGTCACGCGAGCAATATGACCCAGAGGCGGCGGCGTGCTAAATTCGATTATATTGTGACGTTGTAAGAGTAAAACTGGTGACATTTCGTTTATGTACTTTTGTACATTGTAGTCATATTGGCATCAAGACTTTAAAAAGTTTAAATGAGTGGGTTTTAGAACTACGAACTAACTTTACACTTGGTAGTGACCAATAACGAATAAATATATTATTGTAGGTATGTAATATTTTGTCGCATTTTATCCTTATTTTTTACAATCTATGTAATCTACTAGAGTTTCGCTTACTCCGTGTGGAAATCATGTAAATTCTATTTTTTGTCTCTCTCTTTTTTAATTCTCTGTCTCTTCAGTGCTGTACAATATATTATACAGTTAATACATACTATGCACACCAATAAACATACATTACTGATAACTCTAATATATTTCTAATTATGACCAAATTAGTGTCTATTGAAAAGTAATTATACTTTCTTAATATAGAGAAACGACGTCAGCGAGTGAAGTTATCTGATAATGAAAATAGACTAATGATGAAATAGATGACCTGATGGGCTTTGGTATCCGCCTAAGGTTTAATAAACCATTATTTTGACGCTGAAGAAATCATTATGATATTCATGGCCCGAGGGAGTCCGGCGGTTATGTGGGATACCCGGCTGCATGGGTACCACCATCTTGCTAATTTCTCCCGTGAAACAGCTTTGCTGTGTTTCGGAGAGAAGGGCAAGACAGACAGTGTAATTACTGGCACCGAGACTTAACATCTTATGTCTCAGGATAGGCAACACATAGATGAGTTGCCTGGGCTCGTTCCAGGTTTAGTTTATGTTCATGGGCGATGTCGACCACTTACAATCAGGTGGCACGTTTGCCAGTTTGCCTATCCAACTAACATAAAAAAATGAGGAAATCATCATGATAACCCGGGCCCGGGGGAGACTTTAACCCAAACTAAAACCACCGCTGGGCGGTGTTCCTCCTCATTATAGAACTATATCTACCACACAGGGCCCCGACACTAGGTCCATCAGCACTCTCCGCTCGAGGCAGGGGGGTGGCTTCCTCCCCTCCTTCTGTCAGGCTAAATACGTTTACACGTCTAGACTTACACAAATGATATACAAACATTAAACTGTCCGTCCGTTACAATGAAACAAATATATACTTTCACCTGTCACAAGCTACATTCAAGAAAAAATAAACCATGGCATTAGAAGGTCATACTTATAAAGTAAACATGCAACCCTGACGAGCGTCTTGAGGAGAGGCCGTTAGGATAACTTGAAGACTGGTCAATCCTTGACGGATAGAATAAGATAGTATAAAACAAGTTTTACGTATTTAATCGCTATTTATTTATATTTTTACATATTGGAACGAAGTTGCTTACGGGGCGTTGCGGAGGGGTACCCTAGCCGACTAAAAAACATCCGTAACGATAAATAATAAAAGCGTGAGTTTTATTAGATCATTCGATCATTACACCGTATGGTGGTCAAACGTTTTTTTTTGTTTTGTTTTTTCTTTTTCTTTTTTTTTTTTATTAACACCGGGAAATTTTTATCGATAAAAAAATCATAATAAAAAATGTATACCCGAACAATTATTTTCTTATACCTCGAATAAAACTTGAAATTAATATTTTTATAATAAGGAACTTCGTTCCTATCTGGTGTCCCACGACACCACAGTCCACACGGCGTCCGAGAACTCCGAATATGGAGCGCACTGAAACACATCACATTATTGATGAGTGAAGTCATATAAATGAAAACACATATTTAATTGCAGGGAAGGATTTATAACAAAAATCATTATGACCGTTTCCTACTAGGTTTATTATGATATAAGTTTTATTGTACAAAACCTGATATTACTCCAATAAAATGGTGTTTTCATCTCTATTTTGACCTTCTTGAATCTTTGCAATTTTTTTTATGCAGCAAAATATAAGTAGGTCGTGTATCGAACAACCGAAATGTTATGTTAAATAACATGTTTTTTCAAAACTTAGTTTTTAAATAAAACATAATTCAAAATGCCTTTTATCGGGAAATGCCCGCCTTAACAGAAGCATGGTCAAGGAATACAGCGATTAAATCCGTAAAAGTTGTTTCATTAAAAGGAATGGAATTCGCCTAAATATAAGAAAATAATACGTTAACCTTATTTCACAACCGACGCCAGGAGGCCGTGTGGTCGCAGACTGCACGGTAGGCGGGGGGCAACCCCCCAATCAAAAGTGAGCCGAATGGGCTCACACTAATCCGATGAGGCATTAGGGCCATTAGCATAGATCCATCCGAAAAAAAAAAAAAAAAAAAAGTTAACCTTATTTTATGTTAGGTTGAGGATAAGGTCATGAATTGTATACATTGAGCAAAAAGAAGTCGTTCGGAAAACGGAGTGGTGGTCCTCCAACGACGAAGATGGGATGACGACCTCTGTGCAGTGGCCGCTCCTCGATGGAACATCAGTGGCGAAGGCGTCAACATCATAAGGCGGCATCATCCTGCCGTCTTGGCGCGGATGGAAAAGGTATCTAATGATGCGCAAAAATCTCCGCTTGGATATCTAGATCTCCTAGACCTTCCTAAGATATTCCCAGAACATTTCTGGGCAATTATTTGGCGCAATCGATTTTATTTGAGAATACGTGCGTGAACTTACCCCCACTACGCCAAAATCTTGCCAAGTTCCGTGCCTCTAACATTACCATGTAAATTGTAAATGTTCCACAGTTGCTCAACTGAAGTGGAGAAGAACCAGAGGCCTTAGACAAAGTAACATTAAAAAAACGATAACGAAGTTCGAAAAGAATAAAATGTATGGGATTGACATAAGCCCTCGTCAATTATGTCACTCGTTATCGTTATCGCAAGTTGGTAGACAATGTTAAAATTCGTAACAAAATCATAAACTGTCAATTGGTTATCAAACACTTATGTCAAACTTATATTATTGATATTGATTCATTATCCGTGGGCGTGGGCCATGGAGGGCAACATTTTCACTATTTTTATGAGTTATAGTGTGTATGAGGTCTATTTACATAGATATTAATTTTAATATTTGGTCCGATTTGACACTTCTTGTCGAACTTTGTTGACACTTGACAGTTGTTGTCGTTGCACTGTCACGATCTTTGATTGATCATTGGCTAGAAAATTATTATCGTTATCTCAAAGACGATAACGAATTTCGGCTACAAAGCGATGTCACTTTGTCTACAGGCCCAGAAGTCCCACTCTTACTTATTTATCTTGCCTTCATTACCCTCATTGGCCAAGCCATATTTAATGATGCATCCATTTAAAGGCGCATCCACACTATCATTATAATAAAAAATTACATTATTATGAAAATAATGATATATTTCGTTATCCAACACCTAAGAATCATTAAGTTCACGAAAGATGACTTAAGCAAAATGGTTTTGTGGCTAAATGATGAAAATTGCACATGAAAAAAAAACATAAGTATGACGCAATGTTGAGCTCGAATTATCCAAAATACATTAAGAAGAACAACCGAAATAAGCGAAAGTTTAAAATACAAAATTACCACAAAAAACTAAGAAACGAAAAGTGTCTGTCGGTACAACGGTGATTTGTTATAAGTATTATTTATTTATTTATATTGTTTAAAACAAAACAGATTTAATAATTGATCACACCATTACATAAAACTAAGCCTTTTTATAAGTGCGTTCATAATCATTATTTCAACAACATGGAGTTAAAATCGACCACCCTACTCAATTTTATAACAGGTATTTACTTTCACATAATATGTAATATTAGTATACATTTATCTGATAATATTTGCATGTTTGATATTGATAATATTATTGCACGTGTAAAAAATTTAACGAATTTGCTAATTCGCCATTAAATTTGTAAATTATCACGTACGATATACGTCACAGCGCGTAGGACTGGCGTAGTGATAAACACGTTACGGGCTCATACGTAGATAAATCTAACCAACCATTGGTTAAATAACGCGTATGTAGTGATAGGTAGGTTCTAAGGCCACGAAGACGAAGGGTTGATCGATAGTGGTATGAAGATCTTCGTGTAGCTTCGGTTGGATAACGGGCCGTCTTGGCGTTCATTTAAAAATTAATGGTGGTCTTCTGATAGCTGGTTCAGTTTGGTGGTAGGCCTATATACATAACGGGAACGGAACCCTTTTTTTTTTTTTTTTTTCTTTAACGCCGGGAAATGCTCTGGGGCATCCCACGGGGGAGTGTGTCTCCCCGCGCGGGTATGTGGGGACTAGCTGCGCCCGAAAGCTGGTAAGTGGACTCAGCTCTACCCACTAAAACCCGGCGAGTGCCAGCAATGCCGCCTTTGGTGAGGTGCCCCGGATCTAATAAACAAACAGGGCACCTCGACGGCTAGTCAGTCCCCTAAGGGACCGACGCCACCTCCACAGAGGGGCCGTTGTCCCGCACCACAGAACAACCCCTCCCAACGTCGGGACAGTACAATGGGGTGAGGTTCCCATCCTCACCCCTTGCCCCTGCTCTTCTGTCCCCTCTTCTTATAAGAGGGGTACAAAGAGCCCCCTCGGCTCAAATCGCCCAGGGTGTTGGGCTCACCCTAGGCTACTAAGCCCCACCGCCACGTCAAGGCCTGAACCATGGTGGGGACGGGTACGGAACCCTATGCTTGTTACATTTAACACAACTCTCGCTTTGCCGGTTTTATTAGTAATTGTTCTATGTCCAGATGTAAATGTAGATAGTAGAACAATTACAAATGCCCCTAGGCAGTCGATATTATTTGGCCGACGTTTAGTTTAAGCTAGATTGTTTATAGTTTGCGATTCTGCTATTGTTTTGATCTTATTCTGCTTAAACAGTGAATTATTTCCATTTACGTACTATGAAAAACATAATCATACAAAAATTATAAAATTCAAAACTTCTTTAAGCTAATGCGAGGGGCAATGGCCGGCCGTCTTGGTGTTTTTGGGAGGCCTGTGTTCAGCAGTGGACGGATAAGGGCTGATGGTGATGATGATGATAAAAACTTCTTTAGGCCCGTTGGGCAGTTTTTATTTAAAACAGTACCAAAAAAAATATTTTTGAGCGTTACAATTTAGAAAAGCTGGCGAAATAAACTCAGTGATTTCTTTTAAATAGTAGTTAAATGACCAACTGAGGTGAAAAAACTTTTATATTATCTATAAATTTAATTTTATCATTTATGTTGCAAGCTCACGCAATGAATGTGTACCATGCAATGAAATTAATGAAATGTATTCCATTAAATCTATAAGTTACAAAATTTTTTTTATTGTGTAAAATGTCAATTGTAAGAGCCATGCTGCTTTGCTGTCGAATTGCCGGCACGGGTGGTACCTCTCGCTCACATAACACCAGCGCAAGTGCCAGCTATGCTGTCGCGTTTCGTGCTGTTTGTGGGTTTCCGGTGGTCCATTGGAGAGAATAGGATAAAAAAGGGCAACGCATCAGCATAACTTTGGGTTGTGCGGATGTCTATGAGCGTCGGTAGTCACCATAAGGTTCCGACTGCTCGGTTGCCTCCTTATGACATAAAAAAATTGTAAAATCTAGACCTCTAGCATCGACACTATATTTATTTAAGGTTGAGTGATTCTAATATATTATAGGAGTGGTATCTACTACTATGATTGTAAACAAGCAATTCATCTGGTCCCAAGAGACCACCGATATTCATAGATACACTACATCAGAGGATTTGCAGGAGCGTAGCGGTCTTTCAAATATGAGTACTTTCTTTTTGATGGTTCCTATTTTTTTTTTGGAAACACCCTTGGTGGCAACCTGTTGGTATTGTGGTATCTTTCTCAATTATTACACCCATTTGAAGAAGTCACTCACCGGCTGAATCCAGTGCAGTCTCATAATCAGCTATTTCTTGTATTGATGAATCTTGCTGGTCGCCATGTTGTTGTCGCGGTGCTGAAACAATGTTTTATATTGAAAAGCTGCTGGCTAATTCATATAAAAAATAGTCGTGGCGCGTCTTCCAATCAGTAAAAAAGCATTTAGATATTGACACTACTAAACTGGTATAAAGTAAACTCAGTTTTTTTATAAGCATATAACAAAATCTGTCACCCGAAAAGGCTCGCGAATAAGCGTTATGTCTCTACTCAACCGCAGCATCCCGCGTTTAAGATAATTAAATAAAGATTATACGATAGTAGGTAGTTAGGGCCCTTCATACTTCTAATTTCTATTAGGTAATATATTATATTATATATACCTAATAGAAATTATATAGGGTATATATTATTATTATACTTCTAATTTCTATTAGGTACTATTTAGGCTCTTTATATACATAACATTTTAGATCCAGACGGACGGACACGCACTACATATTCCTACTTTTGATTTACGTACACGAATGTATGCTATTTGAATAAATATAATACTTTTATTTTATTTTATTAAGAGTTAGTTGATACGCTGAAGTCATATTCGGTAGATTATTTTATAGGTGCAAGAGATGTCCTAGTCAGTATTTTACATGGTAGGTACATGGTGCTGCCCCTCCAAGATTCAAGCCTTGTCATGGCGGTGGGGCCCAGCACCTTGGGTGAAGCCAATTGAGCTGCTCTTTGTACATCTTTTAAAAGAAGAGGGGACGAAACAGCATGGGGGACAAGTGGCGAGGATGGGAACCTCACCCGTTAGCACTATCCCAACGTTGAGAGGGGTTGTTCTGTGGTGGGGGACAACCCCTCTGTGGAGGTACCTTGAGGGACTGACTAGCCGTCGAGATGCCCTGTTCGTTAAATAGATTAGATAGGGCACCGCACCAAAGGCGGCATTGGTGGCACTCACCACCGCGGGTTTTAGTGGGTAGAGCTGTGTGCACCTTACCATCTTTCGGGCGCAGCGAGTCCCACCCGCCTGGAGAGTCCGCCTTCCTCCCCAGCGGGATGCCTCAGAATATTTTCCGGCAATAAAAAGGTAAAAAAGAAAAAAAAGGTACATGGTGCTGACGGAAAAAAATCCGCCGGAAATAAATGCTTCAAGCAAAGTAAATTTTTAAATATTTTCCTAAATATTATTAAAGAGCGATATTATGCCGTAAAAACTTTTTTAACTGAATTATTGGGTGCCTTATAAAAATATATTAATACATAATTGTACTTTAATCTTATAATAAGTTAAATGTTGCCTTTATGAGGCGTTTAATAAAATAATAATAAAAATAAAAAGCTTGTTATTAATTGCAAGTATGTTCCAGAGTTTGAAACTCAAAACAGAAATTCGAAATGTTCAAGAGACGTTTACTTATTATTTGATATTACTTAAAAATGATTATTACTAGGCGTGTTTATTTATGTTTTTTGAATTTTGTCCCTAATTGTTACAATTACAAATGTCTTGATTTTTTTTTATTTACTAAATCAGTTTCTTTTTAACTTTTTTATATTAATTAGATTAAAACAACTTACACGTCTCCACTTTGGCATCAAATTTGCACACCATGTTGTCTCACAAAACCACCACAATTGACACCACCAGGCACCACCACCGTTTGGGCGTGCGGTCGTGACAGCACTGACCGGTGACCAACGTGGGTCACGTTCGGCTCAGGCTCTTCACACCGACACTGAACTTGTACTGTTAGGCTGTGTGATAAGAGACTATCGCCTTTATGTAGCAAGTTCTTCGCTCATGGAAATAGACCGAGATCGTAGACTGGCTAAAGTTGCACTATTTCTAAAATCTATTAATTATTGTTAACATTGACCTGATTGCTACTAATATTCTAGACGCGAAAGTTTGAATGTATCGATGTTTGTTATTCTTTCACGCAAAAACTAGAGAATGGATTTTAAGGAAACTTTTCAATAACATAGCTTATACACATAACATATAGGCTATAATTTATCCCCGTACACCCACGGGAATGGGATGTACGCGGGTGAAACCGCGGGGACAAATGGGACAAATTATTACGAGTCAAAGCTCACATTTACGGAAAAATCAAATGTTCATTAGACCTAAAAGTCGGTTAAAAATAGAGTATCATTATGATGTGCCAAGACGAGATTTTTTTTTTCTTAAAGTATTTAGGACACAAATATAATGACATAAGATAGGCAATAATAAAGCGGTTTAAAAGTGTGAAGCTGTTTAAGAGTCTACCCCGAAACAAGTCTTCACAATATAATATTAGGTATTTACCTATGAAATTGCCGTTTTGTATGAAAAAATTTAAACGATTTTTTTAAATTTATTTTTTATTTGTATTGATCGAAGTAATCACCCATGCGATCAATGCATTTTTGCCAGCGCAACGGCAGTTTATTGATGCCCTTCTTAAAGAAATCAGCTGGACGGGAGGCAACAAATTCTTCAAAGGCATTTTGTACTGCCTCTCGGGTACCTATTGAATTTTTTTCCCGCCAAGAAGTTATCCAAATTCTGGAAAAAGTAGTAGTCGGAGATGTGCCAGCTTCTCCATCATTGTGTTCAGTTCTTCACAGTACACATCTGCAGTAATGCTCACCCCGTTTGCTAAGAAACTGTGATTAATCACTCCGGCGCTAGACCACCAAACAGTGACCACCACTTTTCTAGGGGTCAGTTTTCGTTGAACCAGGATCCAACCAACTTGCTGAGCGCTTGCAGTTATCAAACAGAATCCATTTTTCATCGCAGGTTCATACAATGCGGTTCAAAATTCCTTCATTTGTGCATGCAAAAAGATTGAAATGCGATGAAAATGTCACTAATCAATAAACAAATGACTACTTTTGGAAAAATAATTCCATGTTTTTAAAATAAAATTAATTTAAAATTATAATTCTTAGCCAAACAAAATTTTTGATTTGTAATGGCCAGTACTGCATAACGGCAATTTCATAGGTAAAGACCTATTATTATAATAATATTTACCATATGACATTAAAACCCGGAAGTTTACCTTACATGAGTCTGTCACAGTGATAGTCAAATATAACATAATGTATGCTAACTATTGATTTCAAAATAGTGATACCATATGACAGTAGGTGGCCCTGTTCGATGATAATTGATTCATCATCAGTCTCTATCCGTCCACTGCTAAACATAGGTCTGAGGCCTCCCTCAATGAATGCTAAGACGGTCGATCCCTCGCCACTCGCGTCCGACACGGATCGGCCACTGTACAGAGATCGTCTTCACACCTGGTTAGTGACCAACCAACACTTCGTCTAGCCAAACGCGGACTCCACTCTTGAACCTTATTGGCCCATCGGCCATACGTTCTCCTGAGTGTATGACCAGCCCACTGCCACTTCAACGAGCTTAATCTTGGCGTCATATCAGTAAGCTTAGTTCTCTGGAGGATGTCTTCATTTCGAATCCTATCTGCCAAAGTAACACCTAGCATAGCACGCTCCATAGCACGTTGAGCTACGACAAACTTACGGACCAGTTGTAAATTTAGAGCCACGTTTCGGCCCCGTAGGTCATCACGGGGAGAACGCATTGGTTGAAGACGAAATTCTTGTTACGACGTGAGAATATGGCTAAGCTTCCTGAATGCTGCCCATCCCAATTGAATCCTCCTATCGGCTTCGCTCTCGAAGTTATGTCTACCTAGCTGCAAAGTGTGTCATCACGTACTCTTGCACGAGATGATTGATTAAAGTCAAATAATTTAAATTGTTTTAAAAAATCGGACGATCTTGACTACATTGGCTTGTATTTCTTTATCATTCTAAGATGAAAGATAGACCAGACATATCATTAAACCCACAAGTACCTACTGATCCTAAATAAAACATACATACATTCTTACCTAAGTACCAAGATTTGTTACAACATACGAATATGGCAGAGGTATGGCAACTTCTTCAACTTCAGCAAACACTCCGGAAACGATCCAACAGCTAGTTGTAATATGGCAAAAAACTGTAATAACACATAGGTTACATGTTCATGTACTATGGTTATTTAAAATTACATGTTCAAAATGGTCTTCCCGTGACAATCATTGCTACAAAGTATCCAAAAAGTCGGGCTTATACAAACCTAGAATCCGTTTTTTTTTTCTTTATAATTCAGAGAATGAAATAAAATTCCACATCCAGCTAAGGTGTTTGACTCCGGCTATTTTTAGCCAGAACTCCTGTTTTCTGGGATTCCATGTATGGTCTAAAAACGTAGCCAGTTGTCATGCTTAGAATTGTTTTGATTTCAATGTGTACCATAATGTCTTCAAATTGGACCATTCTTTTTTGTATGTATTTAGGGCTGGTCATCTAATAAGAAAAATATTTGCCTCATTTTTTTTAATATCTGACTCAAACTTAATACTAAAATGACTTAATTGTACTTTTTTGCCTTTACCTTTAATTACATTCCAAAACTTACACAGTCCTGACTTACAAAGCATTTCGAATAACTAATTATAGTTTGCCTTTTACATATAAGAGTTTTAAAACAAGTAAACAAATTTGTAAAAGATACGATGAGATCTTATCTCAGCATCTTAGATATGTGATCAGGCATCCTTCTAGCATCTTTATAGTGAGATGGATTTTTTTAATAGCATACGAGCAGTCGAAGCCTTAAGGCGACTATCGGCGCCCAAACACATCCGCATAACCATAGATTATGCAGTCTTGCAGATGCGTTGCCCTCCTGTTCCCTATCCCCAATGGGCCACCGGAAACTCAGAAACCGCACGAAACGCGACAGCTTAACTGTCACTTTACGCCGATATTATGTGAGCGAGAGGTACCACTCCAGTCGTGCCAGCCCAATTCGGCTACAAAGCAGCATGGCACTACCTCATCCAAAAAAGGATGCCGCTTACATCCTAAATCTCCCTTGATAATATTTTATTTGAGTATTGATACCATTGTAATAGAAGAAGGCGTGTGAGAGGCTCGGGTGCCGAGATGATATATAAGGGCATATAAGGGCACTACACCATGTCAATTTCCGGACTTCTTTCGATCCGAGAAAATCGAAATATCAGAAATTATCCGTGGTCCATTCTATTGTCCAACTCGTACTTGGAAAACATAAACTCGTCGCCAGCATAAACAATTACTGTCGCCGGTCGCGTCGTGTCTATGGTCATTATTTTTTTACTTATCTGCGGCCAGTTACAGTTGAATATAAAAAAGGACATTAGTTACCCACGCCTATGTCTAAATTAATTTCTGTTACCTTAGGACCACCTAAGTAATAAATATCTTTCTGGAGTTATTTGAGTTCATTCATGTACTTAAAATATTGATGTATAAACCAAACCTAAGTAGGTATATCTACACAAATAAATCAAATTGAAGTGTTTGTTTCAAATATCAAATAAGCAGTTTTTCACTAAATGCATATGAAAGTATATAGGAGCTTAAATCAAAAATTCAATATGCGTAGTCACCATTCTCTGCGGGCCGTCCGGCACAGGTACTCACCAAAGCAACCATGCCCGGTGAGCATCTGTGTCAGACGGAAGGTGAGGGGCTTGCGCTTGACATCAAAGATCGTCATTAAACAATTGTATAAAATCCATCATGCATGTGTCTGGGGTCCAGGGGCCTTTGGTAGCAGGCCCTTGGGTACTGTCCGGACCGCAAGCAACTAACTCTGTCTCCCTCTATCTGAGTCCCCGTGATCATGGCGATTGAAACATTGGCGAAATGTCGGGACCTCAATAAACCTATAAACGCGGTAAGCACCGGTAACAATATTGAATACTGATTGCGTCAGTTTAAAACAAAAAAAATGGGTTTCATAATGATTATGTCAGAATGTTTCTAATGCGAATGCAAAAATAGAAGCAGGATGCAAAGCTTATCATTATCATGTACCTAGACATACAAGTACTAATTATAAACACTAGAGCTATAATTTATTAGACCTGATAAACTCTCAGTCCGTTACACCTAGACTTTCTCTTACATTAAAATAGATTAGTTAATCATTGCTTCCCGCGGACGACGAATGGGGGTGAGTAGGAGGCGCTACTTAATGCGCCTCCAGTAACGCCCCTGGTGCTTGTGTCAGGTCAGGATGGGAACCGGGCCCAGTAAGGCACGACGTCGCGGGGACTGCTTAGTGGCGGCCGGGCAGTTCCCCCTTACGAGAAGTACCTTCGCCAGCCTGGCGCTGAAGTGATCCTGTTGCCTGTAGATCCGGAACCCTCAAAAAGCGGCTGAAGGCGCTCGCAGGTCCAGGAGCCTTACCCGAGGTAAACCTGGATTATGCGAAATCATTAAACTGCATCATCAAAAAAATTTTAATCAAGCACTCTTGTTTGTCATACATAAAGTCATCCTCAAATTTATTCTGGTGAGTGGAAAAAGAGATATTCATGGAAAGCATACGCTTTATATTATTAGGTCTTTACCTATGAAATTGCCGTTTTGTATGAAAAAAAATAAAATGATTTTTTTCATGCATTTTTTATTTGATCGAAGTATCGATAATCGAAGTAATCACACATGCAATCAATGCACCTTTGACAACGCAGTGGCAGTTTATTGATGTCCTTCTTAAACAAATCACAACAAATTCTTCAAAGGAATTTTGTACTGCCTCTCGGGTATTAATTTTTTTTTGCGCCAAGAAGTTATCCAAATTCTGGAAAAGTAGTAGTCTGTAGGCGCAAGGTCTGGTGAGTAGGGCGGATGAGGGAGAGCTTCTAACCCCAGTTCTTGCAACTTCATTTGTTGAGCAGTGCAAGGCACGTCTCGATGCGTACTTCGCGCTGGCGATCATTCAGTTCGTGGGGCTTTTTTACCTTGCCAATTTGACGCAAATGTTGTTTTGACGCTACATAAATATTGTTTTGACGCTAACGTCGAAAGCTGCTGCTAATTCAGCCGTAGATTGTGTATCATCAGCTTCCACAATTCGTCATTGTCGACCAAAGTCTTCGGACTACCACGAGGTTCATTTTTCAGGTCGAAATTTCCAGAACGGAAGCGAGCAAACCAATAACAGGTGGTGCGTTGGTTTGTAGTGTTAGCTCTGTAAACGTCGTTGATGTTTTACGTTGCTACTACGACGGTACTCATATTCCACAATTACTCGAATTTTTAACGTATCCATGATGACGAAAAAGACTGAAATGCGATGAAAATGTAACACTAATCAATAAACAGATGACTACTTTTGGAAAAAGAATTCCATGTTTTTAAAATAAAATAAATTTTAAATTAGAATTTTTAGCCAAACAAAAATTTTTGATTTGAAATGGCCAGTACTGCAGAACGGCAATTTCATAGGTGTTTCACGGCAATGCTTTCGTCTGTGTGGGTGCACCATTATTTTTACTTATGCCAACCGCTTTACCGATGAGAGAGATGCACTGTGCCGCGCTCCCGTCTGCATGGGTACCACCGTCTTGCTTATTTTTTCCGGGAAACAGCTTTGCTGTGTTTCGGAGAGGAGGGAAGGACAGGCAGTGTAATTACTGGCACCGAGACCTAACATATTATGTCTCAGGATAGGCAACTCATTTATGTGCTGCCTATCCTGAGACATAAGATGGGCTAGTTCCCGATAAACTACAGTTACCATCAGGTGGCACGTCTGCCGGTTTGCCTATCCTACTAACATAAAACATGGTTACCACCAATCTGCTTATTTCTTTCTTGAAACCTCGCTGTGTTACGAAGATAAGAGGAGAACGATAACTGTCACTATTGACACCGAGATTCACCATCTTACATCTCAGGATAGTCAACGCGTCAATGAGCTGACACCAGTCCCGGGTGGCCTCGTTGATGCTCATGGGCGACGTTGACCAATGGCCGGATAGGCTCGACGGTCAGTTTGTTACTAACTAACATAAAATGGTGGCACTGGGTAGGTAACGTGGACACCCACCGCCACTTTGCGAAAATGCTTTGCGCGTGGACCCGGGATGAGTCGTCCCCGGGGATATGTGGAACTCTCGGCGCTCCCCGCGCGTTGGTATACCGCATTAAGACCACTGCTAGTTGCCTTCAGCTGCTGGAAGGGGAGCGTCCCGGATCCGACTAACACAGGACACTAGTCCCTCCAGCCTGGCACAAATATGGCTAGTTCATGGTAAACTTTATGATCGTTGTCAAGGTTGACCACGCCTCGCTCGTATACCGATCAGCCGTATATTCATCATCATCAGCGTCTATCCGTACACTGCTGCACATAGGCCCTCAAGGTTGCCCTCCCTTGTGATCCCTTG
The DNA here is from genome assembly GCA_963853865.1 of Helleia helle. Taxonomy (NCBI): domain Eukaryota; kingdom Metazoa; phylum Arthropoda; class Insecta; order Lepidoptera; family Lycaenidae; genus Helleia; species Helleia helle. The sequence continues at coordinate 18,777,898 of OY971416.1, read as the reverse complement.
CCACTCGCAACCATCGTATACCGATATCTCAACTTAAAAATGACCAATCTGACGATAATGAAAAAAATAATGATGTAATGATGATCAAGAAAACGTCCAAACGAGGTGCATTAGTTAATTCCTTAGAATAGCGGAAGATGCAGCATGCTAAATTCTAAGGCCACCTCCGTGTAGGTTAAGACTTCAGTGCATCCGCGGAAACGCGTCACGGCTAATTAAAATAATTAAGAACTGAGCCGCGAAATCTAGAAACTTCGGAGATAAAATGCTCTACGTTTCTCGTACGTATAAATTAGTTTAAGAATAGACTACCCAACTATACCAGAATTAGATACCTTTTCGAAATGAATTCAATAAAATGAGATCATAAATACGGTTTATTGTAATTTTAAAATAGCCGCGAAAAGGGACAGTAAGGAACCTAAAAGAATGTATTTATTACTCTATGACGCAAAAAAATGTTGATTGACTGAAATTTGATAAAACTTTTCAATAATATAGCTTATACATCAGAATAACATAAAAAATACTTTAATTTATCTCTATACTCCCATAAGAAAGTACGTGAGTGAAACCACGGGACGCTACTAATGCTATAATATTGTGTGAAATTAATGCAAATAAAATCAGCTAATCTTATTGAAAAAAATTAAGTTTAAATAACTTTATTTTCTTGCTAACCGTACCTTCAACTTCGTAAAAAAACGGATAGCACCAAAATATGTTAGCATCAAAAATCAACTCAAAAGTACTTGAGTAAAAAGTGCAAAGCAATTACATGGACACATCTCGGAACCGAAAACCAGTAAGTACGTGTACGGCTAGTGTATGTATGCAGGTACGTACGTCGTAACTCACGCGACCGACGCGACGCGACGCACGCGGCGCGCCTTGACTTTGAACACACTCGGGTGGAAAATTGTTAAAAATATTATTTAAGGTTTGAAATCCCGCTAATGGATAGTTTAAATAATTTTAATATTTTATGTTTTAAATTATCTAAGTATTCATAAATTTAAATAAAGTCTGTAATAAAGTATATATTAATTATGGTTTTTGTTACTTTATAAGACAGGAGCCCTCTTCATAGGTTGATACCTATGGTGATCCATCTGCATACTTTATTCGTAAACAACTATGCTATGTTATGAAAAAAACCTATCCAAATAGGAATAAAAGTGTATCTCGAAATAAAAGGAAGAATCTACCATCTATAGGATAAGTTGCCTTTAACTTACTGAAACTTAGTATAATAACAGAGACTACTCCCAGGCGTTTCATAGTCGAAAAAGGTTTCGGTGCCAGTAATTATTAGACAGTTTTTCCTTCTTCCTAAATATAGAAAGGCTTTTCTCTATCCTCCATCGTTTCCTTCTTTATTCAAACGCCTTTATAATGAAAATATCTTGAACTATGACCCAAGTAAATATTTTGCACGGAACTGTACTTCTGGAGGTTTTCGCGGAACAAAAGAAATAATAAGTCATTTCGCATGTTTGCGGCCGCCGCCCGAAATATGAACATACGTTCTTACGGCCACGTCGAGTGTGTACACACGCGTTTATTGTAAGGGGACCTTCATACGTGCCCTTGGTCGCCTGCCGTTACAACGTAGCAAAACATCGTAGCCTGAACAAATAGGGGATAGCAAATAAGAAATGAACTTTGCATAGACAACAGTAAGATTACTATTTATAAGTAGTTACCTATGTGTATACTGTTTTATACTACGTTTTACATACTTAAAATTGACATTTAAAATTATTAACATACTAGCTGTTTGTTCATTTCATACAAAAAAAGATTGATTTTTTTTCTTCAAAAAATATTGAAAGATTGAAAGTTCATTCCTTATTTGCTATCCCAGGCAGGCAAGGGACAAAGGAGATTGGCAGAAAAAAAGGGAGGCCTATACTCAGCAGTAGGCAATAACGGGCTGATGATGATGATGATGATTATGTTTTAGGCGGGATGGAAAAATACAAAACGTAAGTCATTTAGAAAATTAATAATTTTATAACATTTTATATCTTACACATCTTTGTGACTGATCGTTTTTGGCCGTCTGACGTCATCGAGACATACATCGGTGATTAAACGTGTGCTTATTGTGGTGTATATAAATTAGAATCAAATCAGGTATACTATCTAAAGAATCCTCAATGTTAACTTTAGTATTTTGTTCTATTTTATATTTTATTCATTCGGAAAACTTACAGCTTATTACAACAATAATATTTTACTATAAGTCAAACAAAAAGCCCTTTAAAAGTTTATTTATTTATTTATACATTTCATTAAATATGTCATAAATGTTTTTATTAAAAAAAATTAAAAAGTGTGTGCGTGTAATCTTTACGCGCGATTGAAGTAAAACTTCATAAAAATCTAAGTTACCCTCTAGTCACGCCTAAGGAAGTTTTACTTCAAAAAATTAACATTTATGATTTTTACAAGTCAAATCATTATCAGTTTTTTGATTTTTTCTTTCATTATTATTTATTGATGAACGAGTTTTAATGTTCCTGACTCTCAGCCACTTTATTTAAGTGATTACTATTTCCTTTTATATTCCATATTTGTAAATCGAGCGGACTATTAAATAAAAGAAACAAAAATTCACATTAAATAATTATAAGTCACAAAGAGAATTAACAAATTATGAATAAAGGTATTCAAAGAAAAATATTAGTAAGTTTGACACAAGTTAACTAGAAGAAAGTCCTCTAAAAATTAATGTGTCAACCTAGTGTTAACATGTTCGGTATGTCACCGTAGACCCGATTATTTTTTCGATAAAAATCAGAGCATCTCCGACCGTAAAAAAAACCAAAAAAAAGTCACCGAGATCGGTGGGATTTGAACTGAGGTTTTTACTAAGCAGCCCCAATAGTGTAACGAAAACAGCTATCGACGCAGTAATGTGTCAGTCAAAAAGCCGCACGGCTTACAACTATAGCAAAAAGTGTCGTTACAACTTTTCGTCTTAATTTTTTCCGTCTAGCCCCCTTTCGCAACGCGCGATAAGGAACTACGTTGCAAAAAAATCTGAGTTACTCTCTAGTCGCGCCTAAAGAAGTTTTACTTAAAAAAATAAGATTTGTAATTTGTAGTGTCATTATTATGTTGTATAGGTATACAAAATTTGTTATCTATTATTTATACATATAAATAACGCAGCGTAAATCTCAGTCCGTCTTAAACTACGTTATCGATTACCTACATATTTAATTTATTTTTTCAAAATTGCAAATACGATTCACGGAACTGAAATCAAAAAGAGGGATGCTGTCACTCATGAGATGTATCTTATTGTTATCTGAGAACTCAGATGTAATGTCAGGTATCAGTTATCGTCGGACATGTCTTGACACTCTCTCTTTTTTATTAAATGGTACTTTGTAACCCTGGCCTTTTTAGCGGTCAAGATTAGACTCGAATTTTTGATTTTATAGTAACGTTAACTACAATTTATAATTTAGTTTTGGATAAGAAAAACATGAAATAGTATTTTTTTTATAATGTCTGTCTAATTTAAATGTCTAGTACAGAAAGCTTTGTATTCACATATAGTGTAGTAACTAGTAAGTACGTATCGTATCGTGAATCATTGTAGAAAAATATTGGAAAAATAAATAGGACAAACTTTTTCGGCCTGGCCGAGCATAACACACAAATGCTTTGGGAGGTATCTGTTCAAGGCCACCTTGAACTTGGCTCGGAGAACTCGCCAGGGTGTCATCACTGTAGGAGTGACGAGGACACTGCATGGGCGTCCGAAAGAACGGACTTCGTTGCTGAGGTCGGCGTCGACCTTTCACTCCATGCGGTCATCCACGCGATGATCGCCAGTGAGAGTGCATAAGGGGCGGTATTCTCCTTCTATGACGTCATGATGCCGCAGAAGGAGGAGGCGGAGTGGGAGCGCACTGGCGCCCCTTCTCGCAGAAGCCGCGACGGCGATAGGCGGTCGCACCGCCGTGAGGGACCTGTACGCCGCCCATCGGGGGATCCGCCGCGCGCGCCTTAGGTCCAAGCTATAAGGCACGCTTAAGTGTTCAGGGTGCCTTAAGCGGAGTAGGAGGAGGAAACGCTATCCCCTGCCTCCTGAGGACAGTGCCTCCAGGGGCATCGTCGCCGGTGCAGACCATACCATAGTTCCCGAACCGGGCCAGCACGACTAGAAGAACACCGCCAGGTTTTAGTGGGTAGAGCTGCGCCACCTTACCATCCTTCGGGATGCCTAAGAGCATTTGCTGGCGGGAAAAAGGGTAGAAGGCAGGTAAATTTAAAATATCCAATTATATTGTTATCAAGATTTATTATAAATCAATCATGCACAGAATCAATATGTCTACGCCCTGCAGTGATATGAATAATAATCAGCAGTGCCTGCCCCACAAACGAATACGAACACGTATTTACAATGGAATCTCACTTAAAACTAAAAATATTTATAAAATACTTATTTTATTTTAAGAAATTATGAAACGGATGAAAAAAATTACTTAATTACAATTATACAAAATTAATAATCACAATTACATTAAAGAAAATTCTGAAACCTTAAAAAAGTATTTTTTACAATTAAAATATAAGTTTAAAATTTAAAATAGGACCTTAAAACGACGGTAGACATCCACCACTTAAAACCTACATCTGTTTATTTACAATTAATCTAGATTATTCTAGTAATATGGCAACATCGCTCTTTGTAACCCACTATCATATATTAAAACACCATACATTTTGCTATAATCATTCCATCGATTATGTTAAAAGCAGTTTACTTTTATTTTAAAATGATATTAAATCTTTAGAAGAACTACCGTTGTATAGTGCGTGAGTTCAACAAATTAAAAACTAATATTTATACATTATCATATAAGATATTAAAAGGAAATAGGTAAGCGTACCACTACAGAAGATTAGGAAGGGAACATTCGATGTGAATACGACTAATAAATTACTTAGTTTTATTACTTAGTTTTTATATCAAAACAATTATTGTAAATATTTCGACCCGACTATTTGTATTGTATATAATTTGAACATCATATATTTGTACCTTTTCTACTATCACATTCAAACAACTCCCTACTCCTGGATTTTTTATAGACGAAAAAATCATTGAGCCGGGCTCTAAACAAACAAAATTATAACAAAATTCATTCATACTGTAGGAAAAATAGTAAAAGAAAAAAATAGGAAAGATAAGAATGGAACAAAAAAAAGATAAAAACAACCCTGACGAAGTCGGTAAAACTGAGGTAGGAAATTATCACACAACGATTTTATCACAATAGGTTTTATAGAAAAAGGTACACATTTATAAAAAATACGCCATTATAATAAAATCAATTGATGTAATTTTATTCATATTAAAGAATTAAAAAAATAAATTAAAGAAACGAATGAATTTCACTATAATTTACCCCCACTAAATCACTATATGAACAAGCTATGTTATAGTAGAAAGATCAAATATACTTTTGCATCAAATTATCTTTACCGGAACTTATTTTAGATCGAATGGTTTTCTAAAAATTTATGGAATACGAATGAATTCAGTATTATTTAAATTCTGAGAAAATATTGAATTAAAAAAATGACAGATAAGGAGATACTACAAAAATTAAAATATAATAATGATATTCATTTACAACGGTTTGACGTCGGTACTGAATTTCGACATGTCCATTTCTGGTAGACCACCACCTTTGCAGTGCGTTAACGTGTTTCTGTAAATTAATAATAATTCAATCGATAAATACTTCGTGTGACATAACTTACTATGAATGCTTCATATTTATTAGATCAGAACAAACAATAACAGAATATCACAATTCCTTTGAATTATAAATATTCTGTATTCTTCCACTTTGAAATTAAATTGCCTCTTTAAGGATACTCTTGTACTAACTTCTATTCTGAGGTCAGTAACCTATCTATCTGAATTCTGAAGTCTCCTCCGGTATCTCAATGGTACCTTTATTAAAGCCCTTATTGGCGCAACTATCAGAATGTCATCATTCATAATAATTAATGAACTAGGTAAGTATATAATATACCTAAATATGCATTGATAAATTTTGTTTGTAATGTTAATATTGTTTAATAAACTTATTATTATTTATATATTATTAATTTTTGTACTGTGTCATATGACATACTCGTTCAGATCTTAAGCCGGTATATAAATTAATTATAATAATTATTATAATTAATTTATCTATCTATATTTATATATAAAAAATTAATTACAGTAAAAAAGATATTTGTATGCTATTTCCATTTTTTTATCCTCAATAAATACCTAATTAATTAAAGGAATAACATATATTTTGAATTAAAAAGTATCTTACCCAGGGTAATCCGACTTCAGAAAACTGTACATCGACTGAGCCACGAATTCGAACCCATCACTATTATCGCAGAGGATTCTTGTAAATGTCACCTTCTTAATCTCACGTAGTTGTGCTAGAAAAAAAATATAGCACAATGAATCTACAGCAATCTACAATTAGTAATTATTATAAAGACAATATCAAACAGGAACAAAAATGATGTCGATTGTCATCTGCTGTTGATTCAGGCTCCGGAATCCACACCATGGTTCAGGCCTTGACGTGGCGGTGGAGCTCAGTAGCCTAGGGAGAGCCCAGCACCTTGGGAGAAGCTAATTGGCCGGAGGGGCTCTTTGTACCACTCTTATAAGAAGAGGGGACGAAAGAGCAGGGGGCAAGGGGCGAGGATGCGAACCTCACCCCATTGTACTGTCCCGACGTTGGGAGGGGTTGTTCTGTGGTGGGGGACAACACCTCTGTGAAGGTGGCGTCGGTCCCTTAGGGGACTGACTAGCCGTCGATGTGCCCTGTTTGCTCATTAGATCCGGGACACCTCATCAAAGGCAGCATTGGTGGCACTCGCCGGGTTTTAGTGGGTAGAGCTGCGTCCACTTACCAGCTTTCGGGCGTAGCGAGTCCCACATACCCGCTTGGGGAGACCCACTCCCCCGAGGGATGCCTCAGAGCATTTCCCGGCGTTAAAGAAAAAAAAAGCTATACCGGAATGGCTAGACCAAACTGTAGAATCAATCTACTAAGAAAGTACATATATGGAATAGAATATATAGAAATTAGAAAGGTAATAAACATGATTGTTATAGCAAACATGTATAGCCCGTTTATTTATATGAATGGTGAATGTCCGTCTCAGTGCCAAACGACAGTTCTTGGTCAACACCAAAGTACGATTGTTTGGCCAATATAAGAAGAAGACAAGAGAACATAAGTCATGGACAAAAACGCTTCATATGACTGGCCAAGAAAAAGTGTTAGATACAGTTTTTCTATCATAGGATAACTTAAATTCCGACATCGGTCATCGGACGGGACTTGTCTCTGCCGAGCGTCATCACCGTGATCTCCTTCTGCGAGACAATATCCCAGATCTAGCCCGACGAGTGGGTGAGAGAGGAGGCCGCCTACGAGGCCTGGCCGCTCAGCGGGCTACGAACAGGGGTGCGTAGGAGACGCCACTTAATGTCCCTCCAGTACCGCCCCTGTATTCGTGTCGGGCTCAGGGTGAGAAACCAGTGCCCAGGATGGCACGACCTCGCGGATAATGCTTAGTGGCGGCCGTGCAGTCCCCCCTTACGAGGAGTAGTCCGGCCTTTCTGAGACCAGCCTGTCACTGAGGTGTTCCTGTGCTTGCAGATCTGCGATCCTCAAAAAGCGGCTGAAGGCACTCGCAGTTTTAGTTTGGGTATACACAGCCCAAGTGTGAGTCCCACATAGCTACATGCATAAAGCATTTCCCTGCGTCACAAAAAAAAAGAATAACCTCCTACACTCACCAGGTGTAAATGCTCCCGGATTAACTGAGGAACTATATTCGTAGTAATAACGGTCGCCCCTCTTCAGCCTCGAGAACTGGTCCGCTATGATAGCTGCAAACGTCGGTCCAACGATACCACCATTGACGCGGGCTTCGGTCAGTCCACCAACGAAGAGGTCCACGTCTTCTGGATCCGCGTAGACCATGTAGAAGTCTTCACCGTCCTGTAATAGCCCCATTACAATTACATATCTAGTCATCCCAGATACTCGTATTTTAAGTTTCTGTTTTATCATTTACACAACCGCTCATGTCATTTACACAACCGCTCAATTTTCATCTATTTTAACTGGGATTTTCTAAGAACTAAGAATGCGTTCATTTTGAGAGCTACTTTGATATTTAAAATGATTGTGATTTGAAGTACATTCTTCCCTGGAAGTTCTAATTACATGCAACCCGGCGCCAGGAGACCTCGAGGTCATTAACACCACGGCAGGCGGAGGTAAACCTCCCGTTTCACATTCTTAGGTTAAAGCCATCTGCTCACCGAAGCTTAAAGGCCAATAGGCCAGCAGCATAGGTCCATCAGAAAAAATAAAATTACATGCATTGAGGCCATGAAAAGGATACGCTTTGTGCGAAACAACCCCAAAATTAGTGGAATAGCTTCGATGTGTTCTAAAGTTGATGAGCCCAAAACCTTCCTTCATCGTGTGCCTGTCTCGTAACTCATCTGCCATTTCACTTACCCAAATAACATAAAAAATACATACATCTTCGTGGTAGCTTTCGAAGTCCAAAAACGGCTCCAGACCCACTAGACGGCGGTAGTCGTTGTAGGGGCGGATGCCGAAGTCTCTGCCCCGCTGTATGTTTATGGCGGCTAGATCCAGACCAAAAGGCTTGACTCCGTGGAACAGGTATTTTGTTAACTGAAATTTTTATTTAATGTTTCATGTCTACCATTTTTTAAAAGAGGGGAAGAGAGGACAAACGGACAGTCTCTTCGCCTGATGGTAAGTGATAAGCGACACAGACACCAATTATAACGTTGAGGGGTTTTAGTGACCTATGAATGAATGATAATTATTTAATTAAAAAAAAATGTTTTAATTACTATCATCTTCGACCAAACAGTTTTAATGTATTGCGGAGAAAAAAGAAGGGCACCCAAATAATTGTTTCTTCTAGTCTTAAGAAAACTTTGATTACTTACCCCCACATGGCACATTGCCTTTTAATTACATATTTTAAGTAGTAACGAATTAGTGTGGGTTATTTCATTATTTAAGACCTCTGGAAATTTGTTGAAATCATCGAGCATAATATTATAACTGAACCATGAAATTCCGAAACTTGATTTATCACTGACGTAATAGCAATTCAACCAACCAGTGATCTGTATGTACGTCCCATCGGCCATTGATCTGAGCGCAGAACCAGCGCAGCGTCGCAGCACAAATTTGACTGAATTTGTTTTAATACAAAATACATATAGACCAGGGTCGATAATTTTAGAAACCAAAAAAAATAATAGTAGATTGAAACCCATTGGAAAAGGAGGAGAATATAACAAAAATAAAAGGAAAAATAATTTACGGGTGATCTGAGGGTGGGAAAGTGGAAGGGGGGGGGGTCTAAGGGTAAAAACGGTTTATCTCGATTTCCGGCAAAACTACAAGTCCCATGGAAAAAAAGTTGGATAGCAAAGTTGTAGGTAATAAGAAGATCTACAACTTTTGCATTTACACTTTTTTCACATAACCTCAAAATTTATGTGAAAAATTGAAATAACCAAGTTTTTGATTTTTTATTTTTATCTTTTACAAAAAAAGTTTTTTGCTCACGAAATTTGGTGACAAATTACCTTTTTATGTCCCAAACACACTGTATTTTTTTTTATTTAATTTTTTTATTTTTTTCACCTTATTGAGACTTATTTACGAAAAAACAGTCTTATTTTCAATCGAAAACTCTCCCGTCAAAATATCTGATTAAAAAAAAAAGTCGTTGGGCTTCTTGTTAGTTGAAATCTCTACTTTTTGATGGTGTAAAAAAATATATACATTACTGTGGTCAATTTTATCAGAAAATGCAAAAACACGAGTACGAAACGAGAGAGAGTAAGTTGTAGATCTTCTTATTACCTACAACTTTGCTATTCAACTTTTTTCCATGAGACTTGTAGATTTGCCGGAAATCGAGATAAACCGTTTTTTACCCTTAGACCCCCCCCCCTCCACTTTCCCGCCGTCAGATCGCCCGTAAATTATTTTTCCTTTCATTTCTGTTATATTCTCTTCCTTTTCCAATGGGTTTCATTCTACTATAATTTTGTTTCACTTTTTGCCATTGTCAAAGGCTTCGGCACTGGTCTAATAACATTACCACTCTATTCCGGTTATATGTTCGATGGTTGAAATTATACTAAGGCTTCTTCACATTAAACGTAAGCCCATTTTATGATTGGTTTTTATAAACAAAGACCTTGGTTACTTACACTGTCATCGATGAACATATCGACCTCCTGCATGGGCTGCCACGTGAGTCCAACCAACATGCTGTCGAGGTAGTCCTTGACCCGCAGTCTGTCAGGCTGGAACATCACCTCCGGTAGACGCACCGCTTCGATCATGTTATGTTTGAAATAACTAAGAGCCCTAAAATAAAAAATGAAATTCCAATTTAGATATCGCAGTTCCGAGCTGGAGAATTCCATATTGGATTTTGAGGCGGATTATCCAATAAATATAAGCTGTATAAGAATTTTGTAGACGAATTACAAATGCTCCTAACAAATGTTTATTGGCATCCTAGAGAACTTGCCATCATTTAGTGGTAAGGTAACAGAAAGCGCACAGGCTTTAAAGATAAAAGGATGTATCTGAGATGTCCTACTGTTGCTGCTGTTTTATTTAACTAGAAGAAAGCCAAGATTGGAAAAACAAAGAAGACACCCTCTTTTCCCTAATGCTTTCTAATGCTTACGCGAATTTATCTTATTATAATGAAATCACTTTTCACCTCTCGTGACCATGGTTGCTGTAAAGTATCTGAAACATAGGGCATATAAAAAAACCTAATAAACCGCGATAAATAAAATAAAATAAAAAAATTCGTAAAAGTAGTTTTATTAAGAAAGGGTATCTTTCAAATCTATACTATACATCATTGTTACTGATTAAATAAACTTACATTGTTACATTGTTAAATAAACCTGTCATTTAATAATAATAATAATAATAAATCATTTATTCTCAGGCAATATATGGCCCATACCTTACATACTAACATACATAATATACCGGGTGTATTTGGAACTCTTGCGAAAACGAAGAGGTATGATAGTGTTGGCATAGCCTGACATGATACAAGTGAAAAAAACGCGTTCTTTTTTTTTTTTGGTTGCCTTTTTTATTTTTTATTTTTGTAGTATCCGGCATAATGTTACAGGAATTTGATGATAATTCTTTAAAATAATGGTTTTTTGAAAAAAACAGCAATGTAATAAACTTTACTTAAATAAACGGCTAGCGGACTGAATCAGCTGATAGCGTTCGCCGCATGCACGAGGTGAACGAACTCCCGTACCGCACGTGTCTTCAGCGCGATTTATCGCTTAGTCGTTCATCGTTTTAGTTTTTACTAATACATTGCGGGTTTGCAAAATACACAAGTCCTAAAATTTTCTTTAAAAAACGTTTCCGAGATAAATGGTTATATGCATTATATAGTATATAAATAGTATATTATTAGGGTTTAATCTTCGCAAGCGTTCCAAATACAACCGGTATTATAATACACAAGGGTTAGTATAAAACCTTAAAATTATGTTAGTAAACTTCCTAGAGCTACGTCTTCGTGCGTTCCGGTGGTACTGTTTCCGCGGAAGCGACGGAACACCAACCACATCCTGAGGCCAGAAGTCTTCTCATAAAACTTCCTGCAGGTAGCAGTAGGTTTATGACGAATAACAAATGTATGACTTGAGGTGTGGACACTCACAAGAGTTTTCCATCAACTGTAGAATGTCCGAAGCGCATGGCTGCCGACGCGAACTCGGCTGTGATGGAGGGATTCACGTTGGGGTCGTAGCCGCCAGCATAACCATTTGCAGATGGTCTTAGATCAAATAGCTCCATTATTGTTGAACCTGGATAATTTAAAACCACACATATACATACTATTACAATTATTAAATCTCGAATAAAACAAAAACAAATCGAGCAGTGACTAATTAATAAAAAAATATAATTTATGACATCCATTTTGTACTTTTCCTAACATCCTCTGGTAATGGGTTAAATTCCTTTTATCTAGTAATAATGAGCAATTCTAGAAAATTCAGTTCAGTTTAGGGGTCTTGGGCTAGCTTATACATTTAGCCTTTTACCATTCAGTGGACATCATTTCATTAGGCACATTTGATAGAGAAAAGTTCTGTAGGCTCTTATTTTCATTGTGGCATATTTTTATATAGCTTGGCAGTTCCTTACAGGAATATCATAATACCTGTGTTAGGTCGTAATGTATAGACAATCATTTCTAATCGTCATAGTATATAAATTTCTTACAAATTGTTTTACATTTTTTCGAGCATTTTTGCACTTCTCAGCCATGGTCTAAATTGCAAGTCTAGCACATTAGGATGATAGGTTAAAATAAATCAATTACGAAATTTCATCCGGACTCACTGGATGTCTATGGATGTCGCTTATCGTTCACTTACCACCAGGTGAAATGACTGTCCGTTTACCCCCTCTTCTAAAAAACTGACAAAGCATTGTGCGAGTTAATAAAAACTACAGACTAAATAGCTGCATATGACTAAACCTCACCTAGCACTAAGGGCAACCACTCATTATAGACGATGTGCTGAAACTCCGCTTGGACTATCCTTCTGGCCTCCATGAACACGTCGTCCTCATCCATCCCCGGGTTCATCCGGCCCAGCTCCCGAGCTATCCGGTTGTGCTCCCTGGTCCATATCGTGTGGAATATTGTAAGAGATATCACCTGGTTCCCATGGTGGTCTCCTGTAATATAAAAGGCTTCATGTTATAGGTATTATAAAACTATCATGTGTAGGTATATACGTATATATAAATGTAACGTCTTTAATCTCGCAAATGTGAAGGTTTAGTGACCTTACCTTAGAACCTTAGATTTATTGTTAAAAATGTCCATGATTATTGAGAAAAGACTCATGTGATTCATTTAGATTTATTTCATCCGTCCCACCCTCCACTTTACATTACATTACAAGAATAACGCCTACGATAACATAATAGCTATGACACTAAACTAAAGAAAATAGACAAGAACGATGTTTCATCATCATCTTCAGCCTCTATCCGTCCACTGCTGAACATAGGCCTTACTCAGTACTGATGGTTACTAAACTACAATTAAAAAACTAGTTACTAAAAAACTACTATTAATTTTTAAATTTGAAATTGCACAAAACTAAGATCTCCGCCCCGTAAAATTAATTTTGTACGATTTATAAGAAAGCGATAGAAAAGCTACAAGATAATTATTATACTTTGTTTCCTGTATGTATCAATATTCCAACAATTTACAAGTCACCTGAATTAAAACACACAGAATCTTCTTGCATATTGACGCATTCTTTCCTATTAGTAAGGGGTAGCATCTGCCGTCCGTAGTCCTCAAACACCTTCAGCTCTCCATCTGGTCCCCTCAGTTCCGCCACTTTCTCCATGGTATTCCCGTACAGATGGGACATATCTAAGAAGTGTGTTGCGCCATTCATCTGGAATATTCGACGATCATACCGTCGTATATAATAAAATGTTCCAATTACCACTGGAACCTTATTTGACGGCTTGTGTTTACGCATAGCTCGCGAGCTCAAAATCTGCATAGGGATTTTGTTTTCTGTTATGTAATAAGGTCTGTTACGGGTAAGTAGTTCTTAGGAGCTTATCACGGCAATAACCTAACGTTGTTGCAGAAATATTTATATATATTTTGCACTTGCATATAATACGTAAACACGCATGATATGTCCATTTAGATTTTAGAGGAACGCAAAGAAAATGTTATTCGACATAAAATATTTTATTATTTCGTGCTATATCATCTAAACCAGTATTATGTAATACAAAAAACGAAAAATTGGAGTATAAATTTACTTGCAATTTTCATTTATGTTTTCTTCTCTGTTAATTTCTTCTATAAATGCATAGTGTATGAAATTTTGTAGGATTTATTTTTGTTAACTGATTTATTTTTATTTGTTATTACAAAAAAAAAATATTGTGAGTGAAGAGCGCTTCATTTGATTGTTTTTGTAATAAGCGTCTAAAGCTGTAACTATAATTGAAAATGTTTACACTTGCAAAAAAGTGGCTCAAAGATTATAAATTGCAAATAATCAAGTCTGTGATTATTTGCAATGTTAAACGATACCAGCAGACTGATAGTATACAAGACGTAAAGGACAAGCAACAGCAACTAGCAACAGGGAGTGTCCACAGATTTATTTTAAGCAGTATTCTTCGAAATCTCACGACTTCATTCGAGATACAATACAAGCCATGTGCAGTTGGACATTGACAGTTCTCACCAAAATGATTAAAATAAGACTGATGAATCCAGGGTCAAAATATGGAGATGACCCGGGGAAAGATACGCTTACGCCCGAATACTCAAACGAATCTCAAATGAAAGACGTACTTAAACTCATGCTACGACGTGTCAGATTCAAAGAAAAAAAGAGGGACAACACGAGTGTAAGTACGTCTTAAATTTGAGATTCGTTTAGAGTATTCGGGCGTTAGTATGTCATTGTTGGAAGAGTCTCATGGTAGAGGGCCGTATAATGCTTGGGAGCACGTACGGAGCTACACATAGAAAACCTGAATGTTAAAAGATATAACGTAACAGATATAAAGAGCAGATTTTTTGCCTCGTTCATTAAGTATGATTTTCTTTGAATGAATGATAATACTCAACCTCACACTGTGGCGGTGTAGTTACGGAGTATCATGTAACGTCGGAATCCAGATACTGAGCAGGCCAGCACGCTCACCAGACTTAAATCCAACAGAACAAATTTAGCACAAACTAGGAAAACAAATTAAACTAAGAAATCCAGCACCAGCTTACATAAAGAAACTTAAACTGCATAGGTTGAGGACTGCCTTATGCCTCAAACTTTCATTGCCAATTTAATAAAGAGCATGTTCAGACGGATGCAGGCAGTTTTCACAACATGAGGAGCTAAAACTTCATACGGATTGTATCACTCAATATCAAAAGATGTTTTTACATTAGGTCGAAACTGGCCACAATTTAGCACTAACTTATATTTATCTTATTTGTTGTTTTACGTTAAGTATATTTTATGTTAAAAAAAATTAATTTATGTAATTGAATCTATTCAACTAAAATCACAAATAAACATGTTTTCATATTAATATGCCACTTTTGTTTGCGTTCCTCTAAAAATGTACACTCAGTGCATACTGTCAGCATTGTTGTGGTATTGCATATATTATGTATTGCGATCTCGATGGCACATTCTGCCATTAATCCTAAATTTATATTTAAGAAAATAAGACTTACTGGATTCGCGTATCCAATCTTGCAATCACTGCTAGGCGCGATCTGGGCCCTGACGAAGTTGAGGCAGCGCTGGTTGTACTGGCCGTAGAACTCGTCATTGTGCTCCACCTGGATGGGAGCGCAGGCATAATGCCGCAGCTCTACTGGGAGCATGCCTTCACCGTTCTTTGTGCAGCAGGATATCGAGCTACCGTTTCCTATAATCAAAACTCTTATTTATGGTTTTGGAGAGACTGACAGTAAACTAGTTCAGACCATAAGACTCGTATATCCCAGTACTGGGACATCTCCTTTAAATCAGGTCAGGATTAAGTGCCTTCACGCACTGCAAAGACTTTTTTATCAGGCATGCAGGTCCTGACGATGTTTTCTTTCCCCGATGATCAAGACTAAACTTGATCTGGACCACTCTTCTTCCTGATATCTATTTT
The DNA here is from genome assembly GCA_963853865.1 of Helleia helle. Taxonomy (NCBI): domain Eukaryota; kingdom Metazoa; phylum Arthropoda; class Insecta; order Lepidoptera; family Lycaenidae; genus Helleia; species Helleia helle. The sequence continues at coordinate 18,762,032 of OY971416.1, read as the reverse complement.
CATTTTAGAGTGCTGTAGGGGTCTTTCATTGTGGAAGTCGTAAGTATAATTTAAATGTAAAATAACGTTTATTATAAGCCTTATGTTTGTTTATTGTACGAAGCTAGATCAAATTTTTGAAAAGAGCAGATATTTATTTTCTAAATATAAAACCGTAGGAAAAGGGCTGGAAACAGGCGCTGTGGCGTGTTTTGTTTGATGAAGGAGTTGGCTAAAGTTAGTACAGACATTTACAGATGGAAGGGATGCGCTTAAGTCGCGCTCCCGCTTGGATACCACCATCTTGCTTATTTCTTCCGTGAAACAGGTTTGTTGTGCTTCGGAAAGAATGGCAGGACAGGCGGTGTAAACTGGTATTGTAAACTGTCACCGAGAATTACCATCTTACGTCTCAGATTGGACAACGTATTTGTCTAGGTTTCAGGTGAACATGTTTACATTCATGGGCGACGTTGACCACTTACTATCATGTGGCATGTCTGACCATTTGCTATCCAACTAACACATAGCTCTACCGATAGTGAACATGACGGTGGCGCTGACGTCATGAGCGATGAACTGGCCGAACTGCATGAACATGAGATTGAGGGCGCTGCTGGAGCGGGGCAGGTCGTCAAACACCAACCCGCTGATCACTCTGGCGCTGGTCAACGGCTTGCCCTTCACCGACCTTCTCATAGCCCATGTACCTAAAGATAAGATAAAAAATAATAATAAGAAGAACATTGAGAAAGTGACAAAGGGATATTTACCATGTTTGACATTATCTATGATTTGTTCACGAGACTCGGGAAAAAGGTTTAACATGTTTTTTTTTATATATTGGATAGGCAAACTGACACCTGATGGTAATTGGTCAACGTCGCCCATGAACATAATCTGGTTTACCTGGAACTAGCCCTGGAATCAGCTCCGAAAAACTTTAACTCTAGTTCTTCTAACTTCATTTTATTTAATGAGCAATGCTATTTATATATATTTTTTTACGGGCTAGGCCACTTAATGACCCTTTGATAGGATCTCAGGGAGCCCGAGGAATACGTTAAAACTGCCTTGGGACCCGCAACGAATTTAATCAGAAGAGTTTAGGAGGAGTAGGAAAATTTCCAGTTTCCCTATTTATATAGCACTGAGAAAAAAAAATGTATATGATACGAAAAGAGGAGTAGCTCAGCCAATAATAGGAGGCGGTGAGGTGGAAAGAAAAACGGCCTACAACAAAATCCCGCATGCTACTGGACACATGGACATGAACTTCATTAGTCTGGTGGATTAACAAGAAGTGGAAACCCACGTACACCAAGCAGTACAATTCTACATCGATGACAGCAAGATTTAGGGCAAGGTGGGTGCCGCATTGTCTGTAAGAAGCAATGAGGCTGAAACTAAAGCCATCAAACTTAAACTGCCGTACTGTACAGTCTACCATGCGGAACTTCTGCAACAAGCACATTATGTTAACCTACCTGAGGCGTGGAATAATAATGACGATGACGAGAAATATATTCGATATACACAATATGTCTCGTTCGTGGTTCTCTAGCACCTTACCATCATGATACGCTGGTGGCAGCAGCCTCTCATACGCGGTATTCGCCGCCCCCCACCTCGGATGTTTCTCGTTGTTGCACTCCCCTCCCACTGTCCTGTACCGGCCGGGCTGTAAGAGGCATACCGGGTCCTCTGGACAATATGGACCTGATGAACAATGTGTTTTCTTATAATATTTACATTAATAATATTAGAAATAGTAACAATGAGTTTATAAATCTCATTCTTTTTTACCCCCGAATTAAAAGAAGTAGTTTAAAGACCGCTGCGTGTGTACGCTTTTATTAAACTGGAGAACTAATTTGAATGAGGTTTTCTTATTTGATAGCAAATTTTCTAGTGTTTGTCTTATTTCATATTTAAAAAAAACCCATTAAGCTGTTTCAAGGCCATTAGCTCTTTTTATTGAATTGGGGTTTTATGAAAAATAAACTTTTAGTTTGTGCCAATGCTACTAACAATTTAAAGGCAACTATCGTAGACCCAATTGCAAAATAGTAAGTGAAGCACAAGATCCTCCTTGCACTGGTGTTACATTCGTTGTAGCCTTATATTACCTACATTATATACCTACAAAAACTTACTGTTAGTATGAGAAGTTAATCCCAGGTTCAGTTCTTCATTGACGATCGCCTGGCGTGCTTTCAACTCTTTCGTAGCATAAAGGTTCTGCAGCCCACCATTACCCAGATTCGGTATTCTGGCGTCGTAGTTGATTTGTGACTGGAAAAACATCACAACTTAACATAAGGGCGCGGCTCCACCGTGGCGCATGGAGAGGCTACGCGTGTATGTCAAGTTTCGCTTTGCAAGAAAATGTATGTAATTGTTTCCATTGCAACCCACGGATACGCTACGCTAATTGACATTTTCTTGCAATTGACATTTTAACATACATGCTTAGCCTCTGCGTGCGTTTATTTTGTCGTTATTAATGACAATTGTCTTAAAATTGTACATATTTTCCATCTCTTCAATATATGAAAATTATTTAAATATAATGATCATTTGTCTTGCCTTCATCGTCATCAGACAAAACAATGAAAGTCAGCTTGATGCTGTAGTGCCCTTATATGTATTTAGTGTATAAGTTAATGTTTATATTGAATAAAGACAATCATCTCGGCACCCGAGCCATACAGTCGCCTCCCTTCCCTTACATGGCGACCCTGCCAGAGCTGCCTCGCGGCAGCGCTGAGCCGAATATGTAATATAATATTTTATATGTAAAATAAATAATAAAACTTAAATATATATAATTATGAAGAGATAAATATAGATATATTAATAAGAAAATAACAAGGACAAATGACGAAAAATGAAGAATATTCAAATAAAATTGTAGCAAGAAAAATATAGATGACATTTAATTAAATAGATAATGAAAAGAAAATTATATCGAAAATACAAAAGTGAAGAATAAATAAATTATGAGAAGAAATAAAATATATAAAAAGGCCTCACTTGAAGAATAATGAAATGATAAGAAGACATAAAGTTTTGAAGCTACATCAATAAAAACAAGGAGATGAAAAGAAGAAAAAGATATTGAGAAGAAATGAAATTGGTGCCGGGAGATGTTGGTGTCCAAGGAATCCAGAGGAAAGGCGCCGGGAGATGATGATGTCCTTGCAATGGAGATGTTGAAATTGAAGAGGTTCAGAAGAATGGTGCCGCGAGATATCGGAGAAGACGAAGAGAAGCTGCCTACCAGGAAAAGTTGTTAAGTTGATCAATTACTAGGTATATTTTTTATTATTCAGTTTATATTAAAAATGTCTGTCAGAAATAAATAAATATTTAAATGGTTTTAAAAATAAATTTATGTTGCAATTATAAGATAAATATGTAAAAATATTTTAGGCATATTCTGATTCTGAACTATTATTTTTTGATTATTTTTTCTACATTTCTTATTTATTTTTGGAGTATGGTTAGAATAATTAATAAGTTGTCATTAAAATCAATACTTTGGTATTTTATATTCATATCATACTGTTCTAAAGCTCACGTATGTTTTATCAGTAATATGAACTATAGTTATTAATGCAACGTAGTACATTCTTGTATTCATGCACTTTGTTAGACATCGATATAAAATAAAATAGACGTTTAAAAAAAATTCTCGTATTGATAAATATATTCTTTACATACAATATGTAAAAATATATATACAAGGAAATTAATTAAATTTAATATAATAGAATTAAATAATAATATACTGTCCTAATTGTGTGTTAAATCCTTCCATTCGATCATGGTGTGAACGAGTTTTCTTATATAACTTGAATGAGGACCACAATTAATGTGTTAAAGGAATTATTAAAAATGTAAAAGATAGTAAATGTAGAGTAGGAGACAGGTAATATACTGTCTTAATTGTGTGTTAAATCCTTCCATTCGATCATGGTGTGAACGAGTTTTCTTATATAACTTGAATGAGGACCACAATTAATGTGTTAAAGGAATTATTAAAAATGTAAAAGATAGTAAATGTAGAGTAGGAGACAGGTAATATACTGTCCTAATTGTGTGTTAAATCCTTCCATTCGATCATGGTGTGAACGAGTTTTCTTATATAACTTGAATGAGGACCACAATTAATGTGTTAAAGGAATTATTAAAAATGTAAAAGATAGTAAATGTAGAGTAGGAGACAGGTAATATACTGTCCTAATTGTGTGTTAAGTCCTTCCATTCGATCATGGTGTGAACGAGTTTTCCTCCGTGAGATATGTTGGAGTCTAAAAAGACTTAAATGATTACCACAAAATATGTTAAAGATAGGTAGTAAATAAAAAAGGGAATATAAGTATAAAAAGTGTTATAATATGTGAAAAAGGGTTATAATATGTGAAACCCAATGATGGAGAATAAATAAAGTATTAATGAGAATGATGATAATTATGAAATAAATAAAGTTAGGGTATATGTGGAACCCAATGATGGAGTATAAATAAAGTATTAATGAGAATGATGATAATTATGAAATAAATAAAGTTAGGGTATATGTGGAACGGAGAATAAATAAAGGATTAATAAGGATAAAAAATGTTGATGATGAAATAAAGTAAGTCTAAATTTTTTTTTTTTTTCGGAGGGATCTATGCTAATGGCCCGAAGGCCCTAATGCTTCGTCGGATTAGTGTGAGCCCATTCGGCTCACTTTTGATTTAAAAAATGGGGGTTGCCCCCCGCCTACCGTGTAGTCTGCGACCACACGGCCTCCTGGCGTCGGTTGTGGTGAGTCTAAAAAAGAAACCAAAATATGAAGGAATATACTGTATGTACCTATGTGTGCGTAAAAAAAATGGTTATGTAAAAAAATATTAAGTGATTGATGACATAATGACGATGAATGTTATATGTGACTAGTACTTAATAATTAATATCAGTTAGTAACGAGGATCATAAATAGTTGTCATATTTGAAACTTTGTTATTACATATCGTTGGCCTGATGTATTTGATAGCGTTACCTTATATGTAAAAAATTGAGTGTTAAAAAGTATTTGTCATTTGTCATTGTTAGTCATTGTTATTATAAACATGTAATCTAATTAATATGTATTAAAAATGTAATATTATATCTTAATTCTTAATCAATATTGTTTAAAAAAAACATCAAATGTATTTAAGTTTTTTTATTATTTTAGGAAGGGAAATGTAGTGCTCTTATATGTATTTAGTATATAAGTTAATGTTTATATTGAATAAAGAGAATCATCCGAGCCATACACACGCCTCCCTTCCTTACAATGCGCTTGCTGCACTTTCCTGCTTTCTGTCTTGAAAAACTGTTGTAATTTGGAAGGAATGGCAGGCAGTGTAATTATATAAAATGATGACCTCTGTGGCTCTGTGGTTAGCGCGTTGGCGCTCAAGCCGGAGGTTGCGGGTTCGAATCCCGCCCGGGAACAAAAAGTTTTCTATGTTCCTGGGTCATGGATGTGTATTAAATATAATATGTAATATTGAATAAAAAAAATTTAAACAAAAATTAAAACCGACTTCAAAATTTAAAAAAAAACTAAAAAGTAATAAAATAATTTCCTTAATCTTTGTGCCTACAATTTATAATCAACTTGTTCTTTTACTATTATACAATCTTTGCATTTACCACGTCATTATTGTTGTATAATATTATATATTTTGTTTAAAAAATTTTTATTTCTTAATTTTTAGTGATTGCAAAATTCGATAACTGATTTTATTTGTCTGAAATATGGGTAGAACTATTAAACGCATTGCTCAGATTAGATAAATCATTACATAACAAATGAAAAACCGAAATGGATTGTGTAAAACTTTATATACATGTAATTGAAAGCAATCACGGCAGATTTGCTGCTATTCATTAAATAATTCAGTTATATATAGGTATAGAACATCACCATCACCAATATATAGGTATAGAATGGATATTATGATGACCTTGAAATACTATGATGCGCTTCCAAAGCATAGTTGTTTTTTGTTCATTTAACAACGACAAGTAAAATTAAATTAAATTAATTAAACAAAATTACATGATTTTGGTACTTGGAACTAAGCCCAATAAAAGCTGTAAATCGTCGAGGATTCTCCTCGACTGTAAGGTCTCCATCATCACACCTGTAATGGCGCTTATAACCCATATGGGTGCAAAGTTCTCATCAATTTAAATTAATTACGTCCAAACACAAGGTAGCTACTGTAAACTGTTGAGGAGTTCCCTTAACTGTCATTTGTCTTCATCATCAGACCCTTAATGACAGTCACAAACCATCTAGGTGTAAAGTTCTCATCATTACAAATTAATCAAGCCCAAACACAAGGTTGCTGATGTAAATCGTCGAGGAGTTCCCTCGACTGTCTTTAGGCTCCAGCATCAGATCGACTTTAGACCTTGATCAAATTGTAGTCCTTCAAAACACTTTATAAAAAAAATATCAAACGCACTAGTCGCCCCTATGATTTTCGAAAGTTCCCCTCGATTTCTCTGGGATGCCATCATCAGATCCTGGTTTCCTTATCATGGGACCATTTGGAAAGTATACCCTTTAGAACAAAAAAATAATTTTTCAAATCGGTCCAGCCATCTGCGAGTAATCAGGTAACATACATAAAAAAAAAGATTCCGACGAATTGATAACCTCCTCCTTTTTGAAGTCGGTTAAAAAGCTTAAATATATGTATAGTATAAAAGTATTAAATATATTTCCGTTGTCTGGTACCCGTAACACAAGCTCTTCGAGAACTTACCACGGGACCAAATTGACGTGGTGTAAAAGCGTCCATAGATATTCTTATTATTAATTACTAGCACCAAGACTTCTCATACGTCCCAAGATAGTATTGAGTTGCATGATCTATTCCCGACTGAACCTGTTTATATTTCTTATTTAACCACTTACTATCATATAGCTCGTCTGCTAATTTGTGTATCCAGCTAACACAAAAAAATGTCTCCAAAGAAAGAACACAAATGGTCCTAATACAAAAGCATACATAAGTATTTTAATTGTACACATTATGGTCCCTGAGTGTACAGCACCCTCGATACTCGGGTTTTTCATTTGTAATACCTGACCTAAACCTACCAAATGATGGCCGAAGTCTGGGCTGTTCTCATCTATTGTCGCCTCCGGAAGGTCTGAGATGCTCTTAACTTTTTCCAGCCACTTGGCGAGTTTCTTCTTCGAAGTTCTGTTAGCGGCCTTTAGATCTTCAACGCTTAGGGTCCCGGCTCTTCCGTACAGCATTAGGTCGTAATCACCTGGAATTTTATACCTACAGAATATCACGCTTTTTATACCTATTAGGATTATTTCTTTTGCTTCATCGATTTTCATCCCTTTTTTTATAACGTAAGGGAGTCAACCGAGTAGTTCGAGCATTACGCGCCAACGCCCATAGACTTCCGCATAACTAAAAGTTAAACAGATGCGTTGCCCTCCTTTTACCTATCCCCCAATGGGCATGAAACGCGACAGCATAGCTTATTAAATTATTTTTTCCAATAGTTTCCGATCTTATCTAGGTACGTACCTAGGTACTTATGTATTTTGAATTGTATGATAATATAATTTTGGCTGAGTTTTTTGTACTCGTATATTACTTGAAACCAACAATAAATCATATCTAGGGTAATAAGTTTAGAGTTTAATCTACTTGTCGATATCAAACCTGCATGTCTATGTCCAGTGAAGCAGCAAACCCCCACGTGCTTCTTTATCAGGTAGCACTCGGGGTTGTAGGAGCCTGGCCTCACATGTGCTGGACACTGCACTTTCGGGACACACACACTCTTCCGAGGGCACACGGTACACGGGCTTGCACTCTGCTCTAAATATTATAAAAAAAATCATTAACACTTAATAAAACAATAATTATAAATTAGACAACATTAAAAAAAAGTTGAAATAAAATCTTGGCAAACTATCAGGGCTGACGATTTCAATTTATAATGAAGAAAGGGCCTGCGAAAGTTCAGCTATCAAGTATCTCTCGATGAAATGAAATACATTGTAAGAAAAATCCCTAAAAATTAAAGATTGAATTTGGAATTAATCGCTAAGCAAATATTTTGGAAGTTTCAAAATTGTTCGAGTTTGTAATGGGTTGATCCGCACTATCCGCAGAGTATTTGTACATGACAACTAGATTTTGAATAAAGAATACGTGACACTAGTACAACTATTCAAGACACAGATTTTACACTACACCCGTCTAGTAAGGAATATACCATTCCATTAAGCGAGTCACTTAGCTTCTTTTAGCTTATGCTTTAAGCGACGCTAAGAAATATATCAGGACGCTTCAGTTCTTTGTCGATATAATCAATAGACAACATTCTTATCTGATTTTGATATTGTATTCTTTTACCATTAATGTAACTTAAGTCTAATATACTTACGATTGTTACTTTTGAAATGGTCAGTCATGGAAGCACCATGCTCTTCAGGTGAAGCATCTTTGATAGGGCAAACTACAATCACATAAAATAGTATCAAAGAAACTAATCTTTTATTATTCATTTCTAATTATGTTTTAGGTACTTTCACTAATAATTATTGAATACCATTCTGTAGATGTGCTATTGTCGGCTAGCAATAATTGAAAAGACCAAAGTTATATAATGCACGCTCAAAGTTAACTCAATCGAGGGTAGGGTAAAAATTATAATTCATAGACTGTCCACGTTTAATAATTTGAATTATAGCTTATATCAAAAAGTATAGGTACTATATAGGGTGAAATGATCCCGTTAATGAGGACTGATCACCCGTCTGGCCTTGCTGGCGTCCCCACCCCTTAAATAATAATAATAGGTACTATATATAATGGTTTTTTGGAATCTTTAACAATTTATAAAATAATCGTCCTTAGACTCAGATGCAGAAGACATTATTTGCCCTTTTACAACGGATAGGGTAAGGATTATTTAATTTCTATTTTTAATAATATTTTATCCATTAATGTTCTCATTAATTTTATTTTATCATTTTTTCTCGGGGTTTCTCTTTGCCAAGTGTAACTTGTAAACAGAAGCAGTTGTTCTGCCAAGCAAGCAGAATTAATTATATAATTACCTTTTTAATAAACGAAACGACGCTGGCAGAATGACGGAAATCGTAAATTTGTGAAATGAAAAAAGAAGTAAAACTCCTAACAGAGCTTCATAACATGGAGTAGGTACTCCTTACTCCATGTTATGAAGTACCGCCTTGTATAGTGGACACCGGACAAGTAGAAAAAGTGTCCACCAGTAAACAGCAACTTATTGTCAAACAGGACTCACAGAAATAGCGCTAGTGTAGCAAGAGGGAATATTTTTAAACGTGTGTGTAATATGTTTGTATATATAAATGTGTGTGTGTGTGTGCGTAATTATACATTTAAAAAATCCTTCCACTTGCTACCGTGGCGCCAAGATTATTTAAATATAAAATAAATTTTAATATAAAAGATGGTCTCCTTACTTTCTATACTCCATACTTCTTAAGCACTAAGATGAAATGTATTGACATAAAATAATATACTATTGAATTAAATATTAATGATATAATTTTCCAGTTGTTATCAACTACCGTTGAAGTGATAAGGTTTTATAATATTGTAAATATCGTCAATATCACAGTGTAAAGGAATTACTTCAGTTTGCTTATAAATTACAATTGTTTGATTACGATTTAGCAAAAAGGCTTCTCGCCACCGTCGTCTTAAGATGACGTATTTAAGATGGTTTGGAGTCCGCAAATTCCGCAATGACGAAAGGATATGCTAAGTTTATGGTTATTTTAGCCAGTTCGAGTTTATTATATTTTGCTTCAAACACATGGCAGCTTTGCAGGAGTAAGCAGAATAAATAAATAAGATAGAGAGGAAGATTTATGAATGAGATTTTAAAAAGTACCTAGGTTTTATTGTTTTACCACGCTGTGTTTTATCTCACGTTGGCCAGGCATAGACTATTTATCTGGACCTGAAGCAATTTCAATAAGTACACTTTGATTTTCAATTGTAATAATAATAATCATCATCCTCATCAGCCTCTATCCGTCTACTGCTGAACATAGGCATCCCTCAATGAACGCCAAGACGACCGATCCCTTACAAGTCACATCCAACACGGACCGGCCACTGCACCATAGATTAATATGTATAAACGGCACTGCACGGAGATCGTTTTCCCACCTCACTTCGTCTATCTAAAAGTGACCTCCACTCTTGATTGTTATTGGCCCATCGTCCTACCGTTCTTCCCAGTGTGTGACCGCTGCCTCTGCCACTTCAACAAGCTTATTTGGTTATAATATCAATAATATACTATAATATTGTTTGTCCCCTGTTAATCTTATCTTTTAATTTAACAAAAAGGTAAAAATAGAATAATCTTTTTACTTTGGTAAGAGGTAGTGCCAACCTATGCAACCGAATTGGGCCGGCATGACCGTGGTGGTACCTCTCGTTTACATAATACCGGCGTCAAGTGACAGCTATGCTGTCGCGTTTCGTGCGGTTTGTGAGTTTCCGGTGGCCTATTTGGGGGATAGGGAAAGGGAGAGCAACGCATCTGCATAACTTTTGGTTGTGCGGATGTCTATTGGGCGTCGGTAGTCACCATAAGGCTCGGACTGCTCGGTTGCCTCCGGGCCTCCTTATGACAAAAAGAATCGGTTGTCTGTAAAGTCGGTTTACTGACGATAGTTGAACTTGACAACGTCATAAGAAAATGGAACGCCTCAGATCGAGGTAACGCCGCATACGTCATCGTTTTTCGTTCGTGCAGCCGGCTCCATGGAATTATAAGACGTCGTCAAGTCAAAAACTAATCCTTACTAATCCTTACTAATATTATAAATGCGAAAGTAACTCTGTCTGTCTGTCTGTCTGTCTGTCTCTTCTTCACGCCTAAACCGCTGTACAGATTTGGATGAAATTTGACACAAAGATAGCTATAAACCCGAGAAAGGACATAGGATAGTTTTTATCCCGGAAATCCTACGGGAACGGGATTTATGCGGGTAAAACCCCGGGACTGTCTATCTTCTGAACCACGGAACAGATTTGGGTGAAATTTGATATGATGATACTTTGAAAATTAACATAGGACATTAAATAGTTATTATCCTGAAAATCCCACGGGAACGGGACCTATGCGCGTAAGACCCCGGGACTGTCTATCTTCTAAACCACGGCACAGATTTGTGTGAAATTAGATATGAAGATACTTTGGAACTTAACGTAGGACTTATATATATATATATATATATATATATATATATATATATATATATATATATATATATATAGGAATAGTTGCTATCCTGAAAATCCCACGAGAACGGGATTTGTGCAGCTAAAACGCCGGGACTGTGTATTTGTTAAACCGAAACAGGAGACCGAAGAGCTGGCTACCTCGGACAAAGAATTAGTCTAGCAATTCAAAGGGGGAACGCTGTGAAAATCTTCGGAACCTTGCCTGACTCCTTTTTATTAATATACTTAAGTTATTATATTATATTTTTTAAGGTTTTTAGTTTTAGGTTCTTTGTAATTTATATCCAATATGTTTTTATTTAATTATTTAATAATTTAAAATTGCAATAAATGACAATGTACTATTTATAAACAATACTAGGAACATTAATAAAATATATGAATAAAAAATATAACTTTTTCGTAGTTTTTTTGCTGGTAGTAGGTAATAATTTGAATTAAAATATTGATGTATCATAGGGTAGTTACGAATAATTTTGTATCGTTAGGACCCAAAATAAATACTATAGGACGTCTGACACCTCAATCCTCCCGTGAACATGGTTGCTGGAAAGTATCCGAAACGTCGGGCATTTAAAAATGTACTATATTATAAAAATGTACTATCGGGCCTTACAGTGGAAGTAAATAGTATTCTTTAAATTATTATAGTTTGTAAATTGGAACCATTTTTTTATGTCACATGGAGGCAACCGAGCAGTCGGAGCCGGAGGTGAC